>OX637697.1:53470649-54670649 GCA_951802165.1 Adalia decempunctata
TCAGAAAAACCAGGACGACGGCCTTACATCCGCAGTCAGATGGGATGGTGGAGCGGATGAATAGAACCATGGGCAAATACTTATCGAAAGTAGTCTCGGACCATCAAGGAGACTGGGATGAGTACATTCATCTATTCCTTCTGGCTTATCGTTCATGTGTTCACGAATCCACGGGCATGGCCCCTGCGAGCATTATCTTTGGTCACGAAATAAGATTGCCATGCGACATAATGTTTGGATGCAAACCCGGAGACGACATTGCTGGAGAGGACTATGTCAGCAAACTCAGACAAAAGATGGACGACATACATGATAGAGTGCGAACGAACATCCATAGAGCTAGTGACAGGATGAAAGACATTTACGACGTTAAAGCCAATCAGATGCAGTATCATCCTGGAGATCGTGTATGGTTGTACAACCCTCAACGACGTCGTGGATTGTGTCCTAAGTTTCAGCGAGCATGGGAGGGCCCATATGAGGTGCTGACTAAGATAAACAGCGTTATTTACCGCATCAAGAAATGCCCCAATGGAAAGCCCAGGGTGGTGCACTTCAATCGTTTGGCACCGCATAAAGGGACTCAGGATTCATTTCATACGGAAATTCGTGTTTGCGAGGCGATCGCCGACCAAAGAGAATCTGAAGAGTTGGGTAGAATCTACGACGGTCGTAGAAATTGTGTAGTTAGGGAAATACATCAGAACTTGTTTGAAGTAAGCAGAGAATATTCACTGGCTCACTGTGTAGCTGCAGATCTTCGGATGTCAAGAGGAATCGCTTCTGTGTTTCGGAAGAAGTATGGAAAAGTAGAAGATCTAATGTGTTAGGAGCGTTCTGTCGGTAACGTCGTGAAGATGGAAGATTACGATGGAAGATCCTTATTTTATTTGATCACGAAGGACTTGTCGCATCAGAAGACCACCTATTATGACTTATGGCGAGCCCTAAGAAACTTAAGGGACCAGATGCTGGGAGAAAACTTACATAAGCTCGCTATCCCCAAGTTGGAATGTGGTTTGGATGGTTTATCTTGGTGGATGGTAAGGAATATGATTGAAGAGTTGTTCCAGAATACATCCATTCAAGTTTTGGCATGCTGTTTCAATCCACTACATGAAAAACAACTTCCAAAGACAATTCCTTGCTACTTATTCTCAAAAGGGAGATGTAATAGAGGAGAAACCTGTCCATACATGCATTCAGCAATTGTTGATGTTTCGGGACGAAACACTCTTGAGGAGGGAGCAGTGTTACGAATACCGTAACAGGTCAGCATTTGGAAGTGACATGAATTGGGAGAAGGTTCTATGGTGGGAAAGAGAACTGTCAGGATGATAGCTGGTCAAGAGAGAAGTCATTCATTGTAGATAGCTAATTTTTAGAGAATAGTGAATTTTATTGTGGATTGACGAATAGACTATTATTTCTTGTTGAGTATTTAACAACTTTAATATTAACTCAGGTTTTAATGGTATTAATTCCATTTACTGTAATATCGTCGAATTGATTAATATGGGTAAGAAGAGATGATTCTCCCACGATAAAACGCCTGGTGTTTTCTCGTTGGTGCCGTCACTCGGCCTCATCTGTCATCCATTTCTGTACTTCTTGTTTCTTGTGTTTTTTCAGTTTTGACATTGTTCATTCCTGTGTCATTTGACTTGCTTGATGTTGGTTTTCAAGATTGAACAAAATATTTTCCTGATGATATATTGTAACGTTTTCTGCGTTATTAAAACGTCCGGAATAATTAAACTATTTATTTACACTACTTATAACACTAATAATTATTAACTAATGAACTTATTGTAACAAAAGTCTGTACAATTCATTTCAACTGATTTATTTGCACTAGTATTTATTTTCACTCGTCGCTTGTCTCTAACTGAATGAATCCCTCATCCGTCGATGGGCCCCTTATATGTATCACGCCGATTGTTTCTAGTTAAGTCCGGACCATCTGGAACCTTCCCGAATCATTCGCGGCCGTTACGTTCGATAGAACACTCCACGCGTTTCCAGAACCTCTCGATCGGGCCGGAGCGCTGGATGCACAGGGCCGTACTTGTCACACTGTCCCCTCCTTAAGCCTGTTCTGTCCCAGAACAGATCGCATGGATTCTTCAGAGGACCGTGGCGAAATCTGCAGTCGGCTCCTTTTCTACAGTAGCCCCTTTGATGGAAATAGCATTCTATAGTTTTGCCGGGGAGTTCGATACGATTTGGGTAGAAACTGCATACTAGGATCTGTATACCTGTCCTCTGGAAAATTACTTCAAGCATGCTTCGCACTACCCTCCAATTCAGTAGATCCAGTCCACAACCAAGCTTGGGAACTGCTAGTTTCCTAACGCCGGAACGCTGAAGGTCTTCTTTCAAGCCATGCAGCGAGGTCCATAAGTTCTGGTAGATGGGCTTCTGAAAAGAGTGCTGCTTGGTAACCAAATAGTAAATGAACCGACCTCCGGACTTCAATCTTATGTAAAAAGCACCCTCTTTGTGATTTGACGGAAGAGCGGCTTTCCACCAATCAAGGGTGTTATTACTTAAAGAAAAGAAAAGATGTTATTTTAATTTTGAAGTTCTTTCTCCAGAAGGGAGAAAGTGTGGGATCGGCCCAACGCACTTGGGTCGGGACTTAGTGTTTAAAAATATTCTCTAGGGAGAGGGATGATAAATGAAACTTTTTGGGTTAAATTTAAGACGTATATTAAACCAAATCAACTACACAAATTCTCACCAAATTAGATATGTGTTACTTAAATCAAATGATTTAAATTATTAAATGTTCGGATATTTCTTAATTCGAAAGGAAATAATCCCATCAAATAAAACTTCACATAGATAAGGGAAAACTCAACAATAGTTTCCTTATGATCTTTCAAATGAACATGAGTTTTCTCAGCAGGAAAACTCCACTTAGACCTTCAACTACTTAAGGGTGATTACAAAGATTATAATACGTCTTAAGAAAAAAAAAATACGAAAATGTGAAATTATGACTTATAGAAGATTTCAGGACTCTGGACTATAAATATATTTTGGGCGGGCATGCGGCTTTTCTACCAATCCTCAAAAATAGCTAAGCATAAACAATTTATCTGACCTTTTTCCTGAACCAATAATCCCAAGAATGATGAACCTAGGAGGATAATTCTACGACGATGCTTCTTTCCTGAAACAGACAGATTAGACACGAAACACGACACCCACACGTTTTCGCCCAATTGACCTTCACTCCCGAATATACCGACGATACGCAATCTAAATAATTCCAAGTAATTTTGGACACTTTACCAATCACGACTTAACACTTTTTTATATGTCCCTGTTTGAGACTGACCGTCCGAAATAAGACCAAGACTTATGAGTTACCCTAATGCCGTCTTCCGAATAACTTTAACTGTTTTCGTCTCCGCTTTGAGACCGTACTTCCAAACACTGAAGTACCTACCCTAAAACCGTACTACCCTTAGTTTCCGATTCAAACTTAACTGTTTTCGTCTCCGCTTTGAGACCGTACTTCCAAACACTGAAGTACATACCCTAAAAACCGTACTACCCTTAGTTTCCGATTTCAAACCTGAGTCAACTGAGGACCTTCCCTTTAGGTTCCTCCAGTTACTCCCTATTACCGACGCGAGTACTGGCAACCTTCTCGTTTTAAGGTTCCACCAGGCACTGCCTTTTTCGTCTCCCGAGCAAGTCGAAGTTTTTTCCCCTCTTCGTCTCCTCCAAAAACCAATCGTCAATCTTTCAAAACCAATCAAATCAAAACTTCTTCCATCTTTGTTTTTATGAACCAATCAAATTAAAGATTTTTTCTGCTACGTGACAATTCTCAACAATGCCTGCGTTGAATTTTATTCCTGTCATCGTGTGCAGTAATTGCAACCAAATTCGTGGGACAATTATAATTTATCATTTAGTTCTCTAAATAAACTTAAACTGAAAATCAACAATTTCGGTCGTTAATGTTTCGCCAGACATACCTATGTGGACTTGATAAACGATCCATTAATTTTTCTAACACAAGGCTATTAAATTTCAGAAGTTGAAGTGGAAAATACCGGTTAAATATTACAGGAAAGAAAACGTTCAAGTCCCAATTTTCAAGACATGTCTGTTTTATAGTTTCAAAAATTATCTCCCCTATTACACTTAAACATTTCCCGATTCTGGGCTGCTGTTCCATTAGCTCCTCTTGCCGACCAAATTTGTTTTTGAATACTCTTGCTATTCCCCTAATCATACGTAGATCGGCTGCTACACAATGAGCAAGCGAGTATTCCTCGAGGATTGTGAATAGGTCCTGATGAACTTCCTGTGTGACGCCAAACCGTGCAATGCGTGTTCCCCCATAGGTATTCATAAATTCCTGGAATTCGCAGCTTTCCTTTGCCGGAGCCTCGACGAGACGTACTTCTTCTTCAACCTGCGTGGACGCGTACGGAGCCAATCGGTTGAAGTGGACGACTTTCGGTTTACCTCTGGGGAGCTTCCGTATTCGGTAAACTACATCATTTATTCTCTTCACAACTTCGTACGGTCCTTCCCAATGTCTCTGCAGCTTCGGTGAGAAACCTTTTCTTCTTTGGGGGTTATACAACCATACCAGATCTCCTGCGGTAAACCCTCCTTCAATGGCCTTGATGTCATAGCGCATTTTCATCCGGTCACTTGCTTGCTGCATTTGATTACGCACCCTGTCATGGATGTAGTCTAGCTTGCTTCTTAGATTACTAACGTAGTCCTCCCCCCCTACATCTTCTCCAGGCTCACACCCAAACTCGAGATCGCAAGGTAGTCTCATTTCTCGGCCAAACATTATATTGGATGGAGTCTCCTTGGTAGATTCTTGAATCGAAGATCTATAGGCCATGGTGAATAAATGCAAGTATTCATCCCAGTCCCTTTGATGGTCAGAGACAACTTTGGCCAAATGTTTTCCCATAGTCCGGTTCATTCGTTCCACCATGCCGTCTGACTGAGGATGCAGAGGTGTAGTTCTGGTCTTATGTATCCCCAATGTTTTGCAAACTTCCTGGAATAACTCCGACTCGAAGTTTCGGCCTTGATCACAATGTAGCTCAAGGGGAATTCCAAATCTGCAGAAGAACTCTTTGACCCATTTGTCAGCTACCGTGCTTGCCTCTTGATTAGGAATACACATTTGGTAAAGTAGTCCATCGCTACCAAAATGTACTTGTTTCCACTGGCTGTTTCTGGAAAAGGACCTGCGATGTCGATAGCAACTCGTTCCATGGGTGATCCTACGTTATATTGCTTCATTGGAGCCTTTCCTTTGCCATATGGTCCGTTGGCCGCAGCACAAACTTTACATTTCCTACACCAATCTTTAACGTCGTTCTTACAGTTGATCCAATAAAATCGCTGCCTGACATTTTCCAGGGTCCTAGTAATCCCAAAATGGCCACCCGAAGTTCCATTATGTAGTCTGGTCAAAATGTCTGTTACTCTACTCTTCGGCACAATTAACTGAAGCCTCTGCTGAGATCCATCTTCATCTTCCCAGCAACGTTTCAGAAGACCTTCATCCATCTTCAACGTTTCCCATTGGGCCCAATACGACTTGACATTTTGGCTCAGTCTGGATACTTCTTCCCAAGTAGGTCGTCTGCCACTCTTCTTCCAACTTAGGATTACTCTCAAATCGTGATCTTCCTCCTGTGCTCGTCGAATTTCTGGGGGTAGCCAGTCGTCTTCGATTACTGTGGTCCGCCTCAAATCGGCCTTTTCTTCCACACGAGAGCAGTGGCTGCAATTTTGGGGGCAAGGTCTTCTTGACAACGCATCCGCATTTCGATGTGTAGCCCCAGCTCTGTGTCTGTCGAGATCCCGACAGTGTGTCCAGTGTATCATCAATTCTTGGTAAGGGATAGCTATCCTTCTTCGTAACTTGGTTGAGCTGCCGATAGTCTACACAGAACCTGGTGGACCCATCCTTCTTCTTCACCAGCACTACAGGCGATGTCCAGGGACTATTGGATGGTTCAATGACACCTTCTCTCGCCATGTCTTCAATGATCCGTTCGGCTTCTTCTCTCTTTGCCAGAGGAAGACGTCTGGGGTGTTGTCTGACAGGTTGTGCATCACCTGTATTGATTTTATGCTGTACAACATCGGTCTTTCCTGTTCTTTCGCCAGTGGCAAAGACGTCAGAGAAGGACTGAATCAATTTTCTTCCCACCAGAAATATGGTACACTGGTACCCCATGTCCAACTAAGGTGTTCTTCTTCAGGGTGACTAGAAACATGTTCACATTCAGTAATCGGATGGGAATGCTGTCTTTTAACCTTACCAATGTCTTCCCTAGTAATAGTCCGTTGGCTAGTATCCCATCGGCTGAGGGCTCGATCATTCTAATGCAGCTATTTCTTGTAACATTATCACATTCACCAGTCACTATGCCTTCAGTCCGCCCTGGCAACGTGATGTCCTCGGTCAGTCGGATCTGATATATCTTGTCATCTACATCATTGAACGGAATCTCTTCAATTCCTAGCCGAAGAACATCCTTCTTCATATCCAGTTGGCATCCAAGTTTCTTTACAAGGTCCAATCCCAGGATAACTTCTTCTGTGATTTCGGCTACGAGAACTTCATGCTTGACTATCGTGCTTCCTAATTCAATGGTGGAGATAACTGATCCGTAAGTCGGTATTTCTTGTCCAGATGCAGTTCGGAGTTTAATCATAGCTGGGCGACTCTTCAATCCTTCGGCTATTTCCGGACGCACAATGGTTCTAGTTGATCCTGTGTCCACTAGTATTTTTACACTGCGATCGTTTATCTTTCCGGGAACAAATATGCTTGTTAAATCTGTGGACATGATTCCTCGGATTATCATTTCGGGGGCATTTTTAGCCTGGGTCGATTTATGCCCCTCATCACCGACCCTTTTTAGTTTCCCAGATGCTGTGGCTCTTTTTCAATCCTTGGGCAATTTCGCTTGAAATGCCCCCTTTTGTTGCAATACCAGCACACAACATCCTTTTTCCTAGCATTCAATAATCTGCTAACCTCTTCTCGGATGATTTCCTCCACAGGTCGGTCTATTTCTTGGACTTGTCGCACACGAAATTGTCCTCTATGCGACGCCTGTTTCGCATCCTCGAATTCTAGAGCTTGAGCTAAGGCATCATCGATGGTTTTAGGCCGGCCAAGTCTCAAGGCTTGTTGAACTTCGCTGTCCTTGATACCGTCGACAAACGTCTGGATTGATAGCTGTTCAAGGAAGCTGTCTGGAGCTGATGGATAAGCCAGCCTCACTAATCTGGCAACATCGGCCTCGAACTCGATTTTCTTGCTTGATGTTGGTTTTCAAGATTGAACAAAATATTTTCCTGATGATATATTGTAACGTTTTCTGCGTTATTAAAACGTCCGGAATAATTAAACTATTTATTTACACTACTTATAACACTAATAATTATTAACTAATGAACTTATTGTAACAAAAGTCTGTACAATTTATTTCAACTGATTTATTTGCACTAGTATTTATTTTCACTCGTCGCTTGTCTCTAACTGAATGAATCCCTCATCCGTCGATGGGCCCCTTATATGTATCACGCCGATTGTTTCTAGTTAAGTCCGGACCATCTGGAACCTTCCCGAATCATTCGCGGCCGTTACGTCCGATAGAACACTCCACGCGTTTCCAGAACCTCTCGATCGGGCCGGAGCGCTGGATGCACAGGGCCGTACTTGTCACAATATGAACAGTGAAACCGCTCTTGGGCGGACACCATTGGGACCGTGAAGAAGTGTCCGCCTAACGGAGGCGTCCGTACAAGGGAGGGCTTGACCTCAAATATTCGAAAGGTGAATTGAATAAACACTACTAGGAACACTAATTTTTTGCTCATTGTATACAGGGTGTTCCATCTTAGACGAGCCACCCCGTATTTTTCTTATCCCATAGCGATTGGAAAAATTTTCCGAAAAACGTCGAATGATTTTTTTGGGGGACATCATTTGACGTACATTTGAGGCTTGAATGGGCAACACCCTAAGAGTGGGCGCTTCAACACCTCAATACTGAATGGGTTGATAGATACTTCATTTGAAAGGTCTTGGAAGCCAACTGTGTTTGAAAAAAGTAATTTGGATGAATCGTTCTCGCCAATGATCAATTTTTTAGCCAAATGAGCCACCTTGACTATCTTGGTTATTTTCACAATGTACAAGCCCATTTTCACTAAACCTTTTTCACAAACTTGAAAAATCTAAAAAAAAATCACAATCTTGAAAAAATTGAATGGTTTTATCGTGCTTACAGTAAAAAAAAATTAATCTGCGTATTTAAATCAAATGCTCAAATTGTCCTCCATTGACTTCCATACAATAATATACAATCTTGACTGAAAACCGTCTCTAACATGGTTCAGCATACTTGGAGTTATTTGACGACACTCATTTACAATTTGTTGGTGTAGTTCGTCCAAATTTTCAGGCTGAGTCAGAAAAATGTTGGACTTGAGGTGTTCCCACAAAAAAAAAGGTCAGGAGGGTTTTTGGCGAAAACAGTTTATCAAAATTACGTTTTTCATACTATGGGATGAGAAATATACGAGGTGGCTCCTCTGAGATGGAACACCCTGTATATTCACTACATTAATTTTCTCTTCGAGAGTCAATACTCAACGTTTTGCAGACATCACTGCTTTATTGGCGAAATCTCAGGCGTTCTATCGGGAAGATCAAACTATTCTGAACTAGACCAAACGCAATGAAAAACCAGGAATCCCATGATGATTTTCATCTGCAACTGGGTTTTCACCTTCTGCCAATCACGTGAACACAATATTCAGTGAAGTATTACGGAATATAACGTTGACTTAGTTTCGGTTGTCCGCTCAAGGGAGAGTTCCGGAACCTAGAATACGAGAGAGAGAGAGAGAGAGAGAGAGAGAGAGAGATTTATTGGTGTGTTACAATACAATGTTGATTACACAAGTCAGTATATGATAGCAAAATATAAAGAGCACCCTGTTGGCAACTCGTGAAGATTCTGTATAATATTTGAATATGATATATAAGAAATCATAGTCATCTATTGACAAATGTAATGTTGTCATAATCAATTACTTTTGAAGTTGTAAATTTCAATCATTTTGAAATATAATTCATTTTACTTGAAGAGTTTCCATATTTAAACAAGCATCATAAAAGTGGCGACGAGGATTTAAAAAAGAACCCATACCAGTGAATAACCATGTCAGAACAGTTCCAGAAGAGAATTTTGAGAGCACATGCGAACCAGCTAAAGAAAAGATATGTCGAAGGTTCTGAAATTGAGAATGACTCTTTACCACTCGATATTCTGATGGAATCCTTCGAGTTATCAAGAAACCCAAGAGGCAATATACCTTCGACTTCGTCAACCGAGCCGATAGATATTTCTCCAAATCTGCTGATTCCTGAAGTATTCCCAGATCACACGAGAGTCAACACGGAATAGAAGTATCTGCAGAGCCTCAACGTGAAGTTAGACCGGTTATAACCAAACGAATTCCCAGTTACCAAGAAAACTTTGAATTGAGAAAGGGGAGATGTTGGCAACTAGTGAAGATTCTGTATAATATTTGAATATGATATATAAGAAATCATATCATAAATCTATTGACGAATGTAATGTTGTCATAATCAATTACTTTTGAAGTTGTAAATTTCAATCATTTTGAAATATAATTCACTTGAAGAGTTTCCAAATTTAAACAAGCATCATAAAACACACATAAGAATAAAATGGGCAATATGATAGCACACACAAAAAACAATAATAAAATTGGCTATTCAACGTGAAATTTTCCCGAATTATGATTAATTCGGAATAAAATTTGTGTCATACACCGTCATAGAGTAAAATTCATCAACCGAATGAAACACTCCATTCCGCAGGAATTTAATCAGCATACTTTTAAACTGCTTACTTGGCGGAGTCTTCACCAGGCCAGGAAGTTTGTTATACAGGGTCGCAGCGCTGTAGCGTGGACCATGCTGTGACCTATTGAGTCTGAGGAAATCCCTACGAATCAGAGTTTTTCCCCGTGTATCGTGATCATGAATATTAGATTGAATATTAAATTGCCCTTTATTCGAATGAACGTAAATAACGCTTTCTAATATGAAAATCGAGGGAAAGGTAAGAAGATTGAGATTTTTGAAAGTTTCCTTACAGCAGTCACGGGATCGAAGTCCACCCAATATCCTGACAGCTCGTCTCTGCAAACGGAAAACTTTATTTGCGCGAGAGCTGTTTCCCCACATCACTACTCCGTATCTCAAAAGTAGGCACTCCTCAATACATCGTTTGATAGAGAGTTGGACAGAGCCCTCAGAGCAAATACAGGGTGCGGCACGGAGGATGGATGGTTTTAAAAAAATAATAAAAGCGTTAATTTTTACTCAAAAACACATTTTTTGACGGAATCAGATTCTCAAGGAAATAGCATTTGAGACAGTCAAGTGTGGAAAATCACATCAGGCATGTGGTGGCCGAAATCGGTGATGCAGTGCTGGAGGCGCTCTTGGAAGTTCGCGTAGACTCTCTCCAACATCGCTCTCTCAACTTGGGCAACTTCCACGCGAATAGCCCTTTTCAATTCGTCCAGAGTTCGGGGCTTGGTCTCGTATACTCTAGCCTTGAGGTGTCCCCATAAGAAAAAATCGCATATGGATAAATCTGGGGACCGGGGAGGCCAATGAACATCGCCAAACCTGGAAATAAGGCGACCAGGGAAGAGAGGGCGAATAACGTCCATTGATGCTCTGGCTGTGTGGGCGGTCGCCCCATCCTGTTGGAACCACACACGTCGGATTGGAACACGTTGCCGTCGTAATTCGGGGATAAAGAAGTTGTTGATCATTTCGACGTACCGCTCTGAGTTCACGGTAACAGCACGACCATTAACGTCTTCGAAGAAGTAAGGGCCAATGATGCGAGTTTGCGATACAGCGCACCAAACCGTAACTTTTGGGCTGTGCAGTAAATAAATGCTAGGAACACACGAGTCTAACGGCACCTTCCCCACTTCTCTCGTCCTCAGTGGGGGAAAGTTATGCCCATCTGAAAAACGTCCGCCCTCCGTGCCGCACCTTGTATATTGCTCCTCAGTTTTGAAAAAAGTTCATTGACATGATTGACCCAGGTCAATGAGGCATCCAGACGCACACCCAGGAATTTAACCGATTCTAGCGGACAGAAGTCACCACCAGTATTCCTCAGACCCATCGAAAGTTCCTGACATTTTTCCCGGTTTATGCTGAGTCCATTCGAGGAGAACCACTCGAAAGCCCCCGACCGGATCCCCCGCTACATCTCCAATAAGTTATCCAGATCGGACCCATGTAGCAAAAATGTGGTGTCATCAACGAAAAGTACAGTTTCTGCTTCAGGAACCTACTCCGGAAGATCGTTAATGGATACTAGAAAAAGAACTGGTCCCAAAGTGGAACCTTGTCCGACACCAATTTCGATCGGTCTCACTTCCGAGTATGAACCATCTGAAAGAGTTACCTGCAACCTTTTCCCCAAGAAGGACCCGATCAATTTGATAGATATATCATCAAATCCATCTCTTTAGTTTGTCCAGGAGCTTATCACATGAAACACAGTCGAAAGCCTTCGACAGATCCACGAAGGACGCCAAGCAGTACTCTCCGCTCTCAAAGCAATCAATTGCGTAATTAACCAAATGCTCTACCGCAGCTGTGATGTTTCTTCCATTCCTGAAACCGATCTGTGAGCAGGAGAATAGATTATTTTTCTCGAAGTACGCCACAACTTGTTGGAGATATTATTTTTTCAATGATTTACGAGAAGACAGGGATCAAGGAGATAGGACGATAGTTGTTCAAGTCACTTCCATCACCTTTTTTGTGGATCGGTATAACCTTGGAAATCTTGAGGCAACTTGGGAGGGTACCCGCCATCAGACACATGTTCACAAGTTTAGTTATTGGCGAGATCAATAAGTTAATATTTCTCTTAATTATTATTACGGAAAGTCCATAGAAGTCAGTAGATGAACTACTTTTAAGACCAGATACTACGTCTCTGACCAAGCTCTGACTGATCTCGTGGAAATTGAACTGGACGGCAGGGATCCGTTTCATGAAGGACTGACTAAAAGGCAAATCCGACGAAGGTAGCCTCGACAGTACCCTTTCAGCACAGGTTGAGAAGTGCTCGTTCAACTCATCAGCACATATATTTTTTGGAGATTTGCGATCTTTCTTCCTCATATGTTGGTGTATAATATGCCATGCGGCTTAAGACTTATTTTTGGAATTCAGGATTTTTTTATCGTAATATGCGGTCTTTGCCTCCTTTATTTTTTTCCTATATCTAGCACGCATTGTATTTCTCAGAGAATGAAGATCATCTGTTTTATATTTTTCGAACATGTATTGAATGACCAACAACTGTTCCCTCATATCTTTAATGTCGTTAGAAAACCAACCGCCCCCATCATTCATCGGTCTTATCCTAATAGTTTTCTCCGGGAAAAAAACCTTAAATACATCAACAACAGTTTGATGACACCTACTTTGAAGCATTCGTCCAGACCTGTATCCTCTCCATAAGAATCGGCGATATTCCATGTATACTCAGAAAGCAAATTACGCATAGTATTGAATCCTACCTGTGTCAGCGGTCTTACTTTGCGATATTCGTAGTTTACCTTTGGTTTGGAAATACGCGCCCGAAATACCTGTGCATCGTGATCGGAAAATACGGTCTTCAAGACAGTGCCCGACTCGCTCCGGGAGTCAAAATTGATAAGTATATTTTCAGTAGTAATATCCCTAGGACCTTGATAATAGACGAGATTATTTCGTTCACACATGGCTCCGCCAATGAAAAGTCACGAATTCAGTCACACGATATGCAATATTATCGACTATTTAGGTAAACAAAGAAATATCAGCGTCTATTTTAAAGTGTCAAAATTTGGCATAACATTCATTCAGAATTGAAAATGTACGGAGGGTCCTGAGTTCAAAACTTGGTTGGGATAGCAATTTTTTTGCAAAATAATCATAAATAAGTCCGACCGCTCGGTCTAAAATACAAAAGACCGCGGATGCGAGCGTTCGGAGCGTGTTCATGAAATAATCTTCCTGAATATCACTCGACTTCGACAAAAAGCGACTATTATTTTCTTTAATTCATCTCGAGCAACTTGTATTTCGACAATTCAATTCGACCAAATGAACATTAATAATCAAAGAATAACTCCCTCGAGCTAAAGCTCTCGGGAGTTATTCAGATTATTAATGTTCATATGGTCTTATCAAATTGTCGAAATACAAAACGCTCTCGATAGAATTAGGTCGAAAATAATAGTCGGCTATTTGTCATAGTCTTTTGATATTACCTCCGACTATTTTATGGCCATCGAAAGCTTGTTCATTGGTAATAGCCCGAAGCCGAAGGCTGAGGGCTGTTACCAAGCAACGAGCTTGAGATATTGGTTATAAAATTATGAGGCATTTATCAATGTCCGAGGAATATTCGGCAGAAAATTTTTTGACAGAAAAAATGTATAACTCAACACAACAAAACATTTATTTATTTATTGAAAGTAATATTAGTGAAAGTTCAATTCGTAAAATTCAACTCAACATTAGATTCGTTGCTGTTCTCTTGTATAGAAGATACGCATAATATTTATTATCTTGTTGTGGTGTTTTTGATCGAGGTTTAGGTATGGTTTGATAAAATTTTGATTGCTATGACCAGTTCTCTTCAGCAATTGTTGTTCCTCTACACCACTTTTTGCTAATTGACTGACAGCTGTTGATCTATTTGAATGATTCGTTATCTTTTTGTCTTTGACATTCAAGCCAATTGCTTCGGCAGCATATTTAGTCCATTTATTTATGGTATTCCTTCCACCAGGTACATTATCGTACCATTTGTCAGTTTCATTTGTCCAATATCGATTTGGTTTCAAGAATAGTCGTGGTGAGGTAATATTTTCGCCTCGTTTTGATATTAGTTTATGAAAAAGACGTACAGGGCAGCTTTGGCTCTCACTATTGGAAACCAACCATTTACTACTTGTACAACTTTTAGAACCACCTTGGCACGTTTTACTGAATACCGGATTGTATTCAATGCGATTTGTTGGACAACCATCGTTATTCTTCTCGATTTGAAAAAAAATCACCAAACAAGCAACTGCCTCTCCTCCTCGCCACGCTAGTTCTACTGCAGCAATATGATAAAATTTACGCATAAGACCTTCAGTAGTGCCTTCCACTTGGCGATCACAACGATCAAAACGCTCCTTTGGCCGTTCCACATGGCGACTACGGTCGTTGTGGACGTGGCGAATACGTCACTCATGACGTCATTGTTTTCGCCCACGCCAAGCTCACAACGACCCATCCCAAGACTTGGATCTTTGCGGTCGTTCGAGGAGTGGGGATGATAATTTGGTCACGGCCTGCTAACGACTGATGTAGAAGGCCAATGCCAATTTAGCCCGTTCCACCTGAATGTTTGATTGCAACGATCGCGAGCATGTGGAATGGGATAAACAGCGGTCGTGAGCGTGAGCATTGTGAGCGCCAAGTTGAACGCACTACAGGAGTATTTTCATCCCATAGCAATATTATTCTGTTAACTTCAGACAAATTTAACGAAACTGAACTGGATTTACGTTTACTTGGGTCTGCTTGCAATTTTTTTCTGATTGCATCGCGGGCATCTCGGGCTGGTTTAAATATTATATTATTAAACGGGTCAATCATAATGTTGTAGTCCTTATAATACTTTTCTTGTAAGAGTTTGCTCGAAACATTCCACATTGTCTTTACCGTTGCTTCTTTGAATTCTGATCCGTCTTTTTTCCTCATATTGACAGCCCAATCTTTGAGTATAAACGCCAATTCTTCCAAGCTTCTGCGTTCATTCAATTCGTATGATCGTTCGTAGCAAAATTCCATAAATATTCCCCAAATATATTTGTTGCTATTGGAAGTATTTCTGGGAATGTTTTCTTTGATGAGCTCATTTATATTTTTAACATTACCAAAACGTGACATTTTGAAATTTGTTTGGAATGATGTTGCCATGGAACTATTATATAATTTTATTAGGATTGAAAATTGCATTGGATGTAGTTTTCGATGTAATGTTGACATGATTGGCTGAAATGGTTCCATATGATACAAAATCATAAAATTGGATTTGTTGTTAGAACTGTCAAAAAATTTTCAAGGCAATTATTCTTCCTGGTAGGTTGAAAAATTTTTTGGTTGAATCCGTAGGATGACATCAGACTCAGAAGGAGTCCCGCTTCATGATCCGTAACGGGCCCTGAGTTCGTATTAAATTTCACGTTGAAATCGCCGCAACAGATTACCTTATTTTTACAGACATTTAAAAAACTGAGTAGAGATTCCATTGTGCATTATGAACGAATTAAAATCTCTGTTAGGGGATGAATATATACAAACAACAATAATTCCAAGGTTTTCGATTTTTATAGCCGAAATCTCACAGTGAGTCTCCAATGATAGGCTGCATATGTTCTCCACTATAGGGCAACCTTCTTCGCAACCAATACCATTCAGAATCATGGATCCTCCTCTAGTTGAACTTGGTCTAGTGTAGGCATGTGCAATATACCAATTGACCATGCCAAAATTAGAGGTTTCGTTCATGGTGAGCCAGTGCTCCGTCAGACATACAATATCCAACCTATAGGGTTGTGAAAATATCAGACTCTCAAGTTGGTTGATCTTATTCCTTGCACTCTGAATATTCAGGTGCATAAGGCTAATATGATGATCTTTTCCCTCTTTGGTCAGAGCAGTTTTGGGAATGTTGTTTCGGTTGTTTTTTAATAGGTGTCCGTGTCCGCCCAAGAGAGGGTCCTATCTGAAGGATTTGCATTTACCGAATTCCGGACTATGAAAATGTGTCCGTTCAATAGAGGTGTCCGGTCAAAGGAGGTGTCCGTTAGTATAGAGGTTTCACTGTATATGGAGATTATAGTGTTATTATTTTTGTTTTTATTAATATTGAAGTCTCACATTGTTGTAAGTTTTATTACTCTTACTTCCGTATATGTCTTTACAACGTTATGTAGTTTCCAGTAGCCCCGAAGAAGGAGAGTGATTATCCGAAAGCTTGGCTGCGACAATAAAGAGCTGAAATTTTTAACAATTGACTACATACCCGATCAACCTTTTCCGCATAAATAAGTTATAGTCGAGATAAACAACTACTTAATATGCAATTATCCCACAAATCATTCTTCAATCCATATTCACATTTAAGTATATTGAATACTAAAATCTGCTTTCCTGTGAATGATCAGACAACATCCAAATCAATGTTACAATACAGCAGTGGCGGCTCGTGACAGTTTAAAGCGGCGAGGCACATCAGAAAAGATTCCTTGCCGTGGCGTTACCGGCAAAAAGCTGTTGCAAAACTGATGATTAAAATAATTCTTTATCGCTAGCATACTAAAGGTCATCTATTTCGAGAAACATTTTGCTTTGTGAAATATATACTTCTGATGATGAAGAATTATCTTACTAGAAAACTTAACATTTGAAATAATAAATATATATTTCATTACTCGTCCAGAAAGTAAGCTTTTTCCGTGCGCGCGCGAAGAGTTCCCGTGTTCGGCTCCGCCTCACACGGGAATTCGTGCAAGCACGGGAAAAGCCTTTCTGGACGTGTAATGAACGATATTATTCATTACACCTCTCTGAAAACAATCCAACGATATTTGTTCTTCGACAGAAAGCATTTCGATATTGTAAAACAATAATTATTCGAAACACTGACGTCTACTGTCATCACGCAATCGTTGCTTTGTGTCTCAGCATAGATGCATCTATGTCTCAGCGCACGGAAAAGGGTCACTTTCGGTGCGGCCGCACGGAAAAGGGTCACTTTCGGTGCCCTGAATCGACATGTTTTGATAGGGTTTTCAGAGCGGTGTAATGAAAAAGTAATTTGAATCCATTTGAAAAAATAAGCTTTCTTGTTGAATTTTTAGACCTTGTTTTGAACATCCTGTACCAGGAAGTTGCTTAACACTATATCATCAGATTTGAACCATTTATTAACCAGAAAATTGAGACTATTGAATTTTGTATCACTCAGATAAGGGTCTTCCACTTTTCCATAATTTTTTTGTTATATGACGGCAACGCTGCCTAAATAAAGAAACATTTGGATGTCCACTATTAGAAATAATAATTTGACAATGGAATAATATGAGGGGATTACCATTAGAACAAACCGACCCAATAATATATCACTGCAAGAGTAACAACTCTTGCAATAAAATCATTCCGCAACTGACATAAGTAATGAGATTTTTAAATTCATCGCACTGATGGGACACTCTATATATGTACTGTTACGGTTCAAAATATTGTATATGTTCATTTCAAAATTCAAAATTAATTTCGATCTTTTGAGGCAAAATTGAAAATGGAAGAATTAGATAGCGTATTTGAAGTTTGTACATAGACCATAGATTTTGTGAATAGTCAGGATTAAAATGCCTTAAAAACATAAATCGATTTCAAGCGGATAACCAGTAAAAATCGCGGTTACCTCTGGTCTTGTCCTTGGTTATAGCCCTTAAGGAAGGACCACAAATAATCAACTTGCGCTTGATGTAGTTATCTGAATCGCGCGAAAATCAAACCTATTTAACCTCACTTCTTATAACCACAATCTCAACCCAGCTCTCAAGCACGGTTATCTGCGGTCCAAACGATGACGTTGAAGGGCAAAGCAAATTCACATAGTTATAACCAACAAGGACCATAAGCGCTTGAATGAAGTTGGTTGTTGATGATCATTACCAATGATGACCAGGTATGCACCATAGAGCTTAAGGTAACTATAAGTTCTATGGTATGCACTCGTCAATTTTTGAATGGAATGACGTTCGACCAAGTCGGAAATATTAACAATGCTTCGTAGCGGCGCCGCAATGTCATTTCAGTGTATTTTCCGTTGTCGATTTGGTTCACATAATATGCCAAAGTCAATAGATGAGTCCCTTCATGCTGGCCAACTGTTTATAAATAACTGAAAATCATTTCCCTTTTTTCGAAATGATTCAACTCTTAAGCGCCCCATACACCTTGATGCATGCTGCGATGCAGGCATCGATTCTTAGGTTTCATGATGCAAGTAGCAGTGTGTGTGTAGTACGGAATCACGTATTCAGCATCAGTTGCGGTTTGCATCGATACAGAGTCTGGAATCCCATATTGGTCGGCGAGCCACAATGCCGAGTCGGTGATGACGGTGCAAGTTTCGACGTGGATGGAATTGCATCGATGCGAAGACGATATTTATGTTCCCGCCTCATTATTCGTTTGTTGTTTGTTTGTGTATGTAACTTCCATGATGGAAAGTGATCGACAATTTTGGGAAGAGTTCATAAACATTTATCATCGGCATCCATGGCTTTGGAATACTAAGGCTAAAGTGTATTCAGACAGAAACATAGGAAACCAAGCATATGAAGAAATTGTACAAAAATGCAAGGAAAGATTTCCAGATGCAAAAAAGGACTTTGTAATGAATGAATAGCAAGGCACACACGAAAGGGAAATCTGTAAGATTTGATCTGCCGCCGATCAGGTCGCTCTAATTATCTGATCGTTAATGCGCGATGACACTCCCGATAGTTGAACGATACGGACTTTGAAAGTTCTCTCCCTTCGCAGATCTCTCCTTTCGTGATATCGTTCAGTTAGTGGGTGACCACGTGTTTTTGGGTATTTATGAGGGTTTATAAAGGGTATACAATACAGAAAAAAATGGAGTGGACGAAAGAAATCCTAACTGAGGTGATCGAAATGTATAGAAAAAGGCAATGTTTATGGAAATTGAAGAATAAAACGTATTTAAATAAATATCCCAAGACCCAAAGCATACAACGAAATAGTAAATTACAGGGTGGGGCGTGGTTACTTCCTTATTTCGAACTCTCGCAACTCGCGGCTATTAGTAGAGAGTTGGTTTATGGCTTGTTCGAAAGCACCAGAGACAAAAAGCACGTTATCTAAGGTTTTTGTTATAACTAAAATTCAGTGTCAACAATGCAGTGGACAAAACAAGAGCGAGCGTTCGCCGTGGAGACCTTCTTTTATTTTAGCCGTTCGATCATCGCAACTCAGCGTGCTTTCAGAAATCATTTCAATATCGCACCTGCACGTCGTGTGCGGGTGTGCCTGATCGGAAATCGATTAATTTGTGGTAGGACCCATTCAGGGATACCGGTAGTGTGCAGAAGAAACATGATAGACCTTCCAGAACCGTCAGGAACGAAAGAGCAGTCACAGCCAATGCTGAGCGTTATATCAGTATGATTGTGGAGTTTTTCTGCCCAAACTTGAATAAATTAATGCAGGAGAAGTGTGGTTTCAACAGGATGGCGCCACGGCTCACACGGCAAGGACAATGAATATCTTGCGTGAACACTTTCCCGAACGGCTCATCTCTCTTAGAGGCGATCTTCAGCACTATCGCCAGATTTAAGTCCATGTGATTTATTCCTGTCGAGCTACCTTGAATTGTTGGTATACACGGATCGTCCAAAGACCCTTCGTCATCTCAAAACCAATATTCGTGCTGCTATTGCTGACATAAGCACGGATATGCTGGAAAAAGTGGACAACAATTTTCAAATTCCGACTATCTCAGTGCATTGACGAGAACGGTGGCCACCTTAGAGATGTCGTTTTAAAACTAAATAAAAAAAAACTTTAATTGTATCCCTATACACAGAAAAAATAATTGATTCACTATTGCCAATACTTTTTGTATTATAATTTTTTAAAATAAGAAAGTAACCACGCTCCCCCCTGTATTTAAAAAGCAGAAATTTCGTTATAACCATGAAAGATATGAGAGGAAAACTGCAGAATTTAAGAAACGCATTTAGAAAAGAAAGAAAAATGGTCAAATCTCTTTTTTCCGGCATTTTGAAAACGATATTACACGAAACCTCTCGCCAGGATTTTATACACTCATAAAATATCTATCCCTCCGTCCAATCCCCACGAACTTTGAGAAAATTTAGGACTAATTGACATATCTGGTCTGTCACATATCAGATCCGTTGATAATATGAGAGACGAGATATGTACGTTAATGTGGAATGATTATATGATCCGCGACAGACCAAATCGGCTGGAGCGATCCGATCCGCGGTCCAGATCTGTAACAGATCTGGACTCCGGATCGGATCTTACAGATTTCCCTTCCGTGTGTGCCTTGCTAATGATATGCACTAGTTTTACAAATAACCCCACCCTACTGTTCATGAAACGTCGATTCAGGCATCGCAACAGGTTTCGATTTGAGTAGGCGCTCATGCAATTGATGCAAGTTTCATGAAACATTAGCAAGGCACACACGAAAGGAAAATCTGTAAGATCCGATCCGCAGTCCAGATCTGTTACAGATCTGGTCTGTCGCGGATCATATAATCATTCCGCATTAACGTACATATCTCGTCTTTCATAATATCAACGGATCTGATATGTGACAGACCAGATGTGTCAATTAGTGCTAAATTCTCTCAAAGTTCGTGGGGATTGGACGGAGGGATTGATATTTTATACGTGTATAAAATCCTAGCGAGAGGTTTCGTGTAATATCGTTTTCAAAATTTCGAAAAAGAGAGATTTGGCCATTTTTCTTTCTTTTCTGAATGCGTTTCTTAAATTCTGCAGTTTTCCACTCATATCTTTCATCGAAATTTCTGCTTTTTAAATACAGGGTGGAGCGTGGTTACTTTCTTATTTAAAAAAATTATAATACAAAAATTATTGGCAATAGTGAATTTTTTCTGTGTATAGGGATACAATTAAAGTTTTATTTTATTTAGTTTTAAAAACGACTTCTTGAAGGTGGCCACCGTTCTCGTCAATGCACTGAGATAGTCGGAATTTGAAAATTGTTGTCCACTTTTTCGAGCATATCCGTGCTTATGTCAGCAATAGCAACACGAATATTGGTTTTGAGATGACGAAGGGTCTTTGGACGATCCGTGTATACCAACAATTCTAGGTAGCTCCACGGGAATAAATCACATGGAGCTAAATCTGGCGATAGTGCTGAAGATCGCC
The DNA here is from genome assembly GCA_951802165.1 of Adalia decempunctata. Taxonomy (NCBI): domain Eukaryota; kingdom Metazoa; phylum Arthropoda; class Insecta; order Coleoptera; family Coccinellidae; genus Adalia; species Adalia decempunctata. The sequence goes on from OX637697.1 coordinate 53,491,819, forward strand.
TCTAAGAGAGATGAGCCGTTCGGGAAAGCGTTCACGCAATATATTCATCGTCCTTCTTGCCGTGTGAGCCGTGGCGCCATCCTGTTGAAACCACACTTCCCCTGCATTAATTTCTTCAAGTTTGGGCAGAAAAACTCCACAATCATACTGATATAACGCTCAGCATTGGCTGTGACTGCTCTTTCGTTCCTGACGTTTCTGGAAGGACTATTATGTTTCTTCTGCACACTACCTGTGTATCCCTGAATGGATCCTACCACAAACGAATCGATTTCCGATCAGGCACACCCGCACACGACGTGCAGGTGCGATATTGAAATGATTTCTGAAAGCACGCTGAGTTGCGATGATCGAACGGCTAAAAGAAAAGAAGGTCTCCACGGCGAACGCGCGCACTTGCTTTGTCCACTGCATTGTTGACACTGAATTTTAGTTATAACAAAAACCTTAGATAACGTGCTTTTTATCTCTGGTGCTTTCGAACAAGCCATAAACCAACTCTCTACTAATAGCCGCTCAGTTACGAGAGTTTAAAATAAGGAAGAAACCACGCCCCACCCTGTAATTTAATATTTCGTTGTATGCTTTGTGTCTTGAGATTTTTATTTAAATACGTTTTATTCTTCAATTTCCATAAACATGGCCTTTTCCTATACATTTCGATCACCTCAGTTAGGATTTCTTTCGTCGACTCCATTTTTTCTGTATTTCTGATTTTTTTCTTTACCGAGTGAGTATTAGTGCACCGAAATCGTAAGTACCGACCCAATTCATTTCAGTCCTATTTTTCTGTATCTTCGTTGAGTCTATCAAAATAGCTGTTACGTCGAGATCCGTATTAAACCTTCCTTTACTCGTACAAGACTCCCTATAGTACGTTTATCCGAGTAAGTCGGTGCTCGATTAGAGTCTGTCCTTTATGGAGAGTAATCTCATAGTCAGACCGGAGGGCCCATGCAAACCAATACTATAGAACGTGGAGTCGAATTCCGATTCGGTACCGATCCTTCGCGCCCCTAGTTCGGTGCGTCCTGTTTGACCATTTATATTTAACCTGGCCAAACCCGACCTTTCTAGACGTGAAACAAGCTAAGTAGACAATATAACTCTTTTGAGTTTCCGGACTGAAAGAATATCGGACAGAAAGTAAGCACTGTACATTTTCATATCCGGCCCACATTTTTCAACTGTCGATTTAAATTCTCCGTTTAATTCAAATTTTCCCCCCTTCTATTCTGGCTGACTCGTACCGTGAAATATTTCTTTTGAATGAATGCTCGCAGTCAGGCAAAACTGAACCATTTTTCTTTACCTGTGTATATTTGATATATGTTGGGATTAATGCATGTTTGATGTTTTCTTGATATTGGTGAATATTTGATATTTTCTTATTATTGCGTATTTGATATTTTCTTGACATTATTGCATTCGTATCACTATTTCAACCGTTTGAATAAATTGTGTGAATTGCTCTATTTTCGATTTCTCAGTTATCGCTAACACTCTAGATACAACCGAACTCTGTCTCCGGCTAAGCAGCTATCCTGGCAGGTTTGCTATTCTACCTTATAAGCAAAAAGAATAGCTGGCGCTCGAGGTAAGGTTTCTACGAGAAAACCCACATTACAATACCCTTTATAAACCCTCATAAATACCCAAAAACACGTGGTCGCCCACTAACTGAACGAAAGGAGAGATCTGCGAAGGGAGAGCGACCTGATCGGCGGTACATTGACTAGATAAGAGATCTCTTATCTAGTCACTGTAATCGGCGGCAGATCGAATCTTACAGATTTCCCTTTCGAGTGTGCCTTAGTGATGGGCAACTCGAGTTGTTCAACTCGATTAACTCGAGTCGCACTCCCAACAGTCCCAACGAGTCAGCTCGATTTACATTTTCGTTGACTCGAGTCAACTCGGAAGGAACCATACGTAATACGACGGCCGCGTGACTCGCGGAAATCGTGAATCTCCGTTGCCGTTCGAGCTTTGGCTGGCTCGAGTCGGGCTCGATCTAACGACGTTGACCGAATCAAGCCATCGTATATGATTGTGTACTTCAAATTTATGACCTTCATATAAAAACTGTTGTTGTGAATATTTATATTGCATTAAAAAAATTGATGAAAATTCCACATGATGGTCTGCGAAAATGAAAGACCGAATTTCGTGTTTACTGAGCTTGACTTGAGCCGTCTAACGAATCGAGAGTATCGAGACGGTGAATGCACATCGCGTCGAACGCCGAGCTAAACCTTCCTTCAGCGAGTTCAACTCGAATCGAGATCGAGTCGAGACCGAGTTCAACTCGGTCGGCGCGGCGGTAGCAGCCTTCACCGACTCGACGGGCGCGATGAGGATGCGATGAGCACACCGAATTGGACAGGTGCGGTCGACTCGAGTCAACTCGAGTAGATCGAGTTGAAAATTTTACGACTCGTCCCATCACTAGTGTGCCTTACTATTGAGTCGATGCCTGAAAGCTTTAATCCTAATGAGCATATCCTGAAAATATTAGATGTCACGAAGGTCTTCATCGGAAGCTATAGATTTTTGTTTTCATTAATGGAAATGCTTTTAATCTTTGGCTTTCGCAAAAATTTCAACCTAGAAAACGAGTTGTTTATTCATTTTTTACGTGCTTCTAAGCTGTGTTTTATATCCAGGTATTCTTGAGGGATATTTGGAAGGTTTTATTGTTTCCTGAGCAGATTAATTAGTATTCAAATAAAAAGTCAAATTTTCTGAATGTTTGGTATGTTGTTGTACCCGACACAGTAACCAAAATTGTCAATGGGCCCAACCCAATCCTATGGCTAGTTTTCTAAATAGTTGAAAATTTACCAGATTTTCGGATTTTTTTAATTTAGTAAAAGTTATTAAAAGGTTGGATTTATGTTGCATGCAGACGTTTACTACATACTCTGGTCATGAAATTTGTGGATACGTATGATTGAAAATATTTATATTTACACGGTGATTCACGAATGTATGGAGGTAGTTTTTTGCCAAAATTCACTTTTTCTACTGTGACGTCAGGGTGGCATGTTTTCGAAACGTTCTCTTCGATATAGTTTCTTGACACTACACATTTTTTGTACAGGGTGTTTCACAGAGAGAACCACTAGACATAATTATCTCTTTTAGGATTAACTTGAGTCCCTGTATTCATGGATTGATTTTTGAGAAGAGTAATAATACAAACATATGTGTGTCCCTAATCTCCAAAATATTCAAGGTGGGTTATAGGAAGGTATTTTATTTTCGGAAAAGTACAGAAAACATGAACTACCTCTATTCAAAATATTCCTCGGTCAAATGTGACTATTTTCTCACTATATATTGATTTTTATAACATATTCAGAGGTGAGAATCCTAAATCCGATACTATTACCAGTTTTCGAGATACAGGGCGATGAAGTAGAGAATTATTGATTTTATCAGTTTTTTTCTTCAAATAGAAAAGCAGGACTGATTTTATGTTGCGCCTATGAGTTTAATATCAGATTCGGTCAGATGTACGTGGAAAGGTTCAGCTGAAAATTTTTACTATTACAGGGTTACATAAATCACAATAGGTTTTTGCAAATACTCAAAATTCTACAGTCCCGTCACAGATAAATTATTCCATGAAGTTAATACCCACTCGCTTGCAATTTTGAGTCTGAAATACTTCATTATGATTACTTTTCATAAGGGGTGAGCGATACAGCCAGCATTGTAATTTGTTTTGTTGTGGCATATTCATAAGGCCTCTTGCAACGACAGATAATTCTCGCGAGAATTTTCTGTCAAATTCACTGACCGAAAATTCTCTGCCGTTGCATACTACTTTCGGTAGAATTCTCTGTGGAATTCCATTGTTCCATCGTATGCATCGGCAGAGGATTCTCGGTCAGCGAATTTGACAGAAAATTCTCGCGAGAATTCTCGGTCGTTGCAAGAGGCCTTTAGTCTGAACAGATTGCGCGGTAGCTGACGCATACGTAACCTGTCTCTTTATCGATGTTTGATTCCTTTCGATATTCGATGGGAAATTTGTATTAGAATCTTTCCTCGTATGACCTTGACTAGTTGAAGGTTCAGTGGAAGAGTCCATTCTGTTATAACTCTCGTTCCTATAAGTTAATTTTTCTTCTAACGATTGAATAACGGGTTTTTGCAGAGTATTCGAATATTCCATCTCAAGCAACAATTTTTCCAATAGATGGTTTTCCCTCCTAAGGCACTCATTTTCTTTATTCACTAGCATTTGACCATTTGTTGATACACTTTGTTTACAAGGATCACAAATCCACAATATATTAGTATTTTCGCTGAACATTTTAGTCCAGGAGTCTTTAATATATGCACATGCTAAATGCAACTTCATTTCACAAAGAAAACATTTTATAAACTTGGTGTTCACTATAAAATTATCGGAGCAACGCACACATACGAGTTCATTGTCCGCCATCTATGCTATGTACGTAGAGATCTAGTGTTTGGAAGAACCTCCGGGATGAAGCGTAGACATTTGCCCCCTAGGTGGAACACTATACAAAACTGTACTCAATAGTTCCTGCTAGGGAGTAATATAAGTCCTGCCGTTTCAGTTGGTTCCCACAGCAGGATAAGGCTATATGGCTCTGATCGAGGCTCTGATGAAGGCTAATAAACCAGAAACCGGTAAGTCATTGTCTGTGGTGGTGCCACCTGGTGGTGTACTTCGAAGGCTAGATTTCTACTATACTCTGTTCAAATGTAAGAAGGAGCGCAATATCAACAACTTTGGCGCAGCGGTAGGAGGGCCTTCGTATATTTACTTTCCTTTCCGTCCAGAGTCGAATCGAGGAGATTTCACACAATCGTTCAGTTTTAAGAGGGGCCTATACCGTTCTGACATTCAGTTCAAAACGCGATTCGGGATTTCTCACGATAGAGACCACCGATTTATATGGGGTTTTCACTGTTATTCAATTTGAAGAGTTCTTCAAGTCGGAAAGTTCATAATTTTTTTTTTCGTCGAGTGAATAAAAAAATATTTTTTTTTTCCCTTCTTAGTGACACTATATGCATAATTCTAACTTTCCGACCTAGATTATTTTTTTTTTATGAATTCCCACAAAAAATTTAACACAAAAAGTTTTCTCCAATCGCTCAAAAACCGATTTCAGTAAAATTAAAATCAAACTATCGCAAAGTGCTGCCACCTAATCGACGAACTTCGCTATTTCCATCTTCTACTGATCGTTCCATCTATCTGGCAATACTGCACATTCTAGTATGCAATTTGGGGTCTCGGTGAATCCCAGAGGCAAATATTTATTGTTTTATTGCAAGGCGTCTGGTATCAGTGAAAAGTAAAAGTGTAAAAACATGTGCTATATTATTTCTGTTGGACCAGCAAGCCGAAAGCAAATTGGTTCCGTTTTTAGATCTTGTGACGAGAGACGGGATTCGTGAATTTTCACTGGATTTCTTTTTTCTTGTGATTGGGAGTGTTGTGTTATTTTTTTAATCACTTTGGAGATGAGTAGGAAATTTGATGATAAACGCAAAAATCTTTGCGCACATCGCCGTCGTAGAAAATTAGCTCAACGGAAGAGATTCCAAAAGTAAGTGGGTAATTATTCGACTTTAGTTTCAGTTTTCATGGAAAGTTTCAGTTTCAGTATAATAGACAAAGAAGAAAGCGTTCAGCAGGATGAAAAGGATGATACTTCATCAGAAAGGATTGCTGATGATTTGTCTTGTAATTTAAAACAAGAAACGGTTTCAACTACATAAACTTGCGGGTGAGAAATTTTGTTATAACTGGAAAGGTGCTGTTCCATTGCGCGAACCTAACTCGCGCAACGGTTTCGCGAAACAAAATTCGCGAAAGCGGTATCCACATCGCGAAATTGGTTTCGCGAAACAGTTACGCGAGTCAGTTTCGCGCAATGGAACAGCACCTGAATAGATGTCCAAGTCGAATTACCAAATATCTTATACATATTACTTATTATTTTCGCTTTGTCCCATCCGAAACAGTTTGTTTTCTATAAGCATATTTTTAGATCTTGATCGGGAAACCTATTATTGTGGAAGGAATGAGATTGGTGGATGTCCGTTTTTTGTTCAAACAAATTGCTGATTTGTGCAAGCACTTTGACTGCTCATTTTCTGATATGGACTTGATACAGGAAATTAGGAAAGGCTTGAGTTCCCAATTTGTATTCCAATGTCGGATGTGTAACATTCAGAAGAAATTGAACACTATAAATGGGAGTGGAGGTATTACGAATAACATAAATATACAGGGTCTTTCACGAGGAACCTCACCCATATTTATACGGGAAACTACTGAACGTATTTTCATGAAATTCAGCACTTATAAGTATTTTACGATGCTGATGAAATCTAAAATATTTTCAAGGCATGAGCACCTCCGGTTTTTCCGGAAATGACGTCAACTTTTGTTTTTCAAATTAGAACACCATTTTTTTATTGCAGAAATAGATTCCTTAGAAAATTTCAAGTTATTTTGATGTAGCATTTTTCAGTTTTGGTTGGAAAATTCTCTCTGAGCGGGAAAATTCGAAACAAAAATCGAAAATAGAGCTCCGCTGAAACAAGTATAACTTCGAAGTTTTTGGATGGAAAATTTTCATTTTTCGGATTTTTCAAGATGTAAGATTGATGTATCCACTTTAAAAATCGAAATCGCGATTCATGATACAGGGGGTGAAAAAATCGCTTTCAAAGTTAGGGATGACAAAATCGTGAAAAATCAATTTTTTCAAATTAGAACCCCATTTTTTCATGGCAGATATTGAATCTACGTTAAAAAATAATGTGAGTGTATGCATCACACCCTTGCCCTAAAGTGGATATTTTCTGAGTTATTCACAAAAAACTGTTTTTCGTCTTGAATTTTCAGCTATTTCTTTTCCCTTCACGCCAAAAAGATGAAATTTTCAGGAACTGTTACTTAAACCATGTTTTAGATTTTACTACCCAAATATGCAAGAGAAAAAGGTTACAGGTTGTTCCTAAATAGATGGCGAATTTGGATTCGAATTTGTATCGGAAACCTCTTTATTTCAACTAATCGGCCATCGGTTTTCTCTCCAGTGATAAATAAATAATTCCTTATGAACCATATGCAAAAACTTACCATGTTTTACATTCTTTTTTTTTAATGATAGATATCATTAATTACATCTGCCAAATTCCTCTTTATTCAGTAGCATTTTGTGTTTACTATTAATTTGGTGATAATTCGTATTAAGTTATAAAATCGATCACTATGCCTAATTTTACCAATGAAGATTATTTAAATCTCATTCTACTTCATGGAGAATGTAATAAAGTTGTAGATAGAACGATTCGACTGTTCATTGAGAGGTTTCCTGACCGACCCAGACCAACGAGAGATACCATTAACAGAACCATAACAAACTTGAGAAATGTCGGATCTTTCGTTAAGAAAACTATACACAGAGAAAAAAGTGTAGTAGAAGATGAGAACAACGAAATTACAGTTCTTGCATATTTTCGTGTGAATCCTCAAAATTCTCTCAAAGATGCCGAGATTGATCTGGGATTATCTCAATCGAGTGTTTGGAGAATATTAAAAAAACATAAAATGCACCCATATAAATTCAATAGGGTACAGCATTTGAAGGAAACTGATTTCGTCAGGAGAACAGAGTTTTGCGAAGCTATGATGATTCGATTTCAAGAGAATGAAAACTTTTTGGACTGTATAATTTGGACAGATGAATCTAAATTCACAATAGGCATAACAGTCATTATTGGGATGAAGAGAACAACCACCACTTCAGACAATGGAACTTTCAAGAGACCTGGAGTTTCAATGTTTTTTGCGCCATCAAAAATAATGCAATTCTCGATGTTCACATTTATGATGGGACTTCAACTGGTAAGATAGAACACTACACATGTTTGCATTATTTAAAGAATGTTCTCCCTTAGGAGATAGATATTCTGACATATTGACTCAAATAATTGAGCCGCTAGTACAGAACCATAATGACTTATGGTATCAACAAGATGGCGCGCCTCCACACAATTCACTCAATGTGTCAAATATCCTCTACAGGCTATTTGAAGATCGATGGTTGGCGAACAATGGTCCACATCTTTGGCCACCACGTTCTCCCGATTTAACTCCTTTAGACTATTATGTTTGGGGTAGGATAAAAAATATTGTCTACTCAACTCCCCTGACTGATAAAGAGGACTGCATAGAACGAGTCAGAAATGCGTTCAGGTTTGTTTAGATTTTTAGATTCATAGTTTTGAAACTCAATTTGGTTTTTAAACACTTTTGCAGATCTCTTCCTCCCGATAAAATAAGAAGAGCAACGCACGAAGCATTCCTGAGACGTATAAATAAATGTCTAGAAATTAACGGTCAAAACTTTGAGCATCTTCTCTAGTTATAACTGCGAGAGTTTGCCATGGTTCTCCTAATAGTAACTTGAAGTCGGTTTCAAGAAGGGGTGAAGAATCTACAGCATGGTTCAAATAACAGTTTCTGAACAGTTCATCTTTTTGGCGTGAAGGGAAAAGAAATAGCTGAAAATTCAAGACGAAAAACAGTTTTTTGTGAATAACTCAGAAAATATAGATTTTAGGGCAAGGGTGTGATGCATATACTCACATTATTTTTTAACGTAGATTCAATATCTGCCATAAAAAAATGGGGTTCTAATTTGAAAAAATTGATTTTTCACGATTTTGTCATCCCTAACTTTGAAAGCGATTTTTTCACCCCCTGTATCATGAATCGCGATTTCGATTTTTAAAGTGGATACATCAATCTTACATCTTGAAAAATCCCAAAAATGAAAATTTTCCATCCAAAAACCTCGAAGTTATTCTTGTTTCAGCGGAGCTCTATTTTCGATTTTTTTTTCGAATTTTCCCGCTCAGAGAGAATTTTCCAACCAAAACTGAAAAATGTTACATCAAAATAACTTGAAATTTTCTAAGGAATCTATTTCTGCAATAAAAAAATGGTGTTCTAATTTGAAAAACGGAAGTTGACGTCATTTCCGGAAAAACCGGAGGTGCTCATGCCTTGAAAATATTTTAGATTTCATCAGCATCGTGAAATACTTATAAGTGCTGAATTTCATGAAAATACGTTCAGTAATTTCCCGTATAAATATGGGTGAGGTTCCTCGTGAAAGACCCTGTATATAGAAAATGATGATATGGGATCATCAGCTGAGAAGGCAGCTACCTATATAATTGAAATAAATAAGACACAAATCATTTGCCATTATAAATAATGACAAATGAAATGTGAATACGAACTAGGTCTCCGATACTGTTCACCCTACCAGACCGAATGGTCTAACGTCAACTGAGAATCGCACCGACTGCAGTTTCGTCCTATTTAGGACTCATCAGGGTGGAATATCCCAAAGTCGACGCTGGATGGAAAATCTTTTCGTCAAGATATGATACAATAAATATAATTATATATGTGTAAGCAATTTGAAAATTGGGTGCCCTATAAATTGATATTATAATAATAAGCTGAGACCATATCTACCGAATCGTAGTAGCCTAATGTCAAACACTCTGTGATCTGAAGTGATGGTTTTCGATGATCTCGTTACCACGCTCTCTCTCTCTGTCTAACAACATGGCGGCATCCTAGACACACACGACTGTTAATAAACACAACATAACCTGCCATTTTGTATTCCATGACGGAATTTACTAAAAGCCCACTGAACTGTGAATAAACAACAAGTTAATCCACCCCGAGTGTTTTATTATCTTACATATGTCTTCATATTTTTTTTTATAACGCCATTTAAAAACTTATGTTCATCAATGTTCATTCAAAAGAACTTCTGTAAAATAATCCTGGTAATAAATATATTTGTCTGATTTTGATTTTATTCATTCATCTCAAAAATCCAAATCAATCAATTGGTGTTCCTAACAATTGAATTTGTTATGCATGTGATGTTTATCTTCTAGAATTTCATACAATCCTTCATCCTTTTTGAATAACCTTATCGTTTCAATTTTATAAAATAATGATATTTTCTGATCCATGATCTGAGTTCATGAAAAAACTCATTAAAGGACCCCGCACTTTTTCTATGGCAAATGGCGTTCCGTCAAATTTTCTAAAATTTTGGTATAATGTAGTACTCGACCTACTGATCAAAAGTGTCTATGACCCCAACTCAATCCTATGACTAGTTTTTGAGAAGTTGAGAATTACCCACTTTTACTACGCCCGTATCTCGGAACAGAATCGAATGAACTTCAATTTTTCTCAAGAAACATTTCATTACATCCCCAAGGAGCAACCATATAGAGGAATATGACCGAAAATCGTTACGAATACAGGGTCATCCATAATTTAATGCATGCCCGATTTTGAAAGTATAAAATATGTCAGTTTCAGAGCGAGACCGTTCACAAAATGAACTATTACACTAGATATATTGTTGTTACATCGGAAAAGTCTGAAATACCCAGAATTCATACTGGGTGATCCATTATTATAGAAACTATTCTCAAGGAGGATTGAATGGACACCCTGTATTTATGGGTTGATTCAAGGTGTTTGTTTAATTTTTTTAGAACATATCATCTTGGACTTCAAAGAATACAGGGTGATTCACTCATGAAATGAAGTTTGAACCTCACGAAAATACCCAAAAACCACCTTTTTTTTTCATCACCCTGTATGTCAAGATTAACTCCGACGAGGTGGGAGTTTTCTTTCACCACTGTACTTGATATAAAAATATAAATACGGCTGAGAGTTTTTATCCACTTCCTATGACCAGATTTTTTGTTATGCTGGAATAAGAATAGAATAACATAAATAAATAATTTTCATATTACATAAAAAAATCTGCTCATGGAAGTGGATAAAAACTCTCGGCCGTATTGATGTTTTTATATCAAGTACAATGGTGAAAGAAAATTCCCACCTCATCGGAGTTAATCTTGAAATACAGGGTGATGAAAAAAAAAGGTGGTTTTTGGGTATTTTCGTGAGGTTCAAACTTCATTTCATGACTGAATCAACCCATAAATACAGGGTGTCCATTTAACCCTCCTTGAGGATAGTTTCTATAATAATGGATCACCCAGTATAAATTCTGGGTATTTCAGACGTTTTCGATGTAACAACAATATATCTAGTGTAATAGTTCATTTTGTGAACGTTCTCGCTCTGAAACTGACATATTTTATATTTTCAAAATCGGGCATGCATTGAATTATGGATGACCCTGTATTCGTAACGATTTTCGGTCATATTCCTCTATATGGTTGCTCCCTGGGGATGTAATGAAATGTTTCTTGAGAAAAATTGAAGTTCATTCGATTCTGTTCCGAGATACGGGCGTAGTAAAAATGGGTAATTCTCAACTTCAACGCCCTGTATCTCGAAAACTAGTCATAGGATTGAGTTGGGGCCATGGACACTTTTGATCAGTAGGTCGAGTACTACATTATACCAAAATTTTAGAAAATTTGACGGAACGCCATTTGCCATAGAAAAAGTGCGGGGTCCTTTTAAAAACTTTCCGAAATTCTTGATATTATAGTCACTAACATCAAAAAAAGCTATTTCAAATGACTTACATATATCAAAAAACATATTACTATAATACATGAATCAGTCTAACTTGCATGGATGTCTCCAGTTCGAGTGCCTATTAGACGTTCCTGGAGAACTGGACATATTTGAAATCTGAGAATTGAGAATATTGAGATTATCATATTGTTCGAAATTTTCTGAGCTCTGAGCTCTGAGCCTGAGCGCTCTTGGTTATACAACAAGTGAAAATAGATTTGTTAAAATTTTTTTTTTATTTTTTTCCTCCGTTAAGTATTCAATTCTGAGTAAGTACATTTTTGTTAAAACCATAGTTTTCAAAATACCGAGAAAAAACCGGAATAAAAATCAAATACTCGTAGTCAGTATAATGTTCCGTTTTGGACCGAAACTAAATATATTTCGGATTTCACAAGTAAATGACCATTGTAAATTTGAACGAAGATATTTTACGAGTCTTGTCAATTGAAAACTTCGATATTTATGCAAATCAAGATGGCTTTCACCCATTAGGGAAAAGGACCCAAATCTGGTGTTTCCCAGCGGCGGCTCGTGAGGTTTGTCTATAAGCTGACTTGTGATGATTGCCCATTGGTCTACAGTGGTCAAACCGGCAGATCATTCAAAAAACGGATCCATGAACACCAGAAGAGTTATACATCAAACGGTCCACATTCAATATACGCCGACCATTTAAGAGAATTTGGTCATAATTTCAACGACAACTACGAAATTATCCATATCGAGAGTAAAGGATCAAGATTAACATTTTTAGAATCACTCGAAATTAACAGATATAATTCTCAAAAAAATTTGTTAAATGACCAAACGGACGTTAATAGATCGCCGTTGTTGAATATCTTCACGTAGATTGGGAAAAACCAGCGGCAAAACCGAATAACTTTTATTGCCCCTGTCGGTACATCTTCTCGTAACTTAGGAATACCAACTAAACACCCCAATATATACCTGTATATCCTATATAATGGCCTGTTATTATACCACCGATTTAGTTCAAATGTAGAACCTGACGAAGCCTCAGTCATCAGTGAGGCGAAACGATCGTCGTTCAAGATTAAAAATTGTTTGTGGAAATTGAATTTTCATTTACCTGTTATTAAACATGAATTTCCATCAAGTAAAGACCGAATCCATCAAATACATATAATATAGAGTTATTCTTGAGAATTCTGAGTTGTATCCTAACAAATCAGCAAAGATCTCTATTCTTTTAATAACAGTAGGGATTGTCGGATGAGGACAAATTAATAAGTACTAATTATCAGCCAACGTTTCGTTTATCTCCTTTCGTGTACCGCCGATATGGCACCGTGTTGAAGATCTAATTCCGTCTTTAACGGCACTAACTACCTCCGTCTTAACTCTCTACCGACTATCAACCCGACCAACTCTCAACTCCCCCGACTATCCACTATCCCCAATTATGCCCTCAACATTAATTCTCGGTTCCGTCCCCAATTTGCATTTGAGACAAGAGGTGTTACTTCTTGTACGACTTAAACCAATGAAATAAGCAAGTGCCAGGTGTATCTTTAAGCATCACAAATTATCCAACCCTGGTGCCCCGAGGTCACCTAGGGATGAAAAGCTACAAGGAAAACACTCGAGCCTAAATTGGTCCAATTAACTTATTCTACAAAATGGTACTCATGCTAAATCTCATGCACTTATGGATTCTTTTCAACTAAAAAGTGTCACGCCTATATTTATTTATTTATTTATCCATGCCTACGTAGGTATAACAACCATCAAAATGTGTACATGACAGATATTTACCTTCAAAAAATATCACACGGCTTGTCATCACAGTCATAAGTTTTAAAAACTACAAAATCACAAAAAAAAAAGAAAGATGCAATAGACATCTCTCGGTAAGTACAAATTTTTGTAAAATATCATACATTTCACAAACAATTTCGGTTTAAAAACTCATCCATAAATTGTATTCTCCAATAAGAGTTTTTTTGCACTATTTTGGAATTTATTTTTATTTTGAGTTTTCATATCTTCGGGTAGCTCATTATACAGTTTGAGTGCCATATACGTTGGTCCATGCTGTGCTCTCTCTGGCATATGGGATATGGCATATGGGATGTAGAAAGGGCAACATAGTATTGACTTGGAACATAAAAATATTTTGAAAAACGTCATAACTTCGATACAGAGTGGAATGTGTCAAATTTCCAAGGCCAGAGTTGTGATTTTATAATTGTGAATTTCATCCTGTATGGAACAGGTTTCCGTAGAGATGAAATGGAGGAATGAGTTTTTGTCAAATAGTTTTAATTAATAAAATTCCTTCGATCAAATCCTTTCATTTGATAGTTTGATTAAACTCTACGTGACTTGATCTCTAAAATTATTTTCACTGAGGGATAGTGCTCTGTACATCAGACTAATTGCGGTGTTGATTTTTTGAGTGTTGCTGTGACTACTATAGTAGTTAATGATTTTGTTGGAACTTATTGATTTTGTGTACCAACTAGTCACCAGATTTTCGTTTTCTCTGCTTATCAAGAGGTCCAGAAATGCAATTCTGTTGTCCCGTTCGTCTTCCAATGTAAATTTTATGTCAGCGTGGTATGAATTGAAGGTGTCTATAGTCTTCTGCCTCATGTGTGAGGGAATTAATAACAGAGTGTCGTCCACGTAGAGTAGCATTAGCGGTATACTGAAATTCAATGTATCATGCACAAAGTCGAAAAGGTCATTCATTACTAGATTTGCAAAGTTTGAACTCTCAGGAGCTCCCATTGCGGTGCCAGTTAGTTGTTTGTAGATTTGGTTATTGAAGCTGAAACACCCTCCTTCGAAACATAACTCTTTCAATGAAATAAAGGTGGATTTGTCTATGTTGGTGAAATTCCAGATGTAGTTCCATTTCTTGTTCGTAACCCCGATGAGCAGTTCTTTTGAAATGTTTGTGAACAGGGAAACTACATCAAGTGACATCAATATATAACCTTTGGGCACCACAATATTTTTTGCAATCTCTCTGACCTGCATGGAATTTTTTACGTTATATGTAGATGTTGATAAAACTCTAGATAAGATTTCATGTATGAATTTGCCTACGTTGTAAGTTGGTGCATTTATGTTACTCACTATTGGTCTTAAACTCAATGTGTCTTTATGAGTTTTCCTTAGGCAGTATAACTTTGGTATCACCCTGTTGTGTCTGATTAGCTTCTTGTATTCAGCTTCACTTATTACCATCTTTCTTCATGTGTTTCCGTTTATCATTTGTTTTGTCTTGTAATCTCTTTGTGGGGTCTTTGTTTAGGGGAATATAGGTTTTTTCATCCTTTAGAAGTTCTGTGACACCTCGAATATACTCCTCCTTATACATGACGACGGTGCAATTTCCCTTGTCAGATTGTGTTATGATTATGTCTGGGTTTTTTCGTACGAAGCTATCTGTGTGTCTGAGGTATTTTTTGTACGGAAAAATGAATTTGTCTAACTTGTCGTGTCTTTTTAGACAATTGCTCACTGCATTGGTACATTCCACTCTATATAGGTTTTTTTGTTCGTCTGGTATGGATGCGTTCGATATACAACTTTCCAAGTTCTTTACGATATCTATTATCGGAAGTTTGTTCGGTATTATCCGAGGAGTAAACCGCTGACCAAAATCTGTACACCGGACATCCCCGGAAAATCTACGGACATCCCTGGACATCCCTGGATATCCCCGGACATCCCTGGGACATCCCCGGGACATCCCCGGAAAATCCCCTGGACATCCCCGGACATCCCCTGGACATCCCCGAGCTTGTACACCGGACATCCCCAGCGGTTTACCCCTCGGTATTATCCTGTGTTTTGGTCCCAATCCGATAACTGACTTCACTTCATCTGGGATATCGAGATTGGTATAATTTATAATGAACTTGTCCGTACAGCTCGTGGTTATAAGTGTTTTTTGTTGTCTCTCTAGTTCTGAAAGTTTTTTTTAAGTTTTTTGCTCTGGTCCTGTTTATGAGATCATTCATTATCCTGTTTGCCAGCTTAGTTTTTTCATTATAGGTGTTTTCTGTTAGTTTTAATTGATAACGGTCCGATCCGTGACCGAAACGTCGGTGAATTTTGGTATAAATCGAGAATTGCCAATTAAATAAAACGTCCAAATACCTGAGAAGTATTTTTAATACCTATAATTTCAATGGGGTTCAGTAGATTTCATTGTCCCGCACGTCATTTTGCTCAAAGAGAGCTTCAGAGAAAGATCCAATTGAATATTGGAATTCCACAAAATTCTCAGAAAAATCGTACATTATGATCAAATTGATTTTTTTTGTGTCCCACTAATTGCACATTCGAATTACATAATATTCTGAGGAATCAATTGGAGTTATTTCCGGAAAAACATTATTCTCGAGAAAAATTTATTTGAAGTCAACAAAGATAAACAAATTACTGAAGAAACATAAAAACTTAACGTGAATTACAGAAGGTGCTTGAAAGTACCACCATTATGTTCAATACAAATTCTTGCCCTCTTCAAAATGTGTCTGATACTTTTTCTGATCATGTCTGGATTATATCGTATTTCATTTCAGGCGACTTCGATACATTGCATGAGGATATCCTCACTTCCTATTTCAGATGAATATACTGAACATTTCAAATAACCCCGAATGAAAAAATCAACAGGATTGGAATCTGGTGACCTAGCGGGCCAGGCATGCGGTCCACCTCTGCCAATCCACATATTTGGAGAGTTCAGATCTAAAAATTGTTTGACGATTACTCTAAAATGGGGTGGAGCTCTATCATGCTGAAACTGCATTCCTGCAACGTCCGTGCTTCGAGTAATACAGAATACAGGGAGATGATTTTGAAGGAAATCTAAGTAAAGATCACTCTTAGCCGTCTTGGTAGGACGTGTGGTCCAATCAATCAATTTTTATTAATGCCACACCATACGTTTTTTGAACATTTGTATTGGGATTTCGTATGCCTGACCGCATACGGATTCTCTTCAGCCTGTTCATGCGAATTCCTCATATTGAAGACCCCATCCCTCGTGAATATGGTTCCATCAATAAAGGAAATTCTGTTGACCATTCTTTCATTGCGTAAAATCCAGCTACTTAATTTAGTTCTTCCCATTATAAAATTCGAATGTGCAATTAGTGGGACAAAAAAAATTCAATTTGATCATAATAAACGATTTTTCTGAGAATTTTGTGGAATTCCAATATTCAATTGCATCTCTCCCTCAAGCTCTCTTTGAGCAAAATGACGTGCGGGACAATGAAATCTACTGAACCCCATTGAAAATTTTCTGCTCTTTTCAAACATCTCAATCAAATCCTAAAATTTCAATACACAAGGTGTTGAATCTCAGCTTGGAAGAAGTCCCATATTTTTCAAATACGGACCTGGAATTTTTTGGAAATTCAAAAGTAAATCGATCGACCTGTAGAAGTGAATCATACATTCCAAATATCAACCGACTATAATGGTTGGTTCAAAAGTTATGAGGAATTGAAATTTTTGGTGAATACATAAACCACCCTGTATCTCGGTTATGGAATTGATTAGACCTATCATATATCGGTTTTTTGGACTCGCCTAGGGTAGCTCTAGCTCAGGTTACCGTATGTTCATTTACCAATGAAACACCCTGTATATTTCCAGTATCAACAGAGAGAAAGTTTCTTCAGCATTCACCAGGTCTTTGAAATTCTTGAATTCACATAACATTTTCTCAAATTCATTATTTTTTCAAAGTGAATTAACATTTTGATAAATACGTAATTACTACGATGTTAATGCAGAAACGACAACGTTGCGGGCGTTTCTGACAGGGGAATGGCCATAACCTAACATTTTCAAAATATACGCGGTGAAATGTGTCAAAATTTCAAGGCGAACCGCGATACTTTATAAAAGTGAATGGAGTATATTTGATCGGAACGAAATCCCACATATACAGGGTGTTTCATTGGTAAATGAACATACGGTAACCAGAGCTAGAGCTTAGGGTTGCCAACTCTGAGCTATTGAAATAAAGAACATGAACGACTCGAGAATCGTGGACGGGGAAAGGCTTAGCAAAAAAGACTGCAAAGTCCTTTGACACCTTTCAAAACGGCAAAGGGCATGGTATCAGAATAAAGGACTGTCCTTTGAAATAAAGGACGGTTGGCAACCCTAGTAGAGCTACCCTAGGCGAGTCCAAAAAACCGATAAATGATAGGTCTAATCAATTCCATAACCGAGATACAGGGTGGTTAATTTTCATCAAAAATTTCAATTCCTCATAACTTTTGAACCAACCAGTATATTGAAATTTTGGGCTGTGATTGGGATATTTGAAAAGAGCAGAACATTTTCAATGAGGTTCAGTAGATTTCATTGTCCAGCACGTCATTTTGCGAGCTTCAGGGAAGGATCCAATTGAATATTGGATTGGAATTCCACAAAATTCTCAGAAAAATAGTACATTATGATCAAATTGAGTTTTTTTGTCCCACTAATTGCACATTCGAATTTCATAATATTCTGAGGAATCATTTGGAGTTATTTCCGGAAAAAAATTATTCTTCGAGAAAAATTTATTTGAAGTCAACAAAGATGAATAAATAAATAAAGAAACATAAAAACTTAACGTGAATTACAGAAGGTGCTCGAAAGTACCACCATTCTGCTCAATACACATTCTTGCCCTCTCAAAATATGTCTGATACTTTTTTTGATCATGTCTGGATTATTACGTATTTCATTGCAGGCGACTTCGAGACATCGCATGAGGATATCCTCACTTCCTATTTCAGATGAATATACTGAACATTTCAAATAACCCCACATGAAATAATCAACAGGATTGAAATCTGGTGGCCTAGCGGCCCAAGCATGCGGTCCACCTCTCCCTATCCACATATTTGAAAAGTTCTGTTCCAAAAATTGTCTAACCATTACTCTAAAATGGGGTGGAGCTCCATCATGCTGAAAATGCATTCCTGCAATGTCCGTACATTCGAGTAATACAGGAAGATAATTAATGAAACACCCTGTATGTACCTAAAAATGAGTAATTCTCATGAACCCTCTTCTTCGTCAGTTGCGTAATATTCACAAGACATTCAGTCAGATCTGGATCAGATCGCTTTACTTCTTGAACTACATATGATTTATCTTCATAAGAACTACTCGAAAAACTTTGCTGATTAGTTGAATGAAAATACTTTTCGAGAGATATCATACGAACACTGCGATAACCTAAACATACACGAAAAACAGTTAAAAAAACAGTCTGATGAGGTGAACAGTATGGAAGACCTAGTTCGTATTCACACTTCATTTGTCAATATTTTACAGTGGCAAATGATTTGTGTCTTAATTCTTTCTATTGAAGAGGTAGCTGCCTTCTCAGCTCGATGAATCTAATTCATCTCTTTCTGTTAATAAACAGTTGAAACTCTTCTTACAAAATCCAACTTAATTTGAAAACTGACCTGAGTTCCTGATTAATCTGCACAATTTAGTGCAGAATGATCGCCCTTCGTGAGGGAATATCTAGATTCGAGAGGCTAGCCTCAGACTCAACGTAACATTTGGCTTTTAGATGTGCGTCTTCTCGGGGTCCGATCCCTAAGATGTAGATTAACGCGCTAGACGAGGAAGTGCGGGGCCTGTCTCTGCTGTTTACTGGGAGATGAGGAAGTGAGATGGATAAACAGAAAACGTGAGATATGGAAAAGTAGACCCATTGCCGTATTTTATTAATATATAATGAAGAGAAATAACGATATAAATGATGAAATAAATATTAATAAAATATGATAATTATAAGTGTAATTTTCTACATTTATTTCAGAGCCCCCCTAATAAATGTATACTCACCACTGTCAAAAACCAAAGTCCAATATGAGCATAAATAATCAAAAAATATTCCACACACCTGTGTGTTTCATCAGGGTGAATAAACAAGTAAGTTACTGCCATTATTTCTAAACCCAGTGTATAGAGTAGATGGATAGTAAAAGCTGGCACGGTCTTCAGTGGTTTGAATGTCCCATAATTCTCCAGTATTGGTTGTATTTCACGGGAATCTATCATGTCTGAATCACTAAAAAATGTAGCCCCCTGATAGGGTCTCAGATTAAGATATTATATCAAGATATCGCTTTATCTTCTGAACTTACCCCAGAATTTGTATTTATACTTCTTATTAAGCTCACCATGATTACAAAAAAATTTTCAGATGACGAGAGAAAGCGTTCGTAAGAAAATCGAAAGTAGAAACATTTGTGACTATTTATAAAATGATTATTGAATTTCTGATTATTCCGATAATTTTTGTTTACAAAATACAATTTTACTGTCGGCTGTCAGAGTCCAAACTCCAAAGCATAGAGATAAAAGAAATAGACAGAAGGTAGATGTCTAACATAGATGCATAAAGGGTCGTTTATACTGGCCCGTAACTTATGCCCATAGAAAAACAAACGAAAAGAAGTCCGACTCCCGTGCAAAAGCTCGTTGACACTGTTTTTAGACAGCGCCACTCCGAAATCGCACCGGTAGAAATCAGAACTACTGTTTAGCGGCAGGTGGCGGGCGATTTAAATTCGTTGTTTTTGAACCTCTACACCAAAAGTATTGTTTTTACATTAAAAGTGCAACGACCGCAAACTACCACGACATCAGACTGCGTCATCGTACCTTTAATGTAAAAACAAAATCAACTTTTTTTTCCTTCATTTACAAAAAAAGAGAAAAGACTTAAGGGATTTTTCCTCAGGTTTACCAAACCTAACCATTGTTAACCATATGTTTTTTTCAACGAATAGGGACCGTTCCAAGTCTTACATAGTTCCTGCCATTGGTAAAAGAAATGTAATTAATAGCTATTTAGTTAGTTGTGGTAAGCTCGAGGAAAAATCCTTTATCACTGATGAATCAAAAAATAAAAAGGCAGTAAAAAAGCGTCATCACTTTTATATTGACACAAACAAAAATGAACTTAATTAGATATTCACAAAAATGACAATTTATTATTTATTTATGCCCTTAAAATTGTTCTCTAAACAATGGTAAGGGAATAAGTTAAAATTCGAGTATAAACCATAGCATGAAATTTCTATGTTTCAACTTTTAGGGTAAGGGAAAAGTTTAAGTTACGGGCCAGTATAAACGACCCTTTACAGTACACTACGACATTAAGGTCATATATCCTATATGGGTAACGAGCCAATCAAAACTGAAGCTGGGCTTTGGTAACAATCCAGATCTGCGCTTGTGCGGCAATATTGGGATTAAAAATATTTTTTTAATTCTGTATCTCTCAGACACATCGTATTATGTCGTGAAACGTATGTCATTCTTAACTTCATGTGAATACTTTCGTTCATAACCTCACAGTTTCATGTGAAATGTTTCAATCGCTTTATTCCGTTTTCTTCAAAGCCCTAAAAATCATTGTTAACTCCTATTCATATTTTAAAATTGAACTGAAAATATTCAAATGACATATTTTCATTCTCGATATCTATTTTCTTGTCGTCTTTCAGATTTTCAGAATAAACATAACCTCTAAATTTCTCGCAATTTTTGAATTTCCAGTTGACGCAAGCGTACAACTAAATCGTTACCAAAGATTTGGCTTCACTTTCTGACTGTGAGAAGCAGGGGTATAATCCATATTGATGTTATTAGATATACAGGGTGAGTCTTTGACTTGTACATATATTTTAACTATAGATTCCTCCCATCAAAAGAAACACTTTTTTCCCATACCATTTTTCAAAATTCGGTTCCGTTTGGAAGATACAGGGTGTCAAAAATCCATGAAATTAACACTATTCTTTCCATATATTCGGAACCGATATTTCGAATGAACTGAATTTTGGTTAATTGTCTACTCTATTCATGGTGCATATTCCTCAATTGAAACTTATTTCATATTTCTCCTGGTAAAAAAGTTACAGTATAGTCGACTTATAAATTCACGCAAAAATACTATGAAACCACTTAAAAAAGATGAACGGTTCACGTTTTCGAAAGAATTGATTATTTTAGAAAACAAAAGTATTCCTATATTTTTTCAATAAAACGCGTCGTTCTCAAGTTATTCCTAATTGTATAAGATTGAATTAGAGGAAAAAATCATGAATTTCAAGAATTACCTGAGTGCTGTCCTGGGTTAAATCTCATCGAAAATAATTTTTTTCTCTGGTCTCTCAACAAGTTACCAACGTTGTCAAAATGTTTATCAACTTTGTCAAGACTAAAATCTCAATGATGAAAAAACGTTTGATGTAGAGATATGTAATAATAAAATTCTACATTCGTGGGAGATAAAATTGAATTCTAAGAAGCATGAAATTATTTTATAGGCACTAATAGGCAGTTTCTATTTAAAATTCATTGTTACCGGTCCTTCAGCAAAATATCTATCGAAACAATATAACTCGACACCAGAACGACACTATCACATCAATTCACTGAAAGTCATTTACATAATCATCACCTGTTTGCTTAGAATATTTGTTTTATATTCTAAGCCTGTTTGCTTCATTCTCTGTAAATAAATAAAGAGTGAACTTCGTCTATGGGATCACTGACTAAAGTTTTAGGTTGGACTGGTTGGAGCACAGAACAACGGTCTTGCGTCACGGCTACAATGGTTTCATCCACGCCGTGGATTCCACGGCCTTCTGAAGGGAACGTAGCGCTTTCTTGAGTTCGCATTGTTTGAAGAGAAAATCGGCAATCTGGCATCATCTTCTCTAGAGTTCTGTGTGAATATCTGTGTTCTGTGTTGAATATCACAGAGGATGGGTATAGTTAGGTCATTGACACCGAAGCATATGACTTTGGTTAATGGAGTTGGGATAGGTTAGTGAGAAACTACAGTTAAAATATATGTACAAGTCAAAGACTCACCCTGTATGATTAAGGTCCTTTGAATAAAGAACCTCTATGTTCTAAGGACCAGTCCAACCAAACAGCTGATCACCTTTTTTCAAGATGGCTGCTGGGTCAAACAAATAACAAACATTTCTGCTATAGCGTTACTCTATTATAACTATCATTTTACATGGCATAATTGAAGACATTGATGTTGAAAATTGAGAAACCAACAGAAACTACCCGGAAACACGTACCTCGTAACTGAAAAACCTCGGTTTGTTATTTGTTTGACCCAGCAGCCATTTTTAAACAGCTGATCGTGACAGATCGTTGGACTGGTCTATTGTGCTACTTGTCATGACAGTATATTAAAGTATAAGTGGATATTAAGGTCTTTACTCTTTAGAGACGGAAATAGAGAAAGTGTTTTAAAGACCAGTTATCCACGAATACTTTATACATTTTTTTTTATTGGTAGAATTTGAAATCATTTAAATAATGTAAGAAATGCAATTGACAGATCAATAATTAAATATCGACGTTGAGATTTCACATGTTTGTGATGATAGTGTAGCCCTTACTCGGACTATCAATAAATTCACTAAAATACAAGTTATATCTGTATCCATTTATTATTTCAACTCGCGTGGTTTAAGGTGGGCGTTCAATGTAGTGTGTTTTTATTTCAAGTTGATTTCGAAAACGGTTTCACTTTGAGAACTGAAATTTTGTGGGTGAACTCAGAAAGGATTAGGGTTCTTGTTGAAATAATTTTAATCGATTTCATTCCGACAGTTAATTTTTTTTCTTTCAAAAATAGCAGAAAATGAGCCAACCCATGCTTCTGTTTTATTTCAACAGAAAGACCCATGAAAATAGTTCAACTTCCGATTAAAAGTGAATCAACTGATTATTTCGTTCAGAAGATCAACTTGAAATACGGAATTGGCAGAAAATGGCCAAATTCAAATTTTGGCGGGAAAAAGTTCCTGCCTTACCCACAAATTGACTTATATCATAGTTCGGCGATTTTCGGAGAGAGAGCGCCATTGTACATTTCATTCATAATCAGAGAGATACTCATAGAACTTATTGTGATAATGAAAGTTCTATGGAGATATTCCATAAAATGCACGGTGGCGCCTCTATCGGCTGATCTTTCCTACTCGCTTTAAACGCCGTTTTCGCAGAAAACCCTGACGTGAGTCATCTTTGTTTCTCCAGGTCCACTGATACGCGTCCTTGATTCCACCGCCTTCTATCGGGATATTTGTGCCATTTGTGGTCATAGAACATAGATTCATCTTATATCTATCATAGAACTTATGGTAAGTTCTATGCTTGCGGTTCCTTGTTGCCATTAACTGGCTGGTGATTATTTCCCTAGTTGAGGGGAAATGCTCCTACACTGCTCTCCCCTCAGTAGCGGCTACTAAAGTTTTACAAATTTTTCGCTACGATATAAAGTAGTTAAATATGTGAAATGGATACATTACATTAGATTATTTTTACAATGTTGTTGAAGATTTGAAACATTACAAAAGTCCTTAATTTTTAATCTTCAAAAAGCGCTATATTGCCTCGTTCATTCGCACTTTCGCTTGGAAACAATACCGCAGTTTTTCGCTTTTACCGAATTGTCAGATCGAAAATCGTCACTGTCGGGTTCTACCGCACTATCATTGTCTTTGATTTTACCGCATTGTCTTTGTCTTCGATTTTACCACACCGTAAACTGTAACTGTCTTCGGCTTTACCGCACTGTTACGATAGGTACTTAGTCGGGAAACGCACTTGCCTACCACTCCTTGTTCTCCTTGTTTTCTCGGGGATGTTCCGCATATTGGCACTATCGGTGTCGTCTGAAGTGATGTTCGACTCTGGTGTCTCGTTTCTTAGGATGTAGGCAGCTTTTAGACGATCGACTGATATATTCACTTGTTTTCCTTTTATATTGATTGTGAAATATTTCTGAAATCGCTGAAGAACCTTGAATGGGCCTTCATATGGTGGCTCCAAGGATTTCTTTACTCTATCGGTCCGTAAAAAGACATGACTAGAGTTGCTTAGGTCTTTATTCACGTAAACTGTCCTCGAGGTGTTTTCTTTTGACGCTATGGGTTTCAGCTGGGCCATATGTTTGCGTAACTCTGCTTCGAAATCATCGGTATTGATTGATATTGTTGGTGGATTGAAAAATTCTTCCGGGAAGGCGTATTGTTTTTCCATACATCAATTCCGCTATCGAATGATCGGCGTCTTCTCTTACTGCTGTTCTGAGTCCCAACAAAACTGTTGGCAAGGATTCGGTCCAACTCGGATTATTATGGGCTCTGATTGCTGCTTTGAGGGTTCTATGAAGTCTTTCTATTTTTCCATTTGCTTGAGGATGATATGGTGTTGTATGCTTCAATGATGTTCCACATAGTGCCGTTATATTTTTGAAAAGATGGCTCTCAAATTGTCTTCCCTGGTCGGTAACGATTGTCGCTGGTGTTCCAAATCTAGCAATCCAATTTTTATAAAATGATTTCGCGACTGTATCTGCACTCATGTTTTCCATTGGTATGACTTCCATCCATCCACTGAAACGGTCAATACATGTTAAACAGTAGTTCTTGTTTCTGGAAGGTGGTAACGGTCCAATAATATCGATATGAACTATACTAAATCGGTCGTCTGCTTCCTGGAACTTGCCTATCTCCGACTTTTTATGTCTTGTGATTTTATTTTTTTGGCAGTCGATACACGTTTTTGTCCATTTCCGAATATCCTGCTTCATTCCTGTCCAGATGATTTTTGAAGAGATTTGCTTCACGCTGCTTTTGATTCCGGGGTGTGCAAAATTGTGAAAATGTTTGAATATTCCGAATCTAAGTGCTTTGGGTATATATGGTCGGATGTTTTCCGTTGATATATCACACCAAATTTGTTTTCCCGAGTCGATCTGGTATTTTTTGAACTTTAACTTCGGGTTTGCACGTAATTCTTCTAGCTCTGGGTCTTTTTCTTGTTGTTTTGCGATCTCTACATAGTCGATCAGATTGACCTCATCAATCCTTGATAAGGCGTCGGCAATGATATTGTCTTTACCTTTTACATGTCTTATATCTGTTGAGAATTGAGAAATATATTGCAACTGCCGAAGTTGTCGTGGTGAAGCTTTCTCGTTTTTTTGTCTAAAAGCGAAAGTTAATGGTTTGTGGTCGGTGAATATCGTGAATAGTTTTGGTTCTAAATAATCTTTGAATTGCTTTATAGCTAAATATATTCCCAAAAGTTCTTTGTCGTAAGTGCTGTAGTTTTTCTGAGCTGGATTGAGTTTTTTTGAAAAGAATGCAATGGGTTTCCATCCTGAAGGTTCTAACTGCTGTAGTACTGCTCCTACTGATTGGTCTGATGCATCTGTGAATAATGCTATTTTACCATCAGGGTTCGGAAAAGTTAATACTGTGGCATTTATCAAACTTTCCTTGCATTTATTGAATTGAGTATCAGCTTCAGGTGTCCACTCAATTAAACGATTGTCATTCTTTTTTGAACCTTTCATGTATTCGTGTAAAATGGCTTGCATTTCAGCTGCATTTCTTATGTATCTTCGATAGAAATTAATAATTCCTAAGAATGTTCGCAGTTCACGAACTGTTCGTGGTTTTTTATAATTCTTTATGGCTTCTACTTTCTCTGGTGTAGGTGTTGATCCATTTGCAGTGATTCTGTAGCCTAAGAAATCGATTTCTGTTGTCCCAATTCTTGATTTTGACATATTTATCCGCAATCCATACTGTCTCATCCGTTCGAAAACAAGCTTTAGATGTTCCCGATGTTCTTCTTCTGAAGAGGATGCGATCAGGATATCATCTATATAGGCAAAAACGAAATCCAATCCGTAAAAAACCTGATGCATAAATCTTTGAAACGTTGCGCCTGCGTTGCATAGACCAAAACTCATGCAGTTAAACTCGAAGAGACCGAAAGGTGTTATGATAGCTGTTTTGCATTTATCTTCTTCTGCTATAGGGATTTGGTAATACGCCTTGAATAAATCTATTTTGTTGAATATTTTTGCGTTTGTAAGGATATGATGAAAATCTTCTATCCTCGGAATAGGTTATCGGTCTGGTAAGGTCTGTGCGTTTAATCTCCTATAATCACCACATGGTCTGATAGATCCATCCTTCTTTGGAACGACATGCAATGGACTAGACCAATTTGACTTCGAAGGTCTTATTATATTGTGTTCAAGCATAAATTGGAATTCTTGTTTTACTTGACGCATTCTGTTAGGATCCAATGGTCTCGCTCTGCTATGAACTGGTGGGCCATTGGTATGTATTTCGTTTCACATCGTGCATCATTTTAGTTAGTACTGGACTTGGGAATGTAATATCGGAAAACGCAGTAAGAATGTCAGCGAATTCACCAATATTACTCACCAGTGGCGGCTCGTCAGGGACGGCAGGGTCGGCAGTGCCGACCCTATATATTTTATGTCCAGAGCCAAAATTTGAATTACTCTTTCTCCTGTTTGATTACCAAATTTATTATAATTATTGTATTTCCAAGACCTGTGTGAATAAAATTCTATAAATCATATTTGTATATCACTGATATATTTCAACTTCTTGGAAATACGCTTTTCCAATCTCAACGCCGCGCCGTTTCGTCAACCCAAATCAGTCCGAGAATTGAAATGTGTGTGACTGCGGGAAGACGAGAGCGCCACGCATCGAACGCTTTCTGGGGACGGACGTTAAACCAGGTACGGCATGCCGTACTTGGACGTACTTCATTAATGAAAGGCGATTACGAATGAGGCGAAACAATTTTAACTCGACTGTTTTCTGTTGGAATTTCAATTAGATAATGATAATTATTATATTCGCCTCTTAGTTAATGCTTTTTCAAAATCGAAAATGCGATGTTTTCGTTCCACCTCACCAATGTTGCTCAAAACGAATTTTTGTCGTATTTCGTACTTTTATAGACGAGGATTTTGATCATGATAGTACTTATACGAATTCCTGCCCATTTCCACTATTTCCAGAAATTTTTAGCCGAGAAAAAAAATGCTGAACAGTAGCCGCTAAACTCTTATGGCAGGCTCAATACATCGCAGGGTCGGCAAATGGGATTATGCCGTACTAGAAATGCCTCGACTCGTATACACGAGGAACCATCGGATCGGGGTGCCTCGATTGTTTTCGTTCGGGATACGGCCCGCTAAGGAGCCTTCAGTGTTAGTTTGTTTGGTTTTTAACGGTGGTTGGATCGTTTCTTCCAGGAAATTAATTATTTTACGCGAACAAAATGGCCAATAATCAGGTTAGAGAATTTGTAGCTTCTTGTGAACATCCAGACGTCGTAAATTTTATAGTTGATGCGATGAAAAATTTATCTCACGATGATAGGCTATTTTTGAAGAACATGCCAAGACCGTGCCCGAAGATGAGTAGTTTGGTTCAGACGGGATGGCGAAATCAATCGAATAGGTCATTTAATGAAATTTGGTTTTCTAAATTTGGATGGTTAACTGGCAGTACAACTAGAAATAAATTATATTGCTGGTATTGCTTACTTTTCTCGGATAATAAGAAAAGTCCATGGGCGACTACCGGGTTCGACAACATGAAAGAACTTCCTAGGTCACTGAGTAAACATGAAGCTTCACGAGACCATATACAGGGTCCGGCAGAGATGTATGACGTTTTCGAAAAAATCATAACTAAGTGAGATTTTGAGGAAAATTAAATTTTATTTTTTTTAAATGTACATGAGAGTTTGCCATTGATACCACATCAAAAAAAAAAGATAAGAAATAATCATGAACGGAAGATGATGTCATCTAAGTGGTTGCCCTGTTTTTCCACACACTCCTGCAGCCGATTTGTGAAGTTGTCCATGCATCGTTCCAGCATGTTGTTTGGAATTGCTTGAATTTCGCGGGTGATTGCAAGAGAAAGTTCGTCAAGGGTACGTGGCTTGTCAATAAATACACGAGCTTTTAGGTGCCCCCACAGAATCGTCGCGGACTTGCTTCGATAGCTGCTCTAACACGACCGACATTTTCCGGAGTTCTAACAGTTCTTTCTCTGCTCCTAGGTACACCAGGGCCTCTATTCTTGAAAACCAGGGAGTAGAACGATCGAGAGAACGGTGACGCGGCCCTACTAATCAGTAGGGCCACGTCGCCGTTCTCTCGATCGTTCTACTCCCTGGTTTTCAAGAATAAAGGCCCAGGGCTCAACGATCCTCTCGTCCGGAGATTGTGCACCCACTTTAGGATGGTGTTTCGTGAAGGAACACGTCCATGCCTTCCAACATTAAAATGTGTTCGAAATCTACGTTGAGTTGCTACCACAGAACGATCGGTTTCAATGAAACTATCGTACACAAACACCCGTTGCTCTAGCGTCCACGGCTCCATGGCGACTGAACAAGAAATAATGGCAACTCCTTGCGGTCACATATCAACCATTGCGAAAAAGTTAGGCTTCCCCTTCGCCGAGTTATACGGATCCAAAAAACGTCATACATCTCTGCCGGACCCTGTATATTCAGCTCTTAAATTCAAACTTTTTGGTACAACGAATATTCAGCAATCAATCGATAACGCTTACCAGCAAAGAATTGAAGATCACAATAAATTAGTTAAAAAAAAACGCGAAATATTGGGAAGGCTCATTGATATAATTTTGTATTAAGCCTTTCAGGAGTTACCATTTCGTGGCCATGAAGAAAAAACTGCACTATAAAAAAGTAACGCGCCGAGTGCAGTACCTCATGGTGGTGTGGAAACCTGCATAGGTACTCACTGTATATATATTTTTTTAATAGTCATATATATATATATATATATATATCTCAGATACCCTATATGGTGATTATTAAAAAAAAAAAATTTATCTGCCGACCCAAGATAAAATTTCACGAGCCGCCACTGTTACTCACTGTTTGGATTATGCTTTGGTGGTCTATGGCAGCAATATTACCAATGACGTTCAGTTTTGTCAGTCCATCAATTAATTTTTTTCCACGTATGTCGATCAACAAATTGAAATGGTTGAGAAAATCCGCTCCAATTATGGCTTTGCTTGTTTTTGCTACAATTAAAGGCCATTGAAATTGTCTTCGGAGTCCCAAATTCAGTGATAATATCTTTGTTCCAAATGTTGGAATTGTTGTCCCGTTAGCTGCATATAATTTGAACTCGGACTCGACTTGTGTTTGGGATTTAATTGCAGGAATTATAGATACGTCAGCGCCACTATCTACTAGGAATTGCCATCCTGTTTTTTTGTCTCTAACAAATAAGAGGAATTGGCGAGATTCTTGTGCGGCAGCAGTGCTATCCGCTTGCTCTACTGCCGGTTGGAGTTTTCCGTCGTTTTCCAAGAGCATGGTGTGGTTTGCATTTTTCTGCGAAACACCTTTTTCCGAAACGAAAATGTCCATAACAATATTTTCCGTTCGGATTGAATTTCCTACGTCTTCTGCGTTCAGAGCTAGGGGATCTACTTCTACTGCTTTCTCGAGATCGGGAGTCCCGTCTTTTACCTTGAATTGCATCAATTTTTGCTTCTAAATTTGCAAATTTGGCGATTAAATCATCTATTTGAGATTTATCATGACTCTGGCTAGCAACTGACGAAATTTCATTCCTGGGATTTATTTCTAATATCTTATCAGCCATTACTGCCAATTTGTCCAAAGATTCATTGCTCACTATGATGATGTTTTTTGTGGTGTCCGGCAATTTATCTAACCATAAGGTTTTTAACGCTTTTTTCTACAAGCGTGCACTTTCATTCTCTTTCCCGCACGTATTTCAATTCGTAAAGAGTCACATTGCCAAACAGTGTGGGAAAACCCCCTGCTATTCCATTACCGCACGCAAATGCGTGTGGTAATGGATTAGCAAGGGCTTTTCTCGCACGCTTTTTCTAAAGAATAAACTGAATAATGATATATCTCTATGCCACCGACGACGTTACTATGGAAACGGCATGTGAATAAGAATTAATACATTGTCATTATATTATGAAATTGTGTTTAAATATAAATAATATCAACAATCAGTACGCTCCGGTGAAATGGATACTTCGGGATCTGATGATGGCCTGCCCGAAGAAATATTAGCAGCTTCTTATGAAGCGAGTTTAAATTTGTTACCGGCCAAGTCGAAGATAAAATATGAGAAGCAATATTCAGAATTCATTGATTGGTGTAATTCCAAAAAGGTTCAACCGAGGAAGGAGGAAGTGTTTTCGGCGTATTTTTTGGAAATGTCCAAAATTTGGAGACCAAACACATTATGGTCCCGATATTCAATGATAAAGAGTGTTTGTAAACTGAAACAGGATTTGGATATTGGAAAATTCCATAAATTAAGGTCGGCGTTTAAACCGAGTAGGAAAGATCAGCCGATAGAGGCGCCACCGTCCATTTTAAGGAATATCCCCATAGAACTTTCATTATCACAATAAGTTCTATGAGTATCTCTCTAATCATGAATGAAATGTACAATGGCGCTCTCTATCCGAAAATCGCCGAACTATGAAATACGTGAATTTGTGGGTAAAGCAGGAATTTTTTCCCGCCAAAATTTGAATTTGGCCATTTTCTGCCAATTCCGTATTTCACGTTGATCTTCTGAACGAAATTATCAGTAGATTCACTTTTAATCGGAAGTTGAACTATTTTCATGGGTCTTTCTGTTGAAATAAAACAGAAGCATGGGTTGGCTCATTTTCTTCTATTTTTGAAAGAAAAAAAATTAACTGTCGGAATGAAATCGATCAAAATTATTTCAACAAGTACCCTAATCACCCACAAAATTTCAGTTCTCAAAGTGAAACCGTTTTCGAAATCAACTTGAAATAAAAACACGCTTCATTGAACGCCCACCTTAACTGCCTTCATTAAACGACAGAATATAGGATTTCGTCCAAAAAAGGCCAAAACTTTTAATGAAGAGGAAATAACAAAGTTCATGAGTGAGGCATCTGATGAAATTTACTTGATGATGAAGTTTTAACAATTTTTGGATAAGCTGGTGCCTGCAGACGAGAGGAACTTACAAAACTCACCATCGACGATATAGATGATAAAGGAGACTTGATCATCGTCAATATTAAGGACTCCAAAAATCATTCACCAAGATCGTTTGTTATATCCCAAGACACCAATAATGGATATTTTCTGAACATATACAGAAAATATATGAATTTACGTCCAAAGGAAATACCTCATCGCCGAATTTTCATAAAGTATAATCGGGGAAAATGTAAGATTCAACCTGTCGGAATCAATACAATAGGAAAAATACCGTCCGAAATTGCAGCTTACTTACGCCTACAAAATCCGGAATTATACACAGGACACAGTTTTAGGCGCTCCTCGGCTACTTTCCTATAGCCAATTGTGGAGAAGGTATCACAAATATTAAACGTTTAGGAGGATGGAAGTCAACTGCTGTTGCTGAGGGATACTTGGAAGAATCTATTAACCAGAAAAAAAAATGTCCACTAAAATTCTTAATTTGAATGGTTCTTCCTCTTCAAACTGTAATACAGAATCATTACCTTCCAAAGAGCCTTCGAACAATATGATGGCAAATATTCAACGTTTTGCTTCTTCCTCTTCAAACTGTAATACAGAATCATTATCTTCCAAGGAGCAGCTGACTTCGACCAATATGATGGCTTCTGCTATAAATTTGCATAACGCGACCAACTGCACGTTTACAATAAATATAACTAATAACTGAATATTTCTAATGAATATATTGATAATAATGGGAAGAAACAGAATGTACATAGATTCCTTATCAAAATTCATTTTTATGTGCTGTTAGTCTAGTTTTCTTTTCAATTAATAAAGAATTTATGAATATTATTACATTTATTTCATAGGCTTGTAGTCTCTATGGACCGAAGGTCAACGATGAGAGTACAATGGTAACGACTTGTCAGAGACTTTTGTCATTCATGTGTATTTAGAATGATCAATTCACATTTGATCTGTGTGTTGAAATCGATCTCGTATAAGCGCTTGTAGAAAAAATATTGTTCCTAACTCGTTCGGAAAGTGTTTTTCCCGCACTCAACTGCTTACCCGAACTCCGCTTCGCGTCGTTCGGGTAACGGCAGTTTCGTGCGGGAAAATATCACTTTCCGCACTTGTTAGGAAAATAACTATATCTGTGATTTCAGCGCCTGCAAGAGTCTGCATTTTCCTCAATAGTTGGCTGGGTTTCATATCTCCCAATTCTACTCCTGTCAATAAGACTTTCAATTGCTTGTCATCACTTATTTTAAAAATATCGATTAGACGAGCTTTTGCTAAGGAATATTTGTTATCCGAATTACTCTGAATAATGTCCCAAATATTCCCCAGAAATTTAGGTTCAATTTGTCCCACTAAATAGTTGAACTTGGTTTCTTCTCGGGTAATCCTAGCGATAACAAATTGTGCCTCTATTTGCGAAAACCATATTTCGGGTTTCTCGATCCAAAATGGGGGAATTCTTATGCTGACTACCGCTTGCTCAGGATCACTTCCTTGGGTTTGCATAATGGCGTCCGCTTTCGTATTATTTTCGTTTTCCATTCGCACTTGCACTCACTTTTGGAATTGTCTGTGTCTGGGGTCACCAATGTAGCCCTTACTCGGACTATCAATAGTTATTCACTAAAACACAAGTTATATCTGTATCCATTTATTATTTCAACTCGCGTGGTTTAAGTTTTCGCAGAAAACCCTGACCTGAGTCTTCCTTAAGCGATTTCGAATGGCTTTTGCGGTTGGTTCATGGTTGACCGGTCGGTTCATAGACGATGACGTCGGACCTCCGGTTGGTTCCGACCCATTCGAATTCTTCCTTAACGAAACGGTTGGTTGATCGGCGAGCTGTCAAGTTTCAAGTTCAATTCAAATTGACAATTTGCTCATAACACTATTCGAATTCGATACAGTCTCGTTATATTATTGCTAATTAAATAATTGAAATATGCTTAAACGCAAGGCAGTTGCAGCACTCCTATTATTAGATGAATTGGATGATGCCGATTCATCGAATATTAAAAAAATGTTATTATTGACAGATAATACAAGTGCGAATATCTCTTATATGGCCGTAAAAACCTTATTTAAAGAGAAGCACACGAGGATTACCGATTATTTTGAAAATTGGATTGATAGATATTTGGACCATGATTTTTTCCTACATTTTCGAATGACCAGAGAAACATTCAATTTATTATTAAAGGAAGTTAATTGCATAAAAATGCAACATGAACAAGAAACAATACATTTTGGCGGAAAGAAGAAGGTTGCTACGGAAAAGGCCCTTTTATTCACCTTATGGTATCTTGCTAAAGGAGATACACTGATCTCCACTGCTGACAGGTTTAATATAGCAATATCAACCATGCACGATCTTTCGTATCACCATATAAAACTGTTAGCACGGCTATCAAAAAAATTCATTTGTTGGCCAAATACCAATGAAAGGAAAACCATATGTGATGAGTTCAGTGTAAAAGGGTATCCAGGTAAGAAAAATAATAATTTTATAACATTGGTTAAGATTTATTTTTGTCGAATAGATGTTATTGGAGCGATTGATGGTACGCATATCAATTGTACAGTACCAGAAAACCAGCAAGACAGCTATCAGAACAGAAAGTTGACACATTCAATAGTCATTCAAGGAATTTGCACAATGAATAAAATTTTCACGAATGTTTGTATTGGATTTCCAGGATCTGTTCATGATGCAAGGGTAAAATTCAAAGATTTATATTTTACTAGCAAAACTATTTAAATACAATTTTCAGGTCTTGAAAGAATGTTCTTTATGGGAACAAATCCATTCAAAAGGAAAGGAATTCTTCTTTTCAACCAATTACCATTTACTGGGGGATTCTGCTTATCCTTGTTTGGAGTGGTTAATGACACCTTATCGGTATGATGAATGTTCACTCATAGTTATTTTTTGTTATTTGCTATTTCTTTTAGTGATACTGGTCGCCTATCAATCAAAGAGAAATACCACAATAGAGTTCTAAGTTCAACTAGAGTTGTAATCGAAAATGCATTTGGATTACTGAAGGGACGTTGGAGGATTTTGAAATATGTGAATGCATACTCGATTGAAAAAGTTGTATATATAGCTACAGCTTGCTGTATGCTACATAACTTTTGCTTGGTGAATAAAGATGTATATAATGAAGAGGCTGACGATCTAGAACCAAGTGACACATCTAATATTATGCATTCCAGGGATAAGGACAATTCAATAGGTGTGAATAAAAGGAATGAAATATGCAATAAATTGTTTCCACAATAAATAAACTTTATTTCATAAACACTGTTTATTTAATCTTAGAAATATACATTTGAAAATAAATAACTATCACAAGTTTGCAAAAAAAAAAACTTCCTCAAAATAAACAGATAAAAAATATACAGTTAAAAAAAATATATCAACCAAAAAAGGAACTCTCAAAAAGATATATATATATATATATAAAATGAAAAACAACTCTTAAAATTAAGTAACAAAAAAGCAATATGTACATTGAAAAGGTAGGTACATAATAATATTTTCATCAACAAAAATGAGTATATCAAAAAACATTTCATAAAATATCAAAAAAATACAAATTACTATATCACATGTTATCAGTCTTAAAGATTTCATTTGGATGGCCTTTTCCTTTTTTTTGAAGGACATAATAATTTATTAATTGTACTTATCATCTGTCCTTTTAATCTATTTGTTTTTCTAGTTTCTGCCAGCATACTATTCAAAATCTTCATTTGCAAACTATTGTGCTTTGCCTGATTTCTGTTCATCTCTTCCAATAATTTGAAAGATGCGGATTTTGGTTTTTTATTCACTTCATTTACTGAAAATCTACTAGAAGTAGCTGTATTGTTATGATTTTCATTTTCATCATTTTCAACTTCGCTCGTTGGCTTAGAGCTTATATTTCCATCATTGGGCATACCTTCATCACACGGCACAAATTCATTCCTCTCTAAATTCTCCTCTAAGGAATCTATTATTAGAGGAGGAGCGATCTTGTGCTTATCATGGAGAATTTCATGAAGTTTGTCAAAATGAGGTGGCTTTTCAATAGCAGCAGCACCAGTTTTTTTTGAATTTTGCATATAACTTATATATTTTCTGTTCAAATTAGCAAATTTTTGCCTACACTTCTCCCCAATATTATCTCCCACATTAAAACCCCGTCTCTCAATTTCTTCCCCTATTTTGGTCCATAATTTTTGTTTGGTGGTTTTTTTATCAGAAAATAATTTACAATATTTTTCTGAACCTCTAAGTTCTAGAAGCAAGTCAGTTGCCTCCATATCCTCTGGACAATTTTTTTTCCCAGACCAGACACATTTTTTTTCTGAAATGAAAAATACAGAAATCTTTAAAAATGGAATTCATTCATTTAGAAGTAAGAAAAAACGATATGTGTCCTATGTTACCTGTTGAACTTCTATTGGTGATATCGGATGATATATTGCTATATCCAGGCTGGGGCTGAGATTCTAAATGAAAGTAAGGATCAGGGGTTGAAGGTTGAGTTATCCCTACATCATATTCTTTGCTGACATCTTCCCTTTCAAATATATCCCATTCAGGATTTTGTTCTCCAGGCAAGTTTGCATGTTCCTGAACAGGGAGCCTGGAAATTGTCATTTGCCCAAAATTTGTGGAAGTAATTCCATAATGACATAATTGCCCACTCAGTGCTGCTCTAGTAATATAGTCGATGGAGTATTCGTCATCACATAAAAGTAATTTCACCGTTTCTTCATCGGCCATGAAATGAACCATTTTTTCACCAATCATGAAACCCACAGCATTCAGAGATTCCGACATAATCACTCAATTAATTTGATAGAAGGCGAACACTCAACAATTTCCAAAACTATTTTTAATTATTAATAAATTATTAAACAAAAAATAAACACAAAATTTTTTGAAGTGACAAAACAAATTTATTTATGGATGGCGGGAGATTGTAGAATAAAAAGAGATAGAACCATGAACCAGAGAACGAACCGTGCTGCAGAGCACGGTTCGAGTTTCGGTTAACCAACCCTGAAACAGCTGATTTATTACGTCATCAATTCATAAACCAACCAAAAACCAATATCAATCGAAAGCGGTTGGTCCATAAATGACGGACCAATTCATGAACCAACCAAGAACCAACATCATTCGAAATCGCTTCTTGTTTCTCCAGGTCCACTGATACGCGTCCTTGATTCCACACAGACCAACAAGACGCGGCACTCTCATAATTTAGTTCCTAGACCCTCGTGCACGTGCTGTTGACCTCGTACGAAATTTGAAGAAGAGCTCAGCGCGTCGTTTGTGAAGACTCCTTCGTAAAGGACGCCCCCAATCAGATCGCAGATAGCAAACTCGAGGAATCACGACCACCGATCCTTCGGATATCGTCGGTATTGAATTAGATCAGGGTGGGGGATAACCTCCATGAATTGAAACGATAATTTCATCGTATTTTTGACGAATTGACTCAATAATTAAGTTTTTCTGAAAATGAATAACATATCACAAAGTATGGAAGTATTCAATGTTGATTTAATTACATAAAAACATTGAAATTATCAGGTTGTAACATAACCCAAATCAAATTCAAACGGAAATATTTTGATTTCGCGCTTTCTCGGATTTTTCTCCCACTACCAAAGTTCAACTCCCCCTTCATTCCGCGACAACCCAAGTTCAAAGCGACGGATTCGGCTCAGATTGGAAAGTGAAAAGTCTTTATAGTCTTTGATTCCACCGCCTTCTATCGGGATATTTGTGCCATTTGTGGTCGTAGAACATAGATTCATCTTATATCTATCATAGAACTTATGGTAAGTTCTATGCTTGCGGTTCCTTGTTGCCATTGCACTGTTGCCATTAACTGGCTGGTGATTATTTCCCTAGTTGAGGGGAAATGCTCCTACAAAAGTAACCATGAAACAACTTTAAAACACGTTCTGGTAATGAGCAAAATAAGGTAATAAATGTATACTCACCATCTGTCAAAAACCACAGTCCAATATGAGCATAAATAATCAAAATAGTTATTTATGTACCAAGTGCGCGCGTTATATGGATCCTAACGCCCGATCTAATAACGCTCGTGGTGCATACAAGATTTTATTTTTCACGAATATATCATTTAATTACAATAAAATTCGATTGTTCCTATGATTTTTTTTCCATTTAACTTTCAGTAGTAACCATGGCACTTGTTAATATTTTGAAGTTCGTTATTGCTGTCATCATTTTATTAAGTGAATGTCATTACTGTTTTCGTTGTGAAGATTTAAAGAAATAACAGAAATGAATAGCAATTTGCCAAATAATATAATTGAAAATGCAGCCAAAGCTGCAAATAATCTATTACCAGAAAAATCCAGACTCGTCTACGACAAGGATTATGAAACATTCCATCAATGGAAGTTGAAAAATGAAATAATTGCTATAGATGAAACAGTGTTATTGGCGTACTTTCAAGAATTGGTATGCTATTTCATTTTTCATTTTGTTCATGTGTGGGTAATTTTTTTTTATTTCAGTCTGAAAAATTTTGTCCTGCGTCATTGTGGACGAAATATTATATTTTGAAATCTACACTGATTGTCAATGAAAATATCAATATTTCACAATTCTCCCGGCTAGTAGCGTTTTTAAAAATGAAATCTAAAGGATATATTCCGAAGAAATCCAAAGTTTTGACAGCAGAACAAGTTCATACATTCATCAATGAAGCTCCTGATGAAATTCACCTTCTTCATAAAGTAGTTCTAATAATGGGTGTTTTTGGAGGACTAAGGAGAGATGAATTAGTGAAAATGTCTATCAAAGATATAGAAGATAAGGGTAGCTGTTTACTTGTTAAAATACCCGAAACTAAAACCGGTATGTCAAAAGGATTTAGCATTGTGGAGGAAGAAAAAATAGGAGCTTTGGGGCTGGTCAGAAAATATATATCCTTGAGACCCAGTGGAGTGAAGAATCCCAGATTTTTCCTCACGTTCCGAAATGGTCGGTGCACCATCCAACCTGTTGGCAAAAATACCATAGGAAGTGTGCCTTCGATGATTGCCAAATACAAAATTGGATAATGCAAATGAATATACAGGACATTGTTTGAGACGGACTTCAGCAACTCTTTTAACTGAGGCTGGTGCATCATATGAAACGTTAAAAATGCACGGAAGATGGAAGAGTGCATCTGTGGCGGAAGGTTAGGTACATAGAGCAGAGCATTTTTCCCAAAAACAAAGTATCGACGATGATTGTGAATTCGGTAACAGATTCTCATGAATTCTCTAGTGGTTCTCTTGTGAACGAACTTCCAAGTACTTGTGGTCAAGTTTTCGCTCCTGAGATTTCGAAAACATCCCAAGATTCACGATTGAAGAATTTTTCCGAGAAATTCGAAAACTGCACTTTTAATTTTAATTAAGAAAGACTTTGTTTTCGTTTGTTGAGTTGTCGTTGTTTTAGTATTAAAATTCTGCGAAATAAATAATTTCTTTCTAGCTTATTTTGCTTCTCGCACAACGAGCGGGCGTTATGATCCATAATGCCCGCTAAAATGCCCACGGGCATAATGAGTGTATTTATAGCAACCGTTTCTAAGGTAAAATAAACATATAATGAACAAGTGAAAAACAAAATATAAAATTACAGTTATTTCAGTTTACAACTTTTGTACTTGGGAAAATAATGAAATGAGACTGGACCCCTGTTGGCTTTACTATTGCATCCATAAACGCAACAAAACGCATGTGATTTCGACATTTCAGGGCAGTAATCACTCATCACAATGTTCAAACGTATATAAAACAGAATCTCGAACACAATTTTCCTAACTCACTTCACTAAAATAGAAAAATTAACCGGTAATCAATGTAGAAATCGAAGTTTTCCATATACTAACCTACAAAAATACCCACTCTCGCAGCACATAATTGACCATATTCACCGTCGCCATATTGTTGTGCGACAATACCAACTACCCAGGGTCCTCAACATCGAATAACGAAAGTTACTAATTTCTTAGGACCGCGAAAGTTTAAATGAACATATATTTTGGTGTCAGTTCTTTAATTTTTAGATCTATTTCTTGCCGAACAATTACTGACACAACAACCATGGCCTACACTATACTGATATCTACCCATATTTCCTGGGTTTTATCACAAAATACTCAACCAAAGTTTACCACCAATTTTATATAACCTCTCAAACCACAGACTGTGCTAATAATCTGACAGTACTTTTGATAAACTCAATATTTCTCCGTTGGGAACACTGGGTAGTTGGTATCGTCGCACAACAATATGGCGACGGTGAATATGGTCAATTCGTTACCTATAATTTGATCCTTGAAATTGAAAGTGAAACATCTAGAAGGCTCTGACTAGGGTTAGTGAGACTATGGAGCATGTGCTATAGCGGAGAGTGGGAAAATAGGGACATCGTGGCGATCAGCGGATGCAGTTTTGTTATTTGTCTCTGTTTGTATTGGGTCACATACGGTATCCATGGATACAGAATTACATGTCCCTTCTCTTCTCCCTATATAGGCATGCGTATATGCGATGACTGACCCTGGATTTAAGGGGAACGATTGCCACACTTTTGTATAATGTATACTTATTAGCCACTACGCTCAGGTATAGAATTATAGAGAGTTGAAGTTCTGCCATGAACGTAAACGTTAACGCAAGAATTGACATCTACGCACGCGTATTCGTCAGATATTAACGTTAACGTTGAAAATGAGTTTACGGGTGTACGTAACGTAACGATCTCTCACGGATACCTTATAAATGAACGTACGTAAACCGAAGAATATACGAATGATACCGATAAGCTCCGAATGGCCGAATTTTGAATTCGAAGTAGATATCCATAACCTGGAAAATTCATGAGGAAGTTACTAAATATTTGTTTTTGTTTCATTTCAGAATAATTTTTTTATTTATTTTATATTTAAGAAATGACTGAAACGCTACTAACTGTGATTATAATGTTTGTGGTAATACTACTGTGATTATAATTGATCTCATATTAATGGTAGTGATGTGTACCCGGACTTTCACTTTTTTTTATATAATATATTTGTTATCAGATTACATTCAGTCGGAAAATTCATGAAGAAATTAGCAAGGCACACACGAAAGGGAAATCTGTCAGATCTGATCGGCAGTCCAGATGTGTAACAGATCTGGACTGCGGATCGGATCGCTCCCGCCGATCTGGTCCGTCGCGGATCAATGAGATATATGATCCGCGACGGACCCGATCAGCGGGAGCGATCCTATCCGCAGTCCAGATCTGTTACAGATCTGGACTGCCGATCAGATCTTACAGATTTCCCTTTCGTGTGTGCCTAGCTATTGATCCTCGACAGACCAGATCGGCGGGAGCGATCCGATCCGCAGTCCAGATCTGTTACAGATCTGGACTGCCGATCAGATCTGACAGATTTCCCTTTCGTGTGTGCCTTGCTATTACTAAATATTTGTTTCATTCCAGATTAGTTTTTTTATTTATTTTATATTTAAGAAATGACTGAAACGCTATTGTGATTATAATGTTTGTGGTAATACTACTGTGATTATAATTGATCTCATATAAATGGTAGTGATGTGTAGGTACTAGGACTTTTACTTTTTTTTTAATAAATTTTTGTTATTAGATTACATTCAGTTGGAAAATTCATAAAGAACACACTAAATATTTGTTTTTGTTTTATTCCAGATTAGTTTTTTTATTTATTTAATATGTAAAGACGAAAAAAACTCTTCTAGTAGTTTGAACTTTTTTTATTAGGTATATAAGTATCATCAGAACATTCAATTCCCTAAATAATGTTCCAGCTGTGGAGGTTCAATGTTGAAGTATGTAGCGGTCTGGCTTCCATATAAACAGGTATGGCAATTAGTCAAAATCATTCATGTTTTGTACATGGTGCCAATTTCCTGCAGTAAAAGCTTCTGATTCTTCTTGAAATCCTCAAAAGCAAATTCCTGTACTATTTTTTGGAATCCCCATTCTACAGCAATTCTCAAACTACTCATGGTTGTATTGAAAATTTGACGGTCTGGGTGTCCTACTATTTCTAGTTCTGTATATGGCCTCAATAGTAATTCCCTCAAGCCATAGCCTTTGTCTCCATAAATGACATAATTCTGATTTCCAAATATCGTGTACTGGAGAAGTTCATCATAAGTCTTGACTCCCTTAGCATTCCTGCATCATGTCGGCGACCAGGATAAGCACCTTTCAGACTAATAACAATTCCATCAGGGCATAAAACTGGTATTTCACACAATGCACTTTTTTGTATCCAGAGTAATACTCCTCTCGATTATCTGTTGGCCTACAAATCAGTCTGATAGTGCCATCTATGAAGCCCCAACAATTGTTCATGGGAGCACCTTTTTCCATTATTGCCTGAAAGTGATGAGAATATCAAATTATATAATATATAAATTTATAAACTGATAATTTTTTTATAATTTGCTAATAGTATATTGTTCAATGAGCGGTAATGTAAGTCATAACACACGCAGATGAATGTTTGCACCGCGAGCCGTCAGGCGAGTGGTGTAATTCATCAAGTGTGTTATGACCATTACCGCGAATTGAATACTATGCTTTATCTTCGACTTCTTCAGTAAAATTCGAATTCATTTGCATTTTCAAAATTGAAAACAATTATCAAAAACACTGACATAAATTTCTGTGTTCACTGAATATTTCATGCAGTCATATATGCATCTATGGGCAGTCCAATGAACTGTCATCGTCCCATGCTTGGTTATTTTGAGTAGGTTTTCAGCATTTTACATTGTTTTTCTTGAATGAAAACAGGCCATTCTTTAGTTATGTTGTGAACTGTGGCAGTAGACAAGAATTAACGAAGTAGGGTTGGGTTACTCAGAATATCGTCTATCGTCATTTTCCTACATATTTCTATTTGAATGAATAAGCCAGAATCAGACAATCGAAATTGATCATCTGTGTTGAGAGGGTTGTGTTAATACCTATACCCAACTGAGAAATTCTTGAAATTGTTTAAAACCCCCTCTTTTTGGTAAAATTATAATATTTTTGTTCATGTTGCATACCCTCCAGAATCATGATCAGCTATTTTCTTTGACTTCCCTATCAGTATAATATCTGTGAGTATAACAATAAATACAAGGACTTTAGTAATTAGGTACTAATTTTCTTTATTGATAACATAAACTGTAACATTTGAACAACCTTGAATCTGAATATTTGGGAATGAATTATGCAAGTTTATTGTTTCTTCTTGTGTTTTTTGTATATGTGTTGTTGATGTACTAACTGGCTGGGGTGTTATAGAACTGTAAATTTTATTTGCAGTATCTTTCTTATTTTTTTCGGAATCATCAATGTACCCCTCAGCCACAGTAGTTGATCGCCAACCGCCATGGCGCTTTAGTGCCGTTATGTCTCCTCCAGAATCTACTAATAAAGTAGCCGACGAGCGGCGAAAACAATGCCCTGTGTATAAGTTATAGTCAGGTAATTTTAAAAAAGATGCAATGTCTTTCCCCA
This sequence comes from Adalia decempunctata, assembly GCA_951802165.1. NCBI lineage: Eukaryota > Metazoa > Arthropoda > Insecta > Coleoptera > Coccinellidae > Adalia > Adalia decempunctata. The sequence goes on from OX637697.1 coordinate 53,534,952, forward strand.
TTGCTCCAAATTTATTGATGCCAATTCTTTGTGGGTGATACTTTCCATTTTGAAATTTAAAGAATAAAATATTGTGCGATATATTGTTAGGCCTCAGATTCAAATATTTCTTCACTATGATATACAAATTTCCAGTAATAGCAAATTTTCTGGCAATTTTTGTTTTTGTATTTGGTACATTGACCATTAAAATAGATCCTTGGTCTTCTAAATCATTAATCTGCATAGAGTACAATTCTGCTGCACGACAAGCACCCATAATGCCCATTATTAAAGCAACCTGAAATAAATTATATATTTGACGAGATGATGAAAACGATTGGATTATTGTGAGATCTACTACCTTTGTTGCCAGATATTTATCATCAGAAGCTTCATTTAAGAATTTATTCACTTGTTCTGGCGTAAAAGTTTTTGCCTTTTTGGCAATATGTTTTTCTGATTTCCGTTTCAGAAATGCACGTAATTTTGAATAGTTTTCTATATTGACTCCCTGATTTATGTTAAGTGTGCTTCTTAGCACGGAGTAGAAAGTCCATAGGGATGATGCTTTATATTTAGTGCTCAATTCACTAAAATATGCCAGAAGAACGTTCTCAGAAATCGATGACTTGATGTTCTTACTTTAAAGCCCGCAACGGACGGCAAGCGATAATATAATATATATTATAGCTTTGCATTGACATATGTCATTTTAGTATGGAAAAATATCGTAATATCGGAATAAATATTATAGCGTCGTCCGCGGGGCTTGGTGCATTTTCATAAGGAGCGATATTGGTGAAATATATGAGATATAATATATCGCTCGCCGTCCGTTGCGGGCTTTGCACCAATCCAAAAAATTTATGTATGCAGCTTTATACTTTTTTTCGGATTTTTCAGGCAATAAATTATGAATTGTAGTATTAGCTGCTTCCCGTATTTCTGGAGGTGTACATAATAATTCATCTTCACTATCTGAATTCATCTCTTTCATCAAAATATCCACAATAATTAGATACCTATCAATTCAATTCAAATACAGTACATCAAAATTATTCAAGTGACATTTCTCGTACTCGCCTACTCCCCCCTCGATATCAATAATGAATAGTTCCCGTTCGCCGACGCCTACTCCCCTCGACGTCAATAATGAATTGTTCCCTTTCGTTCAACAAGCGCGATTTCTGTGGTCGAGAATTGAATCGCGTAATGAACGTCAAAAATTCACTTTTTCCAAATTCGATTTTTGAATATTCAGGCCAAAGGAAAGGTAGAAATGAATGGCGAGAACGTTACCTTGGTGTTTGAAATAGTGGTCCCGATCGATCCGACTTTTTTTATTCATTTGGTAAGCTGTTTTTCCTATTTGTATAAGAGTGAGTTATAGGCGTGAGTTATTATTACCTCACACTATTGGTTTATAGAGACTATTATAGATCAAATTCAGTTGAATAATGGATATATTATTCTATGGGAGTAGATAAAATAATTTATAGAAATAGAATGGGTCTTGGCTTCAAATTAATGCAATATGGCTATTTTTGGTTCATAACACATTCAGGTTTTCTGTTTGTTTTATTTAATGTTTCTTTATACATCGTTTCGATTAAAATAAATATATTTTTAGAATGTGAATTCACAAGCACCTGTAAATGATCTAAAGGACCTACACATGACAATATCATTTTTATAAGTATATCACATACCTCTGAATATGCTCTCAACTTGCATGGCTTCATTCAACCATGGCATATTTCCAAGGTTTTCCAATGAATGGCTTTTATTATTACATATTATGACCATCATGACAGTGTTAATAATGCTGGAGATACTTTTGTAACTATAACCAAATATACATTCCAAATCTATGAGGCGATATTAGGATGTGCAAACCTTCCACACCTAGAAAATAATAAGGATGTTAAAACATTGTTATTAAACCTATAAAAAGAACATTCTATTCAATGTAATGTTGTTTTCCGTCGTTATAGTTTCCGGAAGGCCTAATGCAATTGCAAGGCGATGAATATGACATTTTTCAAAGCGAAACCAATTTTTACCTCGGTATTGATACATTGTCCAGAGTGAATCGTCCATAAAGCACTGCTCGATTCCCAACAGGATCATTGTTAAAATTATGTAACAAGATTGCCTCATCCATTTCATCCTCAAGTTGCGCTGCATCAAGAATACCTTCCATCTGGAATTAAATTTTCTGAAATAGAGCCTAATTGAACATGTATAACAACGTGCTTACCATAAAATGTAGCTTCTATTTTCAGTAGAATTTCAACAAATCCAATTCTAAAATTTCATTATTTTGTTGACAGAAAACAAAATACACTCAAATTCATAGGTTAGGGTTGTTAACGTTTGACATACACGTTAACGTTCATCAACCACGCATGCACATGAACACTTCAACTCAAATTTCATTCAATCCGTAAAACAGACGTAAACGTTATATTTCGTACGTTAACGTCTACGTAAAGCTTCACGTACTGAAGTGCTGCCATGAACGTAAACGTTAACGCAAGAATTGACATGTACGCACGCGCATTCGTCAGGTATTAACGTTAACGTTGAAAATGAGTTTACGGGCGTACGCAAGGGCGTCGCCAGCCTTCCAGCTAGGGGGGGGCAAAAAACAATCAGAATAGAAAAAATGACCTGATTTTCGTATATTATGCTATTATTTCATAAGTTTTTAAGGGATTTTTGAGCTCTAGGGGGGGCAGCTGCCCCTCCTTGGCGACGCCCTTGGGCGTACGTAACGTAACGCTCTCTCACGGATACCTTATAAATGAACGTACGTAAACCGAAGAATATACGAATGATACCGATAAGCTCCGAATGGCCGAATTTTGAATTCGAAGTAGATATCCATAACCTGGAAAATTCATGAAGAAGTTACTAAATATTAGTTTTTGTTTCATTTCAGAATATGTAGTTTTTTTGTTTATTTTATATTTAAGAAAAGACTGAAACGCTACTAACTGTGATTATTATGTTTGTGGTAATACTACTGTGATTATAATTGATCTCATATTAATGGTAGTGATGTGTACCCGGACTTTCACTTTTTTTTAATATATATTTGTTATTAGATTACATTCAGTTGGAAAATTCATGAAGAAATTACAAAATATTTGTTTTTGTTTCATTCCAGATTAGTTTTTTTATTTATTTTATATTTAAGAAATGACTGAAACATTACTGTGATTATAATGTTTGTGGTAATACCACTGTGATTATAATTGATCTCATATTAATGGTAGTGATGTGTAGGTACTAGGACTTTTACTTTTTTTTTAATAAATTTTTGTTATTAGATTACATTCAGTTGGAAAATTCATAAAGAAGTTACTAAATATTTGTTTTGTTTTATTCCAGATTAGTTTTTTTATTTATTTAATATGTAAAGACGAAAAAAACTCTTCTAGTAGTTTAAACTCTTTTTATTAGGTATAGAAGTATCATCAGAACATTCAATTCCCTAAATAATGTTCCAGCTGTGGAGGTTTAATGTTGAAGTATGTACTGGTCTGGCTTCCATATAAACAGGTATGGCAATTAGTCAAAATCATGCATGTTTTGTACATGGTGCCAATTTCCTGCAGTAAAAGCTTCTGATTCTTCTTGAAATCCTCAAAAGCAAATTCCTGTACTATTTTTTGGAATCCCCATTCTACAGCAATTCTCAAACTATTCATGGTTGAATTGAAAATTTGACGGTCTGGGTGTCCTACTATTTCTAGTTCTGTATATGGCCTCAATAGTAATTCCCTCAAGCCATAGCCTTTGTCTCCATAAATGACATAATTCTGATTTCCAAATATCGTGTACTGGAGAAGTTCTTCATAAGTCTTGACTCCCTTAGCATTCCTGCATCATGTCGGCGACCAGGATAAGCACCTTTCAGACTAATAACAATTCCATCAGGGCATAAAACTGGTATTTCACACAATGCACTTTTTTGTTTATCTGTTGGCCTACAAATGGGTCTGATAGTGCCATCTATGAAGCCCCAACAATTGTTCATGGGAGCACCTTTTTCTATTATTGCCTGAAAGTGATGAGAATATCAAATTATATAATATATAAATTCATAAACTGATGATTTTTTTATAATTTGCTAAAATAATTTATAGAAATAGAATGGGTCTTGGCTTCAAATTAATGCTATATGGCTATTTTTTGGTTCATAACACATTCAGGTTTTCTGTTTATTTTATTTAACGTTTCTTTATACATCGTTTCGATTAAAATAAATATATTTTTAGAATGTGAATTCACAAGCACCTGTAAATGATCTATAGGACCTACACATGACAATATCATTTTTATAAGTATATCACATACCTCTGAATATGCTCTCAACTTGGCTTCATTCAAGCATGGCATATTTCCAAGGTTTTCCAACAAATGGCTTTTATTATTGCATATGACCATCATGACAGTGTTAATAATGCTGGAGATACTTTTGTAACTATAACCAAATATACATTCCAAATCTATGAGACGATATTAGGATATGCAAACCTTCCACACCTAGAAAATAATAAGGATGTTAAAATATTTTTATTAAACCTATAAAAAGAACATTCTATTCAATGTAACGTTGTTTTCCGTCGTTATAGTTTCTGGAAGGCCTAATGCAATTGCAAGGCGAGGAATATGACATTTTTCAAAGACAAACCAATTTTTTACCTCGGTATTGGATACATTGTCCAGAGTGAATCGTCCATAACGCACTACTCGATTCCCAACAGGATCATTGTTAAATTATGTAACAAGATTGCCTCATCCATTTCATCCTCAAGTTGCGCTGCATCAACAATACCTTCCATCTGGAATTAAATTTTCTGAAATAGAGCCTAATTGAACATGTATAACGACGTGCTTACCATGAAATGTAGCTTCTATTTTCAGTAGAATTTTAACGAATCCAATTCTAAAATTTTATTATTTTGTTGACAGAAAACAAAATACACTCAAATTTATAGGTTAGGATTGTTAACGTTAACGTTCATCAACCACGCATGCACATGAACACTTCAACTCAAATTTCATTCAATCCGTAAAGTGCGGTTTACACGGGTAGAGTAAATGGTAGAGTACGGTGGTAGAGTACTTACTATCCCCCTACTAGCATAATAATGTAAACAGGCTGAGCTAGTGACAGTAGAGTACTAAAGATAGTGCACGGTAAAGTAGAGTGGATAGCACATGTGGATAGTACACTCGACTATCCCATCCCCACTACCACAATTCTACTCTACTCTATTGGTTTGCTACTTCACTATCCCAATGTAAACAGACACTTGCCTGGTTTCAGTAGAGTATCTATAGAGCGTGTTACTAGTCTCCCTATTGTTATTCGGCCAACTATCCTATCAAACTACTAGCAACGTGTGAACAGTTACTCTACTGAAATGAGTAGAGTAGAGTATTTTCGCAAAAAAGTATGCTAGTGAACTCTACCATTTACTCTACTCGTGTAAACCACACTTAAACCAGACGTAAACGTTATATTTCGTACGTTAACGTTTACGTATAGCTTCACGTACTGTACTTACTTCAACTGTTCAATATGAATACGCCCATAAGAAATATTCGCGATTCAGGGGTAGGCAGCGCCCTCTACTACACGTGTATACGGGAGTGATTTGTAAACATTAGTTCTGACATAAGGTAATTTGCGGGGAAAAAATTAAATGGAAAGTAAAAAGAGTGTTTTTCTGAGCATAAGCGAATATTTCCGATATTTGGAAGCAACTCCAAATAGTAGGAAGGCTCTTGGGTCTGAAGGAATGAGTTGCGTTGAGATTATAAAAGAATTCAGTTAGCTGAACGAAGGTGTACTTAGGATTTCGTATTGAATAAGGTTTTACTCTTTATCAAGAAATATACAATATAGTTATGTAATATCAATATTTCACCAGATATTTATGACTACAATTCATGTTCTATTCTATAAAAACTTTTATTAACATATCCTGATAACTTGATAACATTGGATTAAAAAAAACAATAGGACATACCTAGTTAATACAATGAATTTATACATGGATATTGAAAACTAATCATTACACTCGGCAATATAAATTTATGATAATGATGGTAAAAAGGGGTTACAGTCCACTACGACATTAGAGAGTTGAAGTGAGTACAGTACGTGAAGCTTTACGTAGACGTTAACGTACGAAATATAACGTTTACGTCTGTTTTACGGATTGAATGAAATTTGAGTTGAAGTGTTCATGTGCATGCGTGGTTGATGAACGTTAACGTTAACAAGCCTAACCTATAAATTTGAGTGTATTTTGTTTTCTGTCAACAAAATAATGAAATTTTAGAATTGGATTTGTTGAAATTCTACTGAAAATAGAAGCTACATTTTATGGTAAGCACGTCGTTATACATGTTCAATTAGGCTCTATTTCAGAAAATTTAATTCCAGATGGAAGGTATTCTTGATGCAGCGCAACTTGAGGATGAAATGGATGAGGCAATCTTGTTACATAATTTAACAATGATACTGTTGGGAATCGAGCAGTGCTTTATGGACGATTCACTCTGGACAATGTATTCAATACCGAGGTAAAAATTGGTTTCGCTTTGAAAAATGTCATATTCCTCGCCTTGCAATTGCATTAGGCCTTCCGGAAACTATAACGACGGAAAACAACATTACATTGAATAGAATGTTCTTTTTATAGGTTTAACAACAATGTTTTAACATCCTTATTATTTTCTAGGTGTGGAAGGTTTGCACATCCTAATATCGCCTCATAGATTTGGAATGTATATTTGGTTATAGTTACAAAAGTATCTCCAGCATTATTAACACTGTCATGATGGTCATAATATGCAATAATAAAAGCCATTTATTGGAAATATGCCATGGTTGAATGAAGCCAAGTTGAGAGCATATTCAGAGGTATGTGATATACTTATAAAAATGATATTGTCATGTGTAGGTCCTTTAGATCATTTACAGGTGCTTGTGAATTCACATTCTAAAAATATATTTATTTTAATCGAAACGATGTATAATTGTATAAAGAAACGTTAAATAAAACAAACAGAAAACCTGAATGTGTTATGAACCAAAAAATAGCCATATTGCATTAATTTGAAGCCAAGACCCATTCTATTTCTATAAATTATTTTAGCAAATTATAAAAAAATTATCAGTTTATAAATTTATATAATTTGATATTCTCATAACTTTCAGGCAATAATGGAAAAAGGTGCTCCCATGAACAATTGTTGGGGCTTCATAGATGGCACTATCAGACTGATTTGTAGGCCAACAGATAATCGAGAGGAGTATTACTCTGGATACAAAAAAGTGCATTGTGTGAAATACCAGTTTTATGCCCTGATGGAATTGTTATTAGTCTGAAAGGTGCTTATCCTGGTCGCCGACATGATGCAGGAATGCTAAGGGAGTCAAGACTTATGAAGAACTTCTCCAGTACACGATATTTTGAAATCAGAATTATGTCATTTATGGAGACAAAGGCTATGGCTTGAGGGAATTACTATTGAGGCCATATACAGAACTAGAAATAGTAGGACACCCAGACCGTCAAATTTTCAATACAACCATGAGTAGTTTGAGAATTGCTGTAGAATGGGGATTCCAAAAAATAGTACAGGAATTTGCTTTTGAGGATTTCAAGAAGAATCAGAAGCTTTTACTGCAGGAAATTGGCACCATGTACAAAACATTAATGATTTTGACTAACTGGCATACCTGTTTATATGGAAGCCAGACAGCTACATACCTCAACATTGAACCTCCACAGCTGGAACATTATTTAGGGAATTGAATGTTCTGATGATACTTATATACCTAATAAAAAAAGTTTAAACTACTAGAAGAGTTTTTTTCGTCTTTACATATTAAATAAAAAAACTAATCTGGAATAAAACAAAAACAAATATTTAGTGTGTTCTTTATGAATTTTCCAACTGAATGTAATCTAATAACAAAAATTTATTAAAAAAAAGTAAAAGTCCTAGTACCTACACATCACTACCATTTATATGAGATCAATTATAATCACAGTAGCGTTTCAGTCATTTCTTAAATATAAAATAAATAAAAAAACTAATCTGGAATGAAACAAATATTTAGTAATTTCTTCATGAATTTTCCGACTGAATGTAATCTAATAACAAATATATATAAAAAAAGTGAAAGTCCGGGTACACATCACTACCATTAATATGAGATCAATTATAATCACAGTAGTATTACCACAAACATTATAATCACAGTTAGTAGCGTTTCAGTCATTTCTTAAATATAAAATAAATAAAAAAACTATTTTGAAATGAAACAAAAACAAATATTTAGTAACTTCCTCATGAATTTTCCAGGTTATGGATATCTACTTCGAATTCAAAATTCGGCCATTCGGAGCTTATCGGTATCATTCGTATATTCTTCGGTTTACGTACGTTCATTTATAAGGTATCCGTGAGAGATCGTTACGTTACGTACGCCCGTAAACTCATTTTCAACGTTAACGTTAATATCTGACGAATGCGCGTGCGTAGATGTCAATTCTTGCGTTAACGTTTACGTTCATGGCAGCACTTCAACTCTCTATTAAGGTCTATTGTGCTACTTATCATAACAGTATATTAATATTAAAGTATAAGTGGATCTTAAGATTCTTAAGGTCTTCACTCTTTTAGAGACGGAAATAGAGAAAGTGTTTTAAAGACCAGTTATCCACGAATACTTTCCCCAATTATTTTTATTGGTAGAATGTGAAATCATTTAAATACTGTAAGAAATGCAATTGACAGATCAATAATTAAAAATCAACGTTGAGATTTCACATGTTTGTGATGATAGTAACCATGACACAACTCTAAAACACGTTCTGGTAATGAGCAAAATAAGGTATACTCCATTCTCTTTTATAAAGTATCCCGGGAGGCCAAGTTTTAGGTTTATCAAGTTTTTTCACCAGAAAAAATCGCAGGTTGGCACTTGTGAATGACATTACGTCAATTAATAAATTTCAGAGAGGTTGCCGATGTTTATTCATCATTATTAAATATTAATTATTAATTATCAAGCCTGGAAACTAAGAATGCCGAAGGTAGTTTCGAAAAAGCAGAGGTAACGTATCAGGAAATGCTATTTAGAATTGAAATCTGCGCATTCTAAAAGTAACCCTGATAATTTGGTATCGACAGTTCATGACCAGCTATCCAACATTTTCGACGTATAAGTGAGTGAAAACCAAGGTTTTACATTTTATATGAATAGATATTCATTTTTTAGCTGCACATAAACACAATTAGGAGGATTTTAAGTGAAAGAGACGACAAAGAATTTCCTACTATTGGGGCACCCAAAAAGACACTGGGTGAAGACTTTATTTTGAAGAAAGATCTGCAACGACAAATTTGGAATTATAATTTGAAAACACTTTTCGATTGATACACTACACTTTTGCGAAAGAGCTGCCTTTTTCAACAGAACCCTGTGCAGTGTGAAAGACCTAACATTTGGGTTTTCTAGTATTGCAAAAATGTCGAATACCCTCCTTATAAAACTATTACTATATCGAAGATTTTCTACGATCAAGGAGGTTCAACTGAATCAAACAAAATGAATTATATTATGGATATGGAAGTTGCTGCATACCACCTAGATAGAAAAATAACCAATTGGGAAACTTTGGGAAAGGCTTTCTCTTTATGAGGGACATAAAGCTTCTTCGTAAACCTGAGGATCTCAAAAATAATTGCTTGGAGGACCAGATATGGTCGGAAGACCTTCGTTATCAAGAATGTGGGTTATATACTATGTCCTGATGATTTTCTATCTCCTTTTCTGTTGCAGATTTCAAGATATTTTGTCAGTGTCAATCCAAAAGAAAGATGAAATGTTGTTCCTGAAGAAGATTCTGTCCGTTATGAATATGTCAGCCTATTCTTTGAAAAAAATTACAAAATCACTATACTTATTCAGATGTTTTTGTCTTTGTGCTCATGTTTCATAGGTAAACATGTATGGCGTCCTGTTCAAATCTTTTTCCTAATACTGCAATTGCTTTGAACATGCCATATTGTTTGATACATTAAAGAATCTAATGCTCTTTCTCAAAAAGAAATATATACATGTAACGATGTTAGAAATTATTATGTTTTGTGATGGAAAATTGTTGAAGTTTTTTTTATTATGTATCAAAACCAATTTCTTTATTGTGTTACCGTTTTCTCAAGTTTTGTATCCAAACATATGCCAGTTGATATGATAATTAAATTCAAGACGTTTAACACCCACCTGGAGATTGAATATTTGAATTGACTTCGAAGTATGTCCATAAAACTATAAAACATAATTCCATATCTTACTTTTGACTCGAATACTGTATGATAGATGGTTTTCATGCAGAATTTATCCAGATTCTGGTCATTACACCCAAAGATAACAGACTGAAGCTAAGGTGTATCACAGTTTAGAAATACGTTCTTCTTGCTTACGGTTTACCTATCATTCACATAGATTCCCACGAACTTTGTTAATGGAGTTAGTTTAACAGTGACACAGGTTTCGTAGTACCACTACATTTTCATACTGAAGCATTTAAAGGGGTGCAAAAAGGTATTTCAATTTCTTCTGTAGGCTTATTTTTTGGAAAGTGGGGAATTCCACTGTTCGTTTATAAGTTTTTCTGTAGGGTTATGCGAATACTTTTATTCTTTTTTCGAATGAACTATGAACTATCACAAAGTAACGGACTATTTTGTCCATTATTTTTCAGTAAAATTTCAACTCTCGGTTCTTGATTTCCGTACAAGAAAATAGCATAACTGATTAACTGAATCTCCCAACCATGTTTATATACGTGAAATATTTCCAGTATTTAGGCGAAAAAAGTGTCTTCAAAATTCGCCAGATCTTTGGAATAATTATTGAATTCACATAATATTTTCTCGAATTCATTATTTTCCCAAAGTAAATAAACATTTTGATAAATACGTAATTACTACGACATAAATGTAGAAACGGCAACGTTGCTTGTTCAACTGACAGAAGAATGACCATAACCTAACATTTTCAAAATATACACGGTGAAATGTGTCAGAATTCCATAGGGCGCGGGCACATCTGACAGACGACAGCAAATTACAGTTGTCAAATCAGCCTGCTGGACAAACAAACGGATCTACAAATGCTTATTGTGTGTTTATGTCATATTTAAATTGTTTTTTTCTCGATAATGCCTCAATTTTGCGCGATTGTGAAATGTGGAAGTTGAAGCGGAAGAGATAAGGTTTCATTCCACCGATTCCCTTCTATTCTCGACAATAGAAAACATATTAATCCTCTTGCTGAAAAGAGACGTGATTTGTGGATTAAGGCAACTAGAAGAGCAGATTTAACTACTGAGAAGTTGAAATGGGCAACTGTATGTTCGAAACATTTTGTAGGAGGTATGTTCAAAGAATCAAGGAAACATAGGCATATAAAAAATTATTATTTTTCTTCATTTTAAGCAAGCCAAGTGCATTGAAAGATGTTGACAATATAGACTGGGTACCAAATCAATCACTTGGCTACAAAACAAATATCAATGCAGTTCAAAGCTTCCAGAGATTGAATCGTAGGAAGCAGAGAGATAAAAATAAGATACCAAACCCAAATATTCCAGTTTATGTGGATAGAATTATGGATCATATTGACAATGACCGTTCGTGTGAAGCCTTGAATAATCCAGCTGTTCAAAGCTTGGATATTATTGATAAAGAAGATGAAAGTGAACCTGTTGAAGAAGTGGAACATGCACAAAATTGGTGAACACCAATTTCCTGATATCAATTTCGAGTTACAGAATTGTTATAGTGAAATCCATCATCTCCGGGAAACTTTGCAGAGTTATACATTCACAATGGAAGAAGCAGAAGAAACTAGAAGACTTGCAAATGTTAGAATACAAGTTGAGCGTGTTATTGGTTCCATGAGAAACAAATATAAAATAACATCTTCAACCTTACCTGTGCATATGATCAAGTTCAAGCAGAATAATGTTCCTGTGATCGATCAAATTTGACAGTTTGCTGTGCATTCATAAATTCATGTCCACTATAGTACCTTATTGATATGAGAGTTGATATATTTATACAGTGTTAGATATATATTTTCATCAAAAATTAAATTGAATTATTTGTTTTACTGATTTTATTGATTTATCATTTATATAATTTCCTTTATGCATTATTCAATTTTTCAGTCAATATGAACTAATGAGCCTATATACAAAATATTTAATTAAATTATTGAAATGATGATATAAAACAGTTTATTAATATTTACAGTTAGGTTTCCCCTCATTCAGGATAAACTATAGATATTATAGTTACTATAAGTTTTATGGGATAAACCCATTGACTATACCCCAGTATAAGGTAAAGTACCTTATACTGTGACTATACCCTTTATAGTCTAAGGATAAACCCATAATCTTCTCAGAATTGCAATTTTAATCCCATTAAATTACCATTGTTGTTTATTGAAATACGGTTTGTTTGTCCAGCAGGCTGAATGACAGTTGGCGTGTGACGTCATGTGCCCGCGCCCTATGGCTACCCGGGCTACTTAATAAAAGTGAATGGAGTATACCTACCTATAAAATTACAGTTATTTCTAGTTTACAACTTTTGTACTTGGGAAAATAATGAAATGAGACTGGACACCTGTTGGCTTTACTATTGCATCCATAAACGCAACAAAACGCATGTGATTTCGACATTTCAGGGCAGTAATCACTTATCACAATCAGTGGCGGCTCCTCCATTTGTGCACATGTGCACGTGTACCCCCAAGTAATATCTTCATCTAAAGGAATTTATTTTTGTGTTTGACGTAAATGTAACGTTTTCCATTGGGTATTTAATTTTATTTTTAATTTCCGATGTTCCGGTACACGGTTCTGTATTACTGTAGAGTGTGGACTACTATAGAAACAAGAAACAGACGGCGGGCGAACTCACAACAGTCAAAACTTCGAACGCCAACGGTCAATGCAAATACGCGTAGCCCGTACACTGCACTGTCGAACTGATCCCTCATTGGAGCAGCAGCTACCCTTCGCGTCCCTCACTCCCCGTAACAGTCCATAGTATTTAGCTGGCATAGGTACACATCCAGCATGTGCACGGTCGTCTGTTGCATAGACAAGCTATAGATAGGCAACTCTTAATTCAAATTCTGTTCATTGTGTCTGCGCTATGTATACTCGGTCGTTAGTACTAACAGCTGATATCGGCGTAAAAAACAGACATCGTTTTATGTACCATTTGTATAAAAAAATTTCAAATTTCGAGTTCATTAGATACGATGATTATTTGTATTCCAGAGCAATCACTAAATCTTATAAAAAGCATAAAATGTAGAACACCAGTGATTAAAATCAAAGTCTTATATAGGAGTTAAATATTATTCATTTATACATGTTTGTTTATCTACATGAATTAATGTCAAGGCAAATAATAATATTTCACTCAAGAGAACACACAAAAATATTTAATTGGTTGTATTTCGCGCAATTATGGCCGCAAATTTGGGGCATCCGATTAGCATTAGCGTACAATATTCAAAAACAAATTCGGTGACATTAGAAAAAAAAAACAGAAATCAAAATTGCTTGTCCTGGTCTATTCAATATTTCGTCTGAATTAGATTTAGCACTCAGGGATCATTTGGATCAATCCACCCCAGTATTCAGCGGAACATCCAAAGACATTCAAAATGAATAGTTGGACTGTATGCTTTCATTGCTTTCTGTGTGTCATGCACACATTAAGAAAGAACTTGCTGCCTCAAAATTCGTGTCCGTGATAAGTGATGAAACAATTGACATTTCAAACATTTTCCAAATGGTTATAGTTTGCCGTTATGCTTCAGCAGACGGTACCCCTATTGTGAGAATTTGGGGTTTTCTGAATGTTATTCCAAGATAAGGCCAAAGAACATCACAAACTGCTCTAAACTGCGAGATTCGAAGTTTTATTTCACATTTTTTTCCTCCCCAGAACCCCCCTTCCCTATGTAGTCCGTACCCTTTAGACCCCCCGGTATCTGCCTACATGTGCACTCCCAAAATATAAATCCACGCGCCGCCACTGATCACAATGTGTTTTAGAGCGCGTTCGGCAATAGCATCCGAGAGCGGACGGATTTTTTAGTCACGTGATAACAGATTGTACAGATTTGTCAGATTTTTCTGTAATAAACGAACGCTACGGAGCATTTTGATCGATTTTTCTGTTTGACGTATGTAACGCCTTACCCGAGCCAGATATTAAATTAGAGCTTGAAGGTCTAATCGTCCGTAGAGGTAGTCTGGGTACTATTTTAATTCTTTTGTTATAGTTCTCAACATTTCTACCCCTTGGTTGAGATGATTCAATATTTTGAATCATTATTTTTTTATCAAACAACATTTTTTTATTTATTACTACACAACAAATAACATAAGACACGAAAATCCAACAGACTGTTCAAGAATATTCGAAGCGGGATAAAAAATCCATTCACAAAGGCCGAAAAGTAATTTCTGTTTCTGTTCTGTGGGAAAAAAATCCGTTTCCTCCGTCGAAATACACCGATCAAAAAGATCTACATCCGATTGATCAGATTTTCTTGCCGAACGGTCCAGATGTGTACTCCCCTCAATCTGGATGTAATAAACGAACGGTTCAGATCAATCCGACCAGTCAGATGTCATTGCCGAACGCGCTTTATGTATATAAAACTGAATCTCGAACACAATTTTTCTTACTCACTTTACTAAAATAGAAAAATTAATCGGTAATTAATGTAGAAATCGAAGTTTTCCATATACTAACCTACAAACCTACCCACTGCCGTTAATGCTGTTTCTGCCGGAGGGTGGCTTGGGAGATGAACTGTAATCGCCAATTATAATTTCAGGTCAGTAATCACTTATCACAATGTTCAAACGGATAAAACAGAATCTGGAACACAACTTTTTTGACTCACTTCACTAAAATAGAAAAATTAACCGCTAATTAATGTAGAAATCGAAGCTTTCCACATAGTAAATAATAAACTAAGATATCTAGAATAATGGTGTAGGCACTGATTAGATTTTGTTTCGACCAAATTGAGAATATTAGCAATGTTTCGTTCTTTCCACTTCAGGTGGCGCTATTCACAAATTATGACTGATTTTTATCAGTTATTTCAAATATTTGAATTTATTCTGGCGAACGTGGCGTGTTAATGGTCGATAATTTTGTCAAGCAATAATGTGTGTTTATGTTCTTGACATCCTGATGTATATTAGTTCTTAGGAAAAGTATAAAACTTTCATTATAAATAGATGCCATTCTGCTGCCATTCTGCTTTGGCAAATCATCAGCTGTTGATTCATCAATCAAATTGACAACGGAAAATACACTGAAATGATATTGCGGCGCCGCCACGAAACATTGCTAATATTTTCGATTTGGTCGAACGTCATTCCATTCAAAAATTGACGAGTGCCTACACCATTATTCTATTATAGACATCTTATAATAAACCAACCCACTCAGGTTATTCTATTTCCTGCCGCTAGGTGGCGGGGATGCACTTGAATCGCCAATAGGAATCATGTTCTGTGGTTTGACGTATCATCACAGAACAACAAGACGTACTTCTGTAGTTCTTTGTGAAAGAGCACTGAAGACTGGTGCTCAAATTTATCATTTATCATTGAATGGACTGAAGGTAAAATAAAAACTAGATTCAGCATCTGATGTAACCGTAACCATCTTACCCTCATTTACATTTGTGAAAATTTTAATATTGCACAAAGTCTTGAAGTTTCCAAAGTAACTCTGGAAATTATATAAAAGCAGAGACAACAGGTTATCTCCATTGACTTAGATTCTCTGTTTATTTGCGACGAGATTATAAACTATAGATACTATGAAATCAAAATGTAAATTTATTGCTCATACTGTAAATTATTGATAGTAAATTTCCAGGCAGATTAGGTTCACGAAGTTGTATGATGTTAACTTGATTAAGAAGATAAATTCAGTCAATTCTGCACATCCAAAGGATCAAAGGATGTGAAAGCATAGCAGTATTTTCCTATGTTTATTTAAAATGCCAGGTGAAGTAGAAACCGAATAAAAAAAAACATTCGTTTTTTCAGTTTTGAAGAAAAATTCCCTATAGCTTGCATGAGTTATTGAAATTAACATTAGACTCTCTTGAAAGTAAGAATGTATAAAAAAAATAGACCACCCACAGACTGGGTCCATGGTTTCTTAATTGTAGAAATACCAGATCAAACACTATGTTTGTCATCACAAACCACATATACAATACATACAGAGAAAAAGAAATTTATTGATGCTATATCAAATCGACCGAAGTCTTTTTTCCAGTAATTACATTTGGTTTAAGGTGTACATTTTATGCAAAAAAATAATATGAAGTGTTCGAGAGTAAGTAGGAGTTCATAAAGTGCGCATTCTAGTAGTCTTGCCTCTTCAGTGTTTTCTCTATCATAGAGGTGTATTAGTGGTTCCATAATGTTTCTGTTGTTTTGTTACTTGATGAATTTCATGCCCAGCCTATGCAATCTCCACTTGGGTTGTGTTGCAAGGGTTGTGTAAGGGATGCCTTAATTTAGTAATCTTCCTAAGGCAAGTTCTTTCTGATATTTCCAGGTTACTAAGTGAGGTTTTCATTGCATTTGAGAATATTACTTGGCCATAGACCAATAGTGGTCTGCATATCATCTTGTAAATTACACTGGCTGTTTTGATGTTGATTTTTAGGTTTTGTATGTGAGTGACCTAAAAGTGTCCGGCTCATGTGATGGCTGCTTTTTTCTATTTCTTTATATGGTATTTGAAATAAAGTTTGTTATCTACATGTATTCCAAAATACTTGCACATAGTTGCTGGTGTATTTGTGTCATTGCCAATTTTTATATTTGGGGAGTTCTTCTTAATATTATGATAGAATATTATAAACATATTCATAATAGTTCGTGCCCATGTTGATAAATGAAATAAAATTTTAACAGGGAATTGGACAAATTTTTATTCTTGAATGCACTTATAACATTGCCGACGTTTCGGAACCACTCGTTCCATTTTCGAGGCTGAAATAGGGAATATTATTGGGAACACTGATGGTTTTATTTATATTTCAAACAGCAATTACCTCGTTATAGTAATTTTGAAGAATTCATATAGATTAACAACATTTGAATATCCAAACACTCACCACCACGTTGAGTTTCGTTATACAGGCTGTTCCATGAAGCAGTATAAGTAACTGAATGTAACTTTGTTAGTGACTTTGGGACCACCCTGAGTTCTTCAAAATATGATACCATGATGTATGTCCACCTCTGTAGGAAGTTTCATTAATGTACAAAGAACAGTTGCAAAATTATTCAGGTTTAAATTCGGATTTCATACAATTTTTCTTTAAAACTTATCTGTAGTTGAGATTGCTGTCAAGGAATATAGGTTTTCATTCAGTATAATTATTATGATAGGTATTGACGGTCGGTCCAAAGCTGTTTTTATTCAGGAATCTACAGGATGGACATAATTCGGTGTCACTATTCTCCTCATTTCGCTTTTTCAAAATCTGTTTATATAGAAAAACAGTATTACAGGTTGTTGTATCTTTGAGCACTCTAATGGTGCCCACTCACGGAGCGTTTTTACAGGACTTTCGAGCTACCAGCTTCGCCCGAAAGCTTGTAAACATTCTTAGTTTACCAAGCTTTCGGGCGAAGCTGGTAGCTCGAAAGTCCTGTAAAAACGCTCCGTGAGTGGGCACCATTAGGATGCATATTTTTTTAAATATTATACCATGAAAGTATGTCGACCTTTGTGAAAAATTTCACTAGTGTATAAATAATTAAAAGATTGTTGCCAAATCATTCAGGTTTTAGTTGAATAAACACAATTACTTGAAAAATTCTGAAAATTAGAAGAATTATCATCAAAATTTAAAGATTCATTTTTCCGTAGCTGCAATTTTGGAACGCCCTATAGAACAAACCAGATGTAAGACCTTCGTGAAAATCTGATATATTGTTCTTAAGGTTGATACAAATATAATATGTAGAAATGGGACCGCTTTTCCTAAGTGTGCAGGATCCTTTCGAAAGGTCTCAGGTTAAAATTGGGGACACTGATTTGTACTTCCTGCAATAATTCCGGCACCTGCAACTCACCACTTACAATTCTCCTCTACATTAGTACAACGCCTATCCTACGTCTATTTTCAAGAGAAATCAAATCAAAATGTTTTCTGGCCAAATGATAAAACTAACGTTATCACTCGAAACAGAGAAATTACCTCTGAAACTTAAATATTTTAGCAATTTATTCTATATTCGATTCTTTCTATGTAAATTTGGAACTGTGGATTCCAAATGACCGAAACGAAAGTCAGTCGGCTGAACACATAAGCATAGTAAATACTCAGAACCGGCTTGATACCCCTGAAAACCCTACATGTCCTAAACAGAAATCCAAACATTCTACTAGCAGAATTTACCATACCATCAATATGAAATGCGAAAGTCAACTTCCCACTCGACTTCCCATCCAGAACCACGCCCAAATCCCTGATATGATCAACTCTCTCCAATGTGGCCTGATCAATCTTCTTCCCTTTTCTTCTTTAGCAGCCTTTTGAAATCCACTCCTGGACGTAGGCCTCCCCTCGTCTCTTCCATTCCTCTCTATCTCTAGCCAATCTGTACCAGTTACGACCCGCCGTCTCTCTAATGTCATCCATCCATCTTCTTGGGGGTCGGCCGACGCTTCTTTTATGCAGTCTAGATCTCCACTGCATGATGTGCCTTGTCAAACGAGTGTCATTTTGACGGGCGATATGTCCTGCCCAGGCCCATTTCATGGTAGCAACTCGTTTTATCACATCCTCCACCTTTGTACGTCGTCTGATCTCATCGTTTCTTATGTGGTCCCGGAGGCTGACGCCTAGCATGAGCCTTTCAATGGCTCTTTGCGCTGTTCTGAGCTTGTTGGCGCTTCTACAGGTTAGAGTTGTCGTTTCTAGCCCATATGTGAGGACCGAGAGAATGCAGCTGTTGAAAACTCTCGATTTCAAATTCACAGGCATATCAGGATTTCTGAGGGTGTAGCTGAGTTTGCCAGCAGCTGCCCAAGTCATACGGACTCTTCGTTGGATTTCGGCTCGTTGGTTTTCTTTTCCCAACTTTATATGGTGACCCAGGTAGACATAGTCTTGGACCGCTTCAACTATTTGGTTACCCATCTGGATTTGTCCTCCTTCCGATGTTAGAATTCTCGTCAGGCCTACACACTCCGAGGCCATCCTCAGCTCCAAAAGCATCCCCTCCAACTCGTCCAAATCGCCACTGATTAGTACATCATCCGCAAAACGTAGGTGATTCAAATATCGGCCATCGATCTTAAGGCCCCTGTGTTCCCAATTGAGTTTTCTGAAGATATCTTCCAGTGCTAGTGTGAAAAGCTTCGGAGAAATAGTGTCTCCTTGCCTCACCCCCCTTCGAACAGAAACCATTCCAGTTGATACATTTTCTCTGACCTTTACTTGTAACGTTGCCTTCTCATATACAGGCTTGGGATAAAGTTTGGCACCAAATTAATATCTTTAAAACGAAACGGGCGATATTTTTGAAATTTGGCAGCTGAAGGTAATGGACCACAATGCATCTGATGAGCATATTTTCATTAATGAGAAATGACAAAAAAAATTTTATTTAAATGGGACACCCTGTATATTTCTGCAGATTCTGAAAGTGCACCTTGTTTCGGATCTGTCCATATCGGGTTCCATGCTTTTCATGACGTATTTTTTATGAAAATCCATAAAGAGAAGAAATACAGGGCTTTTACTAGTAGAAAAAATTTATTGAAAATAATAAAAAAAAAAATCATTTTAAATGTTCGAAGTGCTTGCCATTCACTCAGCTGCCAAATTTCAAAATTACCGTCCGTTCCGTTTTAAATATATTAATTTGGTGCCAAACTGTATCCCAACCTTGTATATGCTCTAGATCTAGAAGGACCCTGTATCTGGAATCTATTCTTGCGTTGTCCATTGCTTTAAATACAGCCCATAGCTCAATGGAGTCGTATGCTTTGTTATAGTCGATGAAGGCCAGGTGAATCTTTATGTTGTATTCGTTGCATTTTTCGATTAATGTTCTGAATTTGTTCGATAGTACCAAAACGCTTACGGAAGTCCGCCTGTTCTGGAGGCTGATAGATGTCGAATTTTGTGGTCAGTCTGTTGTTAATTATTTTCGTTAATAATTTATAAGGATGTGGAAGGAGACTTATAGGCCTATAATTCTCAATGTTGCATTCATCCCCTTTTTTGAACAGAAGAATGACCTGGGCGTTATTCCAGTTGTCAGGTATTTTTCCGTTTTCTAAACACTTATTGAGGAGGATATTCAAGGAATTCAACGATGCTGTACCTCCCAACTGTACCATTTCCTTAGTTATTCCATCTTCGCCTGGGGCTCGACCGCTTTTCATTTGCGTGAGAGCGAGATTGATTTCATCGTTAGAGATTTCTGGTATTTCTTCTGAGCCGACATTTATCACCTTGGTGGGATGTAAATCTGTTGGTTTTTGATTGATTGAGGAATGTTTCTCGTAAAATGTCAAATGTCTCGACTATTTGAGCGAGTTCGTTTTTTCCTTGTATTATCTCCCCGTTCTCATTTCTCAATTGATGTATTTGTTTTCTGCCAAGTGAGTTTATGGTTCTCAAAACTTTCATGTTCTTATTTTCCTCGATGATGCTTTTCATTTGCTCTGAGTTGTGATTTCTTATGTCTTGATGCACATTATTTCTTATTTGTTTGTTTAGTTCTTGGTATTCTGTTGAACCCTTTTTCGAATCTCTTCGTTCGTCCATCAATGCTCTGGTCTGCTGTGACAGTTTGTTGTTCTGTTTATTCCTGGTATAACCTAGCATCTTTGTAGCCGTTCGGATATCTGACTGAATTTTGTTTTCAAGCTCGTTAATTCCAAGTTTTGCTAGTTCAGTGATCGGCCGCAGCTTATTGCTCAGAATTTCCTGGTATTTATCTTCATGTTGTTTCAGTTCCGCTAATGTTGTAAATTTATGAGGACGCAGTAACTTGTTTCTTTCCAATTTTGTGTTAATTGTGACTTTAGCCCTGATCATTCTATGGTCGCTTCCTAGATCAAATCTGTTCAACGCTGTTACATCTGCGACTAAGTATTTTTATAACTGATGTGATCAATACTCAATAGGTAATACCATTGAGTTTGAATATACATAGAGGCACAATGCCCTTGAACGATTTGATGCAAAATTTTTTGGCAGTTTACTTGCCAACTTTAGTGGCGGCACATAGTAGCTACTAAAGGAACTATCGAGGGAACTATTATCTGCCTTCTTTTCATATACAGAAATCTGTAGGTTATTTATATGTATTTTCCTCTAGTTCTATGAATCAAAGGCAAAATTAATTGTTTTTTTATTGCATCCAAAAAATCAGATGTGATGAAATACTGATCATCCAATATTTCTTACGCCGTTCCTGATGGTCATCGCATTCAGCTTCAGAAATAGTGCTTTATAGTTCAGCTACTTACCGCCAGATGCGGGAGTAGAAATTTTCGCTTCTCTGAAACACACTTATCCATCTATGAACCGGTGAAGGAACTACACTAATTTCAAGAATTCTCTGAAATTCATCCTACTGGATTCAACTATAAGGGAACGGGGGGTCTTATTCCAGTATATTTTGGAGTCAATCAATATTTATTGTGTCGACATGTTTCGGCCCATGGCCATCATCAGAACACAATAGTGAGTCCTAATTCATATTAAAAACCAAACTTCATAAAATCCATCCTGTTAGCTGGTCATCATTCACACCAGGGCCGGACTGGTATGGTGGGGGCCCACCGGGAAAAAAATTTAGGGGGCCCCAGAGCGCTTGTCGCGGGTGCCTCCTAGGCTGAGGACCAGCGTACTGGTTCAGATTTTGAAAGAGTAACGTTATTTAAGGTGAACCCGGAAAAATAAGTAGAAAAGCAACCTTTCTGAAGATGTGCATCATAGTCGAGTTCGAACATTAGACACAAGGAATTGGTTTTCGCCAATTTCAGAATAATCCCCAACCCCACATTCAACATTAAATTCTGGAAAAATCCCGGCCAATCTCGGAAGGTTTGCAACCCTAACGTTTGACAAAAGTTCAAAAATACAACACATTTGAATTATATAATTTGATACAAAATATATAATCAAACAAAAAATAAGCACTCTAAAAAAACAAGTCACTCAAAAAACATAGTCGCCTTCAAAAAATCAGTCGGGACACATTCTTTGGCTACAGCATGTTTTTAAAAACATGGCTCATGCTTGAAATAATTATTATTGTGTCGTTGCAGATATTGACAGTAATATCACTTTCCACATTCATTAATACTAGTGCTCCAAGGGTTTCCTGAGCAATGGTGGAACGAATTCTGCATTTTACCTGCGTACATGATACGTTAATATACCGGGTCCTGCAATAGTGCGTTAAGCTTATATAGCTGCTAAACCAGACCTTTTAGGAATTTAGTTGAAAAGCATTCCCTTTGTACTTGCAATTCTGCATCACAGGCAATCCTTTTATGATATACAGGGTGTTCCCAAATAAAATAATTCAACAAATTAGTGACTTTTTAAATGGAACACCCCTTATATTTTTGCATATTTTCAATGATCTTTATAGAACCTCTACCATGATTCAAAATATTAGGGATATTTTACCAACAGTACGGATCTTATTAAGAAAAAACTGCAAAATTTCGACGAAACGGTAGTTCGGTAATAGTATATCCCACCAAAAACATTCTGTAAAAACTAGCCAAGTCTCGATGGAGCTGCTTATTTATCTCTAAAAAGTAATGAAATCTAGAAAAAGTCGAGCCAAGTTTAAGGCTCCTTACTGCGATTTCTTTATTATTATAGTTAATGTTGTGTGACTTGGCCGTTGAACATTCTTATACGTTACTGGGTACAAGTCAATTTTGTTTACACGTAATTCTATATCTGTTGTAACTATCAATGTTTGTTAAGCGAGATAATAGCCCATGCTGGTATTGGTAATTGGACCCTAGTGTCTCATTTTAGGCTGTTGTTGATTGTGCAACACATATGCATTCAGCATTGACAATGCTGACTTCTGCTCCCTTCTTTTTGGAGCGTCGAATCGACCACCGATCTAAAATAAAATAGACGTACAGACGGTCTTCTATCAATGATTAGAAGTCCCTCTGTACTGGAAATAATTTTTTATACTGTTTGTTTCAGGCTCGTATCATTGAATACGCAGCTTTATCAAGCCTACAATTGAATGAACGTTTTCAAAGTGGCAATTTTTCATCGTCATTGGGTTGCGTTTCTGGCGACAGATTGGTGCAATGGTGTCATGGAGCACCTGGTTTTGTACCCTTGTGTACCCTTCAACGGCCACGTCACACAACATTAACTATAATAATAAAGAAATCGCAGTAAGGAGCCTTAAACTTGGCTCGACTTTTTCTAGATTTCATTACTTTTTAGAGATAAATAAGCAGCTCCATCGAGACTTGGCTAGTTTTTACAGAATGTTTTTGGTGGGATTTCACTTCTTTTTGTAGAAACGTGGGCATATTGATCTATTTTATTAGATTTTCTTATTTGACACTTTTTTTCAAGAGTAGTTTTTTATTACAAATCTTTATTTTTTTTCCGTTTTGAACTATGGTAGATAGAGCCTCCGATTATTTTTTATTGATTTCAGCGTCCTCGAAAACCTATAGTTTGATACCAAACTTGTCCATATAGCCCATCTCTTACCCGATTCTTTTTCGGATTCAATTTTTTCTCTCCCAATCTAACCACCGCAGACCCATCTGATGATGTTTTTTCTGAAGAGCAATAGACGTTCTATATTGCACATAAATTTCATAGCATTTTCATATTCAGTGATACAGAGCGAAACACAGTTTCTTCTTCATCAAGCAAGAGCTTCCGAAGACGGAATGGAAAGAAGATATAGAGAACATAACTGCTATTACAGTTGCTGATGATTCTGATAGAAGATTTGATTCACCAAATAAATAGACGAAGAGAAGAAGTGGGAGGATTACCTCAAATAGTACAACAATTGTTGAATGAGCACCCAGCACCCAAGCTTGTTGTCGTACATTCTGATCCCTGTACTCTGATGAAGAATTATCATAGATCATTTCATGAAGCCTGACAAGTTCGATCAAATTTTCATCCATTTTCACTTCATCAATCACTTCACAAAATATCCGACGTGATATCACTTACGGTTAGAAAATGTAAATTTGCGGGTAGATCTGGTGTGCTATCAAGTGACAGCAGATGCTAACTTCGTGAATGCGTGAAATGATAACAATTGAAAAAAGGATAATAATCGGGTCATCAGTCTTATATTATACACAGTGATAATTTTTACTGTCTCATTTATTGTTCCGGCCTAGCTTTCGAAAACCTATATCGTTTTCTTGAACAATAAATGAGACAGTAAAAATATCACTGTGTATGAGACTGATGACCCGATTATTATTATTTTTTGGTAGCAGTCGAAATGATTGTTGGAGTTCCCTTCGCATATTCTATGGTGAGATCCCTCTCGCCGTCGGACTGTCTTCTCTTGAGCTCTTCCCGCAACAAATCCAGCTCAGCTACCTGGTTTTTAGTCTTGTCATCCCGTATTATAATGCCACGAAATCTTGCAATACCATTCAAACGAGATTTATTCCTGAGAAGATTGGAGACGATATTTGGATTGGAAAAAGTCAATCTCAACCATCCAGGGCGGGATTTGTCCTTCGACGGCAACCTTACAGCGCCAACCAGGCTTCGACTAGCTGAACCACAAATAGAGTCGACGATCTCGGACGAAAGAGAAACATCATCGGACGACTGTACTCCCTCCGGGACATTGAGAGCTAGTATATTATGGGATTTCCCCACTCGTTCGAGTACCTCAGGCATGTCAAGAGACTGGGAAACACGATCACCCGACAACAGCAACCCACCCTTCACCTCATTCAGACCCGACGAGATCTCAGCAATTTTGCCAGACATAGTTTCCTGATCGCGCTGTAGCACATCAATTTGTGAGCCATGGGAGGCTAGCGCTGACTCTTGGTCAGAAAGGATCCTGGAATGTCTAGCGAGCGTTACCGTGCAAACGGCAAGCTGGCCAAACAATTCATTCTGACGCTTCTCCATACGTTCAATACTTGACGACATGTCCGTCATCTTTTCCATCAAGACGTTGAAATGCTGGACAGTCAGGAGTTCACCCGCTGATGGGGGCAACTGGGACGCTACTGACGCGAGTGGCTGGGCTTGAGACGGCGAGATCGGTCGTCTATCCCCCGAGTTACTGCGTAAAGTACGTTCGCTTCTCGTGCAAGTAGTGCAGCTCCATACTTCACCGGCATCACTCAAAAAATTCAACTCCCTCTCAGTGAGATTGATGCAGCCCAAATGAAAATGTTTGCCACATTTGACGCACGATATTAGTTTCTGAGAAGCCGATATAGACTTGGTGCAAATGGAACAGGATCGTGCCATATCTGATTTCAAATATGATGAAGATAGGAAAACAATTATAAACAATTAAACTCTTCACTTTCTTGGGCCTATAAGAAAGACTTGTACACAAAGGTAGGAGGGCCACGGAGAAAGGAAATATTATTTCAGAAGGGATCAGGGTAACAATCACTTCGTTGAGATCGCCAGAGCAGCAAGCTCTAGCGCGCCGAACCGAAAGGGATCGCCCACGCCGGTCTCCCCGCTATCAAGAAGCGATTGCAATTGTAAACAAAACAAAGAATAACTTAAAACTATCTCCTCAAATAACTATATATATCGGTGATCCCCTCGGAAAAATTCAAACAGAATCAATAAACGATTAATTCGTTACCTGATATCACTGAGAAACAATAACAGGCACTGAAAAATACAAGAACTAGCGGAGCAGAACAGAATACGTCTTCTTTCAACAAGCGAACGAATATTGAATCAGAAGCTTCAGCTTTTCAGAATTACTTTTGCAAGTATGATGCTGTTTTATTGTCCTTCACAATGAGCCAGTGTTTTTCATACCTTACACCAGCATCCAAATACCTGGAATTGATCGAGTTCAATCATACAATATGGTTATGGATGCCAAAAGTGGTATGGAAAGTTTATTTGAAAAAATTGGACAAATAAATAGCCAAACAGACAAATTCATACATTTTATTAACACAAAATTGAAAGAAGAAGGACATGACATTGATATTGAGAAAAATTTTAGTTCGAAAAGGCAATAAAAAAAATAAAACGGCAGGGGAATTAATGGATGACATTATTTTAGATAATGCTTGCAAAAGGTTTGGAGTGGAAACTTACAAAACAATTATAAATCAAATTTCTCGAAGTAATATCTCAGATAGGTTTGCTAATAATGAAACACATTATAAAAACTTTCAATTGTTTGACCCAAAATATTTTCTTCGAAAGCGGGAAGATTTTTTAACATTTACCGAGGCTTTCACCACGATTTCTGAATTTATAAATGTTGATAAACAAGACCTGATCTCAGAAATGAGCTCATTTTCTGCAATATTTTCAGAAATGATAAGAGACTCAAATATGAATGGCCAAAATATATCTGTTAATTCTCGATGTCTAAGGTGCCTAAGCTCCTGTTATTTAGTATTGAAAAACATGAACATGCATTCGTCGGCATATTTTAATATACATGTTGTGTATAAAGGTATACAGGGTCCTGCAATAGTGCGTTAGGCTTTCATAGCTGCCAAACCAGACGTTTTAGAAATTTAGTTGGAAAGAATTCCTTTTGTAATTTCAATTCTGGATCTCAGGAAATTATTTTCTAATATACAGGGTGTTCCCAAATGAAATTATTGAACAAATCAGTGATTTTTTAAATGGAACCCCCATATATTTTCGCATATTTTGAATGCTCTTCAATACCTCTATCATGACGCAAAATATTAGGGATATTTTACCAACGGTACGGATCTTATTCATAAAAAACTGCAAAATTTCTACGAAACAGTAGTTCAGTGAAAGCCCTCTACCGATTTCCAGAAGCGATAGAAACATGAATTTGATCAGAATTTCTTTTAACTTAAGAATTTGCCTAGTCATCGTTCCTAAATGATCAACCTCTTTTATACAGGGTGTCCGTTATCAATGTCAAAATATGAAGACTTTCAAATTGTTTTTTCTCGATTTTTCCAAATGTAACACCCTGTATTTTTTTCCATGATGATGTACACAGTTTGAAACCTTACATTTTTTCAGAAGTAACCAAAGGGCTAAATAATAAATAAATTCATGTTTCTATCGCTTCCGGAAATCGGTAAAGGGCTTTTCTCTATTTCAGTATCGTAATGAGTTCAGTACAGTACTAAAAACAGTGCTGTAATGAATTCATATCAGCATCGTTTTCAGTTACATTTTTCGTTTTGTGGTTGTCAGCAATGACTTCCGATCCTTTTAAATTTCAGCAGACGTCAATTTGGAAATGTCAATTTTCGTATTTCCTAACATTCACACCAACTGCCAAGATACAATATGAAAGTCACTATATAGGACCTATAATTTGAATTTTTTCATTGAATTTCACAAAATTTGAGTGAAATAGACAAAATATCGTCTAATACTCGTTGCAGAATGCGATTCCAATGCTCATGCGTTCGCATTCGTATTGGAATGGGAGCCCATTCTGCAACTAGTTTCAGAATTTGGGGGCACGGCAGTGGCCCCGCCAAGTCGAGCGCGAAGCAAACACTGCCGCACTATCTTTACCCGAACCATTTCGCCGCATTTTCAGGCCCCTATTTGAGAACCTCCGGATAAGACCAGAATGCCGAAATTTTCGT
This sequence comes from Adalia decempunctata, assembly GCA_951802165.1. NCBI lineage: Eukaryota > Metazoa > Arthropoda > Insecta > Coleoptera > Coccinellidae > Adalia > Adalia decempunctata. The sequence goes on from OX637697.1 coordinate 53,562,936, forward strand.
CATCCAGTAAGCTATGATCACGTACTCAAAATCCAAAATTTCAAGTGTGTAGGTCATTTAGTTCCGAAGTTACGCGAAAGCAAAGTTTCGCATTTTCGACCCTAATTCACTCATGATCATCAAAATAGAACTAGTATTTCCCATGAACTCAGAGAGCTGAAATTTGGTACATAGTTAGGGTTTAATGGCCACATAAAGGGAAAATTATAAAAACTTGGATAATCGAAAATCTGTTGGCACGTCACGTGAGCTCACGTGCTATCACGTCCTCTTCGCAAAATGTGCAACCACAACAATGTATGGAAGTTTATGCGCTTGGAAACACATTGTTATCATACTCAATACTCGTATGTGAATATCGACTTTAGAATATAAATTGAAAAAATAATAATAATCGGGTCATCAGTCTTATATTATACACAGTGATAATTTTTACTGTCTCATTTATTGTTCCGGCCTAGCTTTCGAAAACCTATATCGTTTTCTTGAACAATAAATGAGACAGTAAAAATATCACTGTGTATGAGACTGATGACCCGATTATTATTATTTTTTCAATTTATATTCTAAAGTCGATATTCACATACGAGTATTGAGTATGATAACAATGTGTTTCCAAGCGCATAAACTTCCATACATTGTTGTGGTTGCACATTTTGCGAAGAGGACGTGATAGCACGTGAGCTCACGTGACGTGCCAACAGATTTTCGATTATCCTAGTTTTTATAATTTTTCCTTTATATGGCCATTAAACCCTAACTATGTACCACATTTCAGCTCTCTGAGTTCATGGGAAGTACTAGTTCTATTTTGATGATCATGAGTGAATTAGGGTCGAAAATGCGAAACTTTGCTTTCGCGTAACTTCGGAACTAAATGACCTACACACTTGAAATTTTGGATTTTGAGTACGTGATCATAGCTTACTGGATGACGAAAATTTCGGCATTCTGGTCTTATCCGGAGGTTCTCAAATAGGGGCCTGAAAATGCGGCGAAATGGTTCGGGTAAAGATAGTGCGGCAGTGTTTGCTTCGCGCTCGACTTGGCGGGGCCACTGCCGTGCCCCCAAATTCTGAAACTAGTTGCAGAATGGGCTCCCATTCCAATACGAATGCGAACGCATGAGCATTGGAATCGCATTCTGCAACGAGTATTAGACGATATTTTGTCTATTTCACTCAAATTTTGTGAAATTCAATGAAAAAATTCAAATTATAGGTCCTATATAGTGACTTTCATATTGTATCTTGGCAGTTGGTGTGAATGTTAGGAAATACGAAAATTGACATTTCCAAATTGACGTCTGCTGAAATTTAAAAGGATCGGAAGTCATTGCTGACAACCACAAAACGAAAAATGTAACTGAAAACGATGCTGATATGAATTCATTACAGCACTGTTTTTAGTACTGTACTGAACTCATTACGATACTGAAATAGAGAAAAGCCCTTTACCGATTTCCGGAAGCGATAGAAACATGAATTTATTTATTATTTAGCCCTTTGGTTACTTCTGAAAAAATGTGAGGTTTCAAACTGTGTACATCATCATGGAAAAAAATACAGGGTGTTACATTTGGAAAAATCGAGAAAAAACAATTTGAAAGTCTTCATATTTTGACATTGATAACGGACACCCTGTATAAAAGAGGTTGATCATTTAGGAACGATGACTAGGCAAATTCTTAAGTTAAAAGAAATTCTGATCAAATTCATGTTTCTATCGCTTCTGGAAATCGGTAGAGGGCTTTCACTGAACTACTGTTTCGTAGAAATTTTGCAGTTTTTTATGAATAAGATCCGTACCGTTGGTAAAATATCCCTAATATTTTGCGTCATGATAGAGGTATTGAAGAGCATTCGAAATATGCGAAAATATATGGGGGTTCCATTTAAAAAATCACTGATTTGTTCAATAATTTCATTTGGGAACACCCTGTATATTAGAAAATAATTTCCTGAGATCCAGAATTGAAATTACAAAAGGAATTCTTTCCAACTAAATTTCTAAAACGTCTGGTTTGGCAGCTATGAAAGCCTAACGCACTATTGCAGGACCCTGTATACCTTTATACACAACATGTATATTAAAATATGCCGACGAATGCATGTTCATGTTTTTCAATACTAAATAACAGGAGCTTAGGCACCTTAGACATCGAGAATTAACAGATATATTTTGGCCATTCATATTTGAGTCTCTTATCATTTCTGAAAATATTGCAGAAAATGAGCTCATTTCTGAGATCAGGTCTTGTTTATCAACATTTATAAATTCAGAAATCGTGGTGAAAGCCTCGGTAAATGTTAAAAAATCTTCCCGCTTTCGAAGAAAATATTTTGGGTCAAACAATTGAAAGTTTTTATAATGTGTTTCATTATTAGCAAACCTATCTGAGATATTACTTCGAGAAATTTGATTTATAATTGTTTTGTAAGTTTCCACTCCAAACCTTTTGCAAGCATTATCTAAAATAATGTCATCCATTAATTCCCCTGCCGTTTTATTTTTTTTATTGCCTTTTCGAACTAAAATTTTTCTCAATATCAATGTCATGTCCTTCTTCTTTCAATTTTGTGTTAATAAAATGTATGAATTTGTCTGTTTGGCTATTTATTTGTCCAATTTTTTCAAATAAACTTTCCATACCACTTTTGGCATCCATAACCATATTGTATGATTGAACTCGATCAATTCCAGGTATTTGGATGCTGGTGTAAGGTATGAAAAACACTGGCTCATTGTGAAGGACAATAAAACAGCATCATACTTGCAAAAGTAATTCTGAAAAGCTGAAGCTTCTGATTCAATATTCGTTCGCTTGTTGAAAGAAGACGTATTCTGTTCTGCTCCGCTAGTTCTTGTATTTTTCAGTGCCTGTTATTGTTTCTCAGTGATATCAGGTAACGAATTAATCGTTTATTGATTCTGTTTGAATTTTTCCGAGGGGATCACCGATATATATATAGTTATTTGAGGAGATAGTTTTAAGTTATTCTTTGTTTTGTTTACAATTGCAATCGCTTCTTGATAGCGGGGAGACCGGCGTGGGCGATCCCTTTCGGTTCGGCGCGCTAGAGCTTGCTGCTCTGGCGATCTCAACGAAGTGATTGTTACCCTGATCCCTTCTGAAATAATATTTCCTTTCTCCGTGGCCCTCCTACCTTTGTGTACAAGTCTTTCTTATAGGCCCAAGAAAGTGAAGAGTTTAATTGTTTATAATTGTTTTCCTATCTTCATCATATTTGAAATCAGATATGGCACGATCCTGTTCCATTTGCACCAAGTCTATATCGGCTTCTCAGAAACTAATATCGTGCGTCAAATGTGGCAAACATTTTCATTTGGGCTGCATCAATCTCACTGAGAGGGAGTTGAATTTTTTGAGTGATGCCGGTGAAGTATGGAGCTGCACTACTTGCACGAGAAGCGAACGTACTTTACGCAGTAACTCGGGGGATAGACGACCGATCTCGCCGTCTCAAGCCCAGCCACTCGCGTCAGTAGCGTCCCAGTTGCCCCCATCAGCGGGTGAACTCCTGACTGTCCAGCATTTCAACGTCTTGATGGAAAAGATGACGGACATGTCGTCAAGTATTGAACGTATGGAGAAGCGTCAGAATGAATTGTTTGGCCAGCTTGCCGTTTGCACGGTAACGCTCGCTAGACATTCCAGGATCCTTTCTGACCAAGAGTCAGCGCTAGCCTCCCATGGCTCACAAATTGATGTGCTACAGCGCGATCAGGAAACTATGTCTGGCAAAATTGCTGAGATCTCGTAGGGTCTGAATGAGGTGAAGGGTGGGTTGCTGTTGTCGGGTGATCGTGTTTCCCAGTCTCTTGACATGCCTGAGGTACTCGAACGAGTGGGGAAATCCCATAATATACTAGCTCTCAATGTCCCGGAGGGAGTACAGTCGTCCGATGATGTTTCTCTTTCGTCCGAGATCGTCGACTCTATTTGTGGTTCAGCTAGTCGAAGCCTGGTTGGCGCTGTAAGGTTGCCGTCGAAGGACAAATCCCGCCCTGGATGGTTGAGATTGACTTTTTCCAATCCAAATATCGTCTCCAATCTTCTCAGGAATAAATCTCGTTTGAATGGTATTGCAAGATTTCGTGGCATTATAATACGGGATGACAAGACTAAAAACCAGGTAGCTGAGCTGGATTTGTTGCGGGAAGAGCTCAAGAGAAGACAGTCCGACGGCGAGAGGGATCTCACCATAGAATATGCGAAGGGAACTCCAACAATCATTTCGACTGCTACCACGTCTAAAACTCCAGTCCTACCAAAAAACTTGAAGGACTCCGGGTCTGGCCGATAGTCTACAGTAATGTTCAGTCTCTCTCCTCCAAATTTTCTGAAATTTTGTTATACGTGCAGGTACACCAACCAACCATTTTATTTTTTACTGAAACATGGCTAAAACCCTCATTGCCTGATAGCACATTTCACATTACTGATTATACGTTATACCGCGATGACAACAACGTAACCGTGGGCCACCGAGGAGTTTGTGTTTATGTGAGAAACTCAATTGCTAATCATTTCAGGATTGATGTGACTGGTCTGGTATCGATAACATTTTTCTGAAAATTTATAACCCTCGTTTTCTTCTTTTGACTGGCTGCATCTATCGTCCCCGCCCTTGCTCAGCCGATAATGATTTGATAAAATTCCTAATGGAATCTTCTGTATCCTGCAATAATATTTTTATCACGGGGGATTTCAATTGTCCAGACATCGAATGGCCTCTGAATCATCTGCCACCCTTGGGTTCTCCCTCTTATCCCTACGCCGAGCTTATCAACAGAACTGCCTACCAACAACTTATCGTGCAACCAACCAGATTCAGAGCCGGACAGTCTCCCTCATTGCTTGATCTTTTCTTGGTATCCGATTCTGACCTTGTTTCTGAAATAGACTATTTACCACCATTCGGAAAGTCTGACCATATCACCCTGTCTACGGAACTTCAGTTTCGTCTGCCGGGTTCAAGTCCTAAATCAACCAAAGAAATCTGCAACACCGACTATCGAAGGGCATCAGAACTGCTGGCAGCAAGAGACTGGCCACTGATTTTGGATGATGAGGGCGATGTTAATAGGGTGTGGAGCCTCTTCTTGGGGATCGTGGCTGAGGTTGTTTCCAATTGTACATCCGTTCGAACGGTTCGTGTTGTTTCTTCGAAGCCGTGGATCAACGATGGCGTTCTGGCGATGGCGAGGCGAAAGAGATCCTTATGGCGGAGATATCTTCGAACCAGATCAGCTTGTGACTATCACAATCATCGTGGTTACTCGAATCACTTGACAGCGACTATAAGACAAGCCAAGAATCGCTACGAGAGTCAACTTGCTTCCACTGGGAACCGAAAAAAAATTTTCAAATATTTAAGATCCTCGATGAGTGGTAGAGTTGGTGTTCCGACGATCCGTAACCATTCCAACGAAATATGTGGGACCCCAGTTGAGGCGGCCAATGTCCTTTCGGATGTATTTTCCTCCTCATTCGTAAGTGAACCAGACGGCCCGCTTCCCCAGATTGGGACACCTCGGCTTTCTGAGGAGATTCGTGATGTCGAGATTAACGAAGATGTTGTCAGAGGGTACTTGTTGCAGCTCAAGGTTGACACCGCCCCTGGACTTGGTGGTCTGTCATCCCGACTTCTTCGGAGTTGTGCTCATTCTCTCGCTTTGCCTCTCTCTAGAATACTCTCGTGTTCCCTCAGATGTTCTGTTCTTCCGAATGACTGGTTGACTGCCTCTGTTACCCCAATTTTCAAAAAGGGGGACAAACTGTCGCCGCATAATTATAGACCGATAAGTTTGCTTTCTTCGGCCTCGAAAGTCCTGGAGAGAATCATATCTGACCATATCATTCGGTTCGCATTGTCTCATGGCATCATTCCCTCCGAACAGCATGGGTTTCTACCTGGTCGTTCTACGCTTACCAACCTTATTACATGCATTAACGAGTGGACCAGGGCTTGGGACCGAGGGATGCCTGTGGATGTGGTGTATCTCGACTTTTCTAGGGCCTTTGACAGGGTCCCTCATCGCCGGCTGCTGGCTAAGCTTTCCCATCTCGGTATCAGAGGTAGTGTTCTCGCTTGGATTGAGGCGTTTCTGTCCCGCCGTTTCTTCCGAGTCAGAGTTGATGATTCCTTCTCCTGTCCAGATAAGCCTATGACATCAGGTGTACCACAGGGCTCTGTTCTCGGCCCTATATTGTTCTTACTGTATACCTCTGACCTCCCCTCTTTACTCCACTCTACCTGTTCTATGTTTGCGGATGACACCAAAATTTTCAATTTCCCCCTGTCCGACTTCGATACACTCCAGCAGGACTTGCTCAGAGTTGGTGTGACGACTGGCTTCTCCCGTTGAATTTAGAAAAGTGCTGTGTGTTGCACATTGGCAGGGGCAACCCGAGACTTGACTATAGTATCGACGGTGTGACGCTCCGTAGTGTCTCAAGTCACTGCGACCTTGGTTTGACCGTCTCTGAAGATCTCTGTTGGTCGAACCATGTTTCAGTCATCACTGGTAGGGCAAGACGATTGACATATGCCATTCAAAAATCATTTGGTGGCTGCGATATAGCCACATGCAAGCTCCTTTACACCAGTTATGTGAGACCAATGCTGGAGTACGCTGGCCCTGTTTGGTGGCCTTCCACACGCCACGATGAAGAGCTTCTCGAGTCCGTACAGCGATGGAATACCCGCATACCATACGGAAGAATTCGTCCTTCCTATGAAGAAAGGCTCAGTCTCTTCGGGTTACCGAATTTCCAGGCACGCCGTGAGAAAGGAGACTTTATATTCTCTTTCAGATCACTCCATGGTCACTTTGGTGAACGTATTAGTGACTTCTACAGAATTAACACCAACAGTCTGAGAGGACATCACTTCAAATTATCGAAGGAGAATTTCAGGACCTCTCAACGACAAAATTTTCTAACCAACCGGATTTTCGAGAGATGGAACCGTTTGCCGGGCGCAGTGGTCGAGGCTGGGACTGTCAATGGCTTCAAAAACGCACTGGACCTCTTAGATGCAAGATCTACTTGATTCAACTAGTGAACACTCTAACTTATTTGTTTTTGAGTTTATAGGAATTTCCTCAACTCTTGTTTTGATTTAATAATAACTAGCTGGCCCGGCGAACTTTGTTTCGCCTAAATGATACTTGCGGTGGATTTCACAAATCCCAATCAACGGGGATCGGAGATCAACGGCTTGGTTCTCTGATTTTTGAACTCTCAAATCGAGTTGATTCTAGATCCAGCTCCGATCACTCTTCAATTTGTTCAATTCAGTTGATGATATCAAGCTCGTTAGAATGCAAATCGGAATGTTCAAATGAAGTCAGAATGCAGGGAAAAAAATTATCAACACTGCCGGTTGTGTTGAACTCACACACATTCAAATTTATTGATGGTCATTCGACCAGATCAGATTAGGCAACCCATGAAACATTATTTTATATCATTGGTGAAAGCCCGTTGAGCAAACGTTTCAAAATTATTGACGCTTACAATACTGTTCCTGTGCAGAAACACGAAAATAAAATGTCAATTACTAATTATGGGCGATTTTGGATTCAGTTATTTCCACAAATATATTTATTACCCAAACAGAAATTCAAAAATGAGAGATGAAGATGGGCAACTCACGATTGAAATTGATTTATGATTTACTTGATATTTCGGTAAAAATTCACTGTTCCACCAACTTTAAATGTTTACCAGGTTTTTGATCTGGTAATATTCTTCCATGTTATAATGAGTTCTAAGCGAATCACTTGCTAATTTATTTTCACTACTTGGAATTCGATATTCACAATTCCTTTCGGCTCTATTCAGGAAGTAACTGACTGCTCTGCAACATGCGCGTCTTTTTATATGGATACAGCCCGCTTCAACAATATTCCAGATGCTTCGAGAGTTTCGGTACAAGGAATCACAGAGACATATTCAGGCGGACTTCGTCCGCTACACTGCCCCCTCCTTAAGACGTTCGGTCCCCGAACACCCTGAATGATGTGGCTCAATCTACAGACGTCTCCTTTTCTGCAGCACCCCTGTTGTCCGAAATAGCATTCCACTGTCTTCTTCTTCGGCGTATATCCGCTCGGGTTGAAACTGCAAACCAGTATCTTCATTCTGGTCCTATGGAAAATGACCTCAAGCATACTTCGAACGATTCTCCAGTTGAGCTGATCTAGAACACAACCTAACTTTGGCACAGCTAACTTTTTCACCTTCAACTTGGTGAGCTCGTCTCTCAGCTGCAACAGGGTGTCCCACATACTTTTGTGGCTGGGTTTGTTGTCGGAGAATCTCTTGGTTACCAGGTAGAAGAGGTAACGCTGGCCATCAGCCAACCCCAGCGTTTTTCCGGTACGAGGATGTTGTTTTAGGAGTTCTGGTACACGGCCAAATTTCTTCCGGAAGACGAATGCTATTCCTCTCGACATACGCAGGTCTTCCGAGACACAATGGGCTAGTAAATAATCTTCAGATACAGAGAATAGATCTTGCTGTTGCTCGATGATAACTCCGAATCTTGCCTTTCCGGTTCCACCGTAGTTTGCCATGAATAGGTCGAAACTCATCTCATCATGCTCCACTTTCTGAAAAGTCGTTCTTCCCAGATGGGTTTCGTCATGTTCTTCGTAGTCTACCTCATATTTGCCTAAACGATTTATATGGACCACTCGTTTCTTGCCTCTGGGTAGTTTCTGGATACTGTACACTACATCGTTGATTCGTTTTACTACTCTGTATGGCCCTTCCCAATCCTTCTGCAGCATTGAAACCACTTTCTGCAGCTCTGCTGTCATACCGAGTCTTCATTCGGTCACTCGCTATTTGGAGGTTCTGTCTGACCTTCTCATGGATGTAATGTAGCGTACACTTCAAGAGGCTCGCGTAGTCCTCACCAGCTATCTCCCCTCCAGGCTTGCATCCAAACTCCAGGTCACAAGACAACCTTATTTCCCGGCCGAACATAATACAGGCTGGTGTCTCTCCGGTCGATTCTTGCACTGATGATCTGTAGGCCATAGTTAACAGATGGAGATACCTGTCCCAGTCTCTTTGGTGATCAGAGACCACTTTAGTCATATATTTTCCCACAGTTTTATTCATTCTTTCGACCATGCCATCTGACTGTGGGTGAAGCGTAGTTGTCCTTGTTTTTTTGATTCCGAGTAATTGGCATACATTCTGGAACAGGCTAGACTCGAATTTCCAAATGAAGAGTTCCGAAAAAGTAGGACAGGCTTTATTTTTCAGTTGGAAGAAAAACACTGATCCACAATCCAATTTCGATTTTTATTCCTCAGGACGACGTTTCGAGGGCTATTTCCCCCATCATCAGGTCTAGAATGATAAAATTTTGGTGGTGACCTTTTACAGGAAAGCTAAGAAAATGTGATGACAAATTTTCCTCTTACCAGTCTAAGTTTTAAAATCTACAGTGATGGCATTGTAGTCAATAAAAAACCATTATATAAAACAAGAAGAACAAACACTAGACAGATTTTACATTTGAATAAACAAAATTTATGTAACATATCGCAAACCATTGGCTATGGCGTGTGAGAGACTAAAAAGCAAAACTCTGACTTATGTGTAGAAAGTTGATTTTTTTTCTGCATTGGTTTGAAAAGAATTAAAAAGAAGATGATTAATCGAATCTATGTTCAATGCAAGGTTAACCTCGAAGTTTATTTTCATGCATAAATAAACAGAAAGTAATTTTGAAATTATTTCTGAGATAGTAATAATTTTTGTTGTCTTAAACCGTCAACCTCAATCTTGGAGTTCACATTATCTGGGTTTAAATATATATAAATATATTTTTACAACTCGAAAAACCGTTTTTAAAAAAAACACGGAAAGACTTAATACGAGCTTTATTCAGATGTATCTACCAACCTAACTGTCATACAGTTCTACAAGCTTTTATAAACTCATGAATAATGTCTACTAAGCATACTGGCGTTCATTGCCACTACTTCGAGGAGTTACTTGGGATATGGTTACATATTATCTCCCCCTTTTAATGAACTGAGTTCAATCTTATTGTTTGAACTCCGTTTATCAACGATCATTTGAAATTTCATTATGAAAATTTTATACATTACATAGAAAATTATGATTAAACATATAATTATAAAAATGAAGTATAGGGTTGAAAGATGGTTTGGATGTAAATTCCATTCGTACAATTTTAAATCAGAAATATTTGTTACATTCAGAGGTTCTACAGTTAAATCTTGAATCTGTGAGATGTTTAAATCATTAAGTTGGAATACATGGTATAAATTATCAATATTGGATAATTCAAATGTTTTAAGTCCATTAGATATGATGCAGTTGCTCTCAATCATTAAAATCTTCTTGGGTTTATGTTCGTATGTTAAATGTCCTGAACAGTTTTCACTTATAATGCTATTGAACAATGATAAATATTGTCCATTGGGTAATAGTTGTAAGTCTTCAGAACTTGTTACCGGTTTTCTCGAACAGTTTTCATGTTTTTCACGCACAAATTCACTCAAACACGTAGGTGGTTTCACTAGTCTGTTCTGTGGGCACAACATCCATTTTTCCACTTGCTGGCATTCTTCGTACAGGGACCATATGATTTCTTCTTCTTCGATGAGCAAATACTTTGGTTGATCTATTATATTGGTATTTAAGAAGGGAACGAAATTCAACTCCAAAGTACTATAAGGAATATCATTTACCAAAGGCACTTTTATAATAAATGTAATCTGCGATTTCTCAATTTTAACTGATGTGAAACAGACTGAGTAAAAATCCTTCAAGTAGACTAATTTTTTCAATAAATTATCATCTTGAATATAATTCCTGAAATAACTCAATGACAATATTGACTCATGTAGAAGGTGAAGCCTAGCAAAACTAATGGCAGTATTTATTTCTGAAAGAATTCTGGAAATTTTATTCTGTTCAAATTGCAAAAGGAAAACTTTATCTAAGATTTGCTGTAATTTCATGAATTTATCAATTTGTTTTATCATAATATTGGTTTGATTCTGAAATCTATCAGATATCGATTTCACTATACTTATAACTCTATTTTGATTTATCTTTATGGTATCTGCATCATTTCTCAATGATCGAAAATATTCTTGATAAAGAGTTTCGTCTTCATCGTCTAAAGTGCCAAAGAGAAATTTGGAAATTCTTCCTCCAATATTAACAAGGCCTCTTTTCTTCCTTGATGGAATTAATTCATGCAAAATTTGTTTATTTGTAATTATTTGATTTGATGTCAACTCATACAAGTATTTCGTTGCTTCATCCCTTGGTTCATTCTTCTTAATTACATCATTTAAAATTTCTTCATGTTTGTTGAGGATTGAACCTATTCGTGACAGGTCATAATGGTACATAAGAACATGGTCTTTTTGAATTATGAATGTTTTAGGACCATTGAATGCAATTATATTATTTCGGACTTCTTTCGTTTTTAGGCAAAATAGTGTTTCAAGAAAAAGTAGAATTATTGTCATGTAGACAGGGGCCATCCTGAAACAGATGATTATTAATTTTTTCTTTGTTTGATTTTACTTTTATGATAAACATGTCCTTTATTAGCTTCCTTTACGAGGACATTATCTAAAATTTTGATGTTTACTTCTTTGAATCGAGGTTTCAATTTAGCGTCTGCCGGTAATTTGAAAAATGCTTTCTGATCATCATCTAAAATAACATCTTCCGATCTGTTTTCATTTTCCTTCTGTCGTCTTTTTTCGTTTTTCTTGTTATTTTCCGTCAATACTTTAGAAATTTCCTTAAGATTCTGATTATATTGTTCAATATAATTGGATACTTTTTCATTATCCGTGTATTCAACGGGAAGGCTATAATTCAAATCAGATTTTATGATCTGTAGAGGACTATATTTTAGGGTGGAATGAATAGAATTATTATAACTAAGAAGGGCTCTATTTAATTTCTCTCTCAAACTCAGATTTTTATCTTCGATTACCCTTATTTGTTCGGTCAAGGTTGAATGAAATCTCTCAACAATGGCATTCGATGTTGGATTATAATTTGTCACGTAATGTATCTCTATATTATGTGTGGAAGCGAATTCTTGAATTATCGCGTTCTTAAATTCCGTTCCATTGTCGGTTGTTATTTTCCTAGGCGTTCCATGATTCGAGAAATAGCGAATAAGTGATTCTACAATTTCTACTGACGTTTTACTTTTAAGAATGAAACATTGCCCGTGTCTTGAGAATGAATCTACTAATGTGAGACAGGGTGTTTTCGAAATATTTATTGTATCGGCATATAAATGTTCGAAAGGTTTTTCACCGATTGGATTTTGTTTGAATATTAATTTATTGGGTTGTCTCTCATATTTTTGACGTTGGCATATATCACAACTATTCACATAACGCTGGACTTTGAATGACATTTTTGGAAAATAGAATTTTTTCTTAATGCTTTCCACATTCTCTTGTATACCTCTATGAGTAGTTTTAGTCTCATGATACATTTTGATTTTTTCAATTTGTTCTTCTTCATCTTCTATATCTTCCAATAAGATATTTGAAATTTTGAATTTGAAACTTCCTGAATTGAAAAGTTTATGTGCATATTGTATAAATGGCGTTTCGATATTTTTATCTTGGAAGAATATTCCATATGTTTTGTCTGGGGAAATGAATTCTTTCAAAAATTTGGTAAATTGATTTTCTTCTGAAATAGATAAAATTAATCTGAATTTTGATTGATTATGTAATTTTATTTTACTAACATTGAACTTATTGCTCTTTTTGATAATGATTTGGTATTGAAAAACATTAATGGCTCGTTCAGTGTGAGGAATTTCTAGAATAGGGTCTTCTTGGTTCGAATGTATTGTTTCATTATCTGAGTTATCATCTGCATCTATTGACATTAATTCATCAAATTCTTCTGGTCTTAATTCTAAATCTTTATGTGATATTTGAGGAATAATTGAATCGAGATCCGATAATAGTTGTTCTTTCTCAGTAATATTAAATTCATCATTTTTAATTCTAGATAGAGCATCTGCGTTGTTATTCGCACCTTTCCGATACTTTATTTCAAAATTGAATTCATCGAGTTTTATTCTCCAACGCATCAATCTTGAAGAGGCTTCTTTTAGTGAAAATAACCAAGTAAGAGGTCGATGATCAGTGTAAATAATAAATTTTCTTCCAAATAAATAAGGTCGAAAATGTTTGGTCGCCCAAACGATAGACAGTAATTCCTTTTCAATAGTTGAGTAGTTTATTTCCGCTTTATTAAGAGTACGGCTAGCATACGCTATGGGCAAGTCGTTCGGTGGATTTCCCTGCGATAAAATAGCACCAACTGCATATTTCGAGGCATCTGTTGTTAGAATGAAAGGTTGATTAAAATCTGGGAATTGAAGAATAGGATGATTTATCAACATGTTTCTACTAATATTGAAAGATTCCAGATATTCTTGATTTTCCAAGTTTATCTTTGCATCTTTTTTCAGACATTGTGTTAAAGGTTTAGTAAGCTTGGAAAAATTTGGAATAAACTTTCGGTAATAACCAATCATGCCTAAATAGGATTTTATTTCTTTAGGATTTTTTGGAATTGGAAAATTCTTAATAGCTTCTATTTTTTCTGGGTTAGGCTCGACTCCCTTATCTGAAATTTTGAATCCTAAAAACATTACTTCATTTCTGAAAAAATATGATTTATCTAATTGAATTTTGAATCTTTCTTGTTTCAGTACTTCCAGTACAGTTTGAATATCTGCTAAATGTTTATCAGGATCTTTAGAAAATATTAATATATCGTCCATGTATACTACACAAATTTTTCCTAATAGGGGTCTTAAAACTTCATTCATTACTCTCTGAAATGTGGATGGGGCATTTTTGAGACCAAAAGGCATTCTCAAAAACTCAAAATGTCCATCATCCGTAGCAAAAGCAGTTTTTTCTATGGATTCTTTGTCGAGTTCAATTTGGTGATAGCCTGATGCTAAATCTATAGTGCTGAAATATTTTGCACCTTTCAAATTATCTAGCATTTCATCGATATTTGGAATCGGGAATTTGTCATCGATTGTTTTTTCGTTAAGTTTTCTATAATCGATTGCAATTCGCCACTTCTGTTTGCCTGATTTATCCGCTTTTTTGGGAACGACTACAATAGGAAAAGACCAGGGTGAAATACTCGGTCTAATTATATTTTTATTTAAAAGATCTTTGATTTGATTTCGGACTTCTTCTTTGTGAATTTCCGGGTATCTATATCGTTTAACATAGACTGGGTTATCATCAACTGTTCTGATATTGTGTTTTATCTTACTTGTAAAATTTAGTGGTTCTCCGGGAAATTGCAAAACTGATTTATTACTCTGCAAAATTTTTGTTAATTGATTTTTCAAATTTTTGTCTAGGTGATTCAAATCTAAAGATAATTCTTCTCTTGGTTTCACCTGTTGTAAATGAAGGTTATGGGAAACGAGTCCATTAGTTAAAACATTATTTTTCATATCCACGGTAAGTTGTAGATCTTTCATTAAATTATAACCGATTACACCGTCATATTGGGGATGAAATTTATAAACAACAAATGGGTAGGATGTATCATAGCCAAATATGTCCAGAGGGAATAGCATTTTATTGTTACAAGAATCTTTTCCTGTAGCTGTTGTAAAATATGTGCTTTCTTTATAAATTGAATTTGGAAAATAATTATAAGCAATTATTGGATCGATAATTGAAATTGAACTGCCTGAATCGACTAGTAATTTACAAGGAGGATTCTGCAATTTAATATATGGAAGACTTGCTATTCTTTCATCATTAAAATTTAAGTCATGGGTGTTTGATAAGGACTTTCCTGAAAATTTTCGTTCTCGATCTCTGATGGAGATTGAAACTCATTTGAATTTAGGTATTTCGATTCATAATTTTCATCGTAATTTTCATCGTAATTTTCATCATAATTTTCGAGAAATTGTTCTTCTGGTGGAAATTCATTTTGCTCTTCCGTATTCGTTAATTCTTCCGATATGAAATTTGGAGGTGCTCTAGGTCTAAAATAGTTTTCTCTAGGCTGATAATTTGGTTTGGGTTGACGTATACTTGATGATTCATTAGGACGTTTTTGAGGTAAAATTCTTGTCCTTATTGACATTGGTTCTGGTTTATTGGTGGGTCTATAATTAGGATTGGGTTTGAAAACGTTTTGAGGTTTTCCAAATACTTGCTCATTAGTAAAATATTTTGTTTGACTTGAATGTTGAATCGGTTGCATACGTATTGGTTGACTTGGGAAATTCTGATTCGGAATGAAATTGATATGTGGACGCGTATTCTGTTTGAAAGAATTTTGATTATAAGTGGAATGATAAGAGGAATTGTTAATTTTCTCTCTACTAGTATGAGGAGTTTGTGAAAATGAATTTAAATTTGGAATGAAATTAAGTTGTTGTCTCTTTATCTCTCTATTTTCTAACATTTTGCATGTTTCATCGAACTTTCGTTCATTATTATCTAATAAATTTCTGACATTTTCATCAACATTATTATAAATTACTCTTTGCCCAATTCTTTCAGAAATATTCCTGTAAATCACAAGTTCGTTCTGATTGAATCCTTGCATCTGCAATTGATAATCGAAATGCAATTTGGTTTGTTTAATTCTTTCCAAGAAATTCAAAAGAGGTTCTTTATAGGCTCTACGCATATTTTGATATTCGTCTTGTAAAACATCAAAATTAATTCTAAATCCAAACTTATCAATTAAAATTTGTTTTAATTGTAGCCAATTATTTGGAATGGGGCCTGAATTCATAATTATTCTTGCTTCATCAATTATTCTAGATTTTATCATAGCAAAGCAATAATGATTAATTCGAGCATTGCTCGTGCCTCCGAATTTTGAAATATAATTTTCTATTTCTACAATAAATGATTGGAGTTCGTTTGAATTACCATTGAATTTTGGTAACAAATCTCCAAATAACTTTAAATCGTTAATATCGACTGTGTCGTTTTGACTTCCTGAAGCCTGAGTCATCTTGGTATCAAGATTTTTAAATTTTTCAATTAAATCGTCTATTTTGATTTCGGGTATTTTACCAGTTTGTTTCTTACAATTACTTCTAAAAAATAAAAAAACAAGTATTCCTTTGGTCTAGAGAATAGAAAAACTAGGAGGTTAGCAGATCAACCAACTCACTGTATTGCTTTCTGTCCTGGTTTGAGGGGCGCTACTCGATCAATCCTCAGGGGTGTTTTCAGACGTTGAAAAGCTCACAAGCAGACCAAAGAGGGTTCACCTTACACTTCTTCAGGGATTCAGCCTCTCGTCGTGGACTCCTGCTCACTCGTGGGTTTGTTGCTACTTTTGATCGGTTTCACACTCGATTGACGTCACAAACTTTCACAACTGCAGTTCTTTGTATATTGCTCAAAGAAATTGATTTCACGTATTCTTTTTCCGGAATACTAGCAATATCCCATCCTCGTCGCCAAATATATTTTTACAACTCGAAAAACCGTTTTTAAAAAAAACACGGAAAGACTTAATACGAGCTTTATTCAGATGTATCTACCAACCTAACTGTCATACAGTTCTACAAGCTTTTATAAACTCATGAATAATGTCTACTAAGCATACTGGCGTTCATTGCCACTACTTCGAGGAGTTACTTGGGATATGGTTACATATTAATATATAGTGATTCTAGAATTAGTCTTTTTTTAAAGTTTAACAATTATGTAGGATTTCTGTGTTGTTAAAGTTGAAATTATGACCAAGTTCTAGTGAATGTTGACATAGACCTGAATGGCCAACATTTCTACGTCTGGTATTGTATTGATGTTGGTAAATTCTGTTTTTAAGATATTGCTTTGTTTCACCGATATAGCATGATTCATATGCACCACACTTTATCTTGTAAACAACATTGCTCCTGTCCAATTTTGGGACCTCATCTTTCAGTCTGCTGAATAGAGAATTCGTGGAATCTAAAGAATACCAAGCCGGAATGAAATTGAATGGACTGAGAAGGTTTTTTACGTTACCAGCTATCTGACAATGAAAGGGCAATCTTAAATAAGTTCTATTATTCGTGGATGATTCCTCAACATTATTTTCAAGAGTGATGAGTGATTGTTTTCTTTGTAGAGTATTATTTCTTTTTCTGATATGTTGTTTTATGAATGAGGAGTTCTTTTGTAAAGTTTCCGTTATTATGATAAAATTTTTTTGGTGAATTTGTTCATCCGAAAGTAACATAACTCTATCAGTGAGATTTTGAACTACAGCAATTTTATGATGTAAGGGTTGGTATGAAAGAAAATTTAAATATCTACCAGACCATGTTGGTTTGTGATACCAGTCAAAAATGAAATTATTGTTTTTATATGTGATGGTTAGATCTAGGAAATTTATTTGGTCATCAACGGAAATTTCTAATGTGAAATTAAGTCTACTATTTAATGAATTAAATGTATTGTATTTTGTCTATAGGATGGAGTAGAAGTATGTCGTCAACATATCTAAAATATACAGGTACTTGGTAGTTGAAAGAGTTTATAGCCTGTGATTCCAACTTAAATAAGGTTATGTCTGCAATAATGGGACTCAAAGGGTCTCCCATAGGAACTCCAAAAATCTGTTTGTAACAATTGTTTTCAAAGGTAAATATAGAAGAATTGAAGATGAATTTGATAATCAATATGAGGTCTTCTTTCGGAATGTTCGTCTGTAGCGAGTTGAAATTCTCGTTTATGTAATCTAACGCGATTTCTATCAAGACTCGAAGTTCCGTCCTTGATCCGAATATAGTTCGAGAGGCACACCAAACCGACTAAACATCTCCTTAATCAGAACATCCGCCACTGTCGAGGCCTCTTGATTTGGAAAAGCATAATCTTCAACCCATTTGATGAAATAATCCATCGCAACCATTATGTACTTATTCCCATCTTCGGTTCCGGCAATGGACCTGCAATATCGATGGCAACTCGTTCCAGAGGACTGCCCACGTTGTACTGCTTCATTGGAGCTCTACGATTTTCCCTCGGGCCTTTCGATGAAGCACATAATCTGCATTTCCGGCACCACTCTTAAACATCTTTGAATTCATTTCTTTGAATAGTCTGAGTTGTTTCCGCAGTGCTATCGCGCCAACCATCTTCTTTGCAGTTGACCCAGTAAAAACGCTCTCTGACCTTTTCTAGCGTTTTTTTGATATCGAAATGGCCACCGGAAGTTCCGTCATGTAACTTCTCTAACACCTCTCTCACTCGACTCCTGGGAATTATCAGCTGATTCCTAGCTGCGGTACCTTCGTCATTTTCGATGGACCTCTTCAGCAGTCCATCCTCCAAAATGATAGAATCCCACTGTGCCCAGTAGGACTTGACCCTAGGATTCAGATGACTCACTTCCTCCCATCTTGGTCTCTGTTCGCTTATCTTTCAATACAACAGCATCTTCAATTCTGGGTAACTTTCTAGATCTCGCTTCAGGAATTCTGGCATCCAGTCCGTATCCACGATGGTCGTTCTCAAGCAGAATTATTTCTCTTCTACCTTATTGCAGTGCTTGCAATTTGACGGATATGGTCTCCTAGATAATGCGTCAGCGTTGCCATGAGTCTTTCCTGCACGATGTTTGACAGTAGAATTATATTCCCGTTCCTGACATTTAGCTGGCTCTTTGCAGTAGCGCCGAATATGCCCTTATCCGCCACAATTCCAGCATCTAAGTACTCTATTCCGTCGCTCTTGACGAACTCGGCGTAGTACCTCTTCTATAATTTCATCGCTGACCGAGGAATCATCCACAGTGCGTCTCATCTTACTGTGTACCATGTGCGAAGCTTGTTTGGCAGCTTAAAACTCTAATGCAACGGCCAGGGCGTCATCCAGAGTCTTGGGTCGGGCCAATCGTAGTGTCTGCTGGGTTTGTATATCTCTCAAACCATCGACAAAGGTCTGGATAGCGAACAGTTCCAGGAAGCTATCCGGTGCTGTAGGACATGCCAGTCTTACCAATCTTGCTATATCGGCTTCAAATTCCTGCAACGTTTCTGCACTACTCTGCAGGCGACTCTTGATCTGCGCGTGATACACTTGATGGAGGTGTGCATCACCATATCTCATTTGGAGTCTCGTAATTACCTCGATGACTTGTAGGAACAGTCTGAAGTATATTCAAGGTATCTCCCCTTAGTGCAACAATCAAGGCTGTCGATTTCTCTTCCGCTCTCCATCCATTGGCATTCGCTGCTGCTTCAAATTGCTTCTGGTATGTGCACCAAGGTATTTTGCCATCAAAAGTTGGCGGTTTAATCTTCATTTTACTACTTTCTGTGTTGTTTTCCGATTTCACGAAGTAATTGGATGGTGAAGCTAGAGTTTCTTTTCCATATGATGTTCTCTTCAGGGACTCTATCAACTTGGCATGTTGTTCAATTATTCCTGATATATCTTCCATTAACCTCATCAACTACTTCTTCAAATTTTTCATCAACCTTATCAAATTTTTAATCAACCTTATCAACTTTTTCATCAACCTTATCAAGTTTTTTCGTCGACCTTATCAAATTTTTCATTAACTTCATCTATTATTACTTCCTTGATGGCTTCCATTCTCTCGTCCAATGTACTTGCAATTTGACTTACCACCTGATTTTCCATTTTACCTTTTTTTTCAAGTTGATTTCTCGAGAATTTTCTTCCAGATTATCCCTTTTTTCCTCCAATTTCGAGCTCATTCCTCGAGAATTTTCTTCCATTTTCAAGCTCATATTTTCAAAGGCTTGCTTGAAAAATTCCATGCTTGTCTGGTCCATTTTCTCTTTTTAGTTAGTTCTGGTCAAATTTTAAGTACCGTAGCAGTAGCAAGCAATTTACTACAGAATTTGAATTTATCGGATGGTAAAATAAGTTTCAAGAGTCTTGACATCAAATATTCGGGAAAAAATGATTCATTGAGTTTGAATGCCTTTTTTGAGAGGTTTAACGATCTTATGGAAGCGAGAGGTTATTCGAAGGATCTAATGTTCAGAACTGCTTCAGAATTATTTGAAGGTGATATTCTGTAAGATAATTTAGGGTAGAATACTAGCTTTGAGAATCTGTGCTGAGGACTTTCACTTCGTGTGGATTGACTATATTGTGAGTTGTTTGCTGTGTCCGTATTGAAGGTGGGATTATCGGGTGTTTTGTGATGCTTTTGTTCATAATTGTTCACTATTTCTTCGATGTAATATCTTGGGTAGTTGTTAGTTTTTAGTATATCGTAGACTCGTTTAACATCGATTAACATTTCTTACGACAGCAGAATATGACGAATTCGTGAAATCGATTCCCAATTGACTAGCAACATTTGCCCTACCCGATATTCTGGGAATTGGAGATTCCCTGGTATAATTATGCCGATAATTTGGAACACTGAGTGAAACGGATCCTCTAGTATTTCTAGGCGGGACGTGAAAAGCAATGTTTTACTTCTGCTGTGCGCTGTGGTTGGAGAGAAAATTGATACAACGTCCGGAATTTGTGGGCCTCGTGAACCAATCTGTAATTAATGTGTTCCCATTTCGTATTAAGGCGGACTCCCACTTCGCGTGTATTTGGCAAATATTTGATACTTGCCTATAAATATTCGGCAGGTAGTGGGAGTGGTTCACTCGGCCATTACTTGTACAATTATTTGCCACTGGCGAAGTCCCGTCGGTTGTCGGTAAAAATGCAACGAGTCAAAGGAATTTCAATTATTTGCGAATTTGACAAGTTCATTTCATAATTTCTAAAGTTATTCCGTTTTCGGCTTCCGTCAAGTGTTCGTGGTGCTCGTGTTTTACTAAACTTTTTCCGAAATGGAGTGGACTCAAGAAGTTGTTTTTGAATTTCTGGACCTGTATGAAAATGAGCCAGTTATATGGCAACCTAGGCATGCACAATATAAAAACAGAAACTTGATTAACGCCGCCTGGGTTCGCATCGAAAAAAATATCTATCCAATGAACAGTGCATCCCATTTTGGGTGAGACAACTAGGCTTCTCGCTTGTTATTTAAGATAGAGCCTTTTGTGAAACTCAAGTTGGCCTAATCGGATTTTGCATAACTGTTTCCGTTTATGAGATACAGGGCGATTTTGGATATTGATACTTTCCGGACCCCTCCTTTATCTCCGAAGTTATTGAAAATAATGCTGAGCTGAAAACTACGTCTGATACAGAATTCTACGTAGAATCCAGTGGCGTGCTCAGTTTTTTTTCGGGGTATGGTCTTGAAAATACGACACAAACTTATATTTTTTTCAATGGATCACCCTGTATTTTATCACTTCGTTGAATTCGTAATTCAAAATGATGTATGATACTATTTGGTAGGATGTTCAGAAATGCTGAAAAACACTAAAGCATCACATAATGATGATTTTTTGTTAGTGGGCCATGGATTTCCCAAATTTCAATGAGAGTATTTATTACTTTTGATTATTAAAAGTAGTAGGTCATGGATGATACAAACCTCTTTGTTGTTATTATGGCTTATTATGGCGCATTTGGGAGCATTGTTTTATCAAGTAAGCATTGGGAAAAATCATATACAACATTTGTGAAGGATCTCTCACCGCAAATAGGTACTTGACAATTTCAGAAGACGTGTTACCGGAACTACTGTTCCCTTGCCTTTCTTAATTCTATACATTTCCAACAGGACAGCGCCCCTGCTCATAATTCAAGATTGATCGGGCGATTTCTAGAAAATAATTTTCAGGGTTGTTGGATTGGAACTCATGGTCCCATCAGGTGGCCTCCAAGGTGACCTGATCTGTAAACTACATTAGGTAGGTACCTACGTTTTGTTTTTCGTGTTTGTGATGAGTGTATTACTGCATTTTCTTTGTTTGCTTACTCTCCTATAAATAAAAATCACAAATTGATGAAAGTTATTCAATTGATTCCTCTTTTATATGGGAAATCCATGGCCCATGACCCATGCACTAACAAAAAAACATCATCATTATGTGATGCTTTAGTGTTTTTCAGCATTTATGAACATCCTACCAAATAGTATCATACATCATTTCGAAGGGAAAAAAATTACGAATTCAACGAAGTGATAAAATACAGGGTGATCTATTGGAAAAAATATAGGTTTGTGTCGTATTTTCAAGACCATACCCCGAAAAAATTGAGTACGCCACTGGATTCTACGTAGAATTCTGTATCAGACGTAGTTTTCAGCTCAGCATTATTTTCAATAACTTCGGAGATAAAGGAGGGGTCCGGAAAGTATCAATATCCAAAATCGCCCTGTATCTCATGAACAGAAACAGTTATACAAAATCCGATTAGGCCAACTTGAGTTTCACAAAACACAAAAAAATAGGACAGGAACGTGAAAACCGCAAGGCTCTAAAATAAAAAGCGAGAAACCTGGCTGTCTCACCCAAAATGGGATGCACTGTACGGTTGCGGATTTGAAAAAAAAGTCACTGATCGAGACTCGAGAAAAGAGAAAAGAGAAAAGGCGGAGAGGCGACGAAACTGCTGTACTTGCCAAGTACACAACTTAACTTCGTGGTAACCCATAGCCATACAAACATAAACAAAATTTGTCTTTCTAGCTATTTATTTAAACATAGGTGTCAAAAACTAAGGCGACATGTTTCGGTTTTTTAAATATAGACCATTATCAAGCCTGAAACTGGAACAAAACAAGTAAGTTGCCTGAAAAGTTGAAACTAATTGGAATGCTCCTGAGAGTTCATTTCGGCAAGAACACTTACGAGTTTGATCTTCAGTTTTTAATTATGTAGTCCACCATGAATAGAAAAGAGGAAAGGCTTGGGGACACATTATGGAAGCCCCTCGGTCCAATGTAAATTTATTTAATTGGTTTTAACTCCGGACCGAAATGCGTAAGGAATTCCAAGTATGACAAATTCACAAATTGACAAACGACAAACGGAGAGGAGGTTAACTTTGAGGTTAACCATAGACACGGACAAGACAAGTTCAACCACCGAATATAAAATAGAAAAGTCAAACAATAAAATGAAAAACGAAAAAATTTAGGTCTCTATTACAAAAGTTCAGTCTTGAAACTCGGGTACTCCTAACAAAGTTGCCTACAATACCCTGAATGTATCATAAAAGGAGTTAAGGGTTATAATGTCCTTGTTGTTAACGTGCTTGTAGATTTCAATCTCCTCTCCCGCATGCTCAGTCACCTACATCGGGAGAACGGGGTGAAGCCTCGAGACAAGAGTGAAGGAACTTCTTTTGAGTGTCCGTCTACCAACCAACAACAAGTCCATTTTTGGAGTTCACCTGAAGGAGACTCAACATAACTTTGACATGGTTGAGGATTCCAGTTTACTACATCATTGTGAATTTGGCGTGAGACAGGAAATTCTTGAGGAGATTGAAATCTACAAGCACGTTAACAACAAGGATATTATAACCCTTGCAATTGAAAAGCCATATTTATAACACCAAAATAAGTTCCTTCTTCGATTTTCCTGAAGATAAGTTTGTAAACACTAATAATTTGTTCATATTTTCCTCGATATTCTGGAACGATCTCATAAAAATTGGGTTCTCACTAACCTATCCTAACTCCATCAACCCAAGTCAAATGTTCGGACATACTGTACATATTATATTTTTTCGTATTATCAAGTTACATAAACAATTGTAGTGGTCTGACATGAAAAAGTTGTCGAATAAAAGATAGTCAAAAAGTCACCTTCCAAATTATTATTATCTATACTAATATTATAAAGAGGAAAGATTTGTATTTTTGTTTGTTTGATACGAATAGGCTCAAAAACTACTGGACCGATTTCAGAAATTGTTTCACCCTTAGAAAGCTACATTATCCCTGAGTGACATAGGCTATACTTTTCACCCGAAAAAATTGAGGATACCTACTATACCTTCAAAAATTACAAAAAAATCAGCCATAATCAGCTATTTTCACGTGCGCTGCGAAAACCGTAAGACTTACGTGGATACAATGTATGACGGAAATGTAACTCTCAAATAGTTCCACAAAAAGTCCGCGATAGCATATATCTATCTCTAAAGATTGATTTGCTATTACCTGCTTATAGTAATCAGATGTTTTCCAAAATTATGCATTATTTGGGAGTGTGTTTTTATGAATAGGTTATTGATCCTCATCCAACTTATTACGTTATTTATCCCCAGTATTTAATTTAGAACGAAATTGCCCTTCACATCATACAATTACAACGAGTACATCAAAAGATATGGCAGGTTGAAGTGTTGAGGATGAAACCGCCGCGTGAAACAAATTTCTCACCAGGAGAAGCTGGGACGGCCTGCTTGTTATTTATAAATAGAAAGCAATTCAATATAATAAGCTTGGGGCCGGAGAATGTTGGGACATACTGTACATATTATATTTTTTCGTATTATCAAGTTACATAAACAATTGTAGTGGTCTGACAAAAAATTGTCAAATAAAAGATCGTCAAAAAGTCACCTTCCAAATTATTATTATTATTATACAGGGTGAGTCTTTGACTTGTACATATATTTTAACTATAGATTCTTGAGGCCAAAGGAAATCTTATTTTCATTTTCCATTTTTCCGAATTCGGCTCTGTTAAAAAGATATAGCCATTTGAAAAAAAAAATTGTGCTGAGTCCGTGCCTGGATACATTCTCTGGAAACACTTCAAAGTTCATATTTTTCGATTGAAATTGAGGTGATTAGATGTTCTGGGTGATACAATTAAAAAATACTCAAGCACTAACCTTATTCGAATAAGAATGTATCAAAAACGATATTTCCTAACAAAAACACTGTCCGATTATTTCTGCAATTGAAAAGCCATATTTCTCCCACCAAAATAAGTTCCTTCTTCGATTTTCCTGAAGATAAGTTTATAAACACTAATAATTGGTTAATATTTTCCTCGATATTTTGGAACGATCTCATGAAAATTGGATTCTCACCAACCTATTCTAACTCCATCAACCTAAGTCAGATGATTCGAGGTCAATGACCTAACCTAACTCATCTTCTGTGATATGATATTCCAGAGAACACGGCCATCTGAAGACTAAAGTCTTTAGAAGGCCGTGCACAGAACCTGTCTAAGCACAGAACTCTAGAGAAGACGATGTCAGATTGCCGATTTTCTCTTCAAACAATGCGAACTCAAGAAAGCAGTACGTCCCCTATCGTTAGCGGATGAACTATCACAATCGCTAACGGCTAAAGGCGTCTAGGCGTGCGTGGCTCTTTGGAGATGCCAAACGAGTTCTGATTCTTGCCGATATAGCGCTACGATATAGCCGGCTCGCAAGGCAGACAGGCGGGACAGGCCGTTGTGTTGTGGTTGTTCTGTTTCTGTGTCTCGAACCGCAGGCCAATCTATGATAATGAAAGACGCTTAAACGGGATAACCTTAATTATCTATCTAAATTTACTTGCAGATAATAAAGCAAACAGGTGATGATTGTGATGTGCAGACCATGTAGTGTCGATTGAAATCTCCAAGAGGATAATATTGTTGAGATAGATATTTTCCTGAAAGACCGGTAACAATAAATTTTCAATAGAAACTGTGCTTATAGACTGTGTAATTTCATTTCATGCTTCTCAGAATTCAATTATTACATCGAACGTTTTTCCATCATGTAGATTTTAGTCTTGACGAAGTTGATAAACATTGACAACGTTGTTAATTTGTTAAGATCAGAGAATACATAATATTCGATGATATTTAATTCAGGGTTGCATTCAGTTTTTTTATGAAATTCATGATTTTTTCCTCGAATTTGTTCGTATACAATTAGGAATAACTCGAAAACGACGCGTTTTATTGAAAAAATATAAAAATACTTTTATTTTCTAAAATGGTTGATTCTTTCGAAAATATGAACCGTTCATCTTTTTCGAGTGATTTTATAGTATTTTTGCATGAATTCATGAGACGAGTAGGCTGTAACTCTTATACTAGGAGGAATATGGAATAAGTTTCAATTGAGGAATATGCTCCATGAATAGAGTAAACAATCAACCAAAATTCAGTTCATTCGGATTATCGGTTTCAAATATATGGAAAGAATAGTGTTAATTTCATGGATTTTTGACACCCTGTATCTTTCAAACGAAACCGAATTTTGAAAAATGGTATAGGAAAAAAGTGTTTCGTTTGATGAGAAGAATCTACAGTTAAAATATATGTACAAGTCAAAGACTCACCCTGTATATAAATAGAAAGCAATTCAACATAATTGACCATATTCACCGTCGCCATACTGTTGTGCGACAATACCCAGGGTTCTAACATCGAATAACGAAAGTCACTAATTTCTTAGGACCGCGAAAGTTTAAATGGAAATATTTTGATGTCAGTTTTTTATTTTTAGATCTATTTCTTGCCGAATAAGATGTCTTATTGCCGATTAATTACTGAC
This sequence comes from Adalia decempunctata, assembly GCA_951802165.1. Lineage (NCBI taxonomy): Eukaryota > Metazoa > Arthropoda > Insecta > Coleoptera > Coccinellidae > Adalia > Adalia decempunctata. The sequence goes on from OX637697.1 coordinate 53,589,441, forward strand.
ACAACAACCATGGCCTCCCCTATACTGATATCTACCCATATTTCCTGGATTTTATCACAAAATACTTAACCAAAGTTTACTACCAATTTTATATAACCTCTCATACCACATACGATACTAAAAATCTGATAGTATTTCTGATAAACTCAATATTTCTCCGTTGGAAACACTGGGTAATTGGTATTGTCGCACAACAATATGGCGACGGTGAATATGGTCAATAGGCATCCCTGGTAAATTTGAAGAAGAGCATGCAGTGCTTGAAAACAGGAAGAAGGATTGTCAAGGACGCTGCAAGGAAACATTTTCAAGATATTGAGAAGGTAGAACAGGACGACATGGAAAAAATAAATGAATTACTGCAACAAGTTTCAAGCAAAGCAGAAAAGGTATTTTTCCTAGACAACAATATAAAAGAATTGCTTTGTAACGAAGAACTCAGTGACGAAGAATTTAGTAAAGAAATTACAGAGGAAATGGATTTTTGCACTGAAGTAACAAAGTATAAAATCAAATGTAATTTTTTATTAGAAAAATAAAAGAAGCGAAAACGGAGGTTAAAAACGAAAAAAGAAAAACAAATAATTTCAACTTGCCCAAATTAGAAATAAAAAAGTTCGACGGAAATGTCAAACATTGGATCAATATTTGGGACCAATTTCGCAAGATAGATGAAAATCCAGATTTGCCCAATGAAGACAAATTCCAGTACCTTATCCAATCCACCGAAGAAAACTCGCCAGCCCGTAACTTGGTAGAAAGCTTCCCACCCTCAGCAAACAATTACAAAATTGCCGTCGACCAACTCAAAACTAGGTTTGCAAGAGACGAGGTTTTAATTCAGGTCTATGTTAGAGAGCTTTTAAGCCTAGTTTTAAATCAACATATTTCACATGAAAAATCAGGTATGGCTTTATCAACTTTGTACGATAAATTGGAGACTCAGCTCAGGGCGCTAGAAACATTGGGCGTGACCAGCGACAAATACGCTGCGATGCTTTTACTATTGGTTGAGTCAGCTATACCACACGAATTGCTAAAAATTTGGGAAAGAAACCGTTTAACTGATAATAAATTTGTTAATGAGTTACAGGGTCTACTGCAGGTCCTAAAAGCCGAAGTGGAAGCAGACGAGCGAATAAAACTTGCGCAAACCAGTTTTTCTTTGAAACAAGCCTAATTCTCAAAAAACATTTTGAAGATAAGCTTTTATAACAACATTCATCCGCCATTTTGAAGCCGCCATCTTGAATTCCTCGATTTTGAAGAATCGTAATTTCCGACCCAGAAAACCCCCATATACCAATTTTGAATAGAATATGATCATAATTACAAGACTCGTCCGCCATATTGTGGCCGCCATCTTGAATTTCCCAGTTTTGACAAGAGTATCATCATTTTCGAACCCAAATACCCCCAGATACTAATTTTGAATGGAATCGGATCATAATTGCAAAACTAATCCGCCATTTTGGAGCCGCCATTTTGTTTTTTTCTTTAAAAAATATTTCATGATGCATTGTCACCAGGATTAGGTACACCTGCAAAATTTCAAATCAATCGGACGATTAGAAGTGTGTCATATTTAACTTGCAAGATTTGATTACAGAGAGACACACAGATAGACAGACAGACAGACACCGGGACAGGTGAAACTAAATAAAAGCTTATAAAAAAAGGAGTAAAAATGCGTCAGGATGGGTGCTCTGTAGAAATGTTGCATGTAAAAAATACTGAGACTAAAGGTAATAGCCCGGGAGCCAGTGATAGTTTTTGGTGACCAATTTTAACCCTGGCCATAATTTGTATATAACTTAATTTGTATTTGTCTTATAGCATAGTTACCGTCAGCTGGCGCACCCGTGGTGGGTTCGCCAACGGGAGCAACGAAAACACGTAAAAAAATTTGAATTTCAGTCATTTTATCCCTGCTGAAATTTACAGAGATGGTAGTTTATATAATTACATATTCGAATAAAAAAAATCGTCCGCTGGCTGTACGTTGGTGGAAAACCCGTCCGCTGGACATGAAAACTTGTTTTCCACCAAAGTACAGTTAGCGGACGATTTTTTTTATTCGAATTATTATATAAACTACCCTCTCTGTAAATTTCAGCAGGGGTAAAATGACTGAAACTCAACATTTTTTTACAACGTACAGCCAGCGGACGATTCTTTTCATTCGAATAATTATATAAACAATCATCTCTGTAAATTTCAGCAGGGTTAAAATTACTGAAACTCAATTTTTTTTTCCAAGTTTCATGTCCAGCGGACGGGTTTTCCACCAACGTACAGCCAGCGGAAGATTTTTTTATTCGAATAATTATATAAACTACCCTCTGTAAATTTCAGCAGGGTTAAAATGACTGAAACTCAAAATTTTTTTTACAAGTTTTCGTTGCTCCCGTTGGCGAACCCACCACTGTTGAGCCAGCTGACGGTCACTTTGGCTAAGAAAACAACCAAATCAAGATATATCCAAATTATGGCCAGGGTTAAAATGACTGACTAAAAACTATCACTGGCTCCCGGGCAATAACCCAATTTGGGTTCTCTTCAGGATATTTCAAGGACAAAACGGGGCATTTTATCAACAACTCAGCGAGTTTTTGATCCTATTGGTTTCACAGCTCCTTTCACATTGTTACCAAAGCTTATGCTGCAGGAAACTTGGAGCTTGAAACTTATGTGAGATGAAAAACTGCCTGAGGATTTAGAGAAACGATTTGAAAATTGGCTGAAAAGTGTAAATCTTTTAAGTTTTTGTAGTATTCCTAGATGTTTGACAGATGATATAGAGAATGAAGACATGATAACAAAAAAATCGATTCATGTTTTTGTAGACGCGTCAAAAGTATCTTATGCGGCTTGTGTTTTTCTTATGTTTGAGTATCAAAATTCAGTTTTCATTAGACTTTTGTTTGCAAAAACTAGATTGAGTCCAATAAAACCAATTACACTCCCAAGGCTCGAATTAATTGGGGTAAGACTAGCGGAAACGGTTAAAGAAGTAGAAGACTTCAAAAATCTAGAAACCAAATACTGGAGCGATTCCATTATTGTTTTGACCTAGATAAAAACAAAAGGGTTGTGGAATACCTTTGTTGGAAACAGGATCAAGGAAATAAGAAAATACAGTAGTGCAGATCAATAGTGTCACGTACCAGGAGGAATGAATTCAGCCGACGTTTTATCACGTGGTTGCAGTGGAAAGCAGCTTATGGAGAAAAAATGGTGGCAAGGACCAGAATGGCTTGAAGAAAGTGAGGAAAAATGGCCAAAAAGAAAATTATGTGCCTCAGAAGATGAAATTTAGAAGGAGCGAAAAAAGATCATCAATACGAATTTAGTAGAGAGTTTAGTAGATTAAGCATTTTGGCAGAAAATAAATCAAATTTCAAATATAATAAAATTAAAACAGTTATTGGATGGATTTTGAGATTTGGTGATTGCTTAGAAACAAAAGGCAAAAATAAATTCAAATATTTGAGTACAGAAGAACTTGAAAGAGCAGAAACATGTCTTTTAAGAATAGTACAAAGGAAAGATTTAGGAGAAAATTTAATAGGTATGCGTACGTTTGAGTATTTGACTGACGATAATGGGATTTTAAGAATAAAAACAGGACTTGAAATTGGAGATTTTAACGAAAATTTTAAATACCCGATCATTCTTCCAAGTAAAAACGAAATTGTTAGGAAACTACTCATAGAAGAGCACGAAAATAGTTGTCATGCAGGACCAAAAATTTTATTAGGAGTTATCCGAGAAAAGTTCTGGTTACTAAAAGCCCGTAAAACGAAAATTCCATAATATTTTCCTGTGTAAATTGTAAAAAAAACATACATCTAAACCATGGAACTCCTTTTGCGCCTCTACCAGCCAACAGAATAATAATTAGGCCATTCCAAAGGATCTTTCCATTAGAATTAAGTACAGCATCAGAATCAAACAGTAAAGAAGTTATAACTATAGAAAGGAAACAAAAGAATAAGAAAAAGGAAGAGAAGAATGAAAATCCAGTCCGAAGATCAAGGTTTGGTCGAATCTTGAAGGTTCCAGCAAGGTTTGGCGAGGAATAAGCTTGGGGCCGGAGAATGTTGGGACATACTGTACATAATATATTTTTTCGTATTATCAAGTTACATAAACAATTGTAGTGGTCTGACATAAAAAAGTTGTCAAATAAAAGATCGTCAAAAAGTCACCTTCCAAATTATTATTATTATATATAAATAGAAAGCAATTCAACATCATATGATTCGAGGTCAATGACCTAACCTTCTTCTGTGATATGATATTCCACAGAACTCTAGAGAAGACGATGCCAGATTGCCGATTTTCTCTTCAAACAATAGTATAGGCGAAACCAAGGAAGCGGCACGTACCCTATCGTTAACGGAAGAACTATCGCAAAGGCACCAGTTTTGTTTACTTTTCGCTAAAGGCGTCTAGGCGTTGCTCTTCGGAAACGCCAAACGGGGAGTTCTGATTCTCGCCGATATAGCGCTACGTTCTTAATTTCAGTCGCCCATAACGGTGCGATGCCGGCTGCGATGTAGCACGGCTACTCTTCCCTTCTGAAGGCTGTGGATGTAGCCGCCATGCAAGACAAACCGTGTTTCTGTGTCTCTAAGCTCCAACGTTAGTCAGTGACTTCGATTTATTTATTTATTTATGTAAGAAATACCTACCTGTATATTTCTTGTTCAAGTTCGATGGCTTTGCGCGAGTAATTAGGTCAATCAATTCAATGAACGTATGAATGTGGAAATCGACGGAGTCGACACAAGTTATCCTTTATCCATTAATTGTACTTAAGACCTTCTGAAAACAGTGTCATCCAAATTTTAACATTGTGAATAATATCATTGAATGTCGTTTCTTTGATTTACAGGTAAGATCAACATTCTTGTATGTAATTGTATTTTTGTATAAAATAATAAATTCTTTGATTTACAGAGAAACAATTCTTGTATTATTCTGACCTACAAAAGGAACTTGGTGAATCCAAAATCAATCTAATAAAACATTATAAAACAACATTCCCGTTGTGAATCACGATGGACAAACTACAGTTCAGATTCAAGGTGCTAGTGGCCTCGGATGGAAAATCCAACGTATTGTGTGTAACCAGAGTCATCACGCAGGATGGACATGCATATAGAATTCCACAGGAATATATGAGGGCAGGGTACTGGGTAATCCTGTTGTTTAATCAAGTGAGATCTGGACCGCGGTGAGCGGTCTGTCAAATTCGCCGCAACGTTGCCAGATTGGGCAATTATTCCGGTATTTGAAGAATAGGACACGGTTCTTTTCTTCATAGCACATTTTTTCAATAGTAGTTCAATAGAAAAAATCTTCCAAAACAATTTTAATTGATTAAATTACAATTTAATAATATCTTTATTACGTGACAATAGATAAGATGAGTAACAATAAGGTGCAATTGAATATTTTTCCTTTGCATTTTATTTCACGCCGAGGTGAATTTCAGAGAACAAATGGCAAAGAAATAGGTTGTCTGAGAAGTGGAAAAAATTCAAAACTATTTTCAGAATTCAGACTCAAATAGATTAATTTACACAAAAGAAAAGCTGACATGTCTTGTGTCAATGGGGCCAATATTTATTAACACTCATAATTTATTCTTTATTCTCAAATGGAGTTCGTTAATTAAGACAAATTTCATCAAAATGATATTTTCAGGTAGCGCTACCTTCCAATGAAAATTACTCTCTTTTCCTGAACGAAGTAAGATAATTCTTATTCCTTCTCTACGACATTATAATTCACTCTAAAGAAACGGATTTGCACAATCCGGCAACAAAACCGCTTATGACACCGTTCGCGCATGCGCAAATCGGCCTCCAAATCTCACTTGATTAAAAACAGGATTACCGAGGACAGCATATCACGAGGAGCTGGTTAAGACGCCTATGTTCAATAAAGTAAAGAAAGCGCTTAAACAAAGGAATCAAATGAGACAAGTGTGGGTTAGTTTAACTGAAGGATTTTTTTTTTATATATGCGTTTATTTATCAGCAATCAGAAAACAAATTCTATGAGCTAATTTAAAGACAAATATTTTAAAATCACATGAAGATGTTCTCCCCATTAGGAGAATCTCTTAGTATTCCATTAGGTCAGTTGGCCATTTCCTTTGCAGTCTTCTTGTTTCGTTGACTTGTGTTAAAGGTTGCATAAGGATATTTGTGTGTGCTTCCAGTCTAGAATGATGTTTTCTACTTCTTGCTTTTATGACATCCTGTTCAAAGGGTATTTTCAGATCTTCATGGAGTGTTTGATTAGTAACATACCATGGTGCGTTGGCTATCATACGCAGTATCTTAGACTGGCATCTTTGGATAATAGCTATATTTGACTTGCTTGCGCACCCCCAAAATTTCAAGTCCGTACGTCCAAATTGGAATTATAGTTGGTTTATATAAAAGAATTTTATTTTCTAGAGACAGTTTTGACTTTCTTCCCATAAGCCAATAGAATTCCTTGATTTTAAGATCTACTTGTTTTCTTTTCTGTGTTCTTTCCAAGTAAGTCTGGAATCTAAGTGGAATCCTAGATACTTGTCCGTTTCTGCTTCTAGTATTGCTCTGCCGTTCAGGTGAATTGGTGGGCATCTTTCTTTTCTCAAAGTGAAGTCTACCTTTTTTGAATTCGTTTCGTTTATTTCTATTTTCCATTTACTGACCCAAAGTTCTACCAGATTTAGATGTTCTTGTACGAGTTTTGATGCTTTTATGTGATTTTCATGGCATGCCATTATGGTTGTATTATCTGCAAAAGTTCCAGTTGTTGTGTTGTTAGTTGTTGGCAGATCAGAAGTGTACAGAAGATAGAGAATCGGACCCAGTACGATTCCCTGGGGAACCCCGGCTTTAATTGGATGATTTTGAGATGTTTTCTCACCTACTTTTGTCCTGAATTCTCTATCTGTGAGATATGAATTCAAAATGCTGAAGTACATATTTCAGAGGAAAACTTGTTTTAATTTTATACAACAACCCAGCATACCAGACTTTGTCAAAAGCTTGACTTAAATCCAAAAATACTGAGGTGCAGTACTGTTTTTCTTCGAACGCTTGATGACTCTGGTTATTCGGTGAGTTTGTTGAACCGTTGAGTGTCCTGCTTGAATCCAAATTGGTGAGAGGGAATCCAGGGGTCGTTGGGGATGTCTGTCTCAATCCTGCGCAGTATAATTCTTTCAAGCAATTTTGAGATCGTCGGTAAAAGGCTAATTGGTCTGTAAGATGACACTTCATTTGGCGTCTTACCTGGTTTTAATACCATGATTATTTCAGTTATCTTTAGCATCTTCGGCCAGTATTTCAATCTTATTATTGCATTGAAGATGTAAGTTAGTAGTTTCACAGCATTCACCGGAAGTTCTTTGATAATTTTTGGTGTTACCCCGTCTAAACCTGGAGCTTTTCGGATGTTCAAATAACTGATTTATGTTTTACTTCGTTTAGTGTGGATTGTTCTATTTTGGGTACATGGGAAGGGATATTGAGAAAACATTCTTCAATATCTTCGTCAGTTTCTTGGTCATTTGGTGTGAACACTTTGGCAAGATGCTCTGCAAAAAGGTCTGCCTTCTCTTTTTTGCTTCTGGCCCTTTTGCAGTTTGTGCTTGTTACATTTTTGAGTGGTGAGACTTGTTCAATTGGTTTTCTTTTTGACTTGATTGGTTTCCAAATAGAGCTGTCATACCTATTCAAGCCAGCTATGTAGTCGGCAAATGAGTTTTCTTGTAGGTCCCTCAGTTTATTTTTAAGATCTTTGCTTTTCTGGTTGAATATTCTTTTGTCTTCTGGGGCATGTGTTTTTTGCCATCTTGATCTTGCTCTTCTCTTAAGAGCAATCAATCTTTTAATTTCTACAGGTATTGATTTTGTTGACCCACATTCTTTCATGGTTGGATGCTGTCTATAGCTGACTGTTTTAGGATGTTTGTCAACATTTCTAGTGCTTCGTCAACTTCAGATGGAAATTTGAGGCTCACTGATAGATTTACTTGTTGCTCTACTTTGCTTCGGTAGGTTTCCCAGTTGGTTTTGGTGTTGTGAAGTATCGATTTGGTCTTCCTGACGAGGGCAAAGGTTTCCAGTGATGTTATTATTGGGGAATGATCGGATGACAGATCATAGGACGATTCCACCTCCATATATGTTGATGATATACCATTCACAATGAAGAAGTCTAGAAGGTCTGGTATTTTGTTTGGGTCACTGGGCCAATATGTTGGTTTTCCGGTTGACAAGAAGGCATAGCTTTTGTCCTGTATTAATTTGGCCAGCTCTATACCTTTGAACGTTATTAGACGGGAACCCCAAAGAGTATGTCTACTATTGAAGTCTCCTCCTTCTATGAATCTTGATTTGAATGTATCGAAGAATTCTTTGAATTGATCGATTTTGATATTATGTCTGGGGGGACAATATACAGACGAAACTGTTAGATCATAAGTGGCCATTTTAACATTCACTGATGTGGCTTGAAGGTACTCTGGTTCATGTTTCGGCAATTCATAATGAGTAATCGTCTCCTTTATTATCACTGCAGTTCCGGTGTGGGCTGTGTTATCTGGATGATTTTTGCTGTGAGTTATATAGTGGGGAATTTGGAAGAAGGACCTGTCTGTAAAGTGTGTTTCGCTCACTTAGAGGATATCTATAGAATTTAGTTGTAAAAATGTTTGAACTTCATTCTTGGGCTGTAGCAGGCCGTTGGCGTTCCATTCAGCTATTCTGATAGGTTCTACATCGGACAGACAGATAGGAATTTGAGTAAAGGATTGAGGAACACAAAAAAGACTGTAGAACGTTGGAGAAGACTTTCGGGCTTTCAAAACACATTTTCGAAACTGACCATAGAATTGACTTCGACGACCCTAACATTCTGCACGTACAAAGAAATAGACACAAGAGATCTTTCCTTGAGACGGTTGAAATACATAACTGCAACGACAACATCAACATCATGACTGACTCGACGAATTTTAACTCCATCTACTCATTTCTGACCTTCCTAATGGGAAGTACAGAGGGCGGCGTCGCTGGTCGGGTTGACAGCCAAGCCTGACACGCGCGGCTGCTCTCTTTCCTTCTTGTTTGTTTTTGTGTTGGTCTGTGGTGCGATACCAAGCCGCCATTTATTGATATTTCGACTCTTCACATGTGCTCATCAGTTGAAAAATAGAATTATTGGATGTTTTGTACATGTTTTATGACTGATACAATTGTAGAGAATTTCAATAACACTGTCAAGGGCAAGTTATATCATTGGATACTCCCTTACATATGTACTGAAGGCATTGCATGACTTAGTACTATCATATTACTGTATACTAGGAATCGTAGATAGAGTAAGGGAACTGTAGGTTACATGCTTAATTGTAAATCATATAATAATCATTATTGTACTGAATGTAGTGACTTTCACATTGTCCTCTTCGTCAATAGTCAATAAAGCTTTTTTTAAAAACAAGCTTTTCGTTTTAACAAACATAAGTGGCAGTCTTTAGAATATTTTGCTTGAGTGTTGGAGTTGTGGAGACTGCCTTGAGCGACCATAGTTTGACCTACTGCGAGGTGAACTTAAGGGTTTACCGAAAGCAGGAAAGGATAATTGAGGTTCGTGATTTCCGGAGTTTTAATCAAGTTGATTTTCAAAAGGATTTAGAAAACTTAGACTGGAGAAAATTTCTTTATGAACCAGATATGGATACAAAGGTTTCCATTCTGTCTGAATATATTTTATACTGCTTCGACAAACATGCTCCTCTGAAAAAAATCAAAACAACTAAACCAAGAGCACCGTGGCTCACTCAAAATACTCGTCTCCTAATGGGGGAAAGAGATGCCGCTCTAAGGAAGTACAAGAAAACACAATCTTCTGAAGATTGGAGTTATTATAAGTGTTTAAGGAATTCTACGGTTTCCACAGTTAGAGCGGAGAAGAAAGCATACATCCAATCTATTTCAAATAACAATTTGAATGCAAAAACACTTTGGACATGCTTGGGTGATATAGGAGCTAAGCAAAATAAGAAACATAAAATTCCACCGAATCTTAAAGATCCTAATAAGATATGTTCTTTCTTTTCGAATGTAAGTAAGGGTAGGAGAAATAACAACAGGATCATCAAAACCTATCACAATCGATTAAATAACTCAAATCACACCTTTAAGTTTTCCATGATTGATCCGGTCGAATTGTCTGAAATCATTCAGGAAATGAAAAGCACGGCCTGTGGTATTGATAATATATCAATTTCTATGTTAAAATTTTGTACACCAGTCGTTGACAAATACCTCGCTCACCTTATCAACTCATGTATCGAAAAATCCAAATTTCCTAGCGCCTGGAAAACATCTCTTACTATCCCAGTCCCAAAAATTAGCAATCCGACCTCTCTCAATGATTTGAGACCAATAAGTTTACTCTGTACACTATCGAAAATCTTCGAAAGAGTAATTTATCAACAACTTATTCGTTATATCAAAGATAATGACATATTACCTGAAAAACAATCTGGTTTCAGAAGATCTCACAGTTCAGGTACAGCTTTGGCAGATGTTGTAGGGGATATAATATCTTTGAGGGACAAAGGTTTTGCAGTGGCTCTTGCGCTGCTGGACTTCAGCAAGGCCTTTGATACTATTGATCATGAGCTACTATTAGCGAAACTCAAATATTATGGTCTAGAAGAGAGCGCGATTGAGGTGATTCGTGATTACCTCACTGAGAGAAAACAAATAGTGAAGGTGGATGATAAGCTCTCTGACCGGTTTGATATAGGAGCTGGGGTCCCACAGGGCTCAATACTGGGGCCTCTTTTATTTATATTGTATACAACAGACATATTCAATACTGTGCATCACTCCCAATTACATTGTTTTGCCGACGATACACAAATGTATTTAGCTTTCAAGCCAGCTGATTACTCAATTGCAATGGCTAAGATAAACGCTGATTTACAGAAAATCCTAAACTGGTCTAGGGATCATAACTTAGAACTTAATTCTTCAAAATGTAAATACATAATATTTGGTCCATCGAATTCCCTGAATCTGCTCAGTAATTCCTTCAGAATTTGCGTGGGCGACGAAGAACTTGAAAGAGTTGATACTAGTAGAAATTTGCGAGTGATAATAGATAATAAATTGAAATTCACTCTGCACGTCAATAAACTGCTCCAGCGATCGTTTTTAGCACTAAAGCTCCTGTACGTCAACAGGAAAGTTTTAGATGCGAATCTTCGCAAGCACCTATGTGAGAGCCTTGTGCTTTCTAACTTTAATTACGGAATTTATGTATATGGGACTTGCCTTGATAGTTTCGATCGCTCTAGAGTTCAAAAATTGCAGAATAGATGTTGTCGTTTTGTTCTCAATCTTCCCAGATACTCGCGCGGTATTTCTGATGATGTCGGTCGATTGGGATGGCTCAACATGGGTAGTCGAATTCAAGCTGGTGTATTGACACTTACGCATAACATCTTACTAACCGACTTACCCGGATATCTTAGGAAACATTTCATTAAGAGAAGTCAACTATCGGGAGGTCACCACCTGAGAGATCAGGATAGTCTTCACCTGCCGAAATATAGCACAACGTTATTTCGGAAATCGTTTGTGTACAATGCTGTGAAGTTTTATAATGAGTTGCCCCTTGATTACAAGAGTCTTCCTGTAGCCAGGTTCCGAAATAAAGTCAAACGCCTTCTGATGTGTAGCGGTAGGGTCAATGATGATTAATAAGTGTTCTAATCTGTTACTTAACTTGTATTGAATCTTTTATTTTGTCCACATTGTATGATAAATCTAAACACAACTTAGTCACACCTATATTGTATGTACTAAAATCGATTTGAATTGTTCTTTAATTTTGGAAATTTGTTGTGTATTCTCTATCGCTTCAGGGATTAAGTTGAATAGCTTGCTAGACTTCGCCCTGTTGTGATAATGATCTGCAAATAAAGACCAACTATCTATCTATCTATCTATCTATCTTTCTGGATGTTTGAAGTTCACGGGAGGCAGCTCAATTTTCGGTAAGCCTTTTGGCTATATGTAGCATAATAGATTGTTTTTCTTTGAAATATTTGTTTTACAAAATTGTAGCTCCCTGAAGATGGCCCAGACATAGGCCGAAAGCTTGGAGATAAGTGAAATAAAGAGATAACCTAGAATCTTTGAGATTCATTCCCCGATATACCAAACTAGTTATACTTGGAATCGATATTGCTTTACTTATTCTGATAAGTCTAGGGAATTTTTGTGATGAGGGTTGAAAGCATGTTTAATATCATGCTGTTTTGTTGGACCAACTGTTGGAACATATTTTTGAAGGAAGTCAATAAGGTGGAATCGTTATCACTACTTTGTCCCTTGTTAATTCCCTTTAGAGTGTCTGCATAGCTTGGTTTTTGTTGTTGTTGTTCTGTTGTTTGATTTCTGGGCACTGAATGATTGTTTTTTGCTGTGGCTGTCATTATTGGCTGTTGTGCGTTTAGTCTGTTGTTCTGGTTATTGGGTCTTGTCAGTATTGCATGATAAAATTGGCATCCCTTATAATTCGCTGGATGAGGTCCATCACATAGGACACATTTTGCCGGTGTATTGTTACTTTTCTTGCAGCTATGAGTGCTATGTGCTCCCCCACATTTCACACACACATATGGTCTGTTGCAATAGGCCTTGGTGCGCCCGTGTTCTCAGAAACATTACTGGAGGAAGATGGGTTTGTCGAGGTTGACACTTCAGTATTACTACTACCGTTTCGAGTGGAAATATTTTTTGGACGGGTCTTAACATTTCCCCTTTTTCTGTTCGCACTCGTGCAACACGAATACCACCATCTTTGCCAGGAAATATCTCGATGACTTTTGCTAAAGGCCAGTTTATGCGTTTCGTGTTATCATCTCCGATCAGCACTAATTCTCCAACATTTAATTTTCTATCTGCTTTTTTATTAAAACGTTGTCTCAAAGCACCTAAATACTCTGTCCTGAATCGCTTTCTGAGATCTAAACTTAACTTATTTTTATATATTATTCTTCGATTGAGGCTTTCCTGATCTATATGCTCAAAATCTGGAATTCCAGATTCGTTTATGTCTTTTAAAAACATCGCGGGTGTCAAAGGAGATAAAATCTGTTCAGAATCAGAAATAAATGAAATTGGTCTTTCATTTATCACAGCTTCACAATCACACAAAACAGTTAAAAGTTCCTCATATGTCAAATTTTCTCTACCTAGCACTTTCCTCAATAATTCCTTTAACAACCTTATGAGACGCTCCCACCAACCACCCCACCATGCTGCAGTTGGTGGGTTGAATTTCCACACGATACGTTCAACAGCTGTTTTCTTGACCACTTCTTCCCAATCGACTTTCTGCAGAAGATTTGAAGCACCGACAAAGTTTTTTCCACAATCACTATAAACGATTTTTGGTCTTCCCCTTCTTGCTACAAATCTGCGAAGACTTTGTGAGAAGACCTCCGTCGACAAATCGGAGAATCGGAGAATTAAAGAAATGAAGGACCAACAGACAAGGCCTTCGTAGAATACCTTTTACACCTAATACATTTTGAAATAACGGACCTTATTGTTCGACGTCCACCAAGAATCCAATACTTTTCCCTTAGAATATTCATCAAAACTTGAACTCCAGCATGACACTTTTTGACATGTATTTCGAAAATGAGTCTAGAAACTAAGAGATTTGAAGCGGGAAGTATTATCGGATATTTGAAATCTAAACTATCCTCTTTATTAATCAATTTTGTTCTAATTCTAAGTAACCCTGATTCATCTCTAAATGGCAATAAACAATTAATCGATTTGAGATTGTCCGAATCTGCTAACCACTCTTTTTGAATAAATTTTAAAATCATTATTTCAGCCGTATCAAGTTCCAATACCGTCAATGCAAATTATAATTTGTTTCGAGTTCTACAATTGTAAGTAAAACGTTTCATCCAACCTACCATTCGAACGACCTTAGAAAATTTACTAAAATACTTGTAACACCAATCAGAATCTGCGAAATCAAGATTACAAACTACCGTTTTCAGTGTTTCCTTTTTTATATCTTCCTCATTAAAACTCAAATCCTGACTCGGCCATTCTGATGAAGGGAATTTCAACTGAGGCCCCTCCCACCATCTTGATTTCAGTAGTTTCTTCGCGGAGCAACCCCCCGATGGTAAATCGGCAGGATTTAAATCACCTGGAACATGATGCCATTGCTGCTTTTTTGGACGATTCAACCAAGCTAACACAGTCGATGAATCTGTCCAGAAAAGGTGTTAATACTTCTATGTTGTCATTTTGTAGAATGTTTGCATGAAGAACAATCAAAACAATCCTTTATTTCAATTGAATTCCTTGTGCAATGTAGATCCAATAAAGAGGGAAATAGTCAATTTATACACCTAAATATCATAATCTCGGCACCACAGTATCAATCATACATTGACATACTGAAAGTCTTCACATAATCATCACGAGATCGAGGAGAAACACCTATAATAATCAGTTTCGCATTTCATAACCACACAGCTTCAGAAAAGATTACTCGATTGTCCATGTTTGTTGACAGTTTGCAGGGCCCTCAACGGTTCTCTCGGAAATTAATTAACCTCCCACGATTTTTGAATTTACTCTTGACGCATGCGTGAAGCTCAATTCTTACCGAAGATTCGGCTTCACTTTGTAATTTTGAACAGAAGAAGTATGGGTCATAGTGGTATATTTACTCTGGTTTTCACAAAGGTACGTCACATCAGTGTGTTGGCAACGAAAGGTTAATTTTGAACTGTCAAATCGAGTTGATTCTCCGATCAGCGCTTATTGCGCTCTTGTGGAATCCACCGTTAATCTATACTAATATTATAAAGAGGAAAGATTTGTATTTTTGTTTGTTTGATACGAATAGGCTCAAAAACTACTGGACCGATTTCAAAAATTCTTTCACCCTTAGAAAGCTACATTATCCCTGAGTGACATAGGTTATACTATTCACCCGAAAAAATTAAGGATAC
Source organism: Adalia decempunctata (assembly GCA_951802165.1). Classification (NCBI taxonomy): domain Eukaryota; kingdom Metazoa; phylum Arthropoda; class Insecta; order Coleoptera; family Coccinellidae; genus Adalia; species Adalia decempunctata. The sequence continues at coordinate 53,604,526 of OX637697.1, forward strand.
CTACTATAACTTCAATAATTACAAAAAAATCAGCCAAAATCAGCTATTTTCACGTGCGCTGCAAAAACCGTAAGACTTACGTGGGTACAATGCATGACGGAAATGTACCTCTTGAATGGTTCTACAAAAAAGTCCGCGATAGCATATATCTATCTCTCAAGATTGACTTGCTATTACCTGTTTATGGTAATCAGATGTTTTCCAAAATTATGCACTATTTGGGAGTGTGTTTTTATGAATTGGGTATTGATCCTCATCCAACCTAATACGTTATTTATCCCCAGTATTTAATTAAGAACAAAATTGCTTTCACATCATACAATTACAACGAGTACATCAAAAGATATGGCAGGTTGAAGTGTTGAAGATGAAACCGCTGCGTGAAACAAATTTCTACTCGGGCGAAGCTGGGACGGCCTGCTTGTATGTCATAATATGGGACACACGGAGATTGCGTTCCATCCCTCCCTCTCGATGTTCGTAGCATCGTAATTTAATTGTGTACAACTCTCGGAAGATTTTATATGATGTCATAAATGTACATATTATACAGGGTGTCCAGGAAAATGTGGGAAATCTCTCAGATTCGAATAAAAGATGAAAAAATAAGATGTTAACTTCCCATAATTTTTTTTCCTAGCGGCCCTCCGTACGGAGATGCGGCCTCCTAAATGACGTCACTGGAAATCCATTTTACTGGAATAAATTTCATACTACTTGATATAATAGGAAGTTTGATATGATGAACAGTAGTAAGGACCTTTTAAAATACTGTCCTTAAATTTAAATTAGCTCTTTTAGTTTGAAACGAAGCAAGTTTCCCGGTTGCATTTTCAGTAACAGCAGACGCGCTAGATCATCGGCGGTGCTTCGGCTTTTCAGTAATGGGCGATAGACTACAGCAGACAGATCAGTTGAAACCTTAGACAAAGGAAACTCTTTCCTTTGTCTTAGGTTGAAACACTTTGGCTGATGTATAAAAATGGATTGCTTACCAGATAATTATAATCATAAGAAATTTGAAGTTTGATACAAAATTTTCTAATGAAATCCTGAGACATCTTGACAATAATCCAATAGAATTTTATCCTGCAATTTCCACTTTCCTAGAAAATCGAAAAAAGGCCCCGCATCTCCCTCAAGGTACCGCTCAAATTCTGGGAGTCCGTGTAGTAGCTTGAAACGGCCTGCATGTCTCTTTGAATTCTGAGTGTGTAGGTTTGTACGATGTTAGCTTAAAACGGCGCATCTCACAACCCTGCTCGGGTACATTCCTTTCTTAATTCGGTTACCACCGGGGATTTCGAGGATGTAAACAGTCTTCTAAATGCTCAAGGGTCGTGGAGTCCGAGCGTGCCTTCCCAGGCGGGTTCGTCCTTCTCAGCCCGGTGACTCAGTCGTTTCCTACCTTAGACCATAGAAAGAGGAGACACACCTTTCAATAATAAATAGTGAAGTTAGGTATTCTGTGGTGAAGCCAAGTTTCAAAATCATCAGAACTGAACTGGGTGATTGTAATACTACGGAATCAAAATGTAGTAGAAATTTTTGCAACGTTGTGACGTTCATTGAATTTTCTAATAAATAAACTCTCAATCAAAATGAAAAGTTTCTTAGATTGAAATTCATTTACTCATTTGTGCGTGAATGCCAGAAACGAGTATTGGTTTCTTCAACTATTGTGCATTCTTCACATTACATATACTTAAGTATATGTAAATGTTCGCGAAAAGGATCGATCTTTATGCCCCAGATTAATGTATAAAAACGTTTGGCAATACGGTTTTTTGAATCTATGTCCAGTTCATTCATTAATTACGTGCCGCCATCTTTATTCTATGAAATTTCTGACAATTCGAACAGTGTTGTCAACAAGATTTTGAGCTTCATCGTATGTTAAGAGCGTTATTTGGATTTATTTTTGAATATCTCCAGCTAAATACGATAAGAAAATGGTTCGTAAGTGTCTTGTGTGTGGTACATTGGACTATTTGAATCCTAACTTGAATTTGCACAGGTATGTTCTAATCTTCTCATCTTTTCAAGTATCAGAGGCGTAGATTTTTAGAATTTCACTTTTCAGATTACATTCTGATATTGAGAAGAGGAACATCTGGTTCTCAATCCTGAATATTACTTGATGATCTTTCTCAGAAACTGTTTGTATGTTCCGAACACTTTGAGCTGAAAGATTTCGTTATTCGAGTGAATGGTACCAGATATCTCAAAAATGATGCCAATCCCCTTCTTGTCAAACCAATCTTCGAACTTTCGTCCTTAAGGTAAGTTTCTGGGAATTTTCAGAGAAAGAACCAAAATATTGAAATCAGATATTAGCCATTTCACAAAAAAATTCATCATTGTGCCGGTACTCTGGAAACTCAACAGATGGATGGATCAGATATAAGCATCTCACATATGATAAATTCGATAAATTGATAAGTCTCTTCCCAGTACCTGTTCTCCTACCGGCAGGTGGAATGGTTGTAATTTTAGTTGCATTAGTGATTAATTATATCTGGTGTAATTTGTTTTGCAGGGTTGAAAAAATTGAGCCAGTGGAAAAATGAGATTTATCTTCCCGTTTCACTGAGGCACCATCTTCTTCTAAAATTAGAAGAATAAGGTGAATATTTCATCTCAAATCTCTTAAATTCCATTAACTCTGACAATTAAGTCATGATCATATCAAAAAATCTTCTCTTCTTTTCAGGCATTCATTAATTCAGGAGTTGCAAGAGATTCATTTCAAAGAATGTTAAAAGATCCAAGCAAGCAGGAGTACAACGTACAACCCATCATTGAAAGCCTTTGCATTAACATTGGCCTCTTTTTTCCCCAAGAATACAATTCTGTGAGAAAAACATTCATCAACAACCCTCCCCTTTTAGAAACTATCTCAAAGTATAGATCTGTGGATGGAAGTCCAGGTATCATAAAAGAAGCATTGACTGCTCTGGTCCAAAGACAAGAAAAAGTTTCATATCCCTGGTACTGGTACAAGATTCTCAGGATATGTTGATATTGGTACCAACTTGGATTCTGCCTTCCAAATAGAACTATGACTATCGAATGTATATATGGCTTTGAGAGGAGCAGTTAACAACAAATGGGCCTGTTTTCAATATCAATGTTTATTTTAATATCGCATTCAGTAGATTTACTATGGTTTTATGATTGTATTATGTTCTTCTTCATGATGTGGATAGTGGATGAATAAATGAGGTTCATTTTCTTCAAGGAATTATGCTAAATTTTGTGAATAAATAAAGAAGGCATGAATTATTGTTGCTTTTTCATACTGAACGCCGTTCATAGGCATATAATGTACGCTCGGCAATTCGCCGCCCCGTAGATTTTCATCTCAAATATTGATGACTCGGTTTGATGCCTTTTGCAGCCATCACTTATCATATTTGTAATAACGTGATAAAATACCTCAATTTATTATAAAATCTCGTGAAGAGGAGAATCTGATTCCTTCATATGAATTTACACATTTTTGTGGTCAGTTTCAGCATTTAATGAATCGTGTAGTTTATTTTATATACCTTAATTGACTTCCTAAAGAATCAATTGTTTTTCTATAATTTTTCATACTTATTTTCACTAGTTCCAAGTAATATAAAAAAGCTACGCATTTTAATATTTAATAATTCATTTGCATCAATTACGAATCTTCAAATATATTTATAGTACAAAATAATTTCACATTTCTATAAACCGCCCTCGTACCAATATTGAAAGAATTCGCCATAAAAAGATTATCAACTCGTTATTTTATTTCCATTCTTCAAAATAAATAACTCCACGCCACTGGATTTTTCAAAGTTAGATTCTGCAATGTTGCCACATAAATGTAAAATGCTAGACTTCGCCCCTGAGTAGATATGTACTATCTATCAAATAAAGACGTTTATTATATTGCTATCTTCGTCCCACTCATTGAAGTCTGACTGAATTTTGGCTTCATCAATTCCCGAATTTATGAATGAGATGCTGTGTCTCCTCTTTCTATGGTCTAAGTTTCCTACCAACCGTAGCGTCCTACCGACATCCTATTTTGTTCAACGCTGCCCACGTTATTGCCTGCCGTAGTTCTGTTTGCTTGTAATGTTTCCCGCTTGCACTCGTGCTTCATTTTCGCTTAAGTCCGCTTATTACCGCACGTTACTTTTACCGCTTTCTCATTCTTTAGTCATATACAGGGTGGCCAAGAGATTGACGTCAAAAAGGAAAAAAACAGGTCCCTCGTGTCATGGGCTATTCGAATCACCCCCATGTATATTATGCTATTTTTCACGGTTTTAGAGTTAGGAATTTTTTTATGAACTTTGAGAATTTTCGACTTGACCATCTTAAAAAAGATATTAAAAAAAGTACAAGACTTCTCTGTGAAATTCTTTTTGTAACTTAATCTCCATGAATTGTACTCTTATACATAAAATAACCAGATTCGTTACTTTGATAAAAATTACGGAAATGTTGGTCTCAAGTGAAAAAGTTACGTAAATTGGATTATGATCTGAATGTTCGAATCAAAATTTAAAATGTAAAAAACTGATTCACGGTTTCTTAGTATGCTTAAAAACTGCGCTCAACAGTCAGCTTTTAGAATCATTGATAAAAAATGGTACTTAACACTCTACTTTTGCTAGAATTAGCCTTCAAAGTCATCGAGGTGGAAAAAATCAAAGAACTAAACATTTAGTACAAAATTATTTTTTGCCATTTTAAGATATTCCTGATCAAGTTATGATGAAAAATGCTGAAAATTAATGGAAATTAGCTTTAGATGTTGGTCAAGAAAAGTTCTAGATAAAAAAAAAGAAAAAGGTATGGCAATTAATCCCACATCATAGTGTAAATAAAAAGAAATTTATTTATAAAACTTACAGTAGGTGTTCAAAGTGGCCACCTCCAGCCTCAATACACATTCTACACCTTCTTAGAAAATTTTCTTGCAATCGCATAAAACTTGCCCTGTTCTCTCTTAGGACACGTTCGGCTTCTCTTATCTTCAGTCGCAGCTCGTCTTCACTCGAACATTCTCGGGCGTAAAAAATTTCTTTGAAATAACCCCAAACGAAAAAATCGATGGGATTAAGGTCAGGTGAACGTGGGGGCCACTTGATTGTTCCGCTACGTCCGATCCATCTGTTCGGGTATCGTTCATTCAAATGATTACGGACTTGAGTTGCGTAGTGACACGGGGCGCCGTCGTTTCGGAATATCATAGTTTGACGAAGCTGAAGACTCACATCTTGCAGGAACAAGGAAGTTCATGCTCGAGGAAATTTTTGTACGTTTCTCCATCAAGTCTGGACGGCAATTCATATGGACCAATTAGTTCACCATTGAGGACACCAGACCATAAGTTAACGCTAAAGCGTTGTTGGAAATATGATGCTCTCACGTCATGAGGACTTTCAATCGCCCACTTGTGATAGTTGTGAATATTGAAGATTCCACATCGCTCAAATCTTGACTCATCTGTCCACAAAATTGTATTAAAATACCCAGGATCTTCTCTCTCCTTTTGTATCATAGTTCGGCAAAGTTCAACGCGCAATTGGTGGTCTGCAGGCAGTAAAGCTTGGACTCGTTGAATGTGGAATGCGTGGTATCCTACTGCGTCAAGTATACCTTGGATAGAAGTTCTTGGGATGCCCAGAGCACGAGCCAATCTCCTCGTACTGGTAGATGGATTTCGCTAAACTTCTTCGAGCACCTTTTGCCTGCGACCCGGATCAACTCTAGGGATTCCTTCACGACCACCACGTTGACCAGGAATGCGACCAGCCATTAAGGTTTGGTGCGTGTTAATGAAAACACGATGGTCTGGATAATGCTCAGGTTGCGGACCACCACGACGTTGAAGATGTTCACGATATAGTCTCGCTGCTTCAAGGCCGTTCCCTCGTGCAACTCCGTAAAAATAATGCATCCAAGCATATTCACTTAACGTGTAACTCATCTTCTAACACTTCAAAGAAAACAAACTAACTCTGAAACTGAAAATTTACTCGGAAAACTAAAAATTTAATTCAAAAGAAAAACTGAGAAAATTAAGGTGACAATTAGAAAACTGGAAAATTCGGTTCAAACACTTGACACTCGATCGGCGGAATCAGAATTAACTGATGGTCAGGGGAAAATCTGGTTTTATTTTTCTGGAGGGGAGGTGAAAAGGAATGCTCATATGTTCAAAAATTCAGACGAAGTCGCGTCGATGAAAACGTCTTGATTCCGGCTTATCGGCCCTTCATTACAAAAAACGCGGTTATCTGCAAAGTCGCGAATATTTATAACACATTTCACCGTTTTCAAACATAAAAAAGCAATGAAAAACCGATCGGGATTATTTAAACTTTCGAGAACAATTTTTCATTAACCACTTGAATGAACGATACCCGAACAGATGGATCGGACGCAGTCGACCAATCAAGGGACCCCCACGTTCACCTGACCTTAATCCCATCGATTTTTTCGTTTGGGGTATTTCAAAGAAATTGTTCACACCCGAGAATGTTCGAGTGAAGACGAGTTGCGACTGAAGATAAGAGAAGCCGAACGTGTCCTAAGAGAGAACAGGGCAGGTTTTATGCGATTAAAAGAAGATTTTCTAAGAAGGTGTAGAATGTGTATTGAGGCTGGAGGTGGCCACTTTGAAAATCTACTGTAAATTTTATAAATAAGTTTTTTTTTATTTACATTATGATGTGTGATTTATTGCCATACCTTTTTCTTTTTTTTTTATCTAGAACTTTTTTTGACCAACATCTGAAGCTAATTTTCATTAATTTTCAGCGTTTTCTCTCATAACTTGATCAGAAATATCTTGAAATCGCAAAAAATAATTTTGTAGTAAATGTCTAGTTCTTTGATTTTTTCCACCTCGATGACTTTGAAGGCTAATTCTAGCAAAAGTAGAGTGTTAAGTACCATTTTTTATCAATGATTCTAAAAGCTGACTGTTGGGCGCAGTTTTTAAGCATACTAAGAAACCGTGAATTAGCCTTTTTACATTTTTAATTTCGATTCGAAAATTCAGATCATAATCCAATTTACGTAACTTTTTCACTTGAGACCAACATTTCCATAATTTTTATCAAAGTTACGAATCTGGTTATTTTATGTATAAAAGTACAATTTATGGAGATTAAGTGACAAAAAGAATTTCACAGAGAAGTCTTTTACTTTTTTTAATATCTTTTTTGAAATGGTCAAGTCGAAAATTCTCAAAGTTCATAAAAAAATTCATAACTCGAAAACCGTGAAAAATAGCATAACATACATGGGGGTGATTCGAATAGCCCATGACACGAGGGACCTGTTTTTTCCTTTTTGACGTCAATCTCTTGGCCACCCTGTATTTCAAACCTTCGCATGTTTATTTTTCATCATCAATGCACGTTACAACCCGCTTCTGAACCGCTTGCTCATTCTATTCCCTGTACCTTACTAAGTATACTATATCACCGACATCAAGGTAGTTACAACACTTCGCCATTGGTAGTGTGTGTGCATCATTTCACATCGTATATCACCGACATCAAGGTAGTTACAACACTTCACCCTGGGTAGTGTGCCCGTATCATTTCACATCATTTGACATCGAGGTATATAATTTCGTCATTTGACATCAAGGTGGATCATTTCATCGGCATCGAAGGAGATATCATTTCACATCAGGTACAACGGGCACACATATATATCATTTCACATCTTGAGCACCGCTACGTACACCACATTACCATTGGCACCGTTATTACCTGGATCATTTCCTATCGAATTGACATTATAGTGTATATCATACCATTTCATAGACGATATCGTTATGTACATTAGCGAACAATGAATAGAAGTTTCCTGGTTATTGTTTGTTTTATTTTCCTGAACAGAACGTTCAAAACATTTTCAGAGACAGGAAATAATTCAGAATTTTATTAACTTCAGGCCCCTGGGCATAACTTTCTCTGACTGTAGCTCCTGGACACCTGTGGGGGTAACGCCCACAGGTTCCGAGTGTCCTCAACACTCAAAACTAGAGGTCGCGCCCGAAGTTTCTGTTTTCAGAAGGTAAGATGGCAACGGATAGAAACGGAGGGCCGTCACAAGTTTACCAGGGGCGAACTAGGTTGTATATTTCAATGCTTACATTTTCAACACCCTGTATTATAAGGAGTAGAAAAAAACAAATTTGGATAGCTTGAACACTAAAAAAAGTACTGCTGTTTATTGTCGATAAAATGAACCGTTTTCGAAAAACAAAATGAAAAAGGAATCAATTTTTTATTTCTATTGAAAAGAACCATGAATTCTATTCTTTTTGTCTGCAACAAAGTGTGATACGAAAGCTATTCAAGGTAAAAAGAAGTTTCAGTTTATGTTATCGAACTCGACAAAATTTGTTTCTTATCACATCACAATGAAATGTGATTCTCTATCAAACGTTACGTTACTATGGTAACTACTGATGGAAATAAAAAAATTAATAACTTTTTTATTTTGTTTTTCGAACACGGTTCATTTCATCGACAATAAACAAGAGTACCTTCTTCTTAGCTTAATGTTCAAGCTATCCAAATTTGTTTTTTTCTACTCCTTTTCATACAGGGTGTTGAAAATGTAAGCATCAAAATGTACAACCTAGTCCGCCCCTGGTAAACTAAGATAGCTAATTTAAACTTAAGGGCAGTATTTTAAGAGGTCCTCACTACTGTTCATCATACCAAATATTCTTCAAATAATATTAAGTACTTTGAAATGTATTCCAGTAAAATGGATTTCCAGTGATGTCATTAAGGAGGCCGTATCTCCGTAGGGAGGGCCGCTAGAAAAAAAAGGATGGGAACTTATCATCTTATTTTTTTATGTTTTATCTGAATCCGAGAGATTTCCCACATTTTCCCGGACACCTTTATATTATGGTCTGAAAAATTCGACATTGATGTTATAATATTGTCATAATATAGATGCATAGAATACCTGGTGTTGGCACTGATAAGATTCTGTTCAAGACTTTCTTGTCGATCGAAAATCCGAGAATTTGTTTTGATCTACAAATTTTGGTCACGATTTTTAGTAAGGAGTCGATACACCAGGTATTCTATGCATCTATGTCATAATAATCTAACATCTTCTGAATCACCCATGAATCACCACCGGAAGTTATGAATCAGATTCATTTTTCAACTTGTCTAATTAATATCAAAGTTTCAGAACACTTCGACGATGTCTCTTAATGCATTCCACCAGATGTTTTCGAGAACTCATTATCATCAATGCAAAATTCGGAATTTATGCAGCAACGTGGCCATATCTCGAGGTGAGTTAACTGTGTTATTATCATAATGATTATTATATCTGATTAATGACCCGAATCATTAATTGCCATCTCGAAAAATCACATTTTAGTTGTTCAAAAGCCCCTAAATTAAATAAGGGATGCGCCACCTCTCAGACGCACCTCGTTTAGCAAGTGCAAAACTACTTGCTATTGAGCTACAGAATGAAATTGAAAAATTGGTCATTTCAACAATCAGTAGCTTTGAGAAAAGGAGGCTCACGGAAATACAGGGTGTATTTTAAGGTGAGGCTTTTCTTTTGTCAGGTGATAGAACTCATCAAATTAAGTCATTGTACCGAAAATTTCTTGTATGAAATGTTCAATTAAAAAAATTTACACAACATTTTGGGCATCAATACCTTGATACCACTCTGGCCTGCATCATATCTCTACATCTCTGCACCAGGTTTATGAACATCCGCGAAGTTGGGTGATTTCTCAGCGGAAATCTTGTTCTGTACAACTTATACGCTGAACTGGCATTTTGTTTTGATTCACCATCAATTAAAAGCATATCAACAAGTTCATTATTTGAATAAACGTGCGGCATTTTCCAAACAAAACATCCGTACTATGCACACCGTACGCTCTCCGAAGCTTACTGATCACAATCGATATTCTGAGTCGTATAGGTATGAAGGCAAAAAACAAGATGTTGGTGTACATATCTACAGATAAGCAGGCGAGTGAGCAGGTTCGGACTGAGGAATTTTCAGATTCACCTAGAAACTAGAAAATATGCTAGTTTGATTTTTTTTGAAACAGGGGCATAATTCTTATGAAAAATTTTTGGTAAATAACTTATTTTGATGAGTTCTACCATCTGTCAAAAGAAAAGCCTCACCTTTAAATACACCCTCACTTGGAAGAATATTCCTTACTATTATATTTTTTTGTAGAAATTTGAAGACTGAAAATTTTCCCTATAGTTTTCCTGTAATTCAACGGAGGACGTCTAAGTTTCTTATTTTTTCGAAATCTTAGGCTCACTATCTCGAGTGATAAAAAAAGAGAAATCTCAACTTTCGAATATATTCTTGAATATAAGAGAGAATGATTATCGGTATTCAGACGGATTTTTTCGAACTCCGGAAAAGGTTTTCACTTCAGGCGGGAGTTGAACCCGCGTCCCCGAATTTCCGGTCCAAGACGCGGGTTCAACTCCCGCCTGAAGTGAAAACTGTTTCCGGAGTTCGAAAAAATCCGTCTGAATACCGATAATCATTCTCTCTTATATTTTCACAGACGTTAATTTCCCAACTAATGTTTACAAATTCTTGAATATGTTCTAAATCATGCATATCAAAAGTCTGACAAAAATGCATTTGTTGTCTGCGAAATGGGAGCTTTCATTTGATAGGGCACATTTTCATTTTCAAATTTTTCTTAATAATCAATTTGAGAAATGCGCACTTTATCGAGTTACGAAATTGCCTGATTTAGTTGAAAGGTTGATGGTTATTGGAACGAAAACTACTTGAAACTTCGCCCATATGTTTCGATTGATTTCAAAAATCTTTTTTAGGGTTCTGAAATGAAATTTTAAGTTTATTTCTAATACAGGGTGTCGCAAATTCGAGAGCCCATTAGACGTTTCTGGAGAACTGGACATATTTGAAATCTGAAAATTGGGATTATGATATTGGTCGAAATTCTCTACAGACCTAAAATATTTTTCGAGCCTGAGCACTTCCGGTTACACAGGGAGTGAAAATATGTTTGTTGATTTTTTTTTCAATTTGTTCGTTTCTTATATGATTGAGTATTCAATTCTGAAAACATTCCTGTTAAAACCATTGTATTCATTCGCATGGTTTTCAAAATATCAAAAAAAAACTGAAAAAAACCCAAATATTCATAGTCACTATTATGTTCATTTTACTTATTCTGAACATCCCGAGTGTAAACCGTTCTCACACCCAAGGCCGTAGCCAGGGGGGGTCCGATGGGGTCCGGACCCCCCGAAATTTATTTTTTCAGAAATGCCAGATAATCATTCACCGAAAATTCTTCGAATAAATTTTTTTCTAGCTACGGCCTCGGACGGACCCCCCCCCCCGAAATTTTTTTCTAGGTACGGCCTTGCTCACACCGTCAAAGTAGAAGAATGTGGAAAGGTCATGCATCTTTTGAATTTCATAAATATCATCACAGGGTGTCTCAAATTTCGTGTCGAAAACTGTGATCGAAAATTGGCCATAACTTCTGTCCTTCAAATTAGAACCCTAATGTTTTATGATTGCGTTGGATTCTGCGAAGAAAAATAGTGAAAGCACTCTAAGATGCTTTTGCTCCTAAATTCAGTAGTTTCTGAGTTATTTGAGATTTTCTGGATTCATATCGTAAGTTGAGTCAAATTCATCTTATCTTTTGCTTGAGAATATTCTGTGACCATCGAAGATAAATTATCTCATGGATAATTGGGCATTCTAAATGACATGTCAAAACAAATTCAATATGGCGGCTGAAGGCAAACCATAGAATTATAAATATAGAATTTGAAATACGTTGGTGCCCCTCTCTGATTTGTTTCATTTTTAACTTTGCTATAATTTCTTTATATAGATAGTAATTATTTTATCCAGTTCAAATAAACAAGAAAAGTAAGAACTGTATATTTCATTATATTAGATTTCTGTTCCAGAATCTAATTTCATGTTATTATTTATAATTTGCCCCACAAAATGATATTAGGTGAGAAGTTGTGATTATTTGAATATTTCAGTATTTTCATGAATACAAGGTAAGGGCTAATAAAAAAATTATGGAGCTTTTAAAAATTTAATGAAGATCAGTGTTATAATAAATATCATCACAAAATAAAAAAATTGCAATTACCTTATTAACAAATTATAGTTTAGGAATATGAAAAATACATTTTTGGCAATACCATGCATTATTTGGAGTGTCCAATAATCCCACACAATCAAAATGCAACCAGCCTATCCTATCTCGCAGTCTTCTCCATCACACTGAATCATAGGTCTCCCATCATCTACACCAATAATTCACTTAAGCTATTCCCTCTCTTCATGTAAAATACTTTCCCAAGAGCTCAGGCATAATGACCTCTGCATGAAATTTCAATGCAATGTGACTCTGGCTTTCAAAAAAATTAAAATCTGGCCAAATTCTTTCTTCAAAAAAAATGTTGGGTGACCATAAAACAAAATTGGCATATAATAATTGTGTTACGAATAATTGCATTTGTACTTGATAGTGGTAACTATGTGATTTTTTTGAAGTTACCTTATCATTCTCCTTGATCAAACATGAACTTTTTAAAGATAGATATTCATTTAAATCCATACAGTTATTTGTATATAACAAATAAGGGCACTCTACTTCTAGACACCCCCCAAACAGCACTCACAAAACACTAGTCTATCAGGAGAAGCTCCAAGGCAAGGCCATTTTTTGCTTATTAAGAATCCGACTTCGTTGACCACAAATGAGTCATGATTTTCAATCATACATCTTTGATATTCTTCAATGGCACTACGTTCATGATTGATTCCCCATAACGTAGCTCTACTGCTAAACAAAGTTTTTGTGGAATAACAGATAGATTTAATGAGTGAAAAAGAAGGGTTCGTTTTGTTTGTTTTGCAATCAGCTCTGAATTTTGATGCTGTGATTCTACCAGCCCTTTGTATATACCAATTTCGGTTTTCTGATTGGTTTCTTGTAGATTTTTCTATGTCCATGATTTGGTTATCATCCAATGATAAATGTATTTTCTCAGTTATCTTTAGAAGTTCCGGGTAGGTTTTAGTAGTGTGACTCTCATCAAATATATTTTGCGAAGAGGGTAGAATTTTGTTCACTTGTGCTGCTATACCACTAGCAAATGGTTACACTATTCGCATAATTGTAGCATTATGTCCCAATTCCTCCATTTTTTTCAAAAAATTTATTATGTTAATTGGTATAACATCCCTATTTTTATGTTGACCAGCAGAAGGTTTTCCCCAATTCATTTCGCTGATTAGTACTAAGGGCACTTGTTTAGAGGAAGATAGCACAGTCCAACTACTCAGTACGTCTGTGCAAGATACGTTGGCCTTCCGTCTATTTGCATATTCAGCTGCAAATAAAAGTGCACCCACATGACTGCAAATTTCACTGTGTCCAGCCATACATGTGCAATGTGCTGTTAATACACTTCCATCTTTGGCCACAATGGACCAAACATCCAATGGTTTTTCATTTCCTCTCTGAGAATATTTGACATAAAAAAGTGACCTTCAGACAAATGTGAAAGATATTGATGTAATTTTATATGAAATCTAACACGACACACTCAAATAATACCCAAGATCACAAACAACACTTTGTCTATGCAACTCTATCTGGTCATACACATCAAAAAAAACTTACCTTTCCTACTACAATGTAGAAATCATTCACACTCTTCTTACATTTACAACAAAGTCCGACTCAAAATACTTAAATGATTGCAAGCTTTCGTAGGCCTTCATTTGTTCTTTGGTGTAATAACTATGTGTTAACACTAAATATGCAACAATATCCATGCTTGTAACAGGTGGAATTCCATGAATTGAACTATCTAGTTCCTTAATGTTCAATGTAAAAGGGTCCACATCATTCACTATCTTTAGCTTCATTTGATATCTGTAAATAAATATTTTACTTGTCATCTTGGAAACAAACTGCTGTTGTATAAAAAGACAAATGGGATTTTTCAGCTTACCTTTTACCAATATCTAGATATTGCAACAATAATGTCTTTGAATAAACACTTTGCATCTTAAAGAGTCTATCAACAACATCAAATACACAAAACTGTGGAGATAATGACGTTTAAATAATTTATTCATCAGGTTCCTTATGACACTTCAGAAAGTTGTCAGACGCCATATTCAGTCACGTGATTTAGAATGCCATTCTAAATCACGTGACCTAAAATGGCGTCTGCTGAGGGCAAACCATAGACAACAAGTTGTCTATGGGGCAAACAACTTTCTGAAGTGTCATAACACGTCATAAGGAACCTGGTGAATAAATTAGTTGTGTGTATTTGTTGTTGTTGTTGTTGATAGTCTTTTTAAGATGCAAAGTATTGTTTGCCCCATAGAACTTATAGTACATGTACTATGAGTTCTATGGTTTGCCCTCAGCTGCCATATTGAGAATTTGTTTTGACAGGTCATTAGAATGCCCCGGAATGACATTCGACCAAATCGAAAATATTAGCAATGTTTAGTGGCGGCCCCGCAATATCATTTCAGTGTATTTTCCGTTGTCAATTTGACTGATGTATCAACAGCTGCTTTGCCAAAGTCATGACAGCAGAATGGCATCTTTTTATAATGAAAGTTTTATACTTTTCCTAAGATAATATACATCAGGATATCAAGAATATAAACACACATTATTGCTTGACAAAATTATCGAACATTAACACGCCATAAATTCAAATATTTGAAAAAACTGATAAAAATCAGTCATAATTTGTAAATAGCGCCACCTGAAGTGGAAAGAATGAAACATTGCTAATATTCTCAATTTGGTCGAAACAAAATCTAATCAGTGCCTACACCATTATCTATGTTTTATCTTTACTTCTCGATTTTATTCAATGGTTACTATGGTTTCATAAGAATTTTCATCGAATATATTGCATTAGAATATTCTGTGACCATAGAAGATGAATGATCCCATTAGTAATTCACAAGTGGCAGGTCTAATTATTAGTTGTTACTATGGTTTTATAAGAATATTCATCGAATCTGTTTAGATTCGGTGAATTTGACTCTACGTACAACATGAATCCAGAAAAGCTCAAATAACTCGGGAATTACTGAATTTAGGAGCAAGAGTATCTGAGAGTGCTATCATTATTTTTCTTCGCAGAATCCAACGCAATCATAAAAAATAGGGTTCTAATTTGAAAAACAGAAGTTATGGCCAATTTTCGATGACAGTTTTTGACACAAAAATTGAAACACTCTGTGATGATATTTATGAAATTCAAAAAATGCATGATCTTTCCACATTCTTCTTCTTTGACGTTGTGAGAACGGTTTACATTCGGGATGTTCAGAATAAGAAAAACTAACAAAATACTGACTATAAATATTTGACTTTTTTGCCGGTTTTCTTCGATATTTTGAAGCATCAAATAACCAATCATATCAGAAACGAAAAATTATAAAAAAATTTTTTTTTACAAATTTATTTTCACTCGATCCTTGTATATCCGGAAGTGCTCAGGCTCCAGAAATATTTTAGGTCCGTAGAAAATTTCGAACAATATCATAATCTCAATATTCAGATTTAAAATATATCCAGTTCTCCAGAAACGTCTATTAGGCGTTGATTCATAATGAAAAAAAGTCAAGGGCGGATTAACGAGGGGGGCCAATGGGGTTTTTTACCCCCTATGAGTATCGAAGACCTCGTTCTGAAAAAATTACGTTTCAAAGTTCATTTGAGGTTATTAAATGCTGTGTACCGGATTTAATGGAATGAAAGCTATATCCGCTGTTGATAAAAGTATGTATATTTTGAATAGATACTTAACTTATGTCTATTTCTTAAAATAAGAGTTAATCCTTTGGGTTTTGTCGCGGTTCATCTACGATCACGATTTCGTTGAATTCAGGAATGTCTTTAACTAAATTTTGTTCCATGGACAACATTGCGAGCGCCGTTAGTCTTTCTTCCGACATTGTATTTAGAAACGACTTGATCGATTTTTAAGTAGGGAAGCATATTTCAGTTTCTGCGGCTGTCATTGGCATTAAATCAAAAACTTCACATATTTCACAATCCAAACCATACACAGTCACTATCAAATTTAAAGTACGTAAGCAACCGGTCAAGTTCCCGTTTTCTTGTGTTATTTCTGGCCGAGAGTAAAATATGGGCAATTCCAAATTCAGGAATTGTTTTTCAACCATATGAATTGCATTATTTGCATTGCAGAAACTATCACCAGAGATGATTTTAAAAAGCAAGACAATCCTTAATTTGAAATATAATAATGTCGCAGATTTCTCTCGCAAACTCAAATAACTAAGTTAAATTTCGTTAGATCACACCCCCTCATTGTCAGTCCTTAAATCCTCAACGCAACTTACAACACGAAACAATGGGCACCTACAAAATCTATTAATCTACCCATTTATTCCTTCGACAAGCTGCTACTTCTACGCCCGAATCACAGCGCAACGGCTCGAATGGTCAGTGAGAACGGCAAACAAATAGAATCAGCGCGGACAAAGACCTGATGAATCACATCACCGGTAGCATTAGGTATCAAATTAACCCATTTAGGAACGAGATATGGAGAGGAAAATTAAGTAAATTAAAACCTCACGATAACTCACTTTGGAAAACGGCGAACATTTTCAAAAAAGAATTCAACCCTATCCCCATACTCACCGAAAATACACAGAACTACACCTCGGACGCGGAGAAATCTAAAATATTCGCGGAAACTTTTAAGAAAAATTATAATATCCCACAGTCCGATAATAACCAATATAAAGAAGTAGAAAATACAGGGTCTTTCACGAGGAACCTCACCCATATTTACACGGGAAACTACTGAACGTATTTTCATGAAATTCAGCACTTATAAGTATTTCACGATGCTGATGAAATCTAAAATATTTTCAAGGCATGAGCACCTCCGGTTTTTCCGGAAATGACGTCAACTTCCGTTTTTCAAATTAGAACACCATTTTTTTATTGCAGAAATAGATTCCTTAGAAAATTTCAAGTTATTTTGATGTAACATTTTTCAGTTTTGGTTGGAAAATTCTCTCTGAGCGGGAAAATTCGAAAAAAAAATCGAAAATAGAGCTCCGCTGAAACAAGAATAACTTCGAGGTTTTTTGATAAAAAATTTTCATTTTTGGGATTTTTCAAGATGTAAGATTGATGTATCCACTTTAAAAATCGAAATCGCGATTCATGAAACAGGGGGTGAAAAAATCGCTTTCAAAGTTAGGGATGACAAAATCGTGAAAAATCAATTTTTTCAAATTAGAACCCCATTTTTTTATGGTAGATATTGAATCTACGTTAAAAAATAATGTGAGTGTATGCATCACACCCTTGCCCTAAAGTGGATATTTTCTGAGTTATTCACAAAAAACTGTTTTTCGTCTTGAATTTTCAGCTATTTATTTTCCCTTCACGCCAAAAAGATGAAATTTTCAGGAACTGTTACTTAAACCATGTTTAAGATTTTACTACCCTAATATGCAAGAGAAAAAAGTTACAGGTTGTTCCTAAATAGATGGCGAATTTGGATTCGAATTTGTATCGGAAACCTCTTTATTTCAACTAATCGGCCATCGGTTTTCTCTCCAGTGATAAATAAATAATTCCTTATGAACCATGTGCAAAAACTTACCATGTTTTACATTCTTTTTTTTTAATGATAGATATCATTGATTACATGCTACTGAATAAAGAGGAATTTGGCAGATGTAATTAATGATATCTATCATTTAAAAAAAAGAATGTAAAACATGGTAAGTTTTTGCATATGGTTCATAAGGAATTATTTATTTATCACTGGAGAGAAAACCGATGGCCGATTAGTTGAAATAAAGAAGTTTCCGATACAAATTCGAATCCAAATTCGGCATCTATTTAGGAACAACCTGTAACTTTTTTCTCTTGCATATTAGGGTAGTAAAATCTAAAACATGGTTTAAGTAACAGTTCCTGAAAATTTCATCTTTTTGGCGTGAAGGGAAAAGGAATAGCTGAAAATTCAAGACGAAAAACAGTTTTTTGTGAATAACTCAGAAAATATCCACTTTAGGGCAAGGGTGTGATGCATACACTCACATTATTTTTTAACGTATATTCAATATCTGTCATAAAAAAATGGGGTTCAAATTTGAAAAAATTGATTTTTCACGATTTTGTCATCCCTAACTTTGAAAGCGATTTTTTCACCCCCTGTATCATGAATCGCGATTTCGATTTTTAAAGTGGATACATCAATCTTACATCTTGAAAAATCCCAAAAATGAAAATTTTTCATCCAAAAACTTCGAAGTTATTCTTGTTTCAGCGGAGCTCTACTTTCGATTTTTTTTTCGAATTTTCCCGCTCAGAGAGAATTTTCCAACCAAAACTGAAAAATGTTACATCAAAATAACTTGAAATTTTCTAAGGAATCTATTTCTGCAATAAAAAAATGGTGTTCTAATTTGAAAAACGGAAGTTGACGTCATTTCCGGAAAAACCGGAGGTGCTCATGCCTTGAAAATATTTTAGATTTCATCAGCATCGTGAAATACTTATAAGTGCTGAATTTCATGAAAATACGTTCAGTAGTTTCCCGTATAAATATGGGTGAGGTTCCTCGTGAAAGACCCTGTATAGTTAGAAATTTCCTCACTTCCAATACTATCAACATCCCAAACAGTGAATTCCTTACAAACCCAACAGAAGACAAAGCACTGACAAAAACCTTACAAAATAATAAAGCTCCGGGTCATGATGGACTCGATAACAGATTGATCAAAAAACTATCAAAAAAAGCCATAGAACAGCTAACTTACATAATCAACGCGATCATCACACAACAACACTGGCCGGATTCCTGGAAAACGGCTATAGTCATTCCGATCCCCAAACCAGGAAAAAAGAAAACTGATCCAAACAGTTACAGACCGATCAGTCTGTTACCGACCATAAGCAAACAGAAAAAGTAGTATTGTGTAGATTTAAAACAATATCAAAAAAACTAGGAATACGGGATAAATATCAATTTGGATTCAAGGAATAGCACAGCGCCGTTCAACAAATATGCCGAATAGTAACAGACACAATAAACGGCTTTAATAAACAACAACACACCGTCATGTTATTGCTAGACGTGGAGAAAGCTTTTGACAAAGTATGGATCAATGGATGGATATATAAGCTGATCAAATTAAAATTCCCGACATACCTCATCAGAATTATTCATTCATACCTCACAAACCGCAAATTTAAAGTTAAAATCAATGACATGCTTTCAGAACCAATAAACATAGAAGCCGGCATAGTTCAGGGATCCATTCTAGGACCCAGATTATTCAACCTATACCTCCACGACATTCCTATACCTTTCCGGGGACAAACCTTGCCCTATTCGCGGACGAAACCGCCGTCTACGCCCATTCATCTTGGGCGAATGTGGCAAATTCTAAATTACAATACCATTTGGATATACTGTCAAAGTACTACGAAAAATGGAAAATAACGCTTAACGAATCAAAAACAGAAGAAATAGTGTTCAGCAAGAGAATCAACGATAAGAAGATTTTCTCCAAATTGAGATTGAATAGTCACCAAATCACCCCTAAAAATAGCGTGAAATATCTAGGAGTAGAACTAGATGAAAGATTAAACTTCACAAAGCCCACATCGAAAACAGCCTAGTTCGAGGTTACGCTGCTGAAAGAAAACTAAACCCTTTACTGCGCAGAAACAGTAACTTAGACCAAAATAACAAAGCCCTCATCTATACAGCAATGATTAGGCCACTAATCACATACGGGGCTCCTGCCTTTTGTCACATTCGCCTGTCACCTCTCCGTCCACTCCAGGTATTCCAAAACAAATGCCTCCGTCTCATAACAAACAGAAATAGATATGCCCGAATAACAGACCTTCATGAGTCAACCGCCATCCCCACAATCCGCGAATTTATCGACCAATTGTCTAATCAATTCTATAACAACCAGTGTCGCGTGAATGAGCTCACAAGAAATATCACAAAAACGAGGTGTAATAACATAAACCCTCATAGCAAACACCCCTCACCCTAGCAATTCCTTCCTATATTCCATATTCCCTCTACCAGTGGTCAGTGGCGGATCCAGCTCTCGAGAAAGGGGGGGGGGGGGGTCACGGTCAGGTGGATTACATACCCGCCAATTGATTTTTTGAAGACAAATCCGCATCCCCAAAATAAAATTCTGATGAGGTCTAACACAAACAAGAAGTTTATTCGATTTATTACAAAAACAAAAACTCAATGAGAATAATAACAAAGGTATAATTATGTAAATAGCAAAGGGAATTTTTCTATTTCTCCTTCTTGCGAAACGAGTGATGACTTCCTCTACATCAACAGATATGCCATTATGGATACGAAGAAGTGCTAGTCCAATAAGTCGTTCTCCTGCCATCGAAGCTCTTAACCATGTTTTGAGCCTTCTCAGAGTGGAAAATGACCTCTCTACCGTTGCCACACTAACTGGTAGTGTTCCGAGTAAACTGAGAAATTTTCTCACATTTAGATACATTTCAGAATCACAGTTTTCTAGGAGATTATATATCGCCTCTGGAATCTTCTTCTCTTGTTGCCATTTCATCTTCCATAAGCGATATTCATTCGTATTCGTAACGATTGAAACAGGAGGATTGTCCAATAGAAGTTTACTAACTGATTTACCAACTCATTAACTATTTCAATACGGGCGTAGCCAGGATTTATAACAGGGGGGGGGGCAAACCATGGTCATGGTCCAAGGTCGTTCAAAATGTGAAATTTTGGGATAAAAAGAAAAGGCAGATTTAATTCATTTTTTCTTCCAGGGGGGGCGGCTGCCCCTCCCTGCCCCACGCTGGCTACGCCCATGTATTTCAATATAATCATTTTCATTTTTTGAATAAACGACTTTAGGTATAAAAACCCCTAATTTGAATAAATTCATTACTTCAGATGACAGTCGATCCTCTAGGTCGTTTATTATTGAATCCAGAAGAGGAATGTACACAGACCTGCGGAAATACTCTTCTGCAGACTGGGCAGGCTGATTATTGGCTCTGTGTATTTGTATTTTGACTATTCTAGGGCATTTAATAGTCACATCTTGCTGCTCAGCTACTTCCTTTGCCTCTTCAAAAAGCTGTCGGAAAACTACATCCGCTTTTTCCCTTTTTTCTCGTAACACACTCATCGTAATCTTTTATGGCATCCGTAGCTCTTTTCAAATCAATTGAGCTGGTTTGTAATATTCTACTCAAAGAAATGGACAAATTATTCTCCCAAAATTAAGATTTTTTTCATTATTGGAACTAATTACCCTCCAATATTCACTTAAATATGATTCAATTCTATTTTTTCAATCGAAACATTTTTTCATCAAACACAAGATTTGAGGGTTCGTCCAGTCCAGGGGGGGGGGGTCATGACCCCCATGACCCCCCCCCTGGATCCGCGCTTGCCAGTGGTATATAGTGTCTCCCAGTTGTATATAGTGTACATAATATATATTCACAATTACTTTGAACAGGTTTTTTGTTTTTATTTTTCCTGTATATGTATGTAAAACAAGAAGGCCGTCCCTGCTTCGCCCGGGCAGATATTTGTTTCACGCGGCGGTTTCATCTTCAACACTTCAACGTGCCATATCTTTTGATGTACTCGTTGTAATTGTATGATGTGAAGGGCAATTTCGTTCTAAATTAAATACTGGGGATAAATAACGTATAAGGCTGGATTAGGATCAATACCCAATTCATAAAAACACACTCCCGAATAGTGCATAATTCTGGGAAACATCTGATTACCATAAACAGGTAATAGCAAGTCAATCTTCAGAGATAGATATATGCTATCGCGGACTTTTTTGTAGAACTATTTAAGAGGTACATTTCCGTCATACATTGTATCCACGTAAGTCGTACGGTTTTTGCAGCGCACGCGAATATAGCTGATTATGGCTGATTTTTTTGTAATTATTGAAGTTATAGTAGGTATCCTTATTTTTTTCTTGTGAATTGTATAGCCTATGTCACTCAGGGATAATGTAGCTTTCTAAGGGTGAAAGAATTTCTGAAATCGGTCCTGTAGTTTTCGAGCTTATTCCTATCAAACAAACAAAAATACAAATCTTTCCTCTTTATAATATTAGTATAGATAATGAAACACTTCTTGGTGGATTAACGTTTTTTTATTCACAGTTTATCAGTGGGCTTTATTCGTACAGATCAATACAAATGTACATTCCGTCAGGGAATACAAAATGGCAGGTTATGTTGTGTTGTTTACTAACTCGACCTTGCTTGCGTCTGGTTAGAGAGCGTGGTACTGAGAGAGTAGAGAGGGATCATCGAAAGCCATCGCTTCAAATCACAGAGTGTTTGACTAATGTCAAATGTAGGCCTAATGGCCTACGCTATAGATTCGGTAGATATGGTCTCAGCTTATTATTATATCAATTCATAAGGGGGTTCAAAATTCACATTGCTTACACGGCCATACTGACACTTGAAACGACCTCGTTTCATTAACATAGCAAACAATAATACTTTTCAGGTTTCATAAAGCATTGTTTCACTAACATTTGATACAATTGAGTTTTTGTGAGGCATGGCTATGTTCAAAGCGCTGGCTCGCGCTGCGGCTTTGTATTTCAGGTTGGAAAAAGAGCCAGGCAAATAAAGAAACCACCACCGCTTACATGCTCACCACTCAAGATTTAGAACTAATTAGCCAAGAACTAAAAGTCAGCTTCAGCTGATCACCACAAAATTGATGATCTGCTATATAATTATTCAGGTTATGCACTGGACCAATTATAAAATGTTCTTCCGCAATTCCTTGCTTCTTGAATGAGCTCCAATCCTCGCTTCGTTAGACGATTTTACAGCCATGATCAACAATCAATTGAATAACAATATTTCGAGGCTATAAACTCCTAATAAAAGTGATTAGATCCAAACAAGATAATCAGCAAAAATTAAAATTTCTTAACTCTTCACTAAAGATTTTGACTATCCAGTCGTTACATAATATGAGTATTTTTATTCAGTTTCATTTAATCTTCTGATGTAAATTCCGATGTTATCTGAAATAAAGCCCATTAATATTTTTTTAACGTCCGTGTGAGGGGAAAACCCTTTATGGGCACCGAGAGGGTCCGCACTCTCGGTAGTGTGAGAATCCAGGATCTTGTTTGGCTACTCACTAAAAACCCCCTCACACCTTCAATGGAGGAGTTCTTCATCCTGCCCTCGCAGCGTCCCTTAACAAAAGAGATGAGCTGCAAGTGCCTTCTAGAGTTCATGGGACCTGATGATATGGAGTGACCCGAGCAACACTGCTTTCTGCATTCTGTGCGCCAATACCTCGGCCAGTGATCTGCAGACCGGGATAATCTTCAGTTCATCCACATAGTTAGCTCTCATTCCACCGAGACATCGTATGATAAGTACGACCATCCTAATTTTATGACCTGGGTATAAAGTTCCAAGCTCGAACATAAGGTCTTTGTATTTTTGCCTCTTCTGTTGTTCCTTCATCACAACATTATTTTCAGCAGGGGGGGGAGAATTCCACGACAAATAACTCCTTCAGCTCCTTGTCCAGCAGAAGTATGTCTGGCTTAACAGCATTGATCTGTCGTGTTGTTGAGACAGGATAGTTCCAGCATATCCGAGCTCTTTCGTTCTGGACCACCGCTTCAATCTCCAGAGGCACATATGGTAGCACCGGTTCTTTGTCTATCCCATACGCGGCTCTCAGATGGAAGTATAGAATTCGGAGTGCCGCGTTGTGTCTCTCTACATACCCCGATGGAGCATGGACTCTGCAGGCGGAAAGGATGTGCATAATCGTTTCCCGTTGCCCATGGCAAGCCCTGCATGTTGTTGGGGTGTCCATTTTCATGATGTTCTTTTTATACCATCTTGTATTCAGTACTCCATCTTGACACGCCATCACAAATCCTTCTGTCTCTGACTTAAGGCTAGCTGACTTTAGAAAGGCGAAAGACAATTCTTCAGACAGGTCCTGGTCTTTTAAACTCCTGAAATTTATGGAGTGCAAGGTCTCACTCATATGATGTTCGAGTAATGTATCTGACTGAGACTTTCGGATCAGTCTTGCTAGGCTTCTTTGGTCCGCTCGAGTGATCGGTGCTCCAGCGAGCTCAGGATTGATCGATACGCCGGTTATGCTGAGCTTATCCAGGGCCCTTTGTGCAGCTCGGAATAGGAAGGCTCCATGGTTCGCAATTTCATGCTGAGCGACAAATTTCAGAAGCGGATCTTCACTTCTTAGAATCCTTACTGCCATTTCCAATGTTTGTTGATAGTGTTGATATTCCAAACATTGCAATCCTCTACCCTCCTGGCTTCGGGGAAGGTATATCTTCTGTATTGAGCTGTTGGGATGTAGGCTACGATTCATGTTCATCGTTTTCCTTGTTAACCTATCAAGATCGAGGAGCTCGTTTACCGTCCAGTTCACCACTCCGAAAGAGTAGGTGAGAATCGGGATGGCTAGCATATTTGTAGCAGATACTTTATTCTTTCCTGACAGCTGCGATTTCCAAATGTCTCTCAGCTTCTTTTTGTAGCTGGCTGTTAAGTCTTCCTTTATCAGGTGGTTCCTTCTGCCTGGTGGTCCGGCCTTATATCCTATTTTGCTCTCCCTCAACTCAATTGTTAGTGGTATGAGTGTTATGCAGAATAATAGCGGGCTTAGCGAATCTCCCTGAAAAACTCCCCTCCTGTATCTCACCCATCCCGTATATACGGTTCGACCCTCTGCTCGGATGTTAAACTTCGTTTTCCACAGCGCTATGATGTTTTCTATTGCGTGGATGATGTTAGGATGGACTTTCAGCATTTTTAATAGCCGTATTATCAGTTCGTGCGGCGAGGTGTCATATGCTTTCGCGTAGTCCAACCATGATGTGTGCAGGTCGCGCTTGTAGTATCTGGCGTCTAGACATAAGCTCTTGTCTATGAGCAAGTTGTCCTTGCATCCTTGCACTCCTTTATTTGCTCCCCTCTGTTCGTAGATACTTTTCCACACTGGTCCAATAACCCTCAGTATTTGATCTTGAATTACACTTGTGAGGATCTTATACAGTGTATTGAGGCAAGTGATTGGGCGATAGTTCTTGGGTTGCCCTAAATCACCTGATTTTGGGATCAGCACTGTTCTACTCTCCACCAACCATGACGGAATCGGCTCACGGCGAGTCAGCATCCCGCTGAATAATCTTGCCAGGTGTTGATGTGTAGCTGGAAAACTCTTCCACCAGTAGTTTTGAATACCGCCCAGTCCAGGTGCTGTGAAATCACGCTTGTTCTTAAGGGCTTTTCTAATATCTTCGGTTGATATTTCAGAAAGTTCATCGTTCTGCTGTTGGTTTTGGTCACACATCTGCTGGAATCTGAGAAGTGCTGGAGTATCCCTGATTTCTGCTTGTTGTTCATACAGGCTTTTCCAAAATTCTTCGACCTCCTGCGGTGATGGTGGATTCTGTGCCTTTTGTTGTTGGGACTGAAATAGTTTCGATGGTTCTGCGGTGAAGGTGTTGTTATCTTCAATCCATTTTTGCCTTTTTATTAGTTTATTCCGCGCTGCAGCAAGTGATCTTATTTTATCTACAGCTTTCTGCTTCAGTAGATGGAATGTGGACAAGTCTACTGTATGATGTATGGAACGAAGCTCCTCAATCATATCCTTCATTTTCTTGCTGGATTCAATTTTGCCTCTCAGAACATCTATGATACATTGGTACCAAGATGCCTGCTGCCTCATTGATTTTATTTTGATGTCAAGCCGACTGAGTCTTAACCTATGCTTATCGTTCTTCATAGCTGTACTTTTAGGTGGACATAGAAGCGAAGCGGCCGCTCTCACTGCAGCCACTACATCCTCTAGTCTCGTTAAGATGATCTTGAATTACTTTATCCCATATGGCTAGATCTTCAGCCTTATGTCTTGTTTTCATTCGGGTGGCCTTGACCAGTGGGTTTCTGACGGCAGCCTCAAATGCTTCCCTTGTTTTGACGATTAACTTCGGAACATCTCTCACCGTTCTTGGCCTCTGTTGCTGTTGATCTGGAGCATCTGTCACCTGCTCTTCAGCGTGTTCTATTTCTGGAACATTTCTCACTTGTTACGCTCTTGGTCTTGCCCTCAGGGCTGATGCTTGGTGTTGTTGGTTTGGAGCATCTGTCACCTGCTCTTCACCTTGTTCTTTTTCCGGAACATCTCTCACTTGTTCCACTCTTGGCCTTGCCCCCAGGACTGTTGCTTGGTGTTGTTGGTTTGGAGCATCTGTCACCTGCTCTTCACCGTGTTATTTTTCCGGAACATCTCTCACTTGTTCCGTTCTTGGCCTTGCTCCCAGGGCTATTTATTGCTTGATGTTGTTGGTTTGGAGCATCTGTCACCTGCTCTTCACCGTGTTCTATTTCGGGAACATCTCTCACATGTTCTGTTGTTGACCTGTTGGAGCGTGTACCAGTCCCGGTTCGGCCCGTAATATTTCTCACCAGGGCTACAGCTTGTTCTTCAGCTGTGTCAATCGTCAATTGCTAATGTTGGCTCGAAGCATCTGTCACCTGCTCCTCAGCTTGCTGTTCCGTCCTCTCTTGCTCTTGAGACCGCCATAAGATTCCTCTTCTTTTGAGATGACTGATCTGATCTCTAAGGTTTTGCTGCGTCATGAAGTCAAGGTCTGGATAATTTTCGCGCCACAGACCATGCAGCCTATTCATGTACCCTCGTCTTTCGGGTCTTGATCTTCTGTATAGTGATGTCAGCAGGCTATGCTGCTCGGGCGTCCACTTGTGGCGTCCCCTTTGTGCCGTCCACTTTCGGCTGCCGGTTCCGACTACGGGCTGCTCTTTCGAACGTTGAATCCCTATGCGACCGACAACCTGAACTCTCTCCTCGTCGATGTCCTCCTCGTCTAAAGGCATAGCTTCTTGTATGGCAGGCGCCTGCCTTCTCAGCATCCTGCCGTTGGTGTCCCGCATGCTGTCACGTCCAGCACCAACTCCAGACGCGCCCTGACGACCCCCAGGCAGCGACTGTTCTCCGAGGCTTAGTATATTTCTTTCCGACATCGGTTGAGAGTGACCGGGGTCCGCGGGATTGTCACACCCGTACACTACAAAGCAGTACCCCCCGTGCGGGTTTGCCACCATTTACCCTTGGTGGCCCAGGTAACTCGGGTCGTGGGGACGTCACCCCCCATGTGGTATGGCAGAAACCACACCACACCCGTGCGGTTCCCATTATATTATTATTGTGACTATCCAGTCTTCACGTATTTATTATTATTATGACCATCCAGTCTTCACGTATTTATTATTATTATGACTATCCAGTCTTCACGTATTTATTATCATTATGACTATCCAGTCTTCACTTATCTTGTTGACGATT
The DNA here is from genome assembly GCA_951802165.1 of Adalia decempunctata. NCBI lineage: Eukaryota > Metazoa > Arthropoda > Insecta > Coleoptera > Coccinellidae > Adalia > Adalia decempunctata. The sequence continues at coordinate 53,632,062 of OX637697.1, forward strand.
TTCTCAACTCCTATGTGTGAAGATTCATCATGGTGCAGTTTCATCTCCAATCTAGCCAAAATTGGGACAAAGCATCTCATTGGGTGAGTCCTCTTCCCTTGCCAGTAAACCAAGTCATCCTGACTGCAAAACCTTCCTCATGTAGATTTCCACTTAAGATCTCCATGCAAAATGAGTCGACTTTTTGCCATTCACCAATAGATTGAGGAGTACCTGTAACAGATTTGAGCGCCAGTATTTTGTTCTCGCAAGGCAAATTCCTACTCAAATAATCGACATGCTTCATCTTATCACCTGGGCGATATTCTCTTTATAATCTCCGAGAGCCTTATCAATTGCTGACTGATAACATGAAGGAGAATTTATGAAACCAAAGGGCATTCTATTAGGTGTAATAAATGCTATAATGTGTTTGGAACTGTTCGTCCAATCCTGACAAGTCTAATTCTAAATCTTTACCAACTAAAGTGAACGTTTTAGGAGATTTTCTAAAGGATGTCACAAAATAAATACAATCTTTATTAATTTCAAGTTGAATATCCCCTACTTTGAGTATATCTAATCCGATCAAAGCATCAATATCCTTATGTGGAATAATACTATCTCTAACTATATTGAATTAAATTTCTATAGCTAATTCACACTTGAAAAATAGGATGTTTGCTTTCCCTAATGTTTTAAATTCAACGTTTCCTATTCCCATACTTCTTTTAGTTTGAGGAATTACTTCGCATTTCAACTTTCTAGCAACACTTTCTTCAATTAAGCAAATATCTGAACCTGTATCAATTAAATATGAGATTTGAGCAGAATTGTTTTTATGTTTGAGCTCTCCTTCTGGGTAACTAATTTTGGATGAGCTTTTAGCGATAAGGGTAATATTATTGGATGGTCTAATTAGATGGTCCAGATTGTTTTTATACCAACAAAAATTTTCAGAATGCCCATCTCTTTTACAAAAATTACAGTATGGTCGTTCTGAATCTGACCCAAGTTTTTTCATTAATCTGCAGTCAATGGCTTTGTTACCAACTTTATCACAGTTTCTGCATTTAAAATAAAATTTTTCATCCTTTACTTGGTGTGGTCTTTTTCTGTTAATATCTGATAGGTGTGTTAATGGTGCTGAAGAATCACTATCAAATGATGACAATAATTTAAGAAGTTCTGATTCCTCTTTTGGCGATTGTATCTCAACTCTATTTTTGACTTCAGCATTGACAATATCATGTGAAACTAGACTTAAAATAATGTCCCATGGAAATCCGTTATAGAATTTTTTAAGTGAATTTAGTTCAACTTGACCATACTCTACTAAAAATTCAAATTCTGAACTTTTTATTGCCATGCAGGATAAAAGTCTTGTGGCAGGGGTTCCTCTTAAAGGAAATGCGATTTCCAAATCATTACAAAAAGTAGTCCAATTTGTATTTAAAGGCTTCCAATTAACATAGAATCGTCGGGATCGTACTGCATGAAATCCACATGGTTTTGAGCATCGTTGTTAGTTGAACTCGATCTTCCACTTGCCATGTTCGCAATGAGTTCCATCATTTTCATCTGCAGTTGAGCTTGAATTTCCATCATCTGAATCATCGTCATCGGTTCGACTTGGGCAGCATTCTCTTGATTTTGATGATCCATTTTGGAAGAATTCGTTTGCACAAAGAACTCGGTCAAACTCGTAGAATTTAGGTTCTAATTCTTTCTTTGTTAAGAAAGAACCAATCCCACTTCTGATGTAAAATAATAAAACACTTCTTGGTGGATTAACGTTTTGTTTATTCACAGTTTATCAGTGGGCTTTATTCGTACAGATTAATACAAATGTACATTCCGTCAAGGAATACAAAATGGCAGGTTATGTTGTGTTGTTTACTAACTCGACCTTGCTTGCGTCTGGTTAGAGAGTGTGGTACTAAGAGAGAGAGAGAGTAGAGAGGGATAATCGAAAGCCATCGCTTCAGATCACAGAGTGTTTGACATTAGGCCTACGCTATAGATTCGGTAGATATGGTCTCAGCTTATTGTTATATCAATTCATAAGGGGGTTCAAAATTCACATTGCTTACATGTATATTCATAAACTAAGATTCAACAAATCACTTAAAATCGTAAAAGAATTGTCAAAAGGAGCTCATATTCATATCAAAATTGTAGTGGTTACTTTTAAGTAGGAATTATAAAATACGATAATTAGTAAAAGCGTGTACTCTATGTACAGCAAGTTTGTAATTCCAAAAAGTTGAATAAATTGATTTTTGATTTGATTTTGATTGGTCAGTGAGAACTGGAGACGCGTCCAGTTGCCATGGCAAATTGAAGGTAAATAAGATAATACCAATACATAAAAAAGGTGATACTGAGGATATGGGTAATTATCGTCCCATAGCCCCTACACCCGTTGTGGGGTTTTATCCCCTAATTTTTGATAAAGAAATACTTGAGTTCTTACTTGTTTGAATATAATGACTGACTTTTTTACAATTGTCAAAAACTCTCATTTATAAGTAATTAAATCTCGCCTTCTTATAAATTTGAATTATGAATGCATTCACATTATTATTCGATCTATGATTCGATTTCAAACATTCCGCCCACCTTGAAACCTCATAGTTTCAACAAAACGAAAAATGAGAAATGATAAATTTACAAACTGATTCAAATATAGCTAGATTATAAATGTGTTACTTATTAACTAATAAAATTGTCTTCAATCGGAAGCACACAAATCCTTTGCACGGCACGAGTTACTTCACCGCCTTGTGTTTTTATCGACACCACTCGAATGATCCCGTCTGATCCTGGGAAAACCTTTAAAACTCTTCCCAATTTCCACTTCAGAGGGGGAAGATGATCTTCCTTCAAAATAACCAATAATCCTGGTTTCACACATCTCTGTTCGTTGTCCTCCATTTGGTTCTTTGTTGTAGTGTGGAGATGTACTCTAAAGACCATCTTGACCAAAATCGTTGCATCGCCTGAGTGATTAGTTGATATTGGGTCAGACAACAGACTTTGGTTTGTTCTAGATCAGGCTCTGGTATTGATGATAAAGATGCACCAATGAGGAAATGACCTGCTGTTAGGGCTTGAATATCTTGAGGATCAGAAGACAAGGGAGTCAAAGGTCTTGAATTGAGACAAGCTTCTATTTGAACTATTAATGTGTGCAACATTTCAAAAGTTGGTGTAAAGTTTACATTAAGAATTCTATATAAATGAAATTTTGCTGCCTTCACGGCGGATTCCCATATACCACCTTGATGAGGTGATCTGCTTGGAATGAAACTCCATTGAATCGACTCAGATGCTAAATGATTGCCAATTTTATTCTGTTCTGCGCCCAAGACCTTCAAGAAATCTTTCAAAGCAGAGTTTGCGCCAATGAAGTTTGTACCGTTGTCGGAAAATATTTTGACAGGTTTGTCCCTTCTACCGATAAATCTCTTTAAACAATTGAGAAAAGCATCCGAGCTCATGTCACTCACTAATTCTAGATGAGTAGCCTTAGTGGCGAAACACACGAAAATGCATAAATACACCTTTATTATTTTTGTGTTTCTCAATTTGTTGGCTTTGATATTGAATGGACCGGCAAAATCTGTTCCGCAAAAGAGAAAAGGACGAGTTGCCGTAATTCGTTCTTTCGGTAAATTACCCATTAATTGTTGCATGGAAAGCGGTTTGGCTCTAAAACAAATTATGCATTTTTTTAACACTGACTTTATTTTATTTTTGCCTGAAATTGGCCAATATTGCTGACGGATTATTGATAAAAGTGCCAATGGACCAGCCTGCAAATTTTTATAATGAAATGACTGGATGATTAGTTCTGTTAACTTATGATTTTGTGGCAAAATGATTGGAAATTTCTGTGAAAATATCATAGTAGCATTCTTCAATCTGCCACCAACCCTTAAAATTTTTTCATCATCTATGAATGGATTGAGAGCTAATATTTTACTTCGCTTGGAAGTGGGATTTCCTTTTATCAACGCATTCATGTCATCATAGAAGGATTCTATTTGAGCAGTTTTTATTAGAAATTTCATAGCTCTGTTGAGCTCTTCGACTGTTATGAATTCTTTCTTAAGTTTTTCACTCTGAGCATGTAAGCTGTAACTCTTTGCAATTTCAACAATGAAGAGAATTTATTGAAAAACTCTGAATTTTGTTCCGATTTCACTAAATTTATCATAGTTGGTTTACATTCAGGGATCTCTTCAGGAACAGTTGATGAACCTTCTGGCCAAAACTCTTCATTTTCAGAAAGCCATGATGGAGCTTTCCACCAAAGATTCGACTTTTCCAACTCATCAGGTGCGAGTCCTCTAGAGATAATGTCTGCTGGGTTGTCTCTACTTGCTACGTACTTCCACTGGTGAATATTTGTTAATATGTATGGTTCTCCTGATATCCAAGCAAGTGTTATTTGGGATTCACACCAATATGTAATGCGGTTGATATCAAGTTCCATTGCGCTCACAGTTGAATGAACTAACCGAGCCATTAATAATGCACCACACAGTTCCAATTTTGGTAGTGAAATAGACTTCAGGGGAGAAACTTTTGATTTGGCACAGATCAATTGGATGTAATGAGTGCCATCCAATGCAGTGGAACGTGCATATACACAAGCACCATAGGCTTGTTCTGAAGCATCAGAGTATCCATGGATCTGTACTTCCACTGACACTTGACAGATTATTTGTCTGGGAATTTTGATGTGTTTCAGTTTCAGAAACCTTTCTTGAAATTTCAGCCATTCAAAATGAATATCAGCTGGAACTGACTCATCCCAAGACAAATTCAATCTCCACAATGTCTGCATAATTAATTTGGCTTTAATCGTGCAAGGTCCTACCAATCCAAGAGGGTCAAATGTCTTTGACAGTGTTGATAACATTTTCCTCTTGGCGACTCTTCTTTCAACTGGAGATTGCTGAATAGTGAAATGTAGAATATCTTCCGTTGAATTCCACAGCAAGCCTAATGTTTTCTTGATTCCATCCTCTGGAATCAAATGCTTGCTTGGATTATCATTACTGTTGTTTATAATTTGGGAAACATTTGATGACCACTTGCGGAGGTTGAAGTGAGCCTTATCTAATATACTCTGGAGTATCACTTTGATATTTGTTGCTTCTTCTACTGAACTGGCTCCGGTCAATAAATCGTCGACATAGAAATCCTTGCAAATTATATTTGCTGCTAATGGTTCTGTTCTCATTGATTCTATGCCAACTTGATGTAGACAACGTATTGCCAGATATGAAGCTGATGACGTGCCATATGTCACGGTCTTCAATTTGTATTCCTTGACTTCGTCATCAGGATTCAATCTCCAGAGAATTCTTTGCAAGTCTTGATGCTCTTCTTGGACAAGAACTTGACGATACATTTTTTCTATGTCTGCTGATAACACAACATTGTGTTTCCTGAACCTGACTAAAATAGAAAAAAAGATCTTGTTGAATAGTTGGACCTACTTTCAAACTATCATTCAGTGAGATTCCTGTGCTAGAAGCGCATGAACCGTCGAAGACTACTCTCAATTTAGTTGTTGAACTTTCTTCCTTCCAAACTCCGTGATGAGGTAAATAATTAACCAACGTTTCCTTTGATGTTGACTCCTTTACCAAAGTCATATGACCTAGACTTTCATATTCCTCCATGAAATTGATGTAATACTCTTTCAGAATGTTACTTCTGGAGAATTTTCTTGTCATGTTTTTGAGCCTTTTCAAAGCTGTTTGATATGTGTCACCTATATCTTCAATGTTTATTTTGACTAGCAATGGCACAATGAACTGTCCTGTCTCATTCCTTTGATGTTTTTCTGTGAATTCCCTTTCACATTCTTGATGGTCCTGACTTGTGAAATTCCCTTTTGAACATTCCTCCATTTCCCAAATCGAAGTTCACGTCTCTGACTAAGTTACAGCTTTTTTTTAATTGAGTTGAATTCGAGGTTGTGTTGCCTGCTAAAATCCAACCCAATTTGGTTTTTTGTAACAAAGGACGATTTTCACCACTTTTTATCTGACCAATGCACATGAGCTCATAAAATATTGAAGCGCCCAATAGCATGTCCACTTTCCCTGGAGAACAAAAAGTGGGGTCTGCCAAATTAATGTTGGATGGAATTTGGAAGGTAATTTTAGAAGACGGCAAATGATCTGTTATTTTATTTATAATTAAAAATGATAAATCAGCCTGGAATGAATTGAACCTTGACAATATGTGGAAATTTTCAGGTGTTGCGGTCTGTTTGAATAAAAACAAGTTTTTCTCAGTTACTCAATATTTCGTCATTTATTTATGACTTCATCAGGAGTTGTGCTGAAAGGAAATTGGATATTACAATAAAACATGACTCACAAAAGAATCATCAACTTACAGAATTACAGTCAATACATTAAAATTAAAACAAACATTCAGAATTATTTTTACATGTTGTCGTGGTCAATTTCATGAAGGAGAATGAATACAGTAAGACATATGTGACGTCTATACAAATGTCACTCCGATATAGAGTATGGTCTTTTTTAATACATGTTTACTTTAATTACTTGTTAATTATCACTAAAATCATCAAAATTACATTGCGCCCAAAATTCCACAATATATACTACTGAGTTGGTTGGTATCAGATTTATAATTTACACAATTTTTATTTTTTCTTATTTCACACATTTCGAGAAACAATCTACTTCTATATTTGTCTTCTTGTTCCAATATTTTGACGTTGTCGAAATCAAAATTATGACCGGTCGCAAGTTGGTGATGAACGACGGCGCAAGAGTTCTTTTCTAATCGACTGTCGCTTTTGTGTTTCGAAATTCTTTGTTTCAGCCATTGCGATGTTTGTCAAATATATATACCCTGACATCCCAAACATGATAATTCGTAGATGACGTTCGTTCTTAGAGGGTTTGGTGTTTTATCCTTAGTTTTAGAAAATAGATGTGCATTTGTCTTTACATTGTATTTCGCTATTTTGATCTCTGAAAAATTCTTGAAAAAGGATCGGAAAATTTACCGTTTTCGAGAAACGTCAAAACTTTTCGAATTTCTTGCGGACACCCGGAGGACCGCGTCGAAAAACCCTTTGCGTCCGGGAGTAGAAGAGGATACGGGGCGTCGTCGGAAAAACACTAGCGACGTCCAGGGGCCTCCGGAAAAAAGCCTTTTGCCTTACCGCTCGGGTCTATCGGGCGATTTCGACCTTTTTCGCGAATTTTTTCAAAATACTTGCCCAAGTCGCGGGAAAAATCCGAAAATACCGACTTTTACCCCCGTTCTTCCGCTTTCCGACCGACCGCTTTTTTCTTGGCCATTTCATTTATGTGGAAATATCCTTGATTGATCCCAACTACTGGAACATTCACTTTTTTGGTCTTCAATTGCAGTCTATTAACCAAGTCCTTTGTGATAAGATTCGTTTGAGATCCTGAATCCAGCAATACTCTAGCTTGAATGAAATTTCCCCTGTGATCAACTTCCCTTTCTTGTGAAACCCTGTTATGCTCTTGCTGATTATTGATATGTAATAGAGTATTATGCCTCTGACCACAATTCTTACAATTCACTGAAGAGCAAGAATTCACCTTATGCTTAGGCTTCAAACAATTAAAACATAAGCCCAAACGTTTGACCTCATTTCTTCGAGAATCAACTGATAAACCCAGAAACTTTTTACAATAAAACAATAAATGATCTTCATTGCAAAACTGACAAGTGTGCTTGTTGTGTTTATTTGTTGATAAAAAGGTTTTTTGATTTGGTTCATAGTTTTTCGATTTATTTTAGAGGTTCATTTCCGTCATACATTGTATCCACGTAAGTCTTACGGTTTTTGCAGCGCACGTGAAAATAGCTGATTTTGGCTGATTTTGTTGTAATTATTGAAGTTATAGTAGGTATCCTTAATTTTTCGGGTGAAAAGTATAGCCTATGTCACTCAGGCATAATGTAGCTTTCTAAGGATAAAAGAATTTTTGAAATCGGTCCATTAGTTTTTGAGCCTATTCGTATCAAACAAACAAAAATACAAATCTTTCCTCTTTATAATATTAGTATAGATAATAATAATAATATGATAATAATAATATGGTAATAATAATATGAAATGTTTTTTCACTGGTTCATATGAGTAATACCAGCTCAAGCTGGGAACGGGAGACCGATGATAATAATAATTTATTAATCCTCAGAACCACATATTTACAAAGAAATAAATATAAACAGTTAAAGGATATGTCATGAGTGCAAGAACTAACCATTATGATCGAAATATACTCAACAGAGTAGAAGCATTTATTCAACAAGAACTGTTCAACAGATTTATTGAAAGATCTTATATTTTCAATACGCCTTAATTCAATGGGAAGTGCGTTGTATAGTTTGATTCCCATATCTTGGTGATTTCTCATATCCAGTCATGCTGTGATAAGGAACAGTTAGATCATGTGATTGCCTTGTAAAATAATCGTGATTGAAATTCAGTGGTAAAAATTTATCTAAGTTAATTTTAACAAATTTCAGTATTTCATTCATATAAATGCAGGCTAGGGGTAAAATTTGAAGTTTTCTGAATAAAGGCCTACAGGATGTTCTCAGGGAAACCCCACAAATAGATCTGACTGCTTTTTTTGCAGTTTGAATTCACGGTCACTACAAGCAGCAGAACCCCAAAACAAAATACCATAACGTATGGTCCTAATGTTTTGGGAAAAATTTCAAAAGAATATAACTCTGACTTAAATAATCTTCTATTTTTATCGAATTATTCAACAATTTAACTTAACTATCCTTATTATAAATCAAAATTCAAGTAACAGACAAGCGACCATTATTTTCGATTTGCCGAATTATTCCCCTGACACGTTGCTTCTCAGACCAGGTGAAATTTTTCCCAAAACTTTCGGATCATACGTTATGTTATTCTGTAACGAAAGTGGTTTGAGTAATATGACATGCAAATATTATCATTCGTAGTCGTTTTTAATCTACAATGAAGTGTCAGACGTTTTTCGAATTTGCTCTTGCTTTTTTGCTAAAAACAACCACTCTAATCTATGGCAGATGATCCCCCAACATAAGGGGCCTGTAGCGTTCCTCGAACACCTGAAGAACAGAAGAATCATCACTTGGAAGATCGGACCTGATCGAAAGATCCTCCCGATCCATGAGAGAGTTAGGACTTTGTGAAAAGGTTTTCTTAGCAGGTGAAGTATTCTTCTTTACTGCTTCTTTCTCGTTTTTCTTCTTTTTTTTCTTGTTACAGATATAATTTCAAGATATTTGCCTCCAGTTCGATGAAAAGGCATGTTTTCAAGCACAAGGAGCTCTGTAACATGGATAGCAGCATATTTTTTGAACAAATTCAGTATCACCACACATACACGGGGAGACAGAGTTTTTTCAGAGGTTTTTATCTGTTCTCGTGTATCATACGCAGAATTGTATGGTACCCCGTTTACATTCCCTCTGCTAACACTCAGATTTGGAGCGAGAAACAGATTTTATTCTTCAATACAATCTGTTCCTTGTCGCCATTTCTTCACACGTGCCATATGCCATATATTGTTTGATATTACAAAACAGTATGTAATTCTCTCTTTCAAAAGAATATATATATATAGTCAATCTGTTTGGGAATATGACATTGAACATCATACAACAGTCAATCAAGCAGAGTTGGGAATCAATAAGACTTCACACAGATGGAATGCGAGAGGATGCCTTTTTGGAGATGATCACGTTTGTCATTGAAAATAATGTATGTGTATTCAAGGGAAGATATTACAAACAAAAAAAAGGTTGTGCCATGGGATCTAAACTAAGTCCAATTCTGGCGAGCTATGTGATGGATTACTTTCTGGATATGATTTTGCCAAAGTTGAGTTACCAACCATCATTTATAAAAAAATTTGTTGATGATCTTATTATATGCACCAAAGCTTCTGAAATGGAAAATTTATTAAACACCTTCAATAATGGAACTATTGACCAAAACATTAAGTTCACAATAGAAGAAGAAACCAACGAAAACTGGGTACCATTTCTTGATACAAAAGTAATCAGAAAAGAAGATCAAAGCATTCAATTAGACAAATACATAAAACCATCAGCATCAGAAAGATTTATACATTACAAATCCAACCACCAAATGAAAATAAAAATCAACATGATAAAAGAGGCAAAATCAAGGATAGAAAAAATATGTCACAGAACATTATGGAGAAAGAACTTTGTCAACTTGGAGAGATCACTGGAACAAAACGGATACCCTAGAACATTAATAAGACGTATAATATATTGCACACAACCCCCACAGACGACAGGACAGACGGATACACGTGACAACGGACAAGATGTTAGTGAAGAGAACAGAGACAATATATTATTCACATCACTACCAAATATAAAATTTTTAACAAACAAACTCATTAAAGAATTAAAAGATCCAAAAATAAAAATAACAACAAGAAATATACGCAAAGTATCGTCGCTGTTCACAAACAAAAAAGATCATATAAGTGTGTCAGAAAAATCAAACGTGGTATATAAAATTCCATGCCAACAATGCGAAAAAACATATGTAGGACAAACGCAACAAAAACTAAAAAATAGAATAGCAGGACATAAAAGTGACATCAAAAATCACCCAGAAAGATGTGCATTGGCATTGCATGCAAATAGGGAGGACCACAGACCAAACTTCGACGACACCACTGTCCTCAGCATAGAACCTAACTACACCAAGAGATTATTTCTGGAAATGTGCCACATAAACAACGAACAACACACAATGAACAAGAAGACTGATACCAACAAATTAAGTAGTATATACACTTACTTAATTTCAGACGAATGGAAAATAAACAACAGGATATATTTGGGACCTGTAGATGGATGACATAAATCATAAACAAAGAAAAAGAATAAAGATGACATTAACCTTAATCTCGACACTGACATATTGACCAATTTTAAATTTATGACGGACACACATGACGATTGTTGCTGTAATATATTTCCTGAGAATAATTTATACCTGAAATTTGTGAATGCTATTGAAGTTTATCAAAAAAAACCTCAATTAATTGTAAGTTTGTAAACTTGTTTTAAATGTTTGTCGTTTAATTACATATTGTAATAATGTTTGTAGTTAAGCCCTGAAGAAGGACCGAAGTGGCCCGAAAGCTTGGCAAGTAAAATTTAAAGAGCAGATGAAATAAAAGCCTCCAAATACTAAGTAGCGAGTCGAAATACATCCTTAACCTACCTACCTATATATATATATATATATATATCTACAGGGTGACTGGTGACGTAAGGGACAACGGCTAAGTGGAGATAGAGGACCTCAAACTGAATGAGAATTTGGGTTTCAAATGTCCCATAAGGGTATTCGTTTCGGAGATATAGGGTGATTTATGACAAAATGCTAAATCTATGAACTCCCATATCTTCGTTAATATGATATGTTTTTCGCTGATATTTAACAAGTTTGTTCATACAGGCATTCTCTGTCAGCATAAGAAAAAAAAATTGAAAAAATTGCTGGCCCGTACTCAAAAATTTCAATTTACATGTCAAGTGAGAAATATCACACGGTATATGAGATAAAATAAAATCAAATCGAAATTTGGAAAGAGGGAAAAAAACTGATGAAATTTCTGTTTTTTGTTCTAATGGCACAAATTTTCTTTCGTTTCTATGATATTTTGAAGTAAGAATATTACAATATTTTTATATTCCCATCACGAAAAATTTTGGATTTCTTGCAGAATGTTTTGCCTCGTCTTTTAGAAAATATTAATCAGAGAGGTATGATTTTTCAACATGATGGTGCACCTCCTCATTTTGCAAATGAAGTAAAGAATTTTCTGAATAGGGAGTTTCCTGACAGGTGGATTGGTCGGCGAGGTTCTAGGAATTGGCCTGCTAGATCACCCGATCTAACTCCTCTGGATTATTCCATATGGGGTCATCTCAAGGATACGGTGTATAAAGAAACAATAACAAGCCGTGAACATTTGAAGAGCAGAATAACTGAAGCATGCGAAGAAATTAAAACAAATATTCCTCTGATTAGAAAAGCTGTGGTTCATTTGTTCAAGAGAGCCAATAAATGTATAGAGGTGAACGGCTCTCATTTCGAACATTTGCTTACTTGATTTTTTATGAATTATATTTGCGACTTTTTCTATTTTTGTGTTTGAGTATCCAACTCTTTCATCACCCCATATACAACAAATTTTATTTTGAAATTTTAAATGGCATCGAAATATTAATTGATAAAAATAGATTTCAAGATTTGAAGGAATATTTTGATGCCAGGCTCATTCTAGCGCCTCGAATTCAAGGTTTTTTCTATCAGTAGTACTAATTTTCATGATTTTAATATAAAAATATTGTAATATTCTTACTTCAACATATCATAGAAACGAAAGAAAATTTGTGCCATTCAAACAAAAAACACATATTTCATCAGTTTTTTTCCCTTTCCAAATTTCTATTTGATATTATTTTATCTCATATACCGTGTGATATTTCTCACTTGACATGTAAATTGAAATTTTTGAGTACGGGCCAGCAATTTTTCAATCTTATGCTGACAGAGAATGCCTGTATGAACAAACATGTTAAATATCAGCGAAAAACAGATCATATTAACGAAGATATGGGAGTTCATAGATTTAGCATTTTTTCATAAATCACCCTATATCTCCGAAACGAATACCCTTATGGGACATTTGAAACCCAAATTCTCATTCAGTTTGAGGTCCTCTATCTCCACTTAGCCGTTGTCCCTTACGTCACCAGTCACCCTGTATAAATCGCATAGCATACGGAAGATAATTGGGAGCAAAGGTTGTTAATATGCTCTTTCCAGTTGAGGTTGGAATCAATTGTAATTCCCAGGAACCTGGTGAATTCTACCTGTTCTATAGATTTGGAATTGATTTTTATTAGAAGGCTTTTATTCATATGGTTGCTGGTGTTTTTAAAAGAGAACATAATGAAAACTGTTTTACTGACGTTGAGAAACAGCTCGTTCTCAGCAAACCAATTAGAAAATTTAGTGAGTCTTTCATGTGCAACCAATGACGCCTCGAGATCAGACTTTCCAGTGCAGAGAAGTGTATTGTCATCTGCAAATATCATCAGATTTGATGGATCAGAAATTACATTAGGTAGATCGTTGATAAATATCAAAAAAGCAGAGGACCCAATATGGATCCCTGCGGTACACCACATTTAACATCGACATGAGATGAACGAATTCCATTAATTTCAACGAATTGTATTCGGCCTGCCAAATATGATTGGATTAATTGGTTTATTTGACCTCTCAACCCAAGCGAACTCATTTTCTTTGGAAGAAGGTCGTGCGATACTAAATCAAACGCCTTGCTTAAATCCATAAAGATGGCTATACACTTTTTTCGGTCTTCAATACTTTCATAGAGTTTTGTGATGAAAGCCATTATCGCTGATTGCGTTGATCTTTTTTGCCGGAATCCATGTTGACAACTCGACAGTAAGTTATACTTATCGAGAAACGAGAGTATTTTCTCAAATATCACTCTCTCGACAATTTTTGAAACTGATCACAACAATGAAATCGGTCTATAGTTCTCAATAGCTGCGTGATCGCCTTTTTTGAACAACATTTTAACGCGGGCTAATTTCAAAATATCAGGAAATATACCATCTTCCAATGACAAATTAATTAAATGAGTTACCACAGGGGTAACCCAGGTAGCAGCACTTTTAAGCAAACAGGATGGAATGTTGTCAACGCCTTGTGAACATGTATTTTTCAGACTGTTCAATATACGAGGTCTGGCTATTAAATAACGAGACTGCGCGCGCAGAAGGCGTCCTAGAGGGGTAGGGTGGGAAACGAATCCAGCATTGGATAGCTGGAAGTGTCTACTATTCCAGTACGAAAACACGTTTTCGTCGCTGTAGTAGTATTTTTTGTGTAGAGGTTAGAAACGAACGTGTTTTTTTCTCGTGCCGATAACGATGTGTGACGAAAAACACGAGCAACGGATCAATGTGAAATTTCTCGTCAAATTAAAAAAAACTCCGACTGAGTGCTATAATTTGTTGAAAGAGGCCTATGGTGAGAATTCTCTATCTCGTGCGCGTGTTTTCAAATGGTATAAAAGGTTTTCTGGAGGCCGAGAGAGCACCGAAGATGACCAAAAAATTTAAAGCCATGCTAATCGTTTTTTTCGACATCAACGGTATCGTGATGACTGAATGGATTCCAGAGGGTCAAACTGTAAACCAAACTTACTATTTGAAAGTTTTGGCAACGCTGCGAGAGCGAGTTAGTAAGAAACGGCCGGAGTTGTGGAAAAGCAAATCGTGGATCTTGCACCAGGACAACGCACCTGCCCATAACGCGCTGTCTGTGAAGCGTTATTTAGCCGCTAGAGGCACTCCAGTGCTCGAACACGCGCCGTACTCGCCTGATTTAGCACCCTGTGACTTTTTCCTATTTCCGAAGATCAAGTCTGCCTTAAAAGGAACCCGGTTCGAGTCGATGGAAGAGGTAAAGCGAAAATCGGCGGAGCTCCTAAATGCTCTTACAAAAGAAGACTTCCAGCATTGCTTTGACCAATGGAAAAAACGAATGGAACGGTGTGTGGCGAGGGAAGGGGAGTATATTGAAGGGGAGCATTCGATTGTAGAATAATTTTTAAAATAAAACTCTTTTTCATAAGCAGTCTCGTTATTTAATAGCCAGACCTCGTATTATAAACCTCACTCTCAGTAACTGGCGTAAGAAACATTGAAACTTCAACTTTATTTTTAGGATTGATAATTTTACGTGATGAGGGATTGTTGATTTTTTTATTAATTTCTGTTGGAAGTTTAGGAAGGTAATTATTAAAGTGATTCGCTACTGTTTCCGGATTATCAATGTGTTCGTCATCAATAAGAAGTGTCGGTGTGTTTTCGTTTTTATTTTATTTTGACGTGTTTGTATTATGCCTTATTATGTTCCATACGGCTTTAGATTTGTTGACAGCATTATTATAATCTATTTTATTTTGTAGCTTCTTAGCTTCTTTAAGTACTCTTCTGTAAATGATTTTATATTTTTTATAATAAGCTATATTTTCATCAACATGTAAAGTTGCTTCAATACTTTAGAAGACGTTCTGATGCCTGCTGTGACCCACCCTTTACAATCTCTCTTTCTTTTGGAAGATAATCTTCGAACAGGAAAACATGAGTCGACAAAAAAAGACAATAAATTGATGAAATTGTCAAAAGCCTCATTAACAGAATGTGATGTGTAAACATCCAACCATGATTCTCTAGAGAGGGCGTAATGAAAATTATTATAGTTTTCTGAACTGGAGACTCTAGTTGATATATAAGTTTTTGTGACAAGTTCATTTTTAAATAATAAAGTTACTTCCTGTGATGTATGATCTGAGATACCATTAGCACATACTTCAGTACACGTTACATTTTCATTAGAAATATTTGTACATATATAATCCAAGCAACTATTTTTATCAATACTGAATCGTGTATACTCATTTATTAACATTCTGATATCGTATGATCTTAATATATCAAGAAGTTCTTGTTTAAATATATTATTTTCGAGAAAGTCTATGTTCAGATCGCCACAGAGGACAATTTTACACTCATTACAACAAAGTTGACTTAATATCGAGTCTAACTCTAATAAGAAGGCCTTAATATTTCCCATAATGGGAGATCTATAAATATTTATGATTTTAATCTTCTCACCGGAATCTGAAGTCAACTGAACACCACAGACTTCAAATACTTGTTCTCGGGATATATGCCGAAGATGAGGCATATCACTGATAGATGTGCGAAGATCCTCCCTATAGAAAATCGCCACGCCACCGTTTTTGAGTTGGTTTCGACAGTATGCTGTGCAGAGTTTTAATCCGTCGATTTTAACTGCTCGAATTTCCTCGTCACGCATCCAGTGCTCGGAAATGCAGACTATATCTATGTTCTTTCCCTCAAGTAATACCTCGATACAATCAATCTTGTTCCTCAAACACTGGACATTTTGATGGAATATACTCAGAAAGTTAACTGAGTCTTGTGGTGTGGATGCATTGTTTAGGGTTGGTTGTTGTAGAGGTGATGGTTGAGGGGTTAGTTCCCCAAAAAAGGAACCTCTTCTTTTTTATTTTCAGGTTTTTTCCAGAAATTGTACCGTCGAACTGTAACTCCTCGAGGCCAATAATTTGGGTTTCCAATTTTTTCCAATTTATCAAATGGAATACCAACCATGAAAGTTCAATTTATTATCGATTTTAGTTCGTAAGAACTTCTTGTTTTACTTTCCATTGTGAATAATGGAAATTATTCGATTCAAATATTGGTCGCAACAGTATTAATCTTATGGAGACGATATGAAATCACATACGTGTGCACTCTTTCACAGTTTGATCTCAATACTTCTCTTTTCGTGATAGGAAATATGTATAAATAATTATCAACTCTATTATCTCTTGAAGTAGAGTTTTGTTGACATAGGTTGATACACCCAGATTCATTGTCTGAATAAAAAAGTATTAAATCTCTCAGCAACAACCTGTAGATTCCCGGAAGGTAAATAATTATTCTTTGATTTTTTGGCATTAGGTTTCAGTCTATTTATTATTTGCCATGTGGTCTGAGACTTGTTTACAGAGTTTTTAATTAGATCACTATAGTACGCCATGTTTATTCCTACAAATGACTAGATCATATTCCTTTTTTGTGTTTTTATATAGTTCTATACTTGTGTGCCAGCAGATCAACCTTGTAGGTAGATCCATCTTTTGGAGATGCAGCTTTTGGCTTTTAGGTAAATTAGCATTTTTCAATTCAAATAACGAAAAGTAAAGAAATTGGCAGCTGTCAAAATAGGAGAAAAATTACTGCCAGAAGAATTCGTTCAATAATGCTGTCCATTTAGTTCCACCTTCAAAGTAGATTCGCATTTCAGGTAATTCGAGAGAATTCGAAATGTTCCAGTTCATGGTTCTTAAGTTGTTCAGTTCTCAAAGTGAAACCATTTTCAAATGCAACTTGAAATAAAAATTTCTTATTTTCATATTTTTATTATACAGCAGACAAAAATACATATGTACAACCCCAAATTTTCACCCCTCTATGATCAACCCCTATTTCTCACCTGACCTAAACTCTTTTCAATTTGACCAACATCTATTAGTCATCTTTGGCCAATATCTATTTTTCATCTCCCTCAATGTTAGGGGTTGTCCACCCTTCTTCTTCTTGTGCGGTGCCTTTCGTTGGCCGAACGTAGGCCTTATGGCCCATTGTTCATACCGCATTTGTATAATACTGGAGAGACCCGAAGGCACGCTGACAAGAATGTCGCGAGCCGACAAGGAGGAGTCTCTCTCACCATAGAGGTGGAAGGTGTAGGGTTCCCTAGTTGTGTTAACCTCAGTGTAGATAAGTTTCCGCACGTGAACAGTATATGCTCCGACGTTTCATCCGCGTTCTTGCACCAACGGCACAGGGAACACTCGGTTAGACCCATTCTTTTCAAATGTTTGTTAAACAGATGACCAGTTAGAGCACCAGTCACCAGAGACAATTGCTTCCTCTCGAGAATCAAGAGCTTTTTGACTTCCGGCTTCGAAGAAGGACCCTTAATAAGGAGTCTCGACTGCCTGAGATCCGTTCTGGTGTTCCACTCAGAAGAGAATTTCTTAAAAATCCATCTCTTGAAGAGGTTTTTGATATATGTATGACAGATAGGAAGCGCGGGTTCTTGTCCACCCTTTGTGTCAAATTTTTTTTTACACACAAACCTTAATTTTCACCCCTCTACGATCAACCCCTATTTTTCATTTGTTAATTAATGGTTTTTGACAATAAAAAATCTCAAGGAAATCTTCACTCTCATACGATCAACCCCTATTTTCATCTTTTCCATTCTATCCACAGACCCGCAATAGGGTTACAAGATGGTTTTTATAAGTGACAACTGATCAACTATCAGTTGTTCAGTTATCCCCGCCAGATGTCATCATTCATCCAGCAAACATCACGGAGTAGGATTGATGACGAAGCCGATGGTGTGAGCACTGATTAGATTTTGATTATACAAATTTGAGAATATCAGAAAAGCAAATATTTTTTTTATTCTGGTCAATGGACTGTGTTAAGGTGGGCGTTCAATGAAGTGTGTTTTCATTTCAAGTTGTATTTGAATTGGAGTTATTAATGAAATAATTAAAATCGATTTCGTTTCGAAAGTTCATTTTTTTTTTAATAGTGTAGTATCCTTTAAATATGTGTTGTATGTATTGAGAAGAACACTTAGTCTTCTATGACAATTATGAATATTCTGTGGCTCGAGCTGAGGACTCGAGCAGGAGGGTTAACAACAGTTCTGTTTTTATATTCGGTTGTAACGTAACGGTTGTCGTTATCGAAATCACGGTTGCTGTACAAGTTACCTGAGAGGGCTCAGGCAGATACAGTTTGATTTCGACCGCGTTCGTATTTATGTGAGTAGACTATTATATATATCTGTGTGTAAAACTTTATATAAACTTTCTGTGAATAAACTGCATAATCTGTGGAAGTCTTATCTATCTAAATCTAACCCACGTATCCGTCAATCCGCCCATCATCCTACAACTCAGAATTGGGATACGTACGGGTTAAGATAAGATAACCTATAAAGGTCCACGTGTTGTGTTGTGATAACAAACTTTGTTCGCGAATTGACTAAGAAGTGCACGTGTACAACCACCCTTAAAGTCTAATACTAACGGCGTAAACATGGAAGGACAAAGAGATGGAAACTTGGAAAATGCTGGTAAAACTTTCGATGCATTTGTGAGGAACATCACCAAACCAAATACACCACCAGCTGCCGAATCAACTGGTACACGGTCCGAAGTGTACGATCAAGCTCTGGAAATTGCCACCAAACTCCTGGAATTTTCCAAAAGAACCAGTGAACCAACTGCAAGTACTGCAATATCCAATCAAGAACTAACTGCCCTATTTCCCGATTATGATGGTACAACTGACGCAAGGACATGGATTAACAGACTGAACTGTATCCAGGATGTTTACTGCATAAGTGACAACGTCATAAAACTTGCAGTTATTTCTAGGCTAAAAGGTGCTGCCCAGAACTGGTTCCACTCAAAAGCTGAATATGTCATGCTGTCCTGGGATCAGCTGAAAGTGGAACTACTCAATATGTTTTCCAGTCGCATCGACAGAATTACGCTCATGAGAAAATTCGAAGCACGACGTTGGAAGAGAAATGAGAAGTTCTCTAGTTACTACGGCGATAAAATCATAATGGGCAACCAACTAGGTATAGGCGAAGACGAAATGATCGAATATATCATTGATGGTATCGAGAACATCACCCTCCAAAATCAGGCACGTATGTTTGAATTTCTAACCTTACCTGATCTTTTAAGGGTTATGTCCAAAATGGTGGTGAATGATACCCGAACCGAACGTGTCTATGCCCCGCAAAGAAGAACAGAAGCCTCCAACAATGCCTCATCTACTCCAAAGAATGATCGATGCTACAACTGCAATGGATTGGGTCATCGTTCAACAGAATGTAGGAAACCGAAGCGTCCCCCTGGTGGCTGTTTCAAGTGTTCGAGCACAGAACATCGTTTCAACGATTGTCCCAAGAAAATGCCAAATTCTAGCACCCCTGCAAATCCAGACAGAACCACCGCAGTTGTCGAAAGTTCCACAGACAACACATCATTCAGAAGTCTGAACTCGGACAAGACCATTAAGCCTGGACTAACTGATCTTGTGGAACCCTACACATGTAAGATAAGTTATAACATTAATAATGATCTAGATTGTAAGATTGCCTATACGTTAGAAGCCCTTGTTGACTCGGGTAGCCCTTATTATTAAGAGCACATATGCTCCTAGTCATTTAATATGTAAAGATTTTGTGGATACTCTTGGATTCACTGGAATCAACAAATCAAAACTAGAAATATTGGGAGTTTTTGAAACAACTTTAATTGTCAATTGCATCACGGTAGACATCAAATTCTACATAGTTCCACCGGACACAATGAAATTCAGCTGTATTCTTGGTCGCGATTTTATATCCCTCGACACAATTGATGTCTCATTTGGAAAAAGCTTAGTGATTAAAAAAGCAGTAACTTCCGATAATTTTAATGGTAACAACATTGTGTGCAGTGAAATTATGCAAATTGATGTGTCTCCAAATAACGTTGAACTACCAACCGATCTGGACATTGCTTCAAACATTCCTCCTCACACGCAAGAAAGACTAAAGAATGATTTCATTAATTATTATGTAGAATCAGATAGACCGGAATCTCCAATTACCAAAGTAGAAATGAAAATCTGTGTTAAAAGCGTTCAACCTTTCTTCTATAATCCAAGACGTCTCTCAGTATTTGAAAGAGCTGAAGTTCAGAGAATTGTCGATGACTTACTCGAAAGAAAAATTATTAGGGAAAGCAGCTCAGAATATAGTTCTCCAATAGTCCTAGTCAAACGCAAAAATGGGAAGTTAAGAATGTGTGTAGATTTTAGGCATTTAAACAGCATTACAGAACGTGATAACTTCCCCATGCCTGTAATAGACGACCAAATCGACAAACTCAAGGGAAAGAAATATTTTTCCCGAATAGACTTGAAAGACGCATTCCATCATGTCTCTATGGATCCAGATTCCATTAAATTCACCGGTTTCGTGACCCCATTCGGAATGTATGAGTATCTGAAAATGCCTTTTGGTCTTCGCAATAGTCCAGCAGTATTCATGCGCTTTATATACCGATCATTTCAGAGGCTCATCATTGACGAGAAGGTTATCGTATATATTGATGACATATTGATCGCAACCGCTGATCTAGAAGATCATTTTAATATTCTGCGTGAAGTTTTCTTTGTGTTAACACAAAATTTGTTGGACGTCAGAATAGAAAAATGCAGTTTCCCGCAGGAGGAAATAACCTTCTTAGGTTACCGTATTAGCGAAAGAGGTATCCAACCGGGAGATGACAATATTTCTGCTGTTTTAAATTTTCCTACACCAAGAAACTTTAGAGAATTAAGGTCATTTATCGGACTCGCCTCATATTTCCGTCGATTCGTCCCTGAATTCGCGCTCATATGTAAACCCTTGTATGGCCTATTAAAGAAGGAGGTGTCCTTTAACTTCGGTCCCGAACAGCTGACTTCTTTTGAAAAACTCAAACAAATCTTGAGCAGCAAGCCGGTGCTGGCTATATATTCACCTGCAGCTGTCACGCAATTACACTGCGACGCGAGTTCTCATGGTCTGGCCGCCATATTGTTACAAAAGCAGGAAGATTCTCGTTTTCACCCAGTCATGTATTTCAGCAAAAGAACTACTCCCACAGAATCAAAATATCACAGCTTTGAACTAGAAACGTTAGCAATTGTACATGCCTTGCAGAGATTTCGCATTTACTTACAAGGAATTAAATTCACAATCATAACTGACTGCAATAGTCTGACACTTGCATTGAAGAAAAAGGAAATAAATCCAAGAATTTTAAGGTGGTCTCTTATTTTGCACAACTTTGATTACACTTTAGAGCATAGATCAGGTACTAGGATGCAACATGTGGATGCTTTAAGTCGCTGCGTTAATGTTTTGATACTTGAAGACAACTCTTTTGAACGCAATCTGTCGATTGTCCAGGTTAAAGATCCCCATATTAATAGAATTAGGGACTCACTCTCCGAATCCGAAAGCGAATTCTATGAACTACGAAACGGTTTAGTTTATCGAAAATACAAGGAGCTGTTACTATTTTATGTACCAACATCCATGGAACGAAATGTAATTTATGCTAATCATGACAACGTTGGTCATGTTGGTGTCACTAAAACCAAAGAGCTCATTTTGAGGCATTACTGGTTTCCTAGTTTAACCGAAAAGGTCAAGGTATACATAGAGAATTGTTTAAAATGTATAGCATTTTCTCCTCATTCTGGCGAACAAGAAGGTTTCCTTCATAATATTCCAAAGGGAAATATCCCATTTGACACTATCCATGTTGATCATTTAGGCCCGTTAGAAAAGACACGCTATAACAAGAAATTTATCCTTGTCGTAACAGATGCTTTCACTAAATTCACTAAATTATATGCTTGCAAATCCACTGGTGCCGACGAAGTGATCAAACACATGAGTGGCTACTTTTCATACTACAGTAAACCGAGTCGAGTAATCTCTGATGGTGGCACTGCATTCAGTTCTAATGCTTTTAAAGAGTTTTTAAGGAATCTAGATATACAACAAATCCTTGTAGCAACAGCCACTCCTCGAGCAAATGGCCAAGTCGAAATAATGAATCGCTTTTATGTACCCATGTTGGCTAAGTTGAGCCCAACACCTAGTAAATGGGATGAAGTTCTTGAAGAGGCCGAATACGCAATGAACAATACGGTTTCCCGATCTACTAACACTGCCCCATCTTTGCTTCTTTTTGGTGTGTATCAAAAGGGTAAGAATATTGATAATTTGAAAGAATTTCTGATCAACGAAATTGAAATACCTCGAGAAACTATCGAGCAAATAAGGTCATCTGCTAGTGACAGCATAATTAAGCTTCAGAATTATAACAAAAATCAATATGACAAGCATCATAAAGCACTTAAAACCTATAAAGTTGGCGATTTCGTAGTAATAAAGAACACAGATGTAACACCTAACGTGAATAAAAAACTAATTCCGAAATTCAAAGGGCCTTACGTCATTGATAAGATCCTACCAAATGATAGGTTCGTCATTAAGGATATAGATGGCTTTCAAGTAACTCAATTGCCATTTGACGGCGTATTAGATGCCTCTAGATTAAGACTTTGGTTACCTGATATAGAAAACCCTGAATCTGTCAATGAAAATGAATGAAATGTGTCTGTAAATGTAATTGTTAATCTTATTTTGTGTAATGTATGTATATTTATCTCTTCTATTTTAGCATAATGTGTATAGTGGTCAATCTTATGTATTGTGGAGTAATAAACTCCAATTTTTAATCGAAATTTATTACTCAGTCAGGTATGACCGAGTTGTAGTATCCTTTAAATATGTGTTGTATGTATTGAGAAGAACACTTAGTCTTCTATGACAATTATGAATATTCTGTGGCTCGAGCTGAGGACTCGAGCAGGAGGGTTAACAACAGTTCTGTTTTTATATTCGGTTGTAACGTAACGGTTGTCGTTATCGAAATCACGGTTGTTGTACAAGTTACCTGAGAGGGCTCAGGCAGATACAGTTTGATTTCGACCGCGTTCGTATTTATGTGAGTAGACTATTATATATATATCTGTGTGTAAAACTTTATATAAACTTTCTGTGAATAAACTGCATAATCTGTGGAAGTCTTATCTATCTAAATCTAACCCACGTATCCGTCAATCCGCCCATCATCCTACAATAGAAAAGAAAATGAGCCAACTTCCGATTGAAAGTGAATCTACAGATAATTTCGTTCACAAAAACAACTTGACATATGGAATTGGCAGAGAATGGCCAAATTCAAATATATGGCGGGAAAATGTTCCTGCTAGACCCACAAATTCACTAATTTCATAGTTCGGCGATTTTCGGGATTCTTACCAAAGCCCACATCCAATTTTCATCGGCTCATGGCCCATATTGGAATTATTAACTATACACCGAAATGACACGTAAGATATTGCGGCGTTAATATTTTCGATTTGGTCAATGTCAATGCATTCAAAAATTGACAAACGCATACACCATGTTTTTAGACATCTTAAGGTGGGCGTTTAATGAAGTGTGTTTTTATTTCAAGTTGTATTTGAATTGGGGAGTTATTGATGAAATAATTAAAATCGATTTCGTTTCGAAAGTTCATTTTTTTTTAATAGAACAGAAAATGAGCCAACTTCCGATTGAAAGTGAATCTACAGATAATTTCGTTCACAAAAACAACTTGATATACGGAATTGGCAGAGAATGGCCTAATTCAAATATATGGCGGGAAAATGTTCCTGCTAGACCCACAAATTCACTAATTTCATAGTTCAGCGATTTTCGGGATTCTTACCAAAGCCCACCTCCAATTTTCATTGGCCCATGGCCCATATTGGAATATATATATATATTCTTTTGAAATGTAGTATTATTTAAATATGTAATGTATGTATGTATCGTATGTGTTGAGAAGAACACTTAATCTTCTATGATTATGAATGTTCTGTGCCTCGAGGCCAGGACTAGAGCAGAGAGAGAACAAGTAAACAGTTTTTATGTTACGTTTTAAGGTTTAGTTTCGGTATTCAGTCGTAACAGTTCAAAGTATCGGTCATTGTGTTAACGGTTGTTTGTCGGGTTCGGTGCCAAAGTCACTGTTGCTATATACAGTTACCTGAGAGGGCTCAGGCATATATAGCGTGACTTGGACCGTGTGTCGTTATCGAAATCACGGTTGCTGTACAAGTTACCTGAGAGGGCTCAGGCAGATACAGCTTGATTTCGACCGCGTGTTAAATTTATGTGAATAGACTATTATATATCTGTGTGTATTGAACTTTCTATAAAACATATTGAACTATCTGTGAATAAACTGCATAATTTGTGAAGTCTTATCTTTCTAACCCACGTATCCGCCCATCATCCTACACAAAGAGAGAATTACATACTGTTTTGTAATATCAAACAATATATGGCATATGGCACGTGTGAAGAAATGGCGATAAGGAACAGATTGTATAAAAGAATAAAATCTGTTTCCCGCTCCAAATCTGAGTGTTAGCAGAGGGAATGTAAACGGGGTACCATACAATTCTGCGTATGATACACGAGAACAGATAAAAACCTCTGAAAAACTCTGTCTCCCCGTGTATGTGTGGTGATACTGAATTTGTTGAAAAAATATGCTGCTATCCATGTTACAGAGCTCCTTGTGCTTGAAAACATGCCTTTTAAACGAACTGGAGGCAAATATCTTGAAATTACATCTGTAACAAGAAAAAAAGAAGAAAAACGAGAAAGAGGCAGTAGAAACAATACTTCACCTGCTAAAAAAACCTTTTCACAAAGTCCTAACTCTCTCGTGGATCGGGAGGATCTTTCGATCAGGTCCGATCTTCCAAGTGATGATTCTTCTGTTCTTCAGGTGTTCGAGGAACGCTACAGGCCCCTTATGTTGGGGGATCATCTCCCATAGATTAGAGTGGTTGTTTTTAGCAAAAAAAGCAAGAGCAAATTCGAAAAACGTCTGACACTTCATTGTCATTTCTGACATGATATTGGAATTATTACATATATGATAGATGCATAGAAATACCTGGTGTTGGCACTGATTAGATTTTGTCTAAGACTTTCTTGTCGATCGAAAACGTGATATTTTGTGCGGCTTTTCATTTCTCCCGAAAGGGGTCGCGTTATTTGTCGTTGCCGCAGTAGCGCCACGACCTATAAATATTGCGGATTTATTCCGGAACTAGACCAAAATCTGAAATCTAGGATGCCGTTTTGATCTACAAATTTTGGTCACGATTTTTAGTAAGGAGTCGATACACCAGGTATTCTATGCATCTATCATATATGTTATGATAGTATTGTAGCGGGTTGCTAGGACAAGAGTGGCAGGTAAGTAAAACCAGGAGTTCACCTAACGTTTCGCCAACTTTATTTTAGCTTCATCTTAGGCTGAAAATTTGGAAAGTATAAACGTGTGAAAATTGCTGAAACATGTACAACATCAAAATATACGCCATTATACTATACAATATTAAAATCCAAGACAATACAAGTATTATAAAAATTAACACCTTCATCAGACACACAGTATAACAAAGTCATGATGGGAAACACTTACAGTCTCTTAATTATCACCTTTGTCAAAACTCTTAACATCGGAATCATCTATCGAGCACACTTAGCGTGCTTTGCAAGTGCTGTGTATACATATACAGGGTGAGTCTTTGACTTGTACATATATTTTAACTATAGATTCCTCCCATCAAAAGAAACACTTTTTTCCCATACCATTTTTCAAAATTCGGTTCCGTTTGGAAGATACAGGGTGTCAAAAATCCATGAAATTAACACTATTCTTTCCATATATGCGGAACCGATATTTCGAATGAACTGAATTTTGGTTAATAGTCTACTCTATTCATGGTGCATATTCCTCAATTGAAACTTATTTCATATTTCTCCTGGTAAAAAAGTTACAGTATAGTCGACTTATAAATTCACGCAAAAATACTATGAAACCACTTAAAAAAGATGAACGGTTCACGTTTTCGAAAGAATTGATTATTTTAGAAAACAAAAGTATTCTTATATTTTTTCAATAAAACGCGTCGTTCTCAAGTTATTCCTAATTGTATAAGATTGAATTAGAGGAAAAAATCATGAATTTCAAGAATTCTCTGAGTGCAGTCCTGGGTTAAATCTCATCGAAAATAATTTTTTTCTCTGGTCTCTCAACAAGTTACCAACGTTGTCAGGATGTTTATCAACTTTGTCAAGACTAAAATCTCTATGATGAAAAAACGTTTGATGTAGAGATATGTAATAATGAAATTCTACATTCGTGGGACATAAAATTGAATTCTAATACCTCAATTACACTCAGCCACTTCCACTGCTACTCGCGCTGCCAGAAATATTTCCCGGAATACTTCTGCGGCAGTATGGAAAGGCAGCGAGTATTTACACTCAGCTCAAACATTTCTCTCGCGATCAAGTTTTGGCAATGGCGGACAACAAAATTGCACCTGA
Source organism: Adalia decempunctata (assembly GCA_951802165.1). Taxonomy (NCBI): domain Eukaryota; kingdom Metazoa; phylum Arthropoda; class Insecta; order Coleoptera; family Coccinellidae; genus Adalia; species Adalia decempunctata. The sequence goes on from OX637697.1 coordinate 53,658,892, forward strand.
TCCTGACATCAGAAGAGGTCTGAATGTCGCCTTAAGTGACTTTTTTCTCACTTTAATTCCTCAATTCCAAACATCCTTCCAACCATCGTGCACTTTGTGCTTAAGTTTATGGTTTTCATCAGAAGAATCCCATATCACTCTTTCACTCTCAAGGTATTCTAGAAATGATATTATTTTTTCATTGCTCCACTCCGTCGACATTATTCGCAACAATTAACTATTTCAATCAATTGATACGACAACGTGCGCAACTCAGGCACGACAGTAACTGGGCTGAATGTGATCACTCCATGCCACTTGCGCTGCCGGTCCTTTGACTGCCGCACGAAAAACCGCTAATTTAGGGAGTGACCGGCAACGCGAGTAGCAGCACGAGTGGCAGTAGAAGTGAGGTGATTACATTCTCACCATGCTCATTTCTCTGCTCACTTCCCTGCTCCATGCCGTGGAAGTGGGCTGAGTGTAATTGACGGGTAAGAAGCATGAAATTATTTTATAGGCACTAATAGGCAGTTTCTATTTAAAATTCATTGTTACCGGTCCTTCAGCAAAATATCTATCGAAACAATATAACTCGACACCAGAACGACACTATCACATCAATTCACTGAAAGTCATTTACATAATCATCACCTGTTTGCTTAGAATATTTGTTTTATATTCTAAGCCTGTTTGCTTCATTCTCTGTAAATAAATAAAGAGTGAACTTCGTCTATGGGATCACTGACTAAAGTTTTAGGTTGGACTGGTTGGAGCACAGAACAACGGTCTTGCGTCACGGCTACAATGGCTTCATCCACGCCGTGGATTCCACGGCCATCTGAAGGGAACGTAGCGCTTTCTTGAGTTCGCACTGTTTGAAGAGAAAATCGGCAATCTGGCATCGTCTTCTCTAGAGTTCTCTGGGTGAATTGAATATGTTCTGTGTTGAATATCACAGAGGATGGGTATAGTTAGGTCATTGACACCGAAACATATGACTTTGGTTAATGGAGTTGGGATAGGTTAGTGAGAAACCAATTTTTATGAGATCGTTTTAGAATATCGAGGAAATATGAACAAATTATTAGTGTCTATAAACTGATCTTCAGGACAATCGAAGAAGGAACTTATTTTGGTGTGAGAAATATGGCTTTTCATACAGCCGAAATGATCGGACAGAACTAAGTGTTTTGTTAGGAAATATCGTCCTTATAACATTCTTATTCAAATAAGGTTGGTGCTTGAGTATTTTTCATATGTATCACCCAGAATATCTAATAATCACATCAATTTCAATCAAAAAATATGAACTTTGAAGTGTTTGCAGAGAATTGATCCAGGCACGCATTAAGCTCAACTTTTTTTTTCAAATGGCTATATCTCTTTAACAGAGCCGAATTCGGAAAAATGGAAAATGAAAAAAAGGTTTCCTTTGGCCTCAAGAATCTACAGTTAAAATATATGTACAAGTCAAAGACTCACCCTGTATAAGTGAATACTATGGTATATTAGGGTGGAAGATTCAATTGAGAAACAGTGAAAAACTATTTACACTTTATTATACAATATCCGAATACAAAGCTTTAGCTTCTATGACGATTACAGCAAGAATGATGCATACACTTGATTTTCATTATCATAAACACATGCGCAATGCTAATACATCACAATTTTTCCGTTTTCAAAAGCTTCTTAATCTACTAGAACCTCATTAACTTAAAAATCCTAGAAATAATTGTTTAATTATTTCTAGGATTCTAGTAATAAATAATAAGTTTTTATTATTTATTACTTTTTAATTGACCTTATTCACTATATGTACAACAATCTATTTCTTATCATTACTAACTTAAATCTACCTATACACAAAATTTAATTTTCATCAATTATCCCTTTCCTTTATTTCTCTTTTAATCTTTCAGATCTCCGTAACACCTGCTCTTCTTCCCCTTCTGTGAGAATTTCACTTACATTATTACCAATAAGTTTTAACATTTGATTTGCATGTCTTTTGACAACTCTATTAGACCTGAGTATTCTTACCAAAAACGTAATAGGTGTAAGTGATTTCTGTATTTCAGCTTTAATTTTCGAAATTTTGTTCTGATTATTCACTTCAATAAAAACTAAGTCTCCAACTTCGAATTTACCATTTTTGTTCAGTTTGTCTACATCATATCTATCAAATTGGTTAAAATCTTAGACCATAGAAATGGTCTAAGGTTAAAATTAACATTTGAAGTTAAATCGGATCTTAATAAATGGAATCTAGTTTTATTATCCCTATTGAAAATTAGTTGAGATGGTTTTTTACCTGTTTTAGCATGAATCATATTTCTATAATCAGAAAGAAATAAATTAACAACTGCTCTCAACGATTTTCCTGATTCTACTATTTTTGTCACTTTATTTTTGAAAGTCCCTACAAAATTTTCAGCCGCCCGATTCGTAGCTGGGTGGTAAGGAGGTGAAAACGTATGCTTTATACCTACACTTCTCAAATATTCATTGAATTCTTCACTACTGTATTGCGGACCATTGTCTGAATCGATATGATTGCATAATCCGAACCTTGTAAACAAAGTATCAAATACTTCTATAGTTTTATTAGCTGCAGTGTTACTCTTCATATCTATGACTTCAGGCCATATACTATACGCATCCAATATTACGATAAACATGTGACCATAAATAGGTCCTAAGAAATCTGTATGAAGTCTTGACCAAACGGATGATGGATGAGGCCATTGAACTGTTTTAATCTTGTTATTAATTTTCCTATATTTAACACAAATTTCACAACTATTAGCCAAATTTTCTATGTCCGAATCAACATTTGGCCACCAGAAAAATTAACGTGCTAACTGTTTCATACGAACTATGCCAAAATGAGATTCGTGAAGTTGATTGAGTATAGGTTTTCTCAACTTCTCCCGTATAATTACCCTTGAACCCCATAGAATACATTCAAAATCAATATTCAGCTCATTACGTTTAAAAAAATATTCAATTTCTTCGCTTGTGAAATCTTGTGAAAGATTTTCCCATCCAAACAATAAACACTTTTTTATTATCGACAAAATTTTATCCTTTTTCGTTTCTTCTTGAACTAATTTCAAATCGATTATTTTACATTCCTTTTCTATAAAATTAATACAACTTATTTCTCTGTCGAAAACTTTTGTGTCATCCTCTATAGGAAGTCTTGATAACGCATCACAATTTCCATTCTTTTTTGACGAAACTAATTCAATATTATATTTGAAACTAGATAAAAAGTAAGACCATCTAATCAATCTGTGCTGCACTATTGTTGTTACTTTTTTCGATTCTCCGAATATGTATTTTAAAGGTTGATTATCTGTTCTTAGAGTCACTTGATTGCCCAGTAAATAATGATAGAATTTTTTGAAGCCGAATACAATTGCTGCGGCCTCTTTATCTAAAATTGCCCTATGCAATTCATTTTTAGGAATTATTTTTGACGCGAATGCTATGGGACGTTACTCTCCATTAGCGAATTTATGAGACAAAACACTTGATAATCCATAATAACTTGCATCGCAAGCCAATATCAAAGGAACCCCTTCCTGATACGGTGTCAAGATCTTATTTGAAACAATCTCCTTTTTAACCCAGTCTAATGCTAAATCACATTGTTCATTCCAACAAAATGTATTATTTTTTAACTGGTCATATAAAACTTTAAGGTTATCAGCCCTATTTGGCAGAAATGGCTGATAAAAATTAATCAAACCCAATAAAGACTGAAGTTCTTTTTTTTGATTTAGGTTTAGGAATATTTAAGATTGCTTAAATTTTACTAGAACTGGGTTTCAAACCTTCTTTATCCAATTGATACCCTAAAATTTCTATTTTAGATTTGAAAAAATCACACTTTTTTTCATTCACCCTCAATCCAACATTGTTTAAACGTGATAATATTTTATCTAAAATTTCTAAATGTTCATTGTCCGTTTTACCAGTACAGTAAATATTATCAATATATACTTCAGTATTAGACCTTTCATTAAATCACTCAGCAGTTCTTGGCAAGCTGCTGGACTGGAAGCTATACCTTCTGGTAGTTTTTTATATCTGAAAAGTCCCTTTTCGCAAATTATTGTTGAAGGATCCCTGCTGCTTTCTTCAACAGCTATTTGCATAAATGCATGCTTCAAATCAATTTGCGACCATCTAGAACCTAACTGTAAAGTTTGAAATATTGTTTCTTTAAGTGGTACCGGATGACGTTTTATCACAAGTTGTGGATTGACAGTTAATTTAAAATGACCGCATAATCTAAGTAATCTAACTCCTTTTCCTTTGATTACTGGAATAATAGGAGTTGCCCATTCACTCTCGTTTACTTGTTCTAAGCTACCAATTTTAATTAAACGATCTATTTCATCACATACTTTTTCTCTCAAGGCAAGTGGTACATGATAAGCTTTACATTGAATTGGCTTAAAACCATCTTTAAATTTGAGGCTAATAGCTTTACCTGCATAAACACCGGGCTCATCGTCAAACAAGTTAGGATATTTTTGTTTAAAATATGTAGCCACTTCATCATGTTTATCTATATTATTTATAGTACTCAATGTTTCAAAATCAATTGGCCATAATCTAAACAATTTTAACCATTGTCTACCTATTAGATTTTTACCTTTTCCTTCCATCACATAAGCATCTACGTCATAATAAACATTTCTAAAGTTTACCTTCAAATTCAACACTCCGATTACCTTCAAATTCAACACTCCGATTACCTTCAATTTTGATTTGACATAACTAGTTAGAATAATATTGGATTTAAACATTTCCTTGAACCCAAATTTATTTCGTGCTGTTTGCTCTGATATAACTGAAACATAAGAACCCATGTCAACTTCCATCTCTAATTTTTCATTTTCAACGTCTACTACAATTTTTAGTGGGTCAGCTATAATATTATTAACCTGAAACAATTCATCATTATTATGTACATTATTATCAACTTCTATATTTTTCTAATTTTTTGTCTCTATATCCATACTAAAAAATTCTGAATCCGTACTACTTTCATTATTCTCTCCTTCTACCAATGTCTCCAAATTATTTACCTTATTATTCTTTTTCAAACATGCCTTTTCTATATGCCCCTTAATATTACAATAGTTACAGGTTCTTCCTTTGAAATAACAATCCCTAGCAAAATGATTTTTTCCCACAACAATAACATTTATGTGTTACCTGACCTGTTTTCATTCTATTATTGCTACATTTTACCGCTTGATTGTCACTGTTTTTTTGTCTTCTTCTAGTTTCTTCCATTTTACGATTGCTTTCCTTTTCCGTATGCTGATTCCCTCGTCTATTGAAATTATAATTCTGTCCTTCTCTGCTTCCATTTCTCGCTCCCATCCATTGTGATCGTTGTTTATTATTTGTTGGTTGTCCCAAATAATGAACGAATTCTTCTTTCTTTATCGATAACGAATTTTTAATCGCCGATTCTCGTAATTCTGCAATTGAAGTTGCCGTCACAAATGTTAGATCCGTTTGTCGAAATAGTTCAATTTTTGTTTCGTGATTTAGGATTCCACATACAAATTGATCCCTCAGAGCTGTTTCGATGTCTTTGAAGTTGCAGTTTATAGACATAGATTTCAACCTCTAAATGAAGTCTGCGATGGTTTCACCAGACAACTGTTTCGTATTATAGAAATTGTTTCGTTCAGCAATTTCCGACGGTTTTGGATTCGCATGAGAGTTCACGATCTCAATTAATTCCTTGTAGCTGTAATCTTTCGGCTTTTTTGGAGTTGTCAAATTTCGGATTAAGATATAAGTTTCATGACATACTTTTGTAAGTAGCTCGGCACAATGTTTTTCAGGTGTTATATCTTGTGTTTCAAACCACAGTTCTAATCGCTCTACAAATATGTCCCATTTATCCTTGTTTAAGGCGAACGTTATTTTATCTGCCATCCTCGTTTTGTTTACTGTTTTTTTAATACTCTCCACTTCTGCAGTTTTTACAACTTTTTTTGTGTTATCGCTCGATTGTTCAATCTTCTTTCGCCAAATTTTAACTAGCGTTTTTCTTAATTTTTCAACAGTTTCATTTTCTTCAACTGGAATATTCAAATTAGATAATTCTTGAATCAGCTGATTTTTACTCAATTCGTATATCCATGAAACTTTATCACTCCTTTTATCCTCGTCGGTGTTATCCGATGACACTGACATTACCAATCCGACGTAATAACAATAATGTTAACAATCAAAGAAGGAGTTCATTTACTTCACCTTTTTAATCCTCGTCGCCAGTTATGGTATATTAGGGTGGAAGATTCAATTGGGAAACAGTGAAAAACTATTTACACTTTATTATGCAATATCCGAATACAAAGCTTTAGCTTCTATGACGATTACAGCAAGAATGATGCATACACTTGATTTTCATTACCATAAACACATGCGCAATGCTAATACATCACAAATACAAGTCCAAAAAACTGAAAAGGTACAATAGCATTCCAGCTAAAATCTACGCCCTGCCGAAGACACATAAAAAAGGTCCTTCAAAGTTCCGTCCGATCGTGTCAGCAATAGGATCTCCAACTCTAACATCTCCAAATATATACATGACATCCTTGTACAACTAGGCATCACATTACCCTATAAACTGAAAAACAGCTATGATGTCAGATATCAAATAACACGTGTCAACATACCTGATGACTTTATATTGATGTCTCTAGATGTGGCGAGCCTCTTTCCATCAATTTCCAAAGATCTAATAATTGAAATAATTAACAACAAATGGAGTACAATAGAAGCGTATACATACATTACCTGAAAAAGTATGTTCCGGCAACTTATAAAGCATATTTTTGATAATAGCTTCTTTCAATATGAGGGTGAACACTTCCAGCAGCTGGATGGATGCAGTATGGGAAGTTCATGCAGTCCAAGCCTTGGTAATCTCATAATGGACTACGTAGTGCACAAAGCCTTGGAAAACAAAGAGGACATCAGAATTGAATGGATCAGATACTATGTAGATGACACAGTCCTGATAGTTCACAAAGATGACATCCAGAAGACAGTAAACTTGTTCAACTCCATACATGCCAAAATCCAATTCACAGTGGAGCTGGAAGAAAACAACAGTTTACCTTTTCTAGATCTTTTGCTGATAAGAGTGAATAATAAAGTTGTTACTGACCTATATTTGAAACCTACCTAGTTCTGAATTTCCATTCCACTTGCCCGATGTCGCACAAAGTCTCTATCATTACCAGCGCAAAATACAGTATCCTTAAGCTCAGTGACGAAAAATTCCACCAAAATAATTTCAATAAGATCAAGAAAATACTAAAAATGAATAATTACCCAGAACAAATAATTAACAAGATTTTCTACTCTAGCAAACAGATAAAAGACAAAAACGATGATGTCAAATATTACAAATTTCCTGCAGTGGGCATAGTTGACAAGAAAATACAAACAGCTTTAAAAGGACATAAAATAAAACTAGGCTTATATAACCATAAGAACAACTACAATCAAATATACACAAAACTAAAATCTAAAACAGATAACAAGCACAAGTTCACAAAATATTCTGTAAGCAATGCCCTATAACATACACAGGTAATACAAGCTAATATTGCTACATGCGAGCGAAACAACACACTAACGATATACGAGTAAAAAACAATAAAAAAACCACAGCACTTGCAAAGCACGCTAATTACTTCCAACACGAATTTGATTTCGAGAACGTGAAGATAATGGCAACGGAACATGTCCTAGAAAAAAGAGAAATTTTGGAAATACTGGAAATTCATAAAGACAAAACCAGCTGCAACTTCAAAACAGACACTGCGAAGTTAAACAAAATGTACAAAGTCCTAATGAGTTAACATTGCATGGATTAACATATTAAGGAGAAGAAGGATTAAAAATGGATTTATACATAGTGAAAAGAATGTACTTGAGTGACATCCAGCGGACGGAAGTGGGAACGACGGTGTACCGATCATAAATGACAACAGATAACTGTTAACTATTAACAACGATCGAATGACATTTCATCAGGTAGAACGCGGTCTATTTGCATTGTTGTGAAAACATAAATCCTGATTCTGAAATTAAATTATCTTTTAATTGGTACCAAACCAACTCCGTGTGCTCGATAGATGATTCCGATAAGAGTTTTGACAAAGGTGATAATTAAGAGATTGTAAGTGTTTCCCATCATGACTTTGTCATACTGTGTGTCTGATGAAGGTGTTTTTTATAATAATTGTATTGTCTTGGATTTTAATATTGTATAGTATAATGGCGTATATTTTGATGTTGTACATGTTTGAGCAATTTTCACACGTTTATACTTTCCAAATTTTCAGCCTCTGATGAAGCCAAAATAAAGTTGGCGAAACGTTAGGTGAACACTTGGTTTTACTTACCTGCCACTCTTTTCCTAGCAACCCGCTACAATACTATCATAATAATATTGGGGACGTGAAACATACCTACATATTACATACAGGGTGGCCATTTGAAAACGAAACAGACGAGATTACAGACGAAATAAATTTTTTCGATAGAAGTGCTCGGACAGGTCGATTTCTGTTTCGAGGGGGACAACTTAAGATGTAGGTTACGGACGCATAGCGCTTCAACCCTTGCTGCTACAACCCCCACCCCCAATTTTTGAATAGGGAAGATGGGGTGAGTGATACCTCAATTCAAAGGTATTTTTATACTGATTTCAGCACAGTAATTGTTTTTTCATTTTATGCATTAGTTCTCGAAATATTCTTAACTAAGTATTTGAAAATGAAGTGGTGTTTTCATGGCACTTGTAGTGTTTTTTTGTGAAAAATCGACATTTTGAGCTTCAAAACAACCATGACTGTGGCTTCCTTCCTCCAATCCACTGACATAGAAATCTTTAATCAAGATGTCGATTTTTCACAAAAAACCACTACAAGTGCTATGAAAACACCACTTCAGTTTCAAATACTTAGTTAATAATATTTCGAGAACTAATGCATAAAATGAAAAAACAATTACTGTGCTGAAATCAGTATAAAAATACCTTTGAATTGAGGTATCACTCACCCCATCTTCCCTATTCAAAAATTGGGGGTGGGGGTTGTAGCAGCAAGGGTTGAAGCGCTATGCGTCCGTAACCTACATCTTAAGTTGTCCCCTTCGAAACAGACATCGACCTGTCCGAGCATTTCTATCGAAAAAATTTATTTCGTCTGTAATCTCGTCTGTTTCGTTTTCAAATGGCCACCCTGTATATGCACCGAATTGACCCGTAAGATATTGTGGCGCTAATATTTTCTATTTGGTCAATGTCAATGCATTCAAAAATTGACAAATGCATACACCATGTTTTTAGACATCTTAAGCAAAGATAATATCTTTTCATCATAATGTAAATTGAGTTGCCTCCAACTCTGTGCCGTGAACCAAAACCAACGCCTTAGCGTATTTGTATTCTGTACCAATTCGAATATTTTCAGAACTAATGTGGTTTATACAGTGATCAGAGGTAATTTATCATTGGAACCATTCCTCATCCATATAATTCGATCGTTATCTAAATTTGCATTCGTGATGTCGTTCATCACAAGGTACTGCAATGAGAGAACTTTGAAACAGAAAAAAAAAAGTTATATGTTCAACAATCAGGTACCACTCAAATATAGAGAATTCTCTTCATGTAAATTACAATATTCTCAAAGTTTTGTATATTTTGAACTTTAATTTTGCCTAATAATTCATCTTCTGCTTAAAAAAATAGCAATGATAAGTTTATACCACTTTATCGATGAGTTTCACAAAGCGTAATCACCGATGATCGGAGCTTGATCTAGAATCAACTCGAATTGACAGTTCGAAAATCGAAGAACCAAGCTGCTGATCTCCGATGGTCGGTGATTACGATTGGTTAAATCCACCGTAAGTATAATTTAGGCGAAACAAAGTTCGCCGGGCCAGCTAGTAATTGTATATCAATTTTCTGGATATAAAGTTCAAAGCACCTCTCAAATCTACTCAAATCATTGCCACTGAGTTAAATCATAACTGAATACAAATGATCTCTAATTGTAAAGGGGTCATTTGACTGTATGATTCTTTTCAAATAAAGCATCTTTTCGTTAGATATAAAGCAGTGTGTACACAATTGAAGAATAAAAGCCCTGTTGGTGTTGATGAAGTACCAATAAAACTCTTGAAAAAGTGTGCATCCATAATAAATAAACCATTGACAGATATTATCAACCAGATACTACAAACAGGAATACGGGTATGCCCACACAAATTGAAAGCAGCATTAGTTAAATCCCTATATAAGAAGGGAGCTGGAAAATATATTCACAATTATAGACCTACAAGCGACCCGCCCCGGCTTCGCACGTATGCAATGCTGATACTTAATACCTACTACCTACTTCTGAATGTCCTCATAAGCAACGTTCACAGCTTTTTTTTCATTAGAGAATACGAACATATATTGTTTTCGACAAAAAATTTGGAACACTCTGTGATGATATTTATGAAATTCAAAAGATGCATGACCTTTCCACATTCTTCTACTTTGACATTATGAGAACGGTTTACACTCGGGATGTTCAGAATAAGAAAAATGAACATAATAAGTACTGACCATAAATATTTGACTTCTTTTTTTTTTTTTCGATATTTTGAAAACTATTTGAATGAATGGTTTCAACAGAAATGTATTCACCATCGAATACTCAATCATATTAGAAACGAATAAATTGAAAAAAAATTTTGAACAAATTAACTTTCACTCCCTGTATAACCGGAAGTGCTCAGGCTCCGAAAATATTTTAGTTCTGTAGAGAATTTCGAACAATATCATAATCCCAATTTTCAGATTTCAAATATGCCCAGTTCTCCAAAAACGTCTAATAGGCACTCGAACTTGGGACACCCTGTATAATTATACTTTGAAGACGGTAGATATTATCTCTGAGACGATGTGAAAGCCAATAACGAGAATGCTGGGGAATTCAACCGATGTCAACATTGTAAACAACATCATTTATGAAAATGAAAAATCGGAAAAATCCAGCAAAAACGGCAACATTAAACTTGATAATCCATTCTTCACAGATATCCTGGCCGTTATGTGAATATACGGATCGAATGTGGAAAGGTCAATGCAAAATAGCTTGGTGATCGTATTTTTCATATTTTTCATAATTTTCCCATTTCTTCAGGAAAATTGATGAAACTTCGACATTTCGATCTATGAAAACACTCGATTTACATGTACCGTTAAAGATACCTAACATTTTAATAAGTAGATCTAGGGGATATATTAGTTACAATAACTACGTAGTTTGAATTGGCAACCATTGTTTTTTTCTCATATACCTTTTGGTAATATTTTGAACCTTTTTTTTTAACTTTCCTTTATCGAAGAAATAGGCCAGTTGCATGCAGGCAAAATGAGGTTTTCTGACCGTAAAATTTTCATAAGGATAGTAGAACGGCGAAGCATCTAGAAGTACCGTGACTCACTGTAAGTCCTTATTGGTAGATATTGGCCACTGTATATCGACTTAATTAATCGCTCGGATTTATGAACTAAATGCTTAAATATAGATTTTGCCATTATTCTAATGATTTCTGTATTTTTTTTCCAGATACAAAACAAGCTAGTCCAGATATTTTGATGAATAAATTCAAATATGCGGCAAATACAAACGAGGTTCTTGATACGTTTAGCCAGCATAAAGAAGTGATGAATTCCAAACATATTATGCAGGCTTTGAGATCAGTTTTCATTTTACAAAAGGAAGGAAGGTAAGAAGAGTGTTGGTTCGGTTGATTTTGACTGCCCCTTGGTACACCAATGCCCAACTTTGTGGGTTGCATAAATTGATTGCTCTATGAGAACAAGCCAAAAATTGTCAAGAGAACTTAAAAATCAGGATAGACACGTTGTCAGAATTGAAGATGTCCTTCTCTCAAATAGTGATCGAAACTTTGACCTTTCAAATCCGATATGGTTAGTGGAATGCAGAGATATTTCATTCAAAATATCCTCAAACGAATTCAGTCTAATTACCACCAATGAATTCGCCTTTATTTCATTCAAAAAAAAAAAGATATGAATATATTTGAAATTAATTCGTAGAATCTGGTAATTTCTTCACAAAAACATCGAGTCGTAGGCGTCTTTAGTCATCTTTCGAATAATTGTAAGCACCTGCCAGGTTTGAATAGTATAGTCCATCCAAGAATTATTGACATCAAAGTAGGCTTCATTTCTAGTTCCAAAAAAGGAACTAAAATTTTTCTGTGGTTTCATCATAGCAATAAAATATATGAATATAAACCAAAAATTAAATGGTATTTTTTTCAGTCTGAAACTTTTGAGATTGAAAATGTTCTCAAGTATCACATACGATTACCATCGTGTGAATCCATATATCTTTATATATAATTTTCATCTTGTATTGAAAAATTTTCATACTAATGATCAATTATAGGAGCATGGTGACTGGAAATTCTGGTTCGATAACGAAAAATATCGTAATATCGTAAAACTGGAATTTAGAGATATCACCCATATACATGTATATGGGTGATATCTCTAATCACCCATATACACCCATCAATGATTGAAAAGCATGTTTTTTTCAATGTTCAATATTAATATTCGCTAAACCAGTGAAATCTAGTTGATGATATCAAGCGTGTTGCTGAGAAGCTTGTGAAAATCGTAATATATTACAAGATAGAAAAAAAAACTCAATACTTATTACAAGCTCTCATTTAGTTTCACCTGTCGCGGTGTCTGTGTCGTAACCAGACTTCCTTGAATGACCGTATTATTGATAATTTTTCAATTATTACGAATGATTGTAATTGCATGAAAAAGAAAAAAAATGGGACGATGAAATGCTCTTGAATTTCATGGACTCACCCCGTTGATGGTGTCGTAATCCTCGAGAGCTCTCACCATGAACTGCACCTAACAGTTTGCACCCAATATTGTTCACCTTCAAATTCGCACAACAAGCGACAACTAGGAAGATGAAAATTCTCAAAATTCAAAACGTAAAAGCCGTTGATAGCTGTATTTCGCATTAGATCTCGATTCATACTGGCTGTTCTCTGGCATTGCGTTCACAACACCTGTTTTAGTCCACAAAAAATAGGAGCATTCCATTAATAATAAGGAACGCGACAAATTGAAATTGATTTCAAAAGAAATTCCCAAAAGAAATAATAAAAAGTAATCTGGTTCACAACATTTTCCACCCACCAAAAACCTGTTAGTATTTCCCAGTTACTAAATATACCGAAAGAAAACAAGAAAATGAGAATAAGGATTTGTTGAATTTATCAAATTTACAAAAAAAAAACAAAAAAAAAATAATATTTCATGAAAATTTGCCAGGTAAAGGGCACAATTTCACGACAGGACGATGATATGCCCCGTTTTGTATTTTGAATGTAACTACCCGAAATACTCCTTCTCCACCCGGGTGTTACTTGATGACTCGTCCGAGAGCCCATTCCAAAGGCGGTCTAGACTCATGTTTTATTACAACAAGCATAACCAATTCGATATTGATCGCAGACTTCAACCATTTTGAACGCTGCTGCAATGTGTGGAAATACTCTTCCTTCCACCGTTTCCAAAAATCGGAATTCATTCTCTGTACCATTTGCCGACGCGACAACCGATTCATAGTAACATTCGACAGGTCTGGTTCCGGAAAACTGGTGAGCGCTTCCATGGTCAGGAAATGACCTGGTGTCAAAGGGGTAAGATTGTTCGGATCTTCACTTATGGGAGAAAGGGGTCGCGAGATCAAAAGTGCCTCAATCTGCGTAAGGAGGGTATAGAACTCTTCATAGGTCATGATCTGCTCGCCTACCACTCGACGAAGATGTGTCTTGACGGATTTAACTCCGGCCTCACTCAGGCCATTAAAATGTGGCGCTACAGGGGGATTAAAATGCCAATTGATGCACAGTTTTTCAGCGGCAGCTTGTGCGAATAATATGAGTTGATTATTAGCTCCTTACAAGTTAGTACCTTGATCGGAATATAAATTGGAGACTCTTCCTCTCCGAGCAATTAAACGGCGAAAGCTTGCTATGAATGTGTCAGTCGATAAGTCTGAGGACAACTCGAGATGCACTGCCTTCGTAGCGCAGCATACAAAAAGACAAATTATTGCCTTAAAGGTTTTTGAACCTCTATGCTTCCCTAGGCGGATAGTGAAAGGGTCAGCAAGTCATAGTCCAACGAAATATGCCAAATTCTAAATGACGGTAAATCAGCCATAAAGGGTACACAGGTTTGCGGTTTAGTACGAAAACATCGAACACAGTTAGAAAGACAGCGATAAATAGCACTGCGTGGAGAGAGTATCCAGAAAGTCTGTAGCAAAATATTATTCAGGGTTTTCAGCCCTGGATGTAAGTTCTCATTATGGGTTTGCTGTATCACAAGGTCCGTAAACCTTTGACGTTTTGGCAGCAAAATACGATGTTTAACCTCAAAGGGGAGAGTTGACTTTCTTAGCCGACCACCCACCCTGATGAATCCTACTTCATCAATAAAAGGTGCGAGTTTTCTGACTGGTTCAGGAAGACTTGTATTATTTTTACAAGCCATAAGAATGTCCGAAAAACATTCGTTTTGATTTTGAACATGTTTAACTATAGCCTGAAAAGCACAGTATTTTTCCTCCTGTCTCAAAACAACTGAATTATTTTTAATTTTTCTTGCGATAAAACGTGAGATATAACAATCTATATGTTGAATTTTCCTTAAAGATGAGAATCTTGTGAGTAGAGTTGAGATTGGAGAAGGCAGAATTGGAACATGAAGAGCTGTTTGTGGCCTCTCTTCTTGTGAAACATCTTTATTTTGTAAAAGCAAGGGTTGTTCAGGCCAATTTTCTTCCGTCTCCTGGAGAAAACTAGGTCCTTGTCACCATAAAATACTTTCCAACACATGGGCGTACCCAGGGGGTGGCAGGGGGGGCAGCTGCCCCCCCCCCTTGAAGATAAAATCAATGTTAATTTTCCTGGTTTACTGACAATATACCTGACCGACCATCTTCTCAGGTATGAGCTGCCCCCCCCCAAGCTGAAATCCTGGGTACGCTCTTGTTCCAACAGTTGAGTGGGAAATGTTCCTCTACTCACCGAGTCAGCAGGATTACATTCAGTGGGAACACATTTCCATGAGTAGGTGCCCAGGCAACACAAAGATATCCCAAAGATCTGCCTGCGAACGGAAAGATATAAGTAGGGAATCTGTAAAAGGTTTCTTCGAATGTGCTGGAATAGAATATGAGAAGATAATTTTCATTAATGTATATAACGGTGGAAATGTAGATATAATGATTGAAAAACTGAAACTAGTAATGGTTGGGGACTTCAATATAGATATGTTGAAAGACTCAATGAAGAAAGCTGAATGGGTTACCTTCCTTAATTCCTATAATATCATGCAGGTAATTTTTGAATCCACAAGAATCACAAGAACTACTGCGACTTGTATTGATGGAATCTACACCAATATCAGCTGCCCTTACACCACACAAGTATTGGACACTCATATATCCGATCATAGAGCTCAAACTATCACTTTAAAATGGCTTGAGCCAAGACAAAATTTCATTTGGAAGAGAATTTATTCAAAACAAAATATAAATAAACTGAAAACTGCATTGAATGATCAAGATTGGTGCTGCTTAGAACATATCAATGATGTCAACAAACAGTTCAATGTATTCCATCATACATTCCTCAAACATCTGAATCCCTGTCAGGAAATTACCAGAGAGAAAAAGAAATAACATAACATCAAGAGATCCAATGCTACAGCAAATGAAGAATAAATTGGATGTATTACTGGTTTATAGTCGAAATGATGCATGTTTTCAGGACGAATATAATAAACTTAAACGCAAATACGATGAATTGCTCATTGAACGCAAGAAAAACTTTCTCCAAAATGTAATAGAAAAATCTGACAACAAAAGCAAAGCAACTTGGTCAGTTGTAAACTCTAAAAAATCAACAAAGAGAACGTGATTTCCCTATGAAAGGATGATGTTTCCAATGGGGTTGAGTAAACACTTTGTCAATCATGCTGTTAATATGACTAAAGGAAACTCATCTACCATAAGTGTTTTCAGCGGAATTGAGGAAATGAGTGAATCCATTTATTTGAAACCTATAAGCTTTAGAGAACTTGAAAGCATAATAAAAAACTTGAAAAATAAGTACACCTGTGGAATTGATGGAATTTCCAACAGCATCATAAAACAAACAATGGAAGAAATTTTGGAACCACTTCAGATTGTTCTTAACAACTCAATTAAAAGGGGTGTATTTCCAGAAAAGTTAAAGACAGCCGTCGTAAGACCAATTCATAAAAGAGGAAATGAAAATGAATTTGACAACTACAGACCCATTAGTATTTTGCCCTGTGAATCGAAAGTTTTTGAGCAGGCATATTGCAAGCAAATAATGGAATTTCTAATTGAAAACAATAGTAATTTACGTAACAAGTCCGGAAAATAGGGTTTTTTTGGACGAATAGACAAGATTCTAGGACGAGCCGGAGGCGAGTCCTGGAAGTCTGTGAGTCCAAAAAAACTATTTCCGGGCGTGTTGCGTACAATATTTTTTCGGCAACCGTGAAGAATTACAAATCAATGAGATGACATATCTCTTTATTGATTTTGATTCATATTTGAATTAAACAGAACACAGAACATAACTGTCATCCGTTATTTCGTTGCTATTGTGATGATCATAACAATGACAACAACGACGTGTTTTTCCGGCCTAGGCCGGGAAGTACGTACTTTCCGGCCTAGGCCGGGAAATGCTACTTTCTCAAAGAAAAAGCGTCCGGGAAGTGGGTACTTCCCGGACGGTTGCCGAAAAAATATTTTCCAATAACCAACATGGATACTTGAAAGGGAAATCTATACAAACTGCAATTTACCAGTTCATAAAAAAGATCACAGATGCATTTGAAGATAAAAATTTGTTGTTGGAATATTTCTTGATCCCTCGAAAGCCTATGATGGATTGGAATGTTATGGAATCAGGGGACCAGCACAAGATTGGGTGAAGTCCTATTTCGAAAATAGAACACAATTAGTGGAGATATGGAAGGACGGTAACAGAGTGAGATCAAATGAAGAAAAACTGCAACTTGGAGTTCCACAAGGAAGTATAGCAGGACCTCTATTTTTCATCATTCATATGAATGATTTTGGTTTTCAGGTTACATGGCAGGATGGTCGAATAGCAAATGTGAATTATGTGGATGACACCAATCTTCTAGTAGTGGAGTCACTCTGACCAGATCTGAGAACATTGGTTGAGGGAGTTCTAGAAACTGCGGAGAAATGGTTCGCTGGAAACAACATGGTCCTGAATTCAGACAAAACCAATTTGATGTTTTTCCTCTCACCAAATTCTAAGATGGAAATACCTGGGAAAATAACTTTGAACAACTGCAAATACAAAACATCACAATGCACAAAGTTTCTGGGATTATATATATATATATATATATATATATATATATCTGTGACAAGTTGACATCTTCGGTTTATGCTTTCAGGGTGATATCTAAATATGTGGATGCAAAAGTTTTGAAATCAGTATACCATGCAACCATAGAGGCGAAACTGAGATTTGGTGTAGTTTTCTATGGTTCCGGAAACATATTGCCCTTGTTCATTCTACAGAAGAAAGCTATACGAGTAATGAACAAGTTAACATACAATCAGTCATGCAGAGGTTCTTTCAAGAAATTAGGAATTTTGACACTACAATCACGGTATATTCAGGAATGTTTGCTATTTCTCCATAAACATTGATATCTGTTTGATCAACATCTCAATCTCAAAACTAGATATGCTACAAGATCTTCGACATATGATTTTCCAAAGTGTAACTTGACCACTACCCAAAGGCAATTAGAATATAGATGTCTGAAGTTATTCAATACACACTTCCAATAGAAATCCAACAGATAGATTATCTCAAAGTCTTCAAGAGAAAGAGAGAGAGAGAGAAAATATATTTGTTGCTCCTCTTGATTTTTTCATTACTGTTGAACTTGGAAGCATACAGCATGGACGAATATTTGGGGCTGAGGAGCTAATTTTGTTTTCTTCATGACACTATTCCGTTTCTTTTATTATTTCTTTTGTAATACTAATTGATTTTGGAATAAAGAGCTGTTATTATTATTATTATTCGAAGAAAATAATGACAGGAATTTGGACTAAATTGTCTTTACATATTGTTAACAACGTCAAACAGATTCACACGTTAAAGTTGGAGAAACATCCTTATACATGATTGGTAGAGAGGAGCATGAACAAGTTCAGAAAGTCTATACTAAATGTTGAGATCAAGATAGCAATATGGAAAGCAACTCAAATTAAAAATTCCATTCAAGTAACAAACCGCGATTTGGAAGAATCATTGGATCATATCACACTAGATGCCATCAAAAAGTTTGCCGAAAAGAATTTCTCCCCAACTTTCTCAACAACAAAGGCAAAAAACATCAGCAAATTAAGAAGATTGGAAGAGGAACAGAAGCAGCCGGTCTCTGTTGCAGAGTCGGAAGAATTCATCAAGGTCCAAATACCTGAGGAAGTTAAATTAATACTAGGAATGGGACCAAAACATGGTATTATCCCTAGGTTAGGTTAGGTTAACACGGTGGTTCGGGATGGAACCCACATAGGCCAGAGGCCCGTTGTGATGCCGTCTAGGGTGGTTACCACCCCCACCACTACTGTGAGAACCAGTAGCTGCTGTTAATGAACAGCATGAGGCTTTTGATACCAACCGTCTGAAGATCGGATAGGTTGTCAAAATGGGCCTGTCCCAGAGCCGAGAATCTTTTCCTGGATACGGCAGGACAGTGGCAGAGTAAGTGGACCATCGTCTCTTCCTCCTCCTCGTTTCGACAGCTTCTACAGAAGTCGTTGCGTTGAAGGATTCCCATACGTGCAACATGGCATCCTCCAAGCCAGTGTCCAGTGATGGCCGCAATCGCGTTTCCAATGGAGTTCCTGGAAAGAGATAAAATATCTTTGGTGCGTCGCAGGTTAAGCTCCGGCCATACCTGTCTTGACGAAGAGCAAGAAAGCTCCTCCCGCCACCTAAGGTTGGTTGGGCGGAGTACTTCCTTCCGGAGGAGCAACCTCCGTTCAGCGATAGGTGCCCCTGGTCTAGTATTAGCGGATATAGCTGTGAGCGTTGTACCAGCTCTTGCTAACTCGTCTGCCCTACAATTTCCTGCTATGTCCCTGTGGCCGGGTACCCAGACGACATTGACTCTTACTTTAGTCGCCAGCTCATCTAAGGCTCTACGGCATTGTATAGCCGCCTTTGAGGTCAGGTAGACTGAGTTTAGAGATTTGATGGCAGCTTGGAGGTCACTTAGAATATATATTTCATTGGACTCAAGTCCTGTTTGAAGTACCCATTTGGCTGTTTCATTTATAGCTACCATTTCTGCCTGGAAAACACTACAGTAGTCCGGCAAACGAAATGATAAGTTGAGGGGTGGGGACTCTGAGAAGACTCCACTTCCTACTCTTCCCTCTAGTTTTGAGCCATCTGCATAAAAGAGCGTCCCATTTTGGCTTAACTAGGTTCGCCGTCCACTTTTCTCTGGATGGGATGTCCACCGAGAACTTGCGGTCGAACATTGGGGTGGGTTTGGTGTAGTCTGTGTTATTTAAGGTGAGGTTGAATTCCTTCAGAATTTTGGAGTGGCCGTAGTTTACCTTAGGCCATGGTGAGACTGCATTGAGTCTGACAGCGGCGCTAGCCGCGCACTCCTTCCCATATAGGTCTAATGGAGTCAGATGCAGGATCATTTCCAGGGCTGTAGTCGGGGTTGTCCTAAGACACCCCGTCATGAGAACGGCAGCTAGTCGCTGTACCTTTCCCACCCTTTTCCGGTTGACCTCCTTACATAGGGCTGGCCACCATACTAATGATCCATACATAAGTGTGGGTCTCTTCTATATTGGGAAAGCGAAAGGAGGGTATTTTGTGCTTCCTCGTGAAGAGAACTAGCTCCGTTTTGCCCGGGTTTATCCCTAGGCCGCATTTGTTGCACCAGTGCACGAGTTTATTTAGTGCCCCCTGTATGGCATCCGACAGAGTCTCTGGAAATTTCCCTGAAACTATAATCGCAATGTCATCGGCGTAGGCCACAATTTTAATTCCTAGCATTTCCATTCTCTGGAGAAAGCCGTTGAGGGTAAGGATCCACAGTAGGGGTGAAAGCACTCCCCCCTGCGGAGTCCCCCTATTGACCACTCTTTGTATCTGACAGCCAGAGATCTCTGCGTGAATCTCTCTGCTACAGAGCATGTGGTTAACAAACTCGACGATTGACTTGTCGATTCTCAGATTTTTCATTTCCCCTGTAACAGCACTGGGGATTATATTGTTGAACGCTCCCTCAATGTCTGAGAAGGCTATCAGTGAGTATTCGTTGCAGTTAAAAGACTTTTCAACTTCTAGTACTAGCGCGTGGAGGGCTGTTTCTACTGACCTCCCCTTGCAGTAGGCATGCTGGGATTGGGAAAGAATTCCCTCCCCTAACAGTGAATCTCTTATATATGAATCTACTAATCTTTCTAGCGTTTTTAGTAGAAATGATGATAAGCTAATAGGCCTATAATCCTTGGGGGTGTTGTGCGATTGTTTACCCCCTTTAGGTATAAAAACAACTCCCACCTCCTTCCACTTCTTAGGTATATAAGTTAGGCTTAGGCAGGCCTTGTATATGACCTCTAACCATGGAATCGCCAGGTTGGAGACTACCTGCATTTCCGCTGGTATGATATCATCCTTACCAGGTGATTTGTAGGGTTGAAACTGTGCGATAGTCCATTCAATCCTGCTCGAGGTGACGATTGATGGGTTAATAATTTTTTCGACGCTAGGAGCTGCTGGTTCGCATGGCCCACCTAGCTGTTGGCCAGGAAAGTGTGTGTCTACCAGTAGCTCGACGGTCTCTACGTCCGTGGTCGTCCATGTGCCATCAGGTTTACTGAGATAGCTTGGCGCCACTGGGTTGGACGAGATTATTTTTCACAGCCTGTTGCCTTCTGTAGCGCAGTCGATGCTAGACAGAATTCAGACCATGATTTGAATTTTGCGAGTCGAACACTCTTTTTGAAGCTATTCAGACCGGCTTTATAAGCACTCCATTCATTGGTTTTCTTAGCTTGGTTGAACAGCTTTCTACATTGTTTCCTGAGGTCACTGATTTCAGAAGACCACCAGGCCGGTTTGGATTTTCCCCTGACCGTTTTCAGCGGGCATGCAACATTCATCGCATCGTTGAAAGTTTCTGTGAGGCTGTCTACCAGCTGATCCAGATCGGCCCTAGAAGTGGGAATGTCTGGTATCTCTGCCGGTAGGGCCTGAGAGAAGCGTTCCTTGTACATACCTCAGTCCGCATTACGCTTATTACGGAACTGTTTGGCTGTTGGCCCATGTACGTCCATGTCAAATTCCAAGTATCGGTGGTCTGACATGGAGTGGTCTCGGGATACTCTCCAGGACCGTATCAGGTTGGCGGCATGTTCGTTGGTCAATGTAATGTCCAGAACTTCCTGCCTTACGGCTGTAATAAAGGTGGGTTCACTGCCTCCGTTACATATTTGAAGGTTGTTACCTAGAATGTATTCTAAGAGCAACTCACCTCTTTCATTTGTGTCGGTGCTGCCCCATATGGTATGGTGTGCATTCGCATCAGCGCCGATAACGACCGGTGTCCGCGTCCTTGCTGCCCCCAATAGGGCTGCTTGTAGCGGTCACGGCGGGGGAGGTCCTGCATCATGCGCCATGTATGATGACATGAACCATATACTAGCCGGACCTAGTAGCACCACAATGCACACGTTGTCCCTATCACAAAAATTTGGTAAGGTAAAAGAGCTGTAATTCCTGTTAACAAGAATACATGCTCTAGGCGGCTCTTTACCCTGTATGTATATGACATTGTAGTCTTTCAGTTGCAGTCCGCAAACCCGCTGTTTATGCACCCAGGGTTCTTGGACTAAAACGATCTCCTCGCCGGTTTTAGCTAAGCGGAGGAGAAGTGCAGCTGATGCTGCTTTACTGTGGTGGAGATTTATCTGCAGGAGCTTCATCCGCGAAGCCCGTAGTTTTATCCCTAAAGGAATACCGAAATTACAACTAATCAAAGACATAGAGAGTTTCACTCAGACCATCACAGACTGTGAAGATGAAAGGAATGTAATTAGGTCGAGATGTGTAGATGTAATCAACAATTTCATGAGGTGTAATGTACCACACAATGACCCCCTTAACAGTTACTACAGGACCACATGACCACAACCAGGTTCAAAAATTATCATCCAGAGATCATTATAGGCGTTTCAGACAAGGGTAACAGCACTGTTTTGATGTATAAGGATGAATACTTAGTTGAAGCAACAAAAATGTTGAATGACGAGACTATATATAAGAAGTTAGCGGATGACCCTACAAAAAGACTACAAGAAAAAACCAACAAATTTTTAAAATCTTTGAAGGACAACGAGAGAATATCAGAAACGCAGTATCACTTGTTGTTAAAAATGGTATATCTCCAAAAATTTATTTTCTCAGTAAAACACACAAAAAAGATATAAAATTGAGGCCTATTGTTAGCTGCATTAATTCACCAACTTACAAGATAGGAAAATACCTACATAACATCCTTAATAACGTACTTTCAACATCAGTATACAATGTCAAGAACTCGTACACATCGGTAGAGGATCTTAAACTGATTACAGTACCTGATGACTATGTACTCGCATCTTTCGACGTTGTGTCCCTATATACAAATATTCCTAAACACTGATCTCAACAGTATCGCACAGCCGGCAATATATAAAAAACTTCACAGTTCTAACTAAATGTGAGTTTTTGGACCTGATTGATCTCTGTTTTAGCGGTGGCTACTTTGTGTTCCAAAACGAATTTTATGGTCAAATAGATGGCACAGCAATGGGCTCACCGACAAGCCCAACGTTTGCCAACTTAGTAATCCACACATTGTTCGATTTTGCTGTCTCCAGGTTGGGATTCGATATTCCATTATTGAAATTATATGTCGATGATACCTTACTCTTATTACCAAACACGCAGGTGGAGACAACATTGAACATTTTCAATTCATTTCATCACAAAATCAAGTTCATATTAGAAAAGGAGCATAATTATAGCATACCCTTCTTAGATTTACTCATTATAAGAGATGATAATAGGCTTAAGACCAATTGGTATACCAAACCCATTCATTCAGGTAGATGCGTCAATTACCTTTCTAATCACAGTAACCATCAGAAGAGGAACGTTGCACTAAACTTGATCAACCGAGCAGTATCATTGAGCAGTGAAGAATTTGTCGATCAGAACCTGGAAAAAGTGACCGAAATATTGCGAAAGAATAATTACCCCATACACTACATAAAAACAGCAAACAAACAATCATAAGAAGAGAAGGCAAAATCCAACTGTCCCTGTGACAATGAGCTCGAACGAAACCTACGTGGACAACAGCGCCACGATGAATACCAGAGCTTTTAATATTGCCAAAGAATCAAATCGAATATCCAATGACAGGAAAAAATACTTCAAACTTGCAATGTATCCGGGATTATCACAAAATCTCAACAGAATATTTCAGGAATATAACTGCACGGCCGCTTATTACAACACGGTGGATAACAAGAAAAAATTCTTTACACACCTTTGCTCAAACAATCCGGATTAATTTATAAAATTCCTTGTGGAGATTGCGAGAAGTGTTATGTCGGGCAAACTAAGCAATTGTTAGAGGAGAGGATTAAACAACACGAAAGCGACACACGAAGACGGGGAGCCACTCGCAGGACGGCACTCACCACACACGCACAAATCTTAAATCACAAATTTAACTTCCAAAAAGTCTCCATACTTGATAAAGATACAAACTATGGTAGAAGAATTTGCCACTTGCATCAAAATGCTTTTGCAGGCAATTTAATCAAGTCCAGGTGGTATTTTTGCCACGAAAATGTTCTTCTTTAACTAGGCTAGGTACTAGTCGCGAATAAAACAACAACTTATAAGAAAATAATAGTATATTATTTCATTAGGAGAAGTGTCACATTTCGTGGCGAGCCACGAAAAGTCACTTCTTCTCCGAATGAAATAGGCTATTTTATTTTCAGATTAATGAAAATTGTACATTTAAATGTAACTTCATCAAATAAAAATGACGTTTGTATTGGAAGTTTTTGTATTCTATGCATCTATGTTCATGGTAACCAAGTAAACTTTTTCGTAGCAACACTTTTCCTGCCGCCGCGCCGGAGGGAAAAGTAAATATTTCTCCGCCTAGGCGGAGAAATAGAACTTTTCGATGATCCTGTCAGTCGAGAACTGACGTTGTTATCGTACGTTTGGAAATAATAGTTATTTATGTAATAAGGATCATAAAGACGATCATTATGGTACAAGTCGTGAATGTTATCGGGCGAGGCGTAGCCGAGTCCGATAACACGGCGTGTGCCATAATGATTGTTTATGATTCGTATTACATACAAAATTTTATCTGATGGCATTTATATCCATACATTTTCGAAAAATTAAAAACTGCATTTTCGACATGTCACAATGACAACTATTTTTAAAGGAGTAAATATTGTGTAGTTTCAAATATTAGTAGGTGAGTGAGCTGTGCTTTGTCATTTCCTTGACAACGTCATCAGGTTGTTTTCCTTATAGAATTTCATTATGGTACTTAGTACCATAATGAGTTCATTATGGTACTTAGTCCCATAATGAATTCATTATGGTACTTAGTCCCATAATGAGCTTCCTTATGTCATCAAAATTGAGTGACATAACGTTGTCATTATGACATGCCATCAGATAAAATCTATTATTCTTCATAAAATACATAAAATCAGTCTCTTTGTAAATGAACAATCTATAATAATAATAATAATAACTCATTTTTCAAAACCGCAGAACTGTTTTTTCCTCTTCCAGACGTAGATGGTTTGTCTGCATAAATCTGCAAATTTTGTTATTTGGCAAAGTCCCCCTCCCAAGTGCAACAATTGAATAATTTCCCAAAATTTCGAGACCCGCCCAACCAAATGCTCTCAGTTTTTTTTTATACGCGACCTAAATACGTGTGAAATAAGCTACTGAATTTATTTTGATGTACCATTTGTCATGTTTTCTAAACAACCCTTAGTATTTCGCATTTATAAACACGTTAAAACTTACCTGCTCACACAACACAGCATAGCACACCATTCGAATCCAAGCCAAAGGACTGCGACTGTTGAAACAATTGGGGATATACACTGAAAGAACAATTTGGTTGCATTAACTAAGAATTATTAACTATCACCAAATCCGTTATTGAAATATGGCTTATTAAACATTTGTTTTGGAGAAACAAATTATTTGTTTACATATTGATGAATAAAGACTCATTCAAGGTTATTTTATATTTATTCCATCATAATATTCATTTGTTGATAAAAAATAAACATTTTGCTCTGCATAATAAATGCATCATAAGTATGAATAAACTTTTCTAACAAACACCAAACAAATTTTTATCACAACGAAATTACTGTTGATAGTTATTATAATATTATGTAGCTGAGGTTCATTTTTTCACTTTTGATTTAGATCAATTTATTATTCGTATATGTTTGTTTATAAGTACAACATGAAAATACTTTCATTATTGTTAATTAACAAATGTGTTGTTTGCTGAAATAACTTGTTTTATATCTGTGAGAGAATATTTTGTGAGGTTTATTTGGGAATTAATTATCTACTACTGAATATTTTATTCATAATGGCTGGTATATATTTTTAACACCAGATAAAGTTCCAAATATGAGATAACTTCATCTGATATTAGTTGGGGTTATTCGTCAGTTTGATATCTGGAAAGTTATCTGGAGGTGAAAATACCGGCCCTCATGAATGAAACATTTATTAGTACCTAATGAATAATTCCCAGATAATCCTAACAAAATATTTTCTCACAAAAATCAATGAATATATTATAGTTATTCCAGCAGACAAAATATTTGTTAATTAGTTATGAATACCTATAACATAAAAAAACGTCCACTTTAACTTACAACTGCCTGAGGAAACATTAAAGAAATAATTTATCTGTCATTCAATTAATATATTTTTAACTTCCTGATAAGAAACAAAAACAATTCTCATAAAGACAATACATAAAATGAAACATAAAACAAAAACAATAATAATACGAGTAATATCGAGATTTTCTTATATTTATTTATATTGCTTGCAGTGTATCCAATAAATATTCATTTCAATATCATATATTCAATTTCAGCCTGATTTGGACTCTAGTTACCATACAGGGCTCTAACTGTTTAAAATCAGCGTCATTTTCTGACACCTCCTTCAGCAGTTGTAAATTCGTTATTCCATTATCTGAAAAATTGTTTATTATTCACACTAGTTTCGCAAATAACAAGTATAAAATAGGAAAAAAACAGCTTATTTCGATTCGTTTTTATCTGACTTTCCTAAACTTACGTTTTTTATAGTGAAAATAAGAAATCACCATTCTAGCATATTCGATAAATTTCATCAATAGTAGAATTCTTCATTTGTTGGTAATCAATTCATAATAAGGTAACATAAATATATAGTTTTTATATCTGATTAGTATCATATAGAGATGTTCATATACCAAGTTGTGCACAGACTATATTTTTTTACAAAAACGATTCTACCCTCTACCCTGAATACCTCTATATACTATCATAGGCAACTTACAATCTCCCAAGCTCAACGTTAAGCAACTGAATTTGCTTTTCGTACGGCTCCGATCTATGTTTTGAGGTTATGATTGGAATGATTGGATTGCCGTATAATATGATTTCTATAGATATTCGGGATTTTTGTTAACGATTGACTCAAAATATATGGATTAGTTTGAAAGCACTATAAATTCATAAGCCATTTGAGAAGGTGAGCTACTTACGTACAAAATCTCTCAGCATCTCCTCGGTGATTCCGAGAAAAAGAAAGAAAAATCTCTCATTGTTTTTTGTTACACTTAAAAACTAACACTATAGCCACACACAAGGATATTCAGAATATTAAGAATATTCAGACTCAGCAAGGCGTCAGGAATAATTCTGGAATCTGGAACCGTTGGCGTTCAGACAACGCTAGAACGGTTAACGGCGCTGAACCTGACTCCTGAGACATGTTTGTACCGCGTAATTTACACTGAGAGAAATAAAGTTTATTATCATTAATGATTTTAGATTAACTATAAACAAATGATTGGTTAAAATATCACATCCTCATCATAATAAACATAAACAAAGATTCATTAACAGATAACTCTGCATTTATTGATAATCACCAAATAATATTGATTGAGAATCAAACTTATTGATAAATATATTTCAATCTCTGTAATGAATAACTTATTTATAATAAAATTATTTTGTTTAAAACAACTGAATATAGCAGCACCAAATCGTTTGTTTTTAGTGAATATCAAAACATACCACGAATAGTTTTAATAAATCAGCCATATTTGTTGTGAATCTTATGTAATGATTTTCAACAAATTTGGCAATAACAAATATTTAATAACTATAACTGAGAAATTTCTTTCAGTGTAGTGTCTCTTAGGTTCCGATTCGTGCTGTCGTTGAGAAGTTACCGACTTTACCAAAATAAAATGAAACATATAACATTAGGTAGTTTGGCAAAGTCACCTTCGTTGGCAAAGCCACACGGCTCTACCGTACTGTTTATCATAGTTTAATTTGATTTGACCGAATTCGTGTATTTTTGTTTGTTACTAATTTATTACTCACTAGCTGACCCGGCGAACTTTGTTCCGCCTAAATGATTCTTACAGCATACATTAATTCTCACGAATGCCTAACCAATCAAATTCATTCGCTTCCGAGTGCACCCGAGTGGAAGATCGTGAGAAGAGTAGCCGTTATTCAGATCGCGCGTTTTGTGGTTTTGTCTTTTGTCGTTCTTCAAGAATCAATCTGATAGTGAAAACGTTTGGAACTTGAAACAGTTTGATTTTTATTGAATATAATATCTAGCAATCTCTCATTATGGACGCCAAAGTAAGTATTTGCATGGTTGTTGTCTTGCTGAAGTTTCATATAAATGCTCGACTTCATTGCAGAGTGAATCCACTTGCGGCATATTTATATTATGTGGAAAAGAGTTTACCAGCGTATCAGTTATGAACTCCGGATAATCCATAATGATGATTCCGCTAAAGTGGCAACATATTTTGTGTTCTCTTTGTTCTACTCATGAAAACCAGGAAACGTTTTCTACATATATGATCATTTACATGATCATTTGAGAATAATTCATGATGTACTGATCAAACAGAGTGTTTTGATTTTCGGGAACCGAGAAGAATTTGAAACCTGGCGAGGAAAGGAGAAAAGTGTTGATTACGTTTTGGCGAGGACTAAAAGTATGAATAAGGGGTTGAGGGGGAAACAGTAGTTAACTATTATTGTCTTCTTTCTTCTTCTTCTTCATTCTTCACTTTAGGCGAATCGCCTGTTTTTTCCCGTCGAATCTCCGCCTACACTGATAAATTGTCGCTCCATCGCTTTCGAGGGCGTCCTAAACTTCTGCGACCCAGTGGTGATTTATCACGTGCAATTCTGACCATTCTTTCCTCGTCCATTCTACATATGTGGTCGTTCCATTCCCTCTTTCGATCCAATACCCACTCATTGATATTTTCCACCCTGCATGTTCTCCTTATATTTTCACTTCTCTCCCGGTTGAATAGTGTCTTTCCAGCTATTCTGCGAAGTACCTTCATTTCGGTGGTCTCCAGTAGTTGTCTTGTCCTCGCTGTGTCTGATCGAGTTTCAGCGGTGTATGTCATAGTTGGTCTTACTACTGCTTTATAGATTCTGGCCTTTGTTTCCACTTTGATATTTTCATTTCGCCATACCGTGTCGCTCAAACATCCCGCCACTCTTGTTGCCCTCACAGTTTGTGCCCTCACTTCCTCCTCAACATTGCCACAGCCTGATAATTCTATGCCCAAGTATTTGAATTTCATCTCTTGTTGGATGACATTGCCGTCAACTTCCAGTTTGCATCTTAATGGTGTTTTTGATGTTGTCATGCATTTGGTTTTCTGGGTGGATATTGTCATATTGAATGATTTGGCAGTGCGGTTGAATCGATGTAACAACCGTTGGAGGTCGTCTTCACTCTCAGCCACCAGTACAGCGTCATCGGCATAGCAGAGAATTTTTATTTCACGGTCGCCCATTCTGTATCCCTTTAGTGTCCGTACATTCCCTATCACCTCGTCCATAATGATGTTAAAGAGGAGAGGGCTCAAGGAATTTCCCTGTCGAATGCCACGGCCCACTGCGATTGGTTCAGTCAAGGTCCCGTTTATTCTCGCCTGAATCCAATTTTCCTTGTATACGTTCTGAACGGTCTGAATGAGGTTGTACGGTATCTGCCTGTTGTAAAGTAGGTGCAAGACGTCCTTTAACTGCACACGATCGAACGCCTTTTCTAAGTCAACAAAACACATATATGCTGGCCTGTTGTATTCTATTGATTTTTCCTTAATTTGTCTTAAAACAAACACCGCATCCGTGCATGACCTGCCCGTTCTGAAGTTGTTAATTTTGTTTGCCATGACTTTAGTGGTAAGTTTCAGTGTGGTGCTGAGAAGATTAATACCTCTGTAATTCGAGGGCACTTTTTTGTCTCCTTTTTTAAACATCAGGATGGTGTCGCTTGTTCGCCATTCGTCAGGTATTCTATGATGGTAGATGATACTATTGATGAGTGATGCTAACTGCTGAGAGAGATGTTGTCCGCCATACCTGAGTAACTCGTTTGGAATTCCATCCGGTCCTGGGCTCTTCCTGTTCTTCAATTTTCGGAGAG
Source organism: Adalia decempunctata (assembly GCA_951802165.1). Taxonomy (NCBI): domain Eukaryota; kingdom Metazoa; phylum Arthropoda; class Insecta; order Coleoptera; family Coccinellidae; genus Adalia; species Adalia decempunctata. Next base: position 53,688,961 of record OX637697.1, read on the forward strand.
CTGTAAGTATATCGGCTGTCTCAATTTGAATGTTGTTGTCCATTACTATTTCGGGTACATTTTGTGCAGTCTCAATTTCTTCCGCCTTATGCAATTCAGTCAAGTATTCAACCCAGGTTTCTCGTTCTATCTGATTTGTTTCGACCAGATCATTAATCTCTTTTCTCTGGGTTCTGATGAAACGCCAAATTTGTTTCTGTACTCCGTAAAAATCATCCTCCAAGCGTCTTGAGAAAATTTCCCAGTGATGGGTTTTTATTTGTCTTACCAGTGCTGTGGTCTCATTTCGGATTTGTTTATATCTTTCGTAGGATTCTGATGTTCTCAACGTTCTATGGGTCAGATATGCTTTTTTCTTTTCTTTGCATTTTTCTTTGATCTCTGGGCGAAACCATGGGGTCCGGTCTGTCCTAGTGTTCTTATTCCTTTTTACAATTCGGGTGCCTAGGGCTTCATGGGCGGCTGCTCTAATGTTGTTCTTTAGTTTCTCCCAGGAAGCGTTAATATTATCCTCTTCTCCTATTGGGTTATCAAGAATTTTTTCTGTCAATCTATCTTCGTATAATTGCCTGATTGACGAGTCCCACAGTGATTCGATGTTTATTTTTGTTTCCTCATATACTTGTACTGGACTCTTTTTGGGTATGAATTTCATTCTGATCTTTGCAAGTAACAAACTGTGATCGCTGCCTACATCGACCGAATTCAGAGTTCTGACGTCCAGTATCTGAAGTGGGTGTATGCATCTGTTAGTAACAACATAATCAATTGTAGATCTCGGGCCCCTGGAGTTACAGAACGTGAATTTATATTGGTCTTTATGGTCATAAAAGGTGTTGATTCGTAACTCGTTGAAAGTGCATAGGTCGATCATCAGTTCTCCATTATTATTCAAAATGGTTTCATTGAATTTCTGCTTGATTCCAGGCACTATCTCATTTCCGATGCGGGCGTTAAAATCACCAAGTATTACCAGCGGTTGGTCAGTTGGAAGTGACTGAACTATAATTTGCAACTGATCATAGAAAATCTCCCTCTCTCCGCTAGGCTTGTTGTCCTCAGGAGCGTAAATCGATAATATATTCAAGATTTGGCCTTCCGCTTCCATCTTCAAGACCAGGATTCTCGAAGACACGTAATTGCATTCTTTAATATTGCTTTGGTACTTCACAGATACTGCGATTGCCACTCCTTCCTTCGCCCTTGTTTGTTTTTCCACTCCACTGTAAATCACTATATAGTCCATATATTGTACTTGACCTTTACCCTTCTTCTTAGTCTCTTGTAGGGCACATATATCGATTTTGTTATCTTTCAGTTCCTTGAGAGTTTCTTGATCTCTATTGTTGAGTGATTTTATGTTCCAGGTGGCAAAGCGCATCGTACATTTCTTCTTCCAAATCTTTATCCTATTTCTTGCTTGGGTCGTCATCCGTGAATCAGTCCGGTTCCGAGGCAGAGTATCGGTTCTGTGAGCTGTGAGCTTTTTTCACGTCGGGTAGGAGCTAACCTGATCCGACAACCTTCCTCCTTTTTCCGGGCTTAGGACCGGCAACATAATCACCAAGCTACTCAATCCACCCGGCGATCATGCAGGCGGAGTTAACTATTATTGTAACAGGAGTAATTACAGAGGTATGTTCTGAATATTTCCTATATGAATAGAAACAGGGAAATCAACATTGTCCATTTTATTGTTCTGCAGTCTATTCTTCTACTTACCACTGTATGGAGTTTCGTTTTGTACATAAATGATATTATTACAGATGTATTGTTTTCTTCTTTCTTACAAATAATAAAATATACCTTTTCAGTTTTTATTCATTATTTCCATTTGAAACAATATCAAACATTGTTTCTGTATGATTGATCTTTCTTACATTTCCTCCATCCAAGAAAAATATGATACAACATACAGTTATATTGTCATATTTCAAAATATGCTAAATTACCTACCTACTTAAATTCCCACTTTTGAGGTTTTTGTAAGCGCATAATATATATGTGCTTTTTCTAAATGGGACACCCTGTATATTTCTACATATTTCGATAAAGATAACTCTTCCAAAACTATAGCATATTTTGATGTTTTTCTGAAATCACATTCCAGAATGAACCTCAGGTAGACTTTGGTGAGTGGGACTGACATGTTTCACAGCAGAAAGGTAAACACAAGAATACGAAAATTATAAGAAGTGGGACATATGATAGTCCAACATTCCAAAGCCTACTTATTCAAGAGATAAATTGAAGTATCTCAGATATGACTTCTGAAAAATATCAAGTATGCTATATATGTATTTTAATTTCAAGTTCTAGTTTCTATGAAGAAATATATAAACATATGGGTGTCTCATTTGAAAAATTTTCATTTCTATATCTCAAAATATCAGTTTGCAGTGAAAACAATTAGGTAACATACTCGTAAACAAATTGCTTCAGTAATGTTTTTACTGAAATAGAACATTTCTAACAGAAAGCCCCTATTAGACTACCGCATTTTTGGTATCAAATTTCGTACGATCTCTTAAAGGTGAGAGAGAATTCCGAAGAATTCTTAAGAAGTCTCTTTGTCATCTTTGACAGTTCGTACGAAATTTGGCACCAAAATTATGATAGTCTAATACGACCTGAAGGGAAGTTAGAATAATATCTCAAACATAAATACTTCGTAGAACTCCCGTGCGATAACTTATGTGCCGACACTTAGCGCAAGTTCGAAGCAAATTAATTTCAAATTCGCGCCGAATTGACCACGTCCACATCGTGGTTGATTGGCTAGGCATTCGTGAGAATTAATGTATGCTGATGCTTACGGTGGATTTCACAAATCGCGAGACAAATCGTAATCACCGGTGATCGGAGATCCACGGCTTGGTTCTCTGATTTTTGAACTGTCAAATGTTTCCATGGATATGAGCTATCACACAGAACAGATACACAAAAATAATATGTCATAATATGTCAATCACTAATAATGGCAATTTTGGATTCAGTTATTTCCGCAAATATATTTATTACCCAAACAGAAATTCAAAAACATTTTAAAAATTATGAGAAAAGATGAGAATAGACATCTCACGATTGGAACTCATCGCCAAAATCCGATTTACTTGACATTTCGATAAAAATTCACTGTGATATTCACCCGCTTCTGGATCTGTTAATAGCCTTTCATGGTACTATAAGCCCTATGTAAATTACACAGTGATTGATGTCATATGTTCTTTTTTCGACCATTTCAAACCACGACGACCGAAATGCTCGAAAAAAGAACAGATGACATCAATCGATGGCCGCGAAAGCCTCAACAAATTCATCGCCATTTAATTTTGATTATGTCTAATATAGTACCTTCACGATTACGTTATTTGGAATAAATAAAACTATAAAAATAACTAATAATCATCAGTCATAATGTGTGAATAGCGCCATCTGAAGTGGTAAGAACGAAACTTTTCTCATATCTCAACGAAATCTAATCATTTTGGACATCTGTACTCCTACGCTAAGACATTTGGTTCTGTCCAACAGCGCAGAGTAGTAGGCAACTCAAATTACACACTATTACAGTGACTATTGAGGGAATATAGTCACTGTACACACGATTTGTTTATATCGCCATCTAGCGCGGAGAATATCGAATGAAGTACAAACGAATAAGCGGTAGCGTAACTGTAACTGTAGCGACATCTAGTGGCTATACTCAAAAGGAGGAAAAGCATTTCCTGTATAAGTAAAATTTTCATCGATTATTTCAAAGTTTTATTGTATTTTATAATAACCAGACCGTAGACGAATCCATATATGAAGTTTCATAACAAACAGTCCATCCGATCTCGAGTTATAAATGGTGTAACCAACATCTTTCTTTTATATATACAGGGTGAGTCTTTGACTTGTACATATATTTTAACTGTAGATTCTTGAGGCCAAAGGAAACCTTTTTTTCATTTTCCATTTTTCCGAATTCGGCCCTGTTAAAGAGATATAGCCATTCGAAAAAATCAATCGAGCTGAGTACGTGCCTGATATTATTCTCTGCAAACGCTTCAAAGTTCATATTTTTCGATTGAAATTGATGTGATTATTAGATATTCTGGGTGATACATATAAAAAATACTCAAGCACTAACCTTATTTGAATAAGAATGTTATAAACACGATATTTCCTAACAAAACACTTAGTTCTGTCCGATCATTTCGGCTGTATGAGAAGCTATATTTCTCACACCAAAATAAGTTCCTTCTTCGATTGTCCTGAAGATTAGTTTATAGACACTAATAATTTGTTCATATTTCCTCGATATTCTAAAACGATCTCATAAAAATTGGTTTCTCACTAACTTATCCCAACTCCATTAACCAAAGTCATATGTTTCGGTGTCAATGACCTAACCATATCCATCCTCTGTGCCCTGTGCAGAATGCATATATTCAATTCACCCACAGAACTCTAGAGAAGACGATGCCAGATTGCCGATTTTCTCTTCAAACAATGCGAACTCAAGAAAGCAGTACGTCCCCTATCGTTAGCGGATGAACTATCACAATCGCTAAAGGGTCTAGGCGTTGATGCTCTTTAAAAATGCCAAAAGAGTAGTTCTGATTCTCGCCAATATAGCTCTACGTTCCCTTCAGAAGGCCGTGGAATCCACGGCGTGGATGTAGCCATTGTAGCCGTGACGCAAGAGCGTTGTCAAAGACTATGGTTGGTCTGTGGCGTTGTTCTGTGCTCCAACCAGTCCAACCTAAAACCTTAGTCAGTGATCCCATAGACGAAGTTCACTCTTTATTTATTTACAGAGAATGAAGCAAACAGGCTTAGAATATACAACAAATATTCTAAGCAAACAGGTGATGATTATGTAAATGACTTTCAGTGAATTGATGTGATATAGTAGTGTCGTTCTGGTGTCTAGTTATATTGTTTCGATAGATATTTTGCTGAAGGACCGGTAACAATGAATTTTAAATAGAAACTGCCTATAAAATAATTTCATGCTTCTTAGAATTCAATTTTATGTCCCACGAATGTAGAATTTTATTATTACATATCTCTACATCAAACGTTTTTTAATCATAGAGATTTTAGTCTTGACAAAGTTTATAAACATTCTGACAACGTTGGTAACTTGTTGAGAGACCAGAGAAAAAAATTATATTCGATGAGATTTAACTCAGGACAGCATTTAGGGAATTCTTGAAATTCATGATTTTTTCCTCTAATTCAATCTTATACAATTAGGAATAACTTGAGAACGACGCGTTTTATTGAAAAAATATAGGAATACTTTTGTTTTCTAAAATAATTAATTCTTTCGAAAACGTGAACCGTTCATCTTTTTCAAGTGGTTTCATAGTATTTTTGCGTGAATTTATAAGTCGACTATACTGTAACTTTTTTACCAGGAGAAAAATGAAATAAGTTTCAATTGAGGAATATGCACCATGAATAGAGTAGACTATAAACCAAAATTCAGTTCATTCGAAATATCGGTTCCGAATATATGGAAAGAACAGTGTTAATTTCATGGATTTTTGACACCCTGTATCTTCCAAACGGAACCGAATTTTGAAAAATGGTATGGGAAAAAAGTGTTTCTTTTGATGGGAGGAATCTATAGTCAAAATATATGTACAAGTCAAAGACTCACCCTGTATATACTAGCTGGCCCGGCGGCATTTTTCCGTTCCCTATACAGTCAGCGCGACAGGTCGCTCTCGCCGTATAGGAAACGGAATGCGCACAATGAAACTCCGTTTCCTAGCAGATATGCGCGATGTGCTCACTGCCCTGTTATAGGCTTCTGGGTGCCGATGGGACAAATTGCAAATTATTAATAAAGTTTTCTTACTTCCTGTATAGCTTTATTAGGTAGAGTCTACCACATTTTTCCTCTGTGCACATTTTTGTAGTCGCGGTTTTTTTTCATCAAACCTCTCGTAAGTCGACCATATTTTCATTTTTTTAATCATACGTACTCTTTTTTTGTAAAATGCAATCATAAAAACAATCTGGGAAAAATGAGAAAACATGATTGTCTACCAATATAAACATGACTGAAAATCGCATTTTTTAAAATATTAGTACACTCCTCATTTTTTCAGAATCCGTTTATATAACCATATAAAATATGAAAATGCAATTGTCCGACAAAAAAAATGTTGATGTTTTCTTGAGTTTTTAAATTCATTAATATTTGTCGGACAAGAAAGAATTTATATTTTAGAGAGATTCGTTTCATACAGAAAACAACTGTCCACCACATAAAATGCGGCAAATCCTTAGTCTAGTTGAATATAATGGTTTTGTTTCAGAATCTTTTTTCGATTATTATTGGAATGAAACTATTGATTTCGATTGAAAGTGTATAATTCAAATTGTTTACTGACATTTTTATTCAAGTCTAAAAAAAAACAATGAAAATACTCCTTCCTCACATTGAATTCATTGTAACAGGACGAATGGTATCTAGTAAAAGTATCACACCAATCGTCAGGTAGAATGACATTTTTGTGATTATGATGTTCTCTTGATGCCAAGAATATTTTGCACAGTTTAAGGATGTCACTTCCTCCTCTTTCGTTTTAAAGCCACGGATATTTTTTAAATGTCTGCACAAAAAACACTCCATCACTACTAGTATTAGCAATATTATATCGGCAACAACTGAAATTGCCGAACTTTATTCGTCGGACAGCTAGATGATAGTATTCAGCACATCCTTCATAAATGGTCCTCAAAAAATCGAATGTTTATTCGTAACATGAGCTAAGTTACATCCGGTAAATGCATTTAGTCTATTCATAACCAAATTAGAGCAGTGAATTCTTCAATTTTTGAATGAACGCCACATTTTTTTTGTCGGACAACTATTGCACTACATTGTATTTTCAAGGTAAGAAAAAAAGACATTATTCATAATTTTTTATCCCAAAAAATCTTCGTTTTCCATTTGTCGGACAAGGAAATCGCCACATTCTTTTGTCGGACAATTGCATTTTTATACTTCATATGGGTGTATCAACCGATTCTGAAAAATTCGGGAGGGTATTAATACTTTGACAAAATGCGATTTTCAGTCATGTTTATGTTGGTAGACAATCATGTTTTCTCTTTTCTCCCAGATTGTTTTTATGATTGCATTTTACAAAAAAAGAGTACGTATGATTAAAAAAAATGAAAATATGGTCGACTTACGAGAGGTTTGCTGAAAAAAAAACCGCGACTACAAAAATTTTCTCAGGGGAAAAATGTGGTAGACTTTACCTAAGAAAGCTATATAGGAAGTAAGAAAACTTTATTAATAATTTGCAATTTGTCCCATCGGCACCCAGAAGACTATAACAGGGCAGTGAGCACATCGCGCATATCTGCTAGGAAACGGAGTTCCATTGTGCATTCCGTTTCCTATACGGTGAGAGCGACCTGTCGCGCTGACTGTATAGGGAACGGAAAAATGCGGCCCGGCGAACTTTGTTTCGCCCAACTTATACTTACGGTGGAATTCATAAATCGTAATCACCGGTGATCGGAGATTAACGGCTTGGTTCTCTGATTTTTGAACTGTCAAATTGAATTGATTCTAGATTAGACTCCGATCACCGGTGATTACGCTTTGTGAAACCCACCGTTAAAGTTGTATAAACTCACCATTGCTATTTTTCAAGCAGGAGATAAATTAGGCAGAATAAAGTTCAAAATATACAAAATTTTAATATTATTGTAATTTACATGAAGAGAATTTTCTTTATTTAAGCGGTACCTAATTGTTCAACATATAACTTTTTGTTTTTAATGTTTTGAAAATCAGTCATGATAAATTCTCAAAATCTAATCAGTGCTCACATCTCACATCTTAGCTATGCTGCTAAGCTCAAAATAGTGGGTAAACATCTCAGTTGGTGGAGCAGCGAGATTTTCATGTTTCCATGGATATGAGCTGTCACTGTCACACAGAACATGTGCTGGGAGGCTGGGACGGGGTTTACCAATAAGAGCAAATGGAAAATTCCGGTAGATGATATTTTATTTTATTGAAAAAATCTAAAAGGTTGAAACATGTATTTTCAAACTTTCCATCATCACATACAATGTTTACCTAAAATGTTGACCAAATTAGGTGAATTCCTTATTTTCGAACAAAAATTTGAGGGTTCAATCTCTCTTCAATTTGTTCAATTTAGTTGACGATATCAAACTCGTAAGAAGGCAATAAATCGAGATGTTCAAATGAAGTCGATAGCACGATCGACACGGCAGAGTGAAAAATGCAAGAAAAAAATATCAACACTGCTGGTTGTGTTGAACTTGCAATCAAATTCATTGATGGTCATTCGACCAGATCAGATTAGGCAACCCATTTATTAAACATTTTTGTATATCATTAGTGAAACCCCGATGAGCAAACGTTTCAAAATTATTGACGCTTACAATACTGCCTCTGTGCAAACAGAAACACTAAAACAATATGTCAATTACTAATTATTTCCGCAAATATATTTATTACTCAAACAGAAATTCAAAAACATTTCAAAAATGAGGAAAAAAGATGAACATGGGCAACTCACGTTTGAATCTGGTCGTCAAAATCCGATATTTACTTGATATTTCGGTAAAAATTCACTGTTCCACCAACTTGAGATGTTCACCCCCTTTTTGATCTGGTACCTAGACCATGAATTCTATGCGAATCAGATATCGCCATCTAACAGCGGTAATATCAAACAACGACTACGTACGGAGACTTATCAAGTCACTGTACGACTATACGCATCAACGGTAGCGACACCTTGTGGCCTTATTCGAAAGAAGGAAAAGCATTTCCTGCATAATTAAAATTTTCATCGGTTTTTCAAAGTTTTATTGTATTTTATAATAACCAGACCGTAGACGAATCCATAAATGAAGTTTTATATCAAACACTTCATCCGATCTCGATTATATATATATATATATATATAATATATATATATATATATATATAATATATATATATATATATATAATATATATATATATATAGAAGTAAGGAGTAAAAGAACATCCTACAAAACAGCAGAAGTTGAGATAAAGAGAGGAATTTTTCAGGGTGACAGCTTCAGCCCCCTATGGTTTTGTGTAGCTCTAAACCCTCTGAGCAACATGATTAATAGATCCTCATATGGTTATTCAGTGAACAATGAAATAAATCTTACACATTTGTTTTACATGGATGATTTGAAGCTATTTGCCAGAGGTCGCAAACAATTAGAAGGAGAACTAGAGCTGGTCAGGAAATTTAGTGAAGACATCGGAATGTCACTTGGTCTGGAGAAGTGCGCAGTGGTGGATGTTAAAAGGGGGAAATTGTCACAGCAAGAGAACATCACATTAAAGGATGGAAGTGAAATAGCAAGCCTAGGAATAGAGGACAGATACAAATACCTTGGAATTCATCAGACCTATGAATTAAGGCAAAAGGAAAATAAGCAAGATGCTGAAGATGAGCTTGTCAGAAGAGTGCGTAAAATACTTGGAACGCAACTATCGGCCAAAAACAAAATAATGGCGATTAACATCTGGGCCATACCGGCATTCACATACACTGCCGGAGTATTAACCTGGTCAATAACGGATCTCGAGCGGATGGATAGAAAAATCCGAACCAGCCTAGTCCAGCACGGCCTACTCCATCCGAACTCTGCTGTGGAAAGAATGTACTTACCCCGTAAAGAAGGAGGGCGTGGTCTGAGTAATCTAGAGGAAGCCTGTCTGAAAGAAGAGAACAACATAAGAGAATACTTTCAAAAGAGAAACATGCCTGTGCATCAGTGGGTACTTACCTTCCATCAAATATCCAACAGGACCAGACCAGCCAATCTCGGAGAACCTGAAAGACCAAATGGATTAGAGAAACTTAGGCAAAGCTGGCGAACCAAGTCACTGCATGGAAGGTTCTATGCTAGCCTGCACCAGGAGGAGGTGGACTTACCAAGCTCAAACACCCACCTGACACAAGGTTATCTGTTCCCTCAAACGGAAGGTACATTAATGGCCATTCAGGATCAGGTTGTGCCAACACGTGCATACAAGAAGCACATTATGAAGCAGCAGGTGGAGTCAACCAAGTGCAGGCTATGCAATGGCGCCGAAGAGACGGTCCAACATCTTTCGTCAGGATGCTCCCAAATAGCAGGCACCAAGTATTTGTCCCGTCACAATAACATGGGGAAAGTGGTCCATCAGTTGGTGTGTCTGAGAGAACAGCTTCTCAATCACTTCACTCCACATCACTTGTATATCCCAAACACTGTATTGGAGGACGAAAACATTAAAGTCTACTGGGATCTGACAGTGATAACTGATAGAGGAGTGGAGCATAATCGACCGGACATGATAGTATGGGACAAAACAAAGAAGACCGCCCAAATCATTGATTTTGCTGTGCCACAGGACTACAATCTGTCAAAAGCATATGGCGAGAAGATATCAAAATATGAAGCACTGGCACGGCAGATGAAGGATATGTGGAAACTGACAAGCGTCACGATAATGCCCCTCATTATAAGCTCCAATGGACTAGTACACCGAAGAACTGTGAAACATATTGAAGAATTGAACCTGCCCCCTAACACCATCATGTGGATGCAGAAGGCCGTGATTCTGGGAACCGTCAGCATAATACGGCAGATTGTCTTTCCTCACTAACACGTTGGATTGCTCTTGGCGCTCGCGCCCGGGCAGTCTAAGCAAATCCACGAACGTGTGAATTAAAAAAAAAAAAATATATATATATATATATATATGAATGGATTTTATCGTCTGTGTGAATAATTAGGGAAAGATTTAGCGGCATGCAGACAAATTTTGTGAAATTCCGGAAAAAGTCACACACCGAGCAGGAATCGAACCTGCGTCTTCCACTTGCCGGGCGGATGCTCTACCGCTAAGCTACCAGTGTGTGTGATACCTTTTCCGGAATTCAGTATCATACGGTTCACCTCGTATGTAGAGTGAGAGGGGGGTACCTAGGTGGGGAGCACTGATTCTTCGTCATCATTAGCCAGAGGACAGTTTTAGGTCAGATGTTGGATTCCGACCAATGATGAAATACTTAAGCCGAGAATTAATATATGAATGGATTTTATCGTCTGTGTGAATAATTAGGGAAAGATTTAGCGGCATGCAGACAAATTTTGTGAAATTCCGGAAGTTCCGCAGGTTCGATTCCTGCTCGGTGTGTGACTTTTTCCGGAATTTCACAAAATTTGTCTGCATGCCGCTAAATCTTTCCCTATATATATATATATATATATATAGTTATTAATGGTCATTGTCACCTCCAAAATATAAACTCAACAAGCGTTGTCACCTCATATATAACGCTCTCACCTCCGAAATCGGAGGTCACAACGTTTTGCCTTGTTTTTTAGCTTGTTAGACTCAGGAGACTTCAGGGATCAACATATCAAAAAATCGTTTTGAGGTCAGAACGCACCATATTTCTGTACTGTACAATCTTTTAGTTCAGCTATATACCACCAGCGCTAGTGCGCCGTCCTATATATGGAGAAATAAGTCGAAGAGACATTCAGTTCGTTGTCACCTCCGTAAATGGCAACACTGTTAACCATACTCGTATGGAGCAGGTGCACTGAGGCATGCATAAAAAAGTGTATCAAAACAACATCTGGCATTCTTTCGAACCATAAAATCGTCTGGTTGATGTAAAATGAATCGTTTGTGAAAAGTTCGGAGGTCGATATTTCTGACCCGACTATGAGATAACTAAAAATCTTTAAACGGAACATTTGTTATTGTCGTTATTAAAAGTTTCATTAGGTTCTTTCTTCTTTTGTTTTGCAAGATTATCAGAGTTTGTCTAAGAATAAAAAAATTGCATATACCAGATTTCATTGAAATACACTAGTACGACTGAATACAGTATATTTTCCCGAAACTGAATTACGAGCCGGTTTTCTAATGACGTTTATTTTTTTTCACCTACACGAATTGAGTTTTTTAGTTCTTAGGGCCTAATGAAATCATCCCAAAAAATAATTATAAATTCTTATTCTTACACATTGCACCAATATTTAGACGATATACGAACTGGAGCTTCGTCGTCAAAGGTGAATAGTACCTACATAATTTCTCCGTTTCGTCGAATTTTGAAAAATAAGAAAAAAACTTTGTGACTGATTGCATTTTAAAAGTTTCCTTTTAAGATAAACTGCGAACATTTCTCCACAGAAACAGATGCAAGAGAAAGGTGGAAGGTGGAATCACCGTTTATAAACAGGTTCCTTGAAAAAAGTTGGAGACTTTCAATAATGAACACTTAATAATAAATAATTCTATTCGTATGTTGATTATATATAAGCATTAGGTTTTTTTAGTAACATATTTTTCAAGATATATGAAAGTTTGCCTCTCGAGAGCACAATAATTTCCGAAAGAAAGTACTTGAAGATTCGATATTCACAAAGCGGCTTTATTTGCGAGCATCAAAATTATGCTTCCTCAAATTCCACCCGATGATTCAGCAGATCCGAAATGTTAATGTCACCATATATTCAAGATTTCAGATTCGATCCAACTGAAATATGGTATCTTGGATGAAATATGTCGACTCAAAAATTCATGCAGAATTTCAGCCGAACTTGACGAATAGGTTAGATGTGAAAATGAAACTTTCTTATAATACGATCCTCACAGAATTTCTCATCATTTCCTTTTCGGAATATACTTTTTGGTGAATTTAAATTCGATCGTATTTTAGAGTTATTAAGTGAATGATAATGGATGTAACTCCAAAACAGTCGAGCAGATTTAGTTCGAGAGAGAGTCTCACCATCAAGACTCCACAGCGAGCAAGAAAATTTCTAGTGTTTGTTCCTTTCTCTCGAAAGTTGAATGTCTACGAATGATCGGCCCCAAAAATTTAAAATCAATGTTCTCATCAAGAGCCTTATCTTACAAAAAAAAGTATGCAGCCAAAAAGCGTAAACAAGTAAACGAGCCGATACCTGTCAGCAAGCAAATGAATTCAAAATTTGAAATACAAATTAAATAGCTTTTGGTGTATGTAGCTTCTGAGTGCTCGTCTATCCACCTAGTAGGTAGATTCGCATTTTTACATTCCGAGAATGTAATTATAAAAAAATGACTGAGGCCGTACAAAAATTGACAGTGATACTGTCCGTGATTCCGACCTTAATATCTTGAAATTCTTTCGATAATCGCTAGAAATTTTCGAGGTTCTGGATATGTAATACATGGGCTTCCAAGTACCAACCTCGAACGCCGAAGGGTAGTCTCGATAGACCATACACGGGACTCTTTTCGAGCATTCGTGCGATGCTGGATGCCCGAAAGTCTCGTAGAGAGTCCTCGTCAGTGGTCTACATTAGGTTATGAATTTATTGGGATGAAGGAATGAGTATATTTAGATAAAATTTTATACTGAAGCGAAGAAAATGGTCGAAATCATTTCTTAAATGGGACCTACTTTGGATGATTGGGTTTAACAAAAAATTGAAATCTCGAACATAAATTGTATCACATAGAAACAAACCTCTCAACAAATAGGTGTAAACAATAAATATATAAAATAATATAAAAATGAGTTTGGAAGAATTATTTAACGAATTTGTTATCCCACAAACTAATATTTTCTTCGACGCATTTTGTTAAGGAGTGTTGAGCTTTTTGTTTTTTTTTCGTCGAGCAAGCAGAAGGTTGTACTGCTTGCTATTTCCTTCGTTTTTTATCTGGAAACCGATTTCGGCTCAACACAAGTTTTCCTTCATTTTCTGAATGTTCTCCTTCGGAAGGATAAAATTGATCATTCCTTTTATTCAAGAGTAAATGCTTTTTAGTAATAAATTTACTAGGATGAAGACATGAGGATATTTAGAATAGATTTTATACCGAAGCGAAAAGAATGACTAAAACCATCTCTTGAATGGTATTTTTTTTTTAATTTTCGAGGGGTGTTCTATCAGTTGTTCTTATTGACCAAGTTACTTTTTTTGCATTTATAATATCGGCTTCTCACTTCTGAAACGAATTGACAAAATTAATCTTTATTCCCGTTGCTGTTGGAAAAATACACAAAGTAAAAAGCCGTTGAAAAGAAGAATCAGTGAGCTTAAAGTTCGAAATTATTAGAAGAGTTATGAAATTCAAAAGCTGTCAAAAGGGGAATGGTATTGAAAAATAATGTCACTTAATTGAAATCTATGTGCGATATACGAAAGACAAGAATAAGAATCATCGTTGCTTGGAAAAATTTATGACAGTAAAAGTATGATTGGAAGACTATTCGAAAAATTAAGTGGGCAGAATCCCTTCCAAAATTACGTTCAATAAATAAGATCACGCCACATTTTTTTTAAAGGATATAGTTACATCAGAACTAAATTAGGGTATAGTTATATCAGAACTAAATTTGAGAATAGTTTACAACATCCAATAACCCTGTCCAAATGATGATTCAGTTTGTGATAACAGAAAGTATTCCGTAGGGAATATCCCTTCTTTATCCTAATGAATAAAAAAATGAGAAGCTTAGCAATATTATGTTGAGCTATTGGTTGAAGGAATTTATAAATATGACATTTTTTTGGTAATGAAATTTTATAGTATATTGTTCAATGAGCGATAATGTAAGTCATAACAGACGCAGATGAATTTTGCAGCCCGGGCCTTCAGGCGAGGGGTGTAATTCATCAAGTGTGTTATGACCTTTTCCGCGAATTGAACACTATACTTTACCTTCGACTTCTTCAGTGAAATTCGAATCAATCAGCATTTTCAAAATAGACAACAGTTTCCAAAAGCGATTTCTTTGGTCGAAAATCTAATCGATATCGAATACCGTAGAAAACTTCAGAAATTCACGTTTTCCAAATGCAATTTTTGGATATTCAGACCTAAGAAAATGTAGAAATAGATGGCGAGAACGTTGCCTTGATGTCTGAAATAGAGTTTCCAAACGATTCGACTTTCTTATTCATTTCGTAATTCGTAAGTTACATTTTTCCTATTTGTATTATAGTGAGTTTTAGGCGTGAGTTATTATTACCTCACACTATTGGTTTATGGAGACTATTACAGATCAAAATGAGTTGAATAATGGATATATTATTCTATGGGAGTAGATAAAGATTATTATGTATTTCCGTAAGTCCCGTATAACAATTACATATTTCCATGCATCAAATAAATGATGATTCTTTATGCCGAGTATTTTATCCATCCAAAAGCTGCACTTATACCAATTAATTATTCACTCTCCCATTTTATTTGAAGACTTTTTTCTTTCCAATTGTAGTAAAATAACGTCTCGATATAATTCTCTTCCGTTATTGTTTGATTCAATAATTTTTGGAATTGCTACTATTGTAAAATTACGAAAAACCCCTCACCTCAATTTCTGTGGCTATTTTCATTCTTACTATTTAGTTATCAATTTGCGAAAAAAACTGCACTTATTTTCTCCAAGAACTCCATTTCGCAGCATTGTGATGGGATTTTTTTAGCGATCTCACACAATTCAAAATATGTATATTGATATTTCAACTTTTTATTGATTTCGTGAGTTTTCATTCATGTTACAAATGATTCGATTTCCACGAAATTCTGAATTTAGGATATAGTTCCCCAAAAAGAAACCTTCGATTTATTCATTTTTGTATCTTTACTATTATACCAGTCCCAGCTTTGGAATCGGATTACTATTTTACAAGTTGTTAGGATGAATCGTGGCAAATGGCTAGAGGTTTCAATAATTTTAATTTTCAAGACTTAGTGATTTCCTTTGAAAATTGAATCATTTAAGGTTCACTGGTCGCAAGGAGTTTCGAATTTGACCACATATTCTTCACCATTGATTCCAACCTAATCGTTCAAGATCATTTCGGCTAAAAATTCTTCAATTGAAGATATTTTGACCTAACGATAAATATCGTTTCGAATCCACAACAACAAGAATACTCCCCGATCTCCGACTCCTTTATAGACATGAATCAACCTTGAAAAACCAAGCCACCTGCATCCAATATATAATGAATATTGAATTTCATATATTCACTTCACCTACTTACCTCCGAAATTTGGCAACACCGCCGGAGGTTATAACGTTCACACTACAAGAAATATAAGCGGAGGCTACAGCGCCTCGATTGTTCAAACAAAATTTTTTCAGCAAAAATGTTTTCCCCTCTCTCGGTAATTTTGTTCTTTGGCTTCCCCTCTCCATATATCAACAAAAACTTTTCCATTGAGACTACTCCTTCACCCGGAGGTGAGGTCGCCCAGTCTACTTAACGGAGGTCACAGCTTAACAGGGGTTCATATATATATATATATATATATATATGAAAATTAGCTATCGGCCGTAATTGTTAGAATTTGAAAGTTTATTAGGATCTCTCGGTCAAAGGATTAGTAATACACTTATATATTATCCAAGCTTTCGGTACTGTTTATTACCTTTCTCAAGGATCTGTAACAAATATACATGTCATAAAGGACTAAAGAGACAAAATTTATACATACATTATGGTGTGATTTTTATCCTAGTAGTTACAGAATTATTTCGTAATCTCACTCTCACTGAGATACAAAGTTTTATGTTGCCTCTAATACATAAAATATGTGGAATTATGGTTAAGATCTTCCACGAATATTCAATTGATAATCACATTTGACAACTATTAGTCATTTCTAGAAATGTTGGCCATAACAACTTCTGAAAATACAATGAACACTAAGCAAGACACTAATAATCCAAATAATATATATTCATACTTAATTGAACTATTGAAGAAAACACATGCACCATTTCGTGATTTGACAATGAAAGACAGCATTAATGAAGAATAAGAAAAATAAATATCTGTTTTTTAAATTCTAGAAATGACTAATAGTTGTCGAGTGTGATTATCAATTGAATATTCGTGGAAGATCTTAACCATAATTCCACATATTTTATGTATTAGAGGCAACATAAAATTTTGTATCTCATTGAGAGTGAGATTACGAAATAATTCTGTAACTACTAGGATAAAAATCACACGATAATGTATGTATAAATTTTGTCTCTTTAGTCCTTTATGACATGTATATTTGTTACAGATCCTTGAGAAAGGTAATGAACATTACCGAAAGCTTGGATAATATATAAGTGTATTACTAATCCTTTGACCGAGAGATCCTAATAAACTTTCAAATTATATATATGTAAGATAATAAAACACTCGGGGTGGTTTAACTTGTTGTTTATTTCACAGTTCACAGATTATTAGTGGGCTTTATTTCAATTCCGTCATGGAATACAAAATGGCAGGTTATGTGTTTACTAACACGCGTCAGTGTCTAAGATGCCGCCATGTTGTTAGACAGAGAGAGAGCGTGGTAACGAGATCATCGAAAACCATCACTTCAGATCACAGAGTGTTTGACATTATTACTACGATTCGGTAGATATGGTCTCAGCTTATTATAATATCAATTTATAGGGCACCCAATTTTCAAATTGCTTACACGGCCATACTGACACTTGAAACGACCTCGTTTCATTAACACAGCAAACAATAATACTTTTCAGGTTACATAAAGCATTGTTTAACTAACATCTGATACAATTGAGTTTGTGAGGCATGGCTTATGTTCAAAGCGCTGGCTCGCGCTGCGGCTTTGTATTTCATGTGGGAAAAAGAGCCAGGCAAATAAAAAAACCACCACCGCTTACATGCTCACTACTCAAGATTTAGAACTAATTAGCCAAGAACTAAAAGTCAGCTTCAGCTGATTACCACAAAATTGATGATCTGCTATAAAATTGTTCAGGTTATGTAATGGACCCAATCATTCGCAACTCCTGCATGGAATGAACTCCAATCCTCACTTCGTTTGAAAATTTTACAGCCATGATCAACAACAAATCAAATTACAATATTTCGAGGCTATAAAGTTCTAAGCTTCTTGAAAAATAACTCATTTCAGATTTTCCATAATGGTACATCAATTATTGCAATGATTATCTGTTCACACAGAAATAGGTCAGGCCAAAACAAAGCCAAAAGAACCAAAAAAAACTATCACATACAAAAGTGATTAGATCCAAACAAGATAATCAGCATAAATTTAAATTTCTTAACTCTTCACTAAAGATAATGGCTATCCAGTCTTCACGTATTTACTATTATTATGACTATCCAGTCATGTCACCAACACTAAAACTGATTTTCTGTATCCATAGGCCATATTCTCAGCTGTTCTTGTCCTGCTGTAGTCATTCTGTTCTGACCTCCTATTCGCTTCAGGGCATAGCGATCATTCGGCAATACAGCCTTAATTTCAAACGGGCCAATGAACTTTGGTTTCAATTTACCACCATTTGACAGTTGTGTAACTTCCATTACTACTTTCTGATTTACCTCAAACGGGTAACCTGGTTTTTGAGCCATATCAAACTTCCCGTTTGTTACCTCTGCCGAAACATCCAGTTTCTCAATGAGGGCATCTTTATCAACATTAATTTGCTTTATTGGTATATCGCTGAGCAAGTTAATGGTTGACGAAAGTCTCTTATTAGAGTTTTTCATTAAAGCATATCCTGTCGACTTATTCACAGTTAAGTTCAGATCATTTTCAATGTTCGGTAAAGACTTATACCATAATTTTTCATCTTTCTCGTTCAAAATTGATCGCATTGCATTGAAAATGGTTCGCATAACTTTTTCAACCTTTCCGTTGACCATTTTATCAACTCCTATGTGTGAAGATTCATCATGGTACAGTTTCATTATCTCCAATATAGCCAAAATTGGGACAAAGCATCTCATTGGGTGAATCCTCTTTCCTTCCCAGTAAACCAAGTCATCCTGGACTGCAAAACCTTCCTCATGTAGATTTCCACTTTAGATCTCCATGCAAAATGGGTCGACTTTTTGCCATTCACCAATAGATTGAGGAGTACCTGTAACAGATTTGAGCGCCAGTATTTTGTTCTCGCAAGGCAAATTCCTACTCATATAATCGACTGTAATCGACACGGTAAATTACAATGCAAAACACCAGTTTAGTGAAAAACGTATTTTAATTATTCCTTTTTAAGAACACCCAAAACCAATATGTCTACGATGACAACTCCCGTCGCCGCGCAACCAACGTTCATAGCTGCCCTTTGTTCGTCGTGGCTGGCTAAGCCACGTTGACGGCTACAGTCGGCTAACCTGACAAACTTCACGTCCTCGTGAAGCAACGTTTAGATCCTTGATTCTGAAACAATAAAAATAACATTAGTTAGAAAATCATCATAGATGAATGATATCTTCATTCATTCATCTTCCGTGGCGCTGCCCTCGTTGGAGGAGACAGCCGTAACAAAGAGTTTCATTCGTTCTGAAGGACATATGCTCGTATAAGCCATCCTCGAACGCTTCGACCCTGGCAATTCGTCCACTACGTACCGATCGTTATCGAGTACTTTCGTAACAACAAAGGGTTCTTCGTAACGAGGTTCAAGCTTTCTACTATTCCCGTCATTGGAAGTTTTATTTGCTTGAACCACAACATGTTGGCCAACCGTAAACGTCTTTATCGTAGCATGCCTTTTATCGTAACATTCTTTCTGATACTGCTGTTTAGTTTCGAGTTTTCGTGACACATCGTCTCTCAGAGATATTAGATTTTGCTGGCTATCCTCGGATACCTCTGATGAAAGGAAAGCATCGTTCATACCACGTGGGCGGTATCCGACGAAAACTTCGTGGGACGTTTTACCTGTGGAGGAATTAACCGTCGAATTATCCCCACTTCACTTGGCTCACAGCCATCATTTTGGAACAGTTTTAATACCATTTCGAGTCTTTCTATTCCCCTCGCTTGTCTGATTTCGAGGCTTACGAGAATTTGTTGGCAGGCCTACATTGCATTTTGATTCTTCGTGTCCCAATAAATGACATTTCTTGCATTCTAAACGTCTTTTTGGACAATTCGATTGGTAATGGCCACGCATCTTACAGTTGAAGCATTGGACGTCTTTTACATCCCAAGATTTTCTTGGAGGGGAATATCTCCTGGGGACAAAAGTATACCTTGAGTCCAAATTAGGTGATCGTCTAATCACACCTTCAACTTGAGAAGGCTCGGCATCGCCTATCTTTTCATCACGAAGCATTGAAAGATATTCTTCATAAAGGACCTCGGGTGTTACGTAACGACCCGCCCGTGCGCCATTTTGGGCCGTAACATCGGTGATTCCATCAATCAAGCACGACACAGCGTGTCTGCCTGATATTTGGCAGGTTCGTAACAATTCCATCTTGCACCGTTGCGTAATCCACGTGATCAGGGTTTTCACGATTAGAAGTTTCCACTCCGACCATGTACTGGGATAGCTTGACAAGCTGTGGTACCAAGTTCTTGCCATCCCTGCCAGTCTAGATTGCATATAGTATATGGTCATTACATCATTCCAGGTATTCACATCCCTCAGTTAATCAATCTTCTGCAACCACTTCAGAGCCGACAAGTTCTCGTTCTCGGGGTTGAATTCGGGAATACAATCACTTTTTATTGACATACGCCTACCTTCTGACTGGGTTCCTTGTCTCACAAGCAGCTCCAGCATACTTTCCAATTTATCTATCCTGGACTCCACACAACTAATTGAGGTTTGGTCAGGCGTATGCGAAACACCCTGACGTTTACCCAAATTTTCTGCAGTCGTTTGGGCAGATGGTCTCCCAAAGTCTGATACCGACTTCGAGCTTCGGTCGCAACGTCTACGTTGTTGTGACCTTCCTTCGTTCAAGGGGGGCCCTGTTGTCCTTTTATAGAGAGAACGTTTTTGGTTTTTCCTATTCGACGAACCTCCCGTGCCCTCTTTGAATCTTCCATTCCGTGACCTATCAGAGCTACTGTCTGACTCACTTTTCGAGCTTCTCCTTGTTCTCGGCATGGTCGTGCGTGCACTCAAAAACTAATTGATTACACTGAGTCTACCCCACACCTGAACTGTAATCGACACGGTAAATTACAATGCAAAACACCAGTTTAGTGAAAAACGTATTTTAATTATTCCTTTTTAAGAACACCCAAAACCAATATGTCTACGATGACAACTCCCGTCGCCGCGCAACCAACGTTCATAGCTGCCCTTTGTTCGTCGTGGCTGGCTAAGCCACGTTGACGGCTACACGACATGCTTCTATTTCTCGTGGACTGGGTTTTAGCATACCACATTCAATTATTACTCCTAAAAATTCTTTTGACGTTTTGAAGAATTCGCATTTTTGATAACTAAGTGTGAAGCCACACTTTGACAGCCTATCAATAATTTTATTTAAATTAACAAGTCCTTGAATATTTTCACATGGACAAAGAATATCATCAACATAAACTAGTGCAATTTTCTCTTTATAATCTCGGAGAGCCTTATCAATTGCTGACTGATAACATGAAGGAGAATTTATGAAACCAAAAGGCATTCTATTGTATTCGTACAATCCATCTGGTGTAATCTTAGACCATAGAAAGAGGAGACACAGCATCTCATTCATAAATTCGGGAATTGATGAAGCCAAAATTCAGTCAGACTTCAACGAGTGGGACGAAGATAGCAATATCATTTTACATTTATGTGGCAACATTGCAGAATCTAACTTTAAAAAATCCAGTGGCGTGGAGTTATTGATTTTGAAGAATGGAAATAAAATAACGAGTTAATAATCTCTTTATGACGAATTCTTTCAATATTGGTACGAGGGCGGTTTATAGAAATGTGAAAATATTTTGTACTATAAATATATTTGAAGATTCGTAATTGATGCAAATGAATTATTGTCATTATTGAACATACCAAAATGCGTAGCTTTTTTATATTACTTGGAATTAGTGAAAATAAGTATGAAAAATTATAGAAAAACAATTGATTCTTTAGGAATTCAATTAAGGTATATAAAATAAACTACACGATTCATTAAATGCTGAAACTGACCACAAAAATGTGTGAATTCATGTGAAGGAATCAGATTTTCCTCTTCACGAGATTTTATAATAAATTGAGGTATTTTATCACGTTATCACAAATATGATAAGTAATGGCTGCAAAAAGCATCAAACCGAGTCATCAATATTTGAGATGAAAATCTACGGGGCCGCGAATTGCCGAGCGTACATTATATGCCTATGAACGGCGTTCAGTATGAAAAAAGCAACAATAATTCATGCCTTCTTTATTTATTCACAAAATTTAGCATAATTCCTTGAAGAAAATGAACCTGATTTATTCATCCACTATCCACATCATGAAGAAGAACATAATACAATCATAAAACCACAGTAAATCTACTGAATGCGATATTAAAATAAACATTGATATTGAAAACAGGCCCATTGGTTGTTAACTGCTCCTCCCAAAGCCCTATGTACATTCGATAGTCATAGTTCTATTTGGAAGGCAGAATCCAAGTTGGTACCAGTATTAACATATCCTGAGAATCTTGTACCAGTACCAGGGATATGAAACTTCTTTTTGTCTTTGGACCAGAGCAGTCAATGCTTCTTTTATGATACCTGGACTTCCATCCACAGATCTATACTTTGAGATAGTTTCTAAAAGGGGAGGGCTGTTGATGAATGTTTTTCCCACAGAATCGTATTCTTGGGGAAAAAAAGAGGCCAATGTTAATGCAAAGGCTTTCTTCAATGATGGGTTGTACGTTGTACTCCTGCTTGCTTGGATCTTTTAACATTCTTTGAAATGAATCTCTTGCAACTCCTGAATTAATGAATGCCTGAAAAGAGAAGATTTTTTGATATGATCATGACTTAGTTGTCAGAGTTAATGGAATTTAAGAGATTTGAGATGAAATATTCACCTTATTCTTCTAATTTTAGAAGAAGATGGTGCCTCAGTGAAACGGGAAGATGAATCTCATTTCTCCACTGGCTCAATTTTTTCAACCCTGCAAAACAGATCACACCAGATATAATTAATCACTAATGCAACAAAAATTACAACCATTCCCCCTGCCGGTAGAAGAACAGGTACTGGGAAGAGACTTATCAATGTATCGAATTTATCATATGTGTTATGCTTATATCTGATCCATCCCTCTGTTGAGTTTCCAGAGTACCGGCACAATGATGATTTTTTTGGTGAAATGGCTAATATTTGATTTCAATATTTTGGACGAAAGTTTGAAGATTGGTTTGGCAAGAAGGGGATTGGCATCATTTTTGAGATATCTGGTACCATTCACTCGAATAACGAAATCTTTTGGCTCAAAGTGTTCGGAACATACAAACAGTTTCTGAGAAAGATCATCAAGTAATATTCAGGATTGCGAACCAGATGTTCTTCTTCTCAATATCAGAATGGAATCTGAAAAGTGAAATTCTAAAAATCTACGCCTCTGATACTAAGTATAAAAAGATTAGAACATACTTGTGCAAATTCAAGTTAGGATTCAAATAGTCCAATTTACCACACACAAGACACTTACTAACCATTTTCTTATCGTATTTAGCTGGAGATATTCAAAAATAAATCCAAATAACGCTTTCAACATACAATGAAGCTCAAAATCTTGTTGACAACACTGTTCAAATTGTCAGAAATTTCATAGAATAAAGATGGCGGCACGTAATTAATGAATGAACTGGACATAGATTCAAAAAACCGTATTGCCAAACGTTTTCATACATCAATCTGGGGCAAAAAGATCGATCCGTTTCGCGAACATTTACATATACTTAAGTATATGTAATGTGAAGAATGCACAATAGTTGAAGAAACCAATACTCGTTTCTGGCATTCACGCACAAATGAGTAAATGAATTTCAATCTAAAAACTTTTCATTTTGATTGAGAGTTTATTTATTAGAAAATTCAACGAACGTCACAACGTTGCAAAAATTTCTACTATATTTCGATTCCGTAGTATTAAGCCCGCAACGGACGACGAGCGATAATATAATATATATTATAGCTTTGCATTGACATATGTCATTTTAGTATGGAAAAATATCGTAATATCGGAATATATATTATAGCGTCGTCCGCGGGGCTTGATTCATTTTCATAAGGAGCGATATTGGTGTAATATATGAGATATAATATATCGCTCATCGTCCGTTGCGGGCTTTACAATCACCCAGTTCAGTTCTGATGATTTTGAAACTTGGCTTCACTATTTATTATTGAAAGGTGTGTCTCCTCTTTCTATGGTCTAAGGGTGTAATAAATGCTGTAATGTGTTTGGAACTGTTCGTCCAATCCTGACAAGTCTAATTCTAAATCTTTACAAACAAAAGTGAACGTTTTAGGAGATTTTCTAAAGGAAGTCACAAAATCAACACAATCTTTATTAATTTCAAGTTGAATATCCCCTTCTTTGAGTATATCTAATCCGATCAAAGCATCAATATCCTTTATGTGGAATAATTCTATCTGTAACTATATTGAATTCAATTTCTATTGCTAATTCACACTTGAAAAATAGGATGCTTGCTTTTCCTAATGTTTTAAATTCAACGTTTATTGGATGGTCTAATTGGATGGTCCAGATTGTTTGTTTTTATACGAACAAAAATTTTCAGAATGCCCATCTCTTTTACAAAAATTACAGTATGGTTGTTCTAAATCTGATGCACGTTTTTTCGTTAATCTGCAGTCAATGGCTTTGTGACCAACTTTATCACAGTTTCTGCATTTAAAATGAAATTTTTCATTCTTTCCTTGGTGTGGTCTTAATCTGTTAATATCTGATAGGTGTGTTAATGGTGCTGACGAATCACTATCAAATGATGACAATAATTTAAGAAGTTCTGATTCGTCTTTTGGCGATTGTATCTCAACTCTATTTTTGACTTCAGCATTGACAATATCATGTGAAACTAGACTTAAAATAATGTCCCATGGAAATCCGTTATAGAATGTTTTAAGTGAATTTAGTTTAGCTTGACCATACTCTACTAAAAATTTAAATTCTGAACTTTTTATTGCCATGCAGGATAAAAGTCTTGTGGCAGGGGTTCCTTTTAAAGGAAATGCGATTTCCAAATCATTACAAAAAGTAGTCCAATTTCTATTTAAAGGCTTCCAATTAACATAGAATTTCGAAGCACGCCCTTTCAAACTTTTACCAGCTTTTAATACGACTAGTGTTTCACACATACCTGTTTCTAATTTAATACGGTTCACTTCTTCAAGCCATTCTTTCGTTGTAAACGGTGAATCGTCGGGATCGTACTGCATGAAATCCACATGGTTTTGAGCGTCGTTGTTAGTTGAACTCGAGCTTCCACTTGCCATGTTCGCCATAAATTCCATCATTTTCATCTGCAGTTGAGCTTGGATTTCCATCATTTGAATCATCGTCATTGGTTGGGCTTGGGCAGCATTCTCTTGATTTTGTTGATCCATTTTGGATGAATTCGTTTGCACAAACAACTCGGTGAAACTCGTAGAATTCAGGTTCTAATTCTTTGTTTGTGAATAAAGAATCTATCCCACTTCTGATGTAAGATAATAAAACACTCGGGGTGGTTTAACTTGTTGTTTATTTCACAGTTCACAGATTATTAGTGGGCTTTATTTAAATTCCGTCATGGAATACAAAATGGCAGGTTATGTGTTTACGAACACGCGTCAGTGTCTAAGATGCCGCCATGTTGTTAGACAGAGAGTGAGCGTGGTAACGAGATCATCGAAAACCATCACTTCAGATCACAGAGTATTTGACATTATTACTACGATTCGGTAGATATGGTCTCAGCTTATTATAATATCAATTTATAGGGCACCCAATTTTCATCTGCTCTTTAAATTCTACTTGCCAAGCTTTCGGGCCACTTCGGTCCTTCTTCAGGGCTTAACTACAAACATTATTACAATATGTAATTAAACGATAAACATTTAAAACAAGTTTACAAACTTACAATTAATTGAGGTTTTTTTTTTCGATAAACTTCAATAGCATTCACAAATTTCAGGTATAAATTATTCTCAGGAAATATATTACAGCAATAATCGTCATGTGTGTCCGTCATAAATTTAAAATTGGTCAAAATGTCAGTCTCGAGATTAAGGTTAATGTCATCTTCATTCTTTTTCTTTGTTTATGATTTATGTCATCCATCTACAGTACCCAAATATATCCTGTTGTTTATTTTCCATTAGTCTGAAATTAAGTAAGTGTATATACTACTTAATTTGTTAGTATCAGTCTTCTTGGCAAGTAGAATTTAAAGAGCAGATGAAATAAAAGCCTCCAAATACTAAGTAACGAGTCGAAATACACCCTTAACCTACCTACCTATATATATATATATATATATATATATATATATATATATATATATATATATATAGATTTTAATTCGTGACTTTCCGTTGTAGTATTCTGTTAATCATTGATTTTTCGTTGTTTCTTTTGTTAGTTCCTTGTTTGTCTTTATAGGTTTCGACTGTTGCGAGTTTTGTCGGTTGCTGATTTGTTCGGAGATGTCTCTGGGGTGCGCGACATTTCGCTCTCAAAAAGAAAAGAAAAAGAATCGAGTGGATGTTAAATTTACCATAACCTCAAAATTACAATTTTCAGTCTTCATCTAATTTGACACAACCAAACAAATGCAGTTATCGAATTTCAAAATAATTTTCAAAAAAGTTGAGGTAAGCAATTTGTCGTGTGTCTTGGAGACATATTTTACATTTATGTGTTCTTTTTAGCCTTGATAAAGGAGTGAATTACTCCGAAACGTCGGCGAAATTTTGTAGAAAATTTCACACTAATCAAGACAAATTAGTCCAAATTCCTGTCATTATTTTCTTTGAATATACTATACAGGCTCTTTCACGAGGAACCTCACCCATATTTATACGGAAAACTACTGAACGTATTTTCATGAAATTCAGCACTTATAAGTATTTCACGATGCTGATGAAATCTAAAATATTTTCAAGGCATGAGCACCTCCGGTTTTTCCGGAAATGACGTCAACTTGCGTTTTTCGAATTAGAACACCATTTTTTTATTGCAGAAATAGATTCCTTAGAAAATTTCAAGTTATTTTGATGTAACATTTTTCAGTTTTGGTTGGAAAATTCTCTCTGAGCGGGAAAATTCGAAAAAAAAATCAAAAACAGAGCTCCGCTGAAACAAGAATAACTTCGAGGTTTTTGAATGGAAAATTTTCATTTTCGGGATTTTTCAAGATGTAAGATTGATGTATCCACTTTAAAAATCGAAATCGCGATTCATGATACAGGGGGTGAAAAAATCGCTTTCAAAGTTAGGGATGACAAAATCGTGAAAAATAAATTTTTTCAAATTAGAACCCCATTTTTGTATGGCAGATATTGAATCTGCGTTAAAAAATAATGTGAGTGTATGCATCGCACCCTTGCCCTAAAGTGGATATTTTCTGAGTTATTCACAAAAAACTGTTTTTCGTCTTGAATTTTCAGCTATTTCTTTTCCCTTCACGCCAAAAAGATGAAATTTTCAGGAACTGTTATTTGAACCATGCTGTAGATTTTTCACCCCTTCTTGAAACCGACTTCAAGTTACT
This sequence comes from Adalia decempunctata, assembly GCA_951802165.1. NCBI lineage: Eukaryota > Metazoa > Arthropoda > Insecta > Coleoptera > Coccinellidae > Adalia > Adalia decempunctata. The sequence continues at coordinate 53,716,537 of OX637697.1, forward strand.
ATTAGGAGAACCATGGCAAACTCTCGCAGTTATAACTAGAGAAGATGCTCAAAGTTTTGACCGTTAATTTCTAGACATTTATTTATACGTCTCAGGAATGCTTCGTGCGTTGCTCTTCTTATTTCATCGGGAGGAAGAGATCTGCAAAAGTGTTTAAAAACCAAATTGAGTTCCAAAACTATGAATCTAAAAATCTAAACAAACCTGAACGCATTTCTGACTCGTTCTATGCAGTCCTCTTTATCAGTCAGGGGAGTTGAGTAGACAATATTTCTTATCCTACCCCAAACATAATAGTCTAAAGGAGTTAAATCGGGAGAACGTGGTGGCCAAAGATGTGGACCATTGTTCGCCAATCATCGATCTTCAAATAGCCTGTAGAGGATATTTGACACATTGAGTGAATTGTGTGGAGGCGCGCCATCTTGTTGATACCATAAGTCATTATGGTTCTGTACTAGCGGCTCAATTATTTGAGTCAATATGTCAGAATATCTATCTCCTAAGGGAGAACATTCTTTAAATAATGCAAACATGTGTAGTGTTCTATCTTACCAGTTAAAGTCCCATCATAAATGTGAACATCGAGAATTGCATTATTTTTGATGGCGCAAAAAACATTGAAACTCCAGGTCTCTTGAAAGTTCCATTGTCTGAAGTGGTGGTTGTTCTCTTCATCCCAATAATGACTGTTATGCCTATTGAAAGAACCATTCTTTGTGAATTTAGATTCATCTGTCCAAATTATACAGTCCAAAAAGTTTTCATTCTCTTGAAATCGAATCATCATAGCTTCGCAAAACTCTGTTCTCCTGACGAAATCAGTTTCCTTCAAATGCTGTACCCTATTGAATTTATATGGGTGCATTTTATGTTTTTTTAATATTCTCCAAACACTCGATTGAGATAATCCCAGATCAATCTCGGCATCTTTGAGAGAATTTTGAGGATTCACACGAAAATATGCAAGAATTGTAATTTCGTTGTTCTCATCTTCTACTACACTTTTTTCTCTGTGTATAGTTTTCTTAACGAAAGATCCGACATTTCTCAAGTTTGTCATGGTTCTGTTAATGGTATCTCTCGTTGGTCTGGGTCGGTCAGGAAACCTCTCAATGGACAGTCGAATCGTTCTATCTACAACTTTATTACATTCTCCATGAAGTAGAATGATATTCAAATAATCTTCATTGGTAAAATTAGGCATAGTGATCGATTTTATAACTTAATACGAATTATCACCAAATTAATAGTAAACACAAAATGCTACTGAATAAAGAGGAATTTGGCAGATGTAATTAATGATATCTATCATTAAAAAAAAAAGAATGTAAAACATGGTAAGTTTTTGCATATGGTTCATAAGGAATTATTTATTTATCACTGGAGAGAAAACCGATGGCCGATTAGTTGAAATAAAGAGGTTTCCGATACAAATTCGAATCCAAATTCGCCATATATTTAGGAACAACCTGTAATTTTTTTCTCTTGTATATTAGGGTAGTAAAATCTAAATCATGGTTCAAGTAACAGTTCCTGAAAATTTCATCTTTTTGGCGTGAAGGGAAAAGAAATAGCTGAAAATTCAAGACGAAAAACAGTTTTTTGTGAATAATTCAGAAACTATCCACTTTAGGGCAAGGGGTGATGCATACACTCACATTATTTTTTAACGTAGATTCAATATCTGCCATAAAAAAATGGGGTTCATATTTGAAAAAATTGATTTTTCACGATTTTGTCATCCCTTACTTTGAAATCGATTTTTTCACCGTCTGTATCATGAATCGCGATTTCGATTTTTAAAGTGGATACATCAATTTTACATCTTGAAAAATCCCAAAAATGAAAATTTTCCATCCAAAAACCTCGAAGTTATTCTTGTTTTAGCGAAGCTCTATTTTCGATTTTTTTTTCGAATTTTCCCGCTCAGAGAGAATTTCCCAACCAAAACTGAAAAATGTTACATCAAAATAACTTGAAATTTTCTAAGGAATCTATTTCTGCAATAAAAAAATGGTGTTCTAATTTGAAAAACGGAAGTTGACGTCATTTCCGGAAAAACCGGAGGTGCTCATGCCTTGAAAATATTTTAGATTTCATCAGCATCGTGAAATACTTATAAGTGCTGAATTTCATGAAAATACGTTCAGTATTTTCCCGTATAAATATGGGTGAGGTTCCTCGTGAAAGACCCTGTATACATGGATGCAAATAGAAGCAGATTATTATTTTTTTTTTTTTTTTTTTTTTACGTCCGTGTGAGGGGAAAACCCTTTATGGGCACCGAGAGGGTCCGCACTCTCGGTAGTGTGAGAATCCAGGATCTTGTTTGGCTACTCACTAAAAACCCCTCACACCTTCAATGGAGGAGTTCTTCATCCTGCCCTCGCAGCGTCCCTTAACAAAAGAGATGAGCTGCAAGTGGCTTCTAGAGTTCATGGGACCTGATGATATGGAGTGACCCGAGCAACACTGCTTTCTGCATTCTGTGCGCCAATACCTCGGCCAGTGATCTGCAGACCGGGATAATCTTCAGTTCATCCACATAGTTAGCTCTCATTCCACCGAGACATCCTATGATAAGCACGACCATCCTAATTTTATGACCTGGGTATAAAGTTCCAAGCTCGAACATAAGGTCTTTGTATTTTTGCCTCTTCTGTTGTTCCTTCATCACAACATTATTTTCAGCAGGGGAGGAGAATTCCACGACAAATAACTCCTTCAGCTCCTTGTCCAGCAGAAGTATGTCTGGCTTAACAGCATTGATCTGTCGTGTTGTTGAGACAGGATAGTTCCAGCATATCCGAGCTCTTTCGTTCTGGACCACCGCTTCAATCTCCAGAGGCACATATGGTAGCACCGGTTCTTTGTCTATCCCATACGCGGCTCTCAGATGGAAGTATAAAATCCGGAGTGCCGCGTTGTGTCTCTCTACATACCCCGATGGAGCATGGACTCTGCAGGCGGAAAGGATGTGCATAATCGTTTCCTGTTGCCCATGGCAAGCCCTGCAAGTTGTTGGGGTGTCCATTTTCATGATGTTCTTTTTATACCATCTCGTATTCAGTACTCCATCTTGACACGCCATCACAAATCCTTCTGTCTCTGACTTAAGGCTAGCTGACTTTAGAAAGGCGAAAGACAATTCTTCAGACAGGTCCTGGTCTTTTAAACTCCTGAAATATATGGAGTGCAAGGTCTTACCCATGTGATGTTCGAGTAATGTATCTGACTGAGACTTTCGGATCAGTCTTGCTAGGCTTCTTTGGTCCGCTTGAGTGATCGGTGCTCCAGCGAGCTCAGGATTGATCGATACGCCGGTTATGCTGAGCTTATCCAGGGCCCTTTGTGCAGCTCGGAATAGGAAGGCTCCATGGTTCGCAATTTCATGCTGAGCGACAAATTTCAGAAGCGGATCTTCACTTCTTAGAATCCTTACTGCCATTTCCAATGTTTGTTGATAGTGTTGATATTCCAAACATTGCAATCCTCTACCTCCCTGGCTTCGAGGAAGGTATATCCTCTGTATTGAACTGTTGGGATGTAGGCTACGATTCATGTTCATCGTTTTCCTTGTTAACCTATCAAGATCGAGGAGCTCGTTTACCGTCCAGTTCACCACTCCGAAAGAGTAGGTGAGAATCGGGATGGCTAGCATATTTGTAGCAGATACTTTGTTCTTTCCCGACAGCTGCGATTTCCATATGTCTCTCAGCTTCTTTTTGTAGCTGGCTGTTAAGGCATTCTTTATCTGGGTTGTCTCCAGTACACCCCTCTGTTTCATTCCAAGAAACTTGTAAGTTTCTCCGTCTTCGAGGTGTCGAAAAGTCATTCCATCTTCCAGTCGAATATCTTCTCCTGCGTCTTCAGCTTTTCCCCTGCGCAGATGAAAAACAGCACACTTGTCCAAACCGAATGACATTCCCATTGCTGAAGTGTAGTCTGAAACGATATTCAGTAGTTGCCGCAGTGCGGACTCGGAGGGAGCGTAGAGCTTCAAGTCGTCCACGTACAAGAGATGCGAGATCAGGTGGTTCCTTCTGCCTGGTGGTCCGGCCTGGTATCCTATCTTGCTCTCCCTTAACTCAATTGTTAGTGGTATAAGAGTTATGCAGAATAATAACGGGCTTAGCGAATCTCCCTGGAAAACTCCTCTCCTGTATCTCACCCATCCTGTATAAACGGTTCGACCCTCTGCTCGGATGGCAAACTTCGTTTTCCACAGCGCTATGATGTTTTCTATCGCGTGGACGATGTTGGGGTGGACTTTCAGCATTTTTAATAACCGTATGATCAGTTCGTGCGGCGAGGTGTCATATGCTTTCGCGTAGTCTAACCATGATGTGTGTAGGTCGCGCTTGTAGTGTCTGGCGTCTAGACATACGCTCTTGTCTATGAGCAAGTTGTCCTTGCATCCTTGCACTCCTTTCTTTGCTCCCCTCTGTTCGTAGATGCTGTTCCACACTGGTCCAATAACCCTCAGTATTTGATCTTGAATTACACTTGTGAGGATCTTATACAGTGTATTGAGGCAAGTGATTGGGCGATAGTTCTTGGGTTGCCCTAAATCACCTGATTTTGGTATCAGCACTGTTCTACCCTCCACTAACCATGGCGGAATGGGCTCATGGCGAGTCAGCATCCCGCTGAATAATCTTGCCAGGTGTTGATGTGTAGCTGGAAAACTCTTCCACCAGTAGTTTTGAATACCGTCCAGTCCAGGTGCTGTAAAATCACGCTTGTTCTTAAGGGCTTTTTTAATATCTTCGGTTGATATTTCAGAAAGTTCATCGTTCTGCTGTTGGTTTTGATCACACATCTGCTGGAATCTGAGTAGTGCTGGAGTATCCCTGGTTTCTGCTTGTTGTTCATACAGGCTTTTCCAAAATTTTTCGACCTCTTGGGGTGATGGTGGGTTTTGTGCCTTTTGTTGTTGGGACTGAAATAATTTCGATGGTTCTGCGGTGAAGGTGTTGTTATCTTCAATCCATTTTTGCCTTTTTATCAGTTTCTTTCGCGCTGCAGCAAGTGATCTTATTTTATCTACAGCTTTCTGCTTCAGTAGATGGACTGTGGGCAAATCCACTGCATGATGTATGGAACGAAACTCCTCGATCATATCCTTCATTTTCTTGCTTGATCCAATTTTGCCTCTCAGAACATCTATGATACATTGGTACCAAGATGCCTGCTGCCTCATTGATTTTATTTTGATGTCAAGCCGACTGAGTCTTAACCTATGCTTATCCTTCTTCGTAGCTGAACTTTTCGGTGGACATAGAAGTGAAGCGGCCGCTCTCACTGCAGCCACCACATCTTCTAGTGAACAGGTCTCGTTAAGATGATCTTGAATTATTTTGTCCACTACGGCTAGATCTTCAGCCTGAAGTCTTGTTTTTATTCGGGTGGCCTTGACCAGTGGGTCTCTAACAGCAGCCTCAAATGCTTCCTTTATATTGACGATTGACTTCGGACCATCTCTCACTTGTTCCGCTCTTGGCCTTGCCCTCAGGGCTATTGCTTGGTGTTGTTGGTTTGGAGCACCTGTCACCTGCTCTTCACCGTGTTCTATTTCTGGAACATCTCTCACTTGTTCCACTCTTGGCCTTGCCCCCAGGACCATTGCTTGGTGTTGTTGGTTTGGAGCATCTGTCACCTGCTCTTGACCGTGTTCTATTTCTGGAACATCTCTCACTTGTCCCGTTCTTGGCCTAGCTCCCAGGGCTATTGCTTGATGTTCTTGGTTTGGAGCATCTGTCACCTGCTCTTCACCGTGTTCTATTTCGGGAACATCTCTCACATGTTCTGTTATTGGCCTGTTGGAGCGTGTACCAGTCTCGGTTCGGCTCGCAATGTTTCTCACCAGGTCAATCGTCAATTGCTGATGTTGGCTCGAAGCATCTGTCACCTGCTCCTCAGCTAGTTGTTCCGTCCTTTCTTGCTCTTGAGACCGCCATAAGATTCCTCTTCTTCTGAGATGACTGATCTGATCTCTGAGGTTTTGCTGCGTCATGACGTCAAGGTCCGGATAATTTTCGCACCACAGACCATGAAGCCTATTCATGTACCCTCGTCTTTCAGGTCTTGATCTTCTGTATAGCGCAGTCAGCAGGCTATGCTGCTCGGGCGTCCACTTGTGGCGTCCTCTTTGTGCCGTCCTGTTTCGGCTGCCGGTTCCGACTGCGGGCTGCTCTCTCGAGCGTTGAATCCCTATGCGACCGACAACCTGAACTCTCTCCTCGTCAATGTCTTCCTCGTCTAAAGGCATAGCTTCTTGTATGGCAGGCGCCTGCCTTCTCAGCATCCTGCCGTTGGTGGCCCGCATGCTGTCACGTCCAGCACCAACTCCAGACGCGCCCTGACGATCCCCAGGCAGCGACTGTTTTCCGAGGCTTAGCTGATATCTGTCCGACATCGGTTGAGAGTGACCGGGGTCCGCGGGATTGTCACACCCGTATACTACATAGTAGTACCCCCCGTGCGGGTTTATTATTATTAATTTATTATTATTTATTAATTATTATTATTATTATTACTATGAATATATAATTTTTTTCTGGTTTCAACTGAATATTTTGAAAACTATTGGAATAAATACAAGGATTTTAACAGGAATATGAATAAAGTCTTATTGAAGTCCTAATCGTTGTAAAGTAGTAGTTGCATAAGATTTTTGTTCTTGGGGCCGATATTTCCACTATCACTTTGAAATAGATATTTCCTATCGAATATATCGACTCTAGTTTCTTCAATTAGTAAGTAATATAGAAAATTCGCATATTAATTAATTAGTTTTTACCTCAAATGTGAGGGATTATTCAACAGAATAATTCGTTATAAAAAGTTCAAATCACCACTTATTCAATAGGAATACCTCATAAAAATTGATTGTAAAACTTCTGCGATGCAAATGTAATAAATTCAGCTCAAGAAGTAATTATTCTTCAGCCTCTCTTACCTAAACGATATTTACATAAAAAAAATAAACGGCTCGGGAGAAATGAACAGTAATTCGCATATGTTGGGAAACAAGGAAGGATCGGCTTATAAATAGTTTCGAATAGTTAGGTGTTTCGTGATGATATGATTTTCTACTTTACAACCATCTGGTATTTCAAGCTACTGCTAATAGATGGCTTATTTCAGTGTTTGAAAAACTCGCCGTCAAACTTTGATTGTTGCTTCGGTCAACTTTGTGATTTGTGGAAGGTATATCGGGCCCTTAAGTGCAGCAAGATTTTCTGAAAATATGTCGAGTAAACTACTTAACTCCTTAGAAAAAGGTTTCTGCAAAGGTTGAGCCATGTAAATTTCATTAAAATAAGTTGTGGCTAAAAAACGTATGTTCTGATATCTACCAGTGAGTTCATCATAAGCTATTTGATAATGGTCCTTCTTCTTCTTCTTCTGTGCGGTGCCTTTCGTTAGCCGAACGTAGGCCTTATGGCCCATTGTTCATACCGCATTTGTGTAATACTGGGGAAACTCAGACCCGAAGGCACGCTGACAAGAATGCCGCGAGCCGACAAGGAGTCTCTCTCACCATAGAGATGGAAGGTGTAGGGTTCCCTAGGTGTGTTAACCTCAGTGTGGATAAGTCGTCGCACGTGAACAGTATATGCTCCGTCGTTTCAACCGCGTTCTTACACCAAAGGCACAGGGAACACTCAGTTAGACCCATTATTTTCAAATGTTTGTTAAACAGATGACCAGTTAGAGCACCAGTCACCAGAGACAATTGCTTCCTCTCGAGAATCAAGAGCTTTTTGACCTCCGGATTCGAAGAAGGCCCCTTGATAAGGAGTCTCGACTGCCTGAGGTCCGTTCTCGTGCTCCACTCAGAGGAGAATTTCTTATCAATCCATCTCTTGAAGAGGTTTTTCATATATGCATGACAGATAGGAAGCGCGGGTTCCGGTCCAGTAAGCGTCCAGCGTGCCCCTTCTTTGGCTAAGTTATCTGCTTTCATGTTACCAGAGATAGACGCATGCGCCGGGCACCAGATAACATTGAGAGTGTTATGTGAGCCAAGCTTGCGCAGGGCCTTTCTGCATTCGTATACCAAGTTTGAGGTTACTTTTATATCAGAGAGGGATTTCAGTGTGCCCTGACTGTCGCAACATATGTATATGTGTTTCCCTGAGTATCCTCTGCGGATACTCTCCACCGCACATGCGAGGACGGCATATAGCTCTGCCTGTGCTATTGAGCAGTCTTTTCCTAGAGGAATGGACCACTTTGTCCAACAATCCCAGCACCGGCACCGGTGTTGCAAACCGAGCTGTCGGTGTACCAGGTGGGACCTTCAGGTTTTAGTAGCCTGTCTGGCTTACACCACTGATCTCTGGCAGGGACAACTACTTTGTAGGGCTCGTCGAAGCAGAACCGGGTGTCCCCACGGGCCCCCCTCTGTGGAGGAGGGACGGTTTAATGTCCCCCACCATCTTGAGAGCCATGGCGTGACCCCTGTATCCTCCGCGATCCCGCCATTGTCCCTGTTCCCAGATTCTGAGTGTTGTTTTCATAGCCACCTCTATGATAACGAGGTGTATGGGAGGGATGCCCAACATGCACTCCATCGATGCTGTGGGAGTGGATCTTAGACCGCCTGTTATACTAAGACAGGCTCTCTTTTGGCATCTGTTAAGGATGTTTCGGTTACTGGCCTTCTCCATGGAAGTCCACCATACCACTGATATATATGTCAGGATAGGCCTTACAACCACAGTATACAGCCAGTGTATAATATGGGGTCCAAAGCCCCACCCCTTGCCGAGCACCTTCCGTGTAGACCAGAATATAACATTGGCCTTAATCGCTTGAGCTTCGATGTGTTTGTTCCACAGTAGTTTGCGGTCCAGTATAACACCGAGATATCGGACCTGGTCAGATAAGATGAGCCTCACTCCGAATAGACTGGGGAGTCTAATGTTGCAAGGCACCCTTTTCCTCGTAAAGAGAACCATTTCGGTTTTCTTAGGGTTCACTGTTAGGTCGTACATTGTGCACCACCGTTCGATTATCCGCAAGGCGTTTTGCATCAAATCCACGATGACGCTGAATATCTTACCTCTTATCAGCAGGACAAGATCGTTGGCATAAGCCACTGCGACGTGACCAGCATCCGCCAACTCGACCAGGAGCCCATCCAGGATGAGATCCCACAGCAGCGGTCAAAGGACACCACCCTGCGGACAACCCCTCCCTGGTGTTCCCCCTATGGTCGAGGAGCCCAGCTTAGCCACGATATTGCGAGCCCTGAGAAGCGACCCCGTCCAGCGACATAGTGTAGGGGAGATTCCGTGTTTTACCACAGCATTGTTCATTGCTTTGAATGCAGTGTTGTTGAATGCTCCTTCTATATCCAAAAATATAGCTAGAGTATATTCTTCGTAGTGCAACCCGTCTTCAATGTAATTTACTACTGAGTGAAGAGCGGTGTCTACAGATTTACCAAGCACATAGGCATGTTGAGAGGGATGCAATGGCCAAGCCACTAGTGATGTATCCCTAATGTGTCTTTCTACCAGTCTCTCCAGGGCCTTCATTAGAAAAGAGGAGAGACTTATTGGTCGAAAGTCCCTCGCGTTTGTATGCGAAGGCCTTCCGGGTTTGGGTAGGAATGTGACCCGAACCTTTCTCCAGGACATCGGTATGTGTCCCAGTGCCAGGCTCGCTCGATATATATGAAGCAGTGAGGAAGAGAGCAGATCCAACCCTCTGATAAGGAGAGCCGGAAATATTCCGTCCTCCCCAGCCGCCTTATATGGCTCGAATCCCCTGATTGCCCAACGGATCCGAGAGTAAGTTACTACCTGAGATGCCTTTAGTAAATTGAACGGTTCGTTTTTCAATGATGTCAGTAAATAATGAAATTTCTCAATCTTATCCAAACTGGAATTATTATGAATGATGCTATTATATAAATCAGCCCCTCGAACCATTGCCCGAAGTAGAAGGGTTATTATTGGGCCTTCTATTAGAATGTGAGGTGGAAGAATTTGATAATTCCAATTTTTTACTTCTAATTCCGTACACATATTTATCCGCCAAAACTCTGACCTTATCTTCCTCATCAAATTATGCTTCGTCGGAAATCATAGAAATAATTTGATTGTGGAAACTCTGGAAATCTTCATATATGATCTCCACAAATTCTGTCCTAGCAGAAAAATTTTGTTGGAATTGATCATTCGAAGATCCCAGTCCATATACTCATAAACCTCCAACCGATTCAGAGGCATTTTACATTTTAGCACTAATTTCTCAATTTCCGCTGACATTATTCAACTTGATTAAATTATCGACCAACTAGTTGAATATAGTTCAAATATGTATCGGGTAAAAGTCAAGTGAACATTATTCAACTTAGTATACAAACTAAATCAAATCAATAATGAATGAAAATACGCTAGAGTATTTCAACTGCAAGTCTTTAGGATTTTAGAAAGGAATGAAAATCTTCAAAAGCTTCACAAAGTTGAAATAGTAAAAGACCAGTTTTATTCGTTAAAAGTTAAGACTGATGAAATTGGGAGGCAAATTTTTGGTTTTTTCAATTGTAAACAAAGAAGGCGAAGGTCAAGAGCGTTTGTCGAATGAGGAGCGGAAGACAACGTGATTGACAACATGCAAATGAGACAGAGATGATTGATCTAAATGACCGATTTACGAAATAGGACCGCGCACGCTTACGGTTTGACGACAATCAGGGCTATTCACTAAGTGAAGTGGTTTTACCAGTTGCTGACCAAAGCAATTCTGATAACAACTTTTGATAACCACTGGTGACTACTTTCAGTATTCTCTAATAAACGGTTGGCAACTGTTGCTGTTGCTATCATAACAACTTTCTGTGAAGATAGATGTGGCAGCATCGCAGAATAGTTCGAATGTACTGGTCATAGATCTAAAATTATGTCTTTGGTGCGGATATATGGCGGAAAATAGGTATATAACCAAAAAGGAGTCTTTGATATAACCTCTAAATGTTTCATGTTTCGGCTTTCGGCACTGCATTGAATATTTCGATCAGGGTTGAGTTATATTTCTTCAACGTGTTGATTTATTCTGTTTTATTACTTGAGTTTGTTTAAATATATACCTAGAGTTAGCAATGAAATTTCCAATAGCATTTCATTTTGTGAATTCAAAAAATAATTAGAATAATTGAAAAATAAGATTAAGTACATTTGTTACTATGTTGAATAAGATGATTTCTTATTATGATATATGACATGTACAGGAGATAGCCAGAATCTCCTAAATGCCATATTTTTATCTTCAAAATATTTTTGCTCCATAATTTCTCTGATAAAGGACATTTGCCATATAGCAGCATCATGAGTTGACCCTGGGTAACGAGTATTTATTGAAGTTTTACTTATACTAGTATACCCTTTTCGGTTATAATAAACAGCCCCAGGGTGAATTTCATTTTTCTCTGGAAGATTAATGATTAAAATATGAGTATATTTATGCATCCTACAACATCACCATACATACCTTTGTATTAATTCCTGAATTATTTAAAAGTCCATCTGCACGAGAAATGCGATTTTTATAGATTTAAAATATTTAATTGTTCATACAAATACAGAAAAACATTTCAAAATAGTGCCCAACGCACGTGGTTTTCGTTAACAACACCTCTAAAGCTGTTGACAGTTAACCACTTCTCAAAGCCACTGGTTGTTATACAAAGCAACTTTTAAAGCAACTTACACAAATAGTGAATACCAATTTCGCGCTTAGCAACTAACTGTGAACATAACGACGATTTACACTTGCTATCCATAACAACTCTGCTTAGTGAATAGCCCCGACTATATGCGCAATATAATTGAAATAAAGAACGTACGAAGGAAAATTACAGCAACGTCAAAAATGGCCGCCTTAAATGAAACAGAAAATTTTGAAAATCAATGATTCAACACTTATTCAATCCGGCTTTCAAGGGCCAAAATGTCGTAACCAGACTTTCTCGAAGGACCGTATTATTGTAATTGCACGAAAAAGAAAAAAAATGTGACGATGAAATGCTCTTCAATTTCATGGACTTAACCCGTTGATGGTGTCGTAATCCTTGAGAGCTCTCACTATGAACTGCACCTAAAAGTTTGCACCCAATATTGTTCACCTTCAAATTCGCACAACAAGCGACAACTAGGAAAAAGATATTTTCCGAAATTCAAAACGTAAAAGCCGTTGATGTATTTCGCATTACATTTCGATTCATACTGGCTGTTCTCTGTGGCATTGCGTTCACAACACCTGTTCTAGTCCACAAAAAAAGGAGCATTCCATATTAATTAGGAACGCGACAAATCGAAATAGATTTTGAAAGAAATTCCCAAAAGAAATAATAAAAACAAGCCTTATTCTCAAAAAACATTTTTGAAGACAAGCTTTTATAACAAAACTCATCCGCCATTTTGAAGCCGCCATATTGAATTCCTCAATTTTGAAGAATCGTAATTTCCCACCCAGAAAACCCCCATATATCAATTTTGAATAGAATAGGGTCATAATTACAGAACTCGTCCGCCATATTGTGGCCGCCATCTTGAATTTACCAATTTTGATAAAAGTATCATAATTTTCGAACCCAAATACCCCCAGATACTAATTTTGAATGGAATCGGATCATAATTACAAATCTCATCCGCCATTTTGAAGCCGCCATTTGGTTTTTTTCTATATAAAATACTTCATGATGCATTGTCACCAGAATTAGGTACACCTGCAAAATTTCAAATCAATCGGACGATTAGAAGTGTGTCATATTTAACTTCCAAGATTTGATTACAGACACACAGACAGACAGACAGACAGACAGACACCGGGACAGGTGAAACTAAATAAAATCTTTTAACAAGCCTAATTCTCAAAAAACATTTTTGAAGATAAGCTTTTATAACAACATTCATCCGCCATCTTGAATTCCTCGATTTTGAAGAATCGTAATTTCCGACCCAGAAAACCCCCATATACCAATTTTGAATAAAATATGATCATAATTACAAAACTCGTCCACCATATTGTGGCCGCCATCTTGAATTTCTCAGTTTTGACAAGAGTATCATCATTCTCGAACCCAAATACCCCCAGATACTAATTTTGAATGGAATCGGATCATAATTACAAAACTCATCCGCCATTTTGGGGCCGCCATTTTGTTTTTTTCTATAAAAAATATTTCATGATGCATTTTCACCAGGATTAGGTACACCTGCAAAATTTCAAATCAATCGGACGATTAGAAGTGTGTCATATTTAACTTGCAAGATTTGATCACAGACACACAGACAGACACCGGACAGGTGAAACGCTTATAACAAGCCTAATTCTCAAAAAACATTTTTGAAGATAAGCTTTTATAACAACACTCATCCGCCATTTTGAAGCCGCCATCTTGAATTCCTCGATTTTGAAGAATTGGAATTCCCGACCCAGAAAACCCCCATATACCGATTTTGAATAGAATATGATCATAATTACAAAACTCGTCCGCCATAATGTGGCCGTCATCTTGAATTTCCCAATTTTGACAAAAGTATCATCATTTTCGAACCCAAATAACCACAGATACTAATTTTGAATGGAATCGGATCATAATTACAAAACTCATCCGCCATTTTGGAGCCGCCATTTTGTTTTTTTCAATAAAAAATATTTTATGATGCATTGTCACCAGAATTAGGTAGACCTGCAAAATTTCAAATCAATCGGACGATTAGAAGTGTGTCATATTCAGCTTGCAAGATTTGATTACAGACACACAGACAGACAGACCGACAGACACCGGACAGGTGAAACTAAATAAAAGCTTATAAATAAAAAAAAGTAATTTGGTTCACAATAGTCTGTCTGTAATCAAATCTTGCAAGTTAAATATGACACACTTCTATTGAAATATTTGTCACAGAAAAAACCAAAATGGCTGCTCCAAAATGGCGGATGAGTTTTGTAATTATGATCCGATTCCATTCGAAATTAGTATCTGGAGGTTTTTGGGTTCGATAATGATGATTCTTCTGTCAAAATTGGAAAATTCAAGATGGCGGCTACAATATGACAGACTAGTAAGTTTTATAATTATATGATGATCCTCTTATATTCAAAATTGGTATCTGAGGGATTTCTGGGTCGGAAATTACGATTATTCAAAATTCAGGAATGAAAGCTTGTCTTCAAAAAAGTTTTTTAGGAAGAAGGCTTGTTTTATTCCCAACAACATTCAACGTCTATGAGACGGAGTTCTAAAGTAAAGTATAAAAGTCTTATTAGTGTGTGAAAAACCAACCAAACTATTTAAGATCGACATACCTTCTGATGTAGCTGATGGTTGGTTCGGAAAAAAACATATTTCACTGCTTGGGGATCTTTTGCAACTTCCACTCGTTAGAGAAAGGTCTCCATTCGAAAAACTAACCCCTTCAGAAATTAATGAACTTACGTTGAATATGAGACAGCTGGATCATTTTCTACGTATGTAGAAATGTTAAAAAGAATCAGAGTAGCAGTGACAACTCTATTATACAGAGAAATACTGTCTAACTGATTGATACCTCTGCTTTCGCATTCCAATGAAGGAAGGTTTAATGGAAGTAGCACAATGTTCGAGGGACTTACCAGAAAATACTGTTTTTTTACTACCGACTAGAAATATGTGTATGCATTTAAATAATACTATGTTAAAAGTGATTCCGCATCCCGAGATAAAGTTAGTTGCTAAAGATTCCTCGGATTCTTCAAAATGTATGATAACGAAAGCCTATGCGTGTTTACAAAAATATGAACATGATGCGTCGATGACTGCTGGACTGATTTTTTTTTAGTTTAGTGAATGGGACGATAGGCGTTGTACAAAAAGTGAGGTGGGACCTGGAAGACCAAACGAAACCTAAACAATTGGTAGTAAAGTTCGATAATAATTTGATTCACGAATTATTGCCTATTGAGAATTAAGAAGAAAAAAGTATGGCTATATCTTTACCGTGTAAAACGCGAAGCCAAAGAAGAAGCTATCGAAGAATATATTGGAAATAGATTGAGTGTTACACGGGAACTCATACGAGCTCGGGAGATACCAACAGAAGAAAACAGATTGCAGACCTTTGTAGTAACTGTACGTACCTTTCAACAAGAAGGATGAGGTATATGAATCGAATTTCTGGCCACAGGGTGTTGGAATAAAAAGATTCGATTTCAACAGACATCAAGAATTTTTGAACAAAGAGGGAAACAATTTTTACTAAATAAAAAAAGTTGTCAAATAAAAAACCACCCAGACACATCCAAAGTAATGTTCAGTGTAATTAATCAAAACTTGCAATCAATTGGAAATTCAGTAGATAAATTAGACCACATGCTCAAAGAAAACGCTGAGTGTAAAGTCTTGTGTGTGAACACTTGAAATCCGATGATCAGCTGATGAATATCGGATTGAGAAATTTCATCATTGCCCCTAAATTTTGCAGATCGGAGGGATCACATGGGGAACAGCTATATATGTACATAAGAATATTACTTTCAAAACAATGAAAAATTCAGTGAAACTTTCAATAGTAGGGGAATTTGAGTGTGCAGCTACTGAATGCGTGGTAAACGAGAAAAACTTCATTGTGGTTTCAATTTATAGACCCCCAAGCGGAAATCAGAGAACATTTTTCGATAAACTGGAAGAACTTCTTAATGAGCTCACAAGCGATAAGGAGATTATAATCGCTTGGGATTTCAACGTTGAAATGAAGGATGAGAATAGAAACAAAACAGAAATTTGCAACCTGATGAGTTCCTTCAATTTTTTACCTGCAATAGAAGAATATACACGTGTAACCGCAAACAGTAAAAGTTGTATTGATAACATCTTTTTTAATTTTGGGTGGTCACACAGTAAAATACTTCAATATCATATATCTGATCATACAGCACAATAAATATCATTTGAAATTGAGAAAGTAAAACATTCCCTAAGGTATAGAAGATTTTCCAGTGAAGAAGGCAAACAACATTTATCAAAACGATTGTTAGAACAAGACTGGGAACCCGTATATAATATAAATAAAAATGATGTAAACGGTTAGTGGACACAATTCCTCAACATGTTTCTTAATATGTTCTATGAGTAATTTCCTCTCACACTGGAATCAAAACGAAAGTCAACAGGTATAAAGAAAGATACAGATGTCATAAATATGAAGAATAGATTAGACACATTTCTAGTAACAAGTAGAATTGATAAAAGGTTCGCTGACCTATATAAACAAACCAAGATTGATTATGACAAACTGTTGATAAAAAAAAGATCGGATAATTTACAACTAAGAATTACAAACTCAGATAGTAAAAACAAAATGATGTGGACAATTTGTAAGGAAATAAATGGAAAACTGAAAAGGAATGAAGAATGTCGAAGAAACGCAGGTAGTAATACCGCGGACAAGATTAATGAATTCCTTATCAATGTTGTACCAAGATTACTAAAGAACCTGCCAGACGCATTGTGTAACTACAATAACATACCATATAATGATAAATCCATGTTTCTAATACCTACCACACCTGAGGAAATTTTGGAAATCGGAGAATCACTTAAAAATAAGTTCGGTAGCGGAGTAGACGAAATTCCCACAAACATTATGAAATTTTGCATATCAGAGATTAACAACGTGTTGTCATACATTGTGAACAATTCTTTTAAGTCTGGTATATTTCCTGATCAACTAAAGGTGGCTATAATAAAACCAATCTTTAAAGCTGGTGATAATGAACTAATGGAAAACTACCGACCTATCAGTCTATATCCCAGTTTCTCAAAAATCTTTGAACTAACAATATGTTCTAGACTTATATCCTTCATAAGAAACTCTCAGATAATAAACGAAGCACAACATGCATACCTGAAAGGAAGGTCAACTCAAACAGCCATCTATAAATTCACAAATGATTTGCTAGATTTCCTGCAGAATGATAAATTGGCTCTAGATATTTTCCTTGACTTATCAAAAGCATTTGACTGCGTAGAGAGAAATATATTGGTGGAGAAACTGGATCGTTATGGTGTTAGAGGCAGTGCTCGCAAGTGGATCAGTTCATATCTGTCTGGAAGGAAGCAAACTGTGAAAATACCGGAAAATGGGAAAACTGAGAGATCCAGACTTTTAGATAATGATACGGGTGTCGCTCAGGGAAGCATTCTCGGAACAATATTATTCATAGTGTTCATCAATGACCTCTGTTGCACTGAAGATAATGAAGCTTGCAAAATCACAGTTTATGCTGATGATACCAGTTTTGCTGTAGGGGCTGAAAATAAGGAAGGGCTAGTATGTGGAGCTTGTGAGATCTTTCAAAAAACAAAAAAATGGTTTGAACAAAATAAGCTCACAATGAATGAGGACAAAACAAACATAGTTGTTTTCAGTACGAGTCACTGCAGACGAGAAATTCCTGAAAACATCATACTTGGAAACAAAGTCGTCGAGGTTCAGCAGCACACCAGATTTTTGGGACTTATGGTAGATAGTTTTTTGGATTGGAGACAGCATGTAAATTTTGTGTCGGATAAACTAGGTGAAACTTGCTATGCCATAAGAGTTATATCAAGGTACATGAATGAGTCCACAATCAGGACTCTTTACCATGCGAATGTGGAATCAGTCTTGAGGTATGGAATTATATTTTGGAGAGCCAGTTCAACAGCGGACGGGGTTTTCGTGATACAGAAGAGAATATTAAGGGTTATAGTGTATAGGATGGATTTCAGAAAGTCGTGCAGGGGACTCTTCAAGGAGCAAAGAATATTCACATTCTATGGTCTCTACTTGTACGAGTGTTTGATGTTCCTACTAAAAAACAAAAACAATTTTTTTCACAAGAATACCGAAAACAACAGATACCCAACAAGATCAGTAGATATAGAATATCCTATACATAAGCTCAGCCTGACTGAGAAAAACCCGTCGTATATGTGCATTCGGGTATACAATAAGCTTCCAGAGACAATCAAAAGAGTAAAGAGTGACAGCATTTTCAGGACAGAGGTCAGAACATTGCTGTTGGACTTAGGGCCCTATTGTGTTGGTGATTTCTTCAACAATACTTTTTGAATTTAGTTTTTATGTTGACGTCATTTCTTTTTGATTTCATATTTTGTATGATACAATTCAGAAATAAAGGGGATTATTATTATTATTTATTATTATTACTTCTTTTTGCAGAAACGTGGGCATACCGATTTATTTTATTAGATTTTTTTATTTGACATTTTTTTTCTTTTCAGGAGTAGTTTTTTTATTATAACAAATCTTTTTTTTCTTTATTTCCGGTTCTGATTCTTGTACAGTAGCAACAGTTTTTTCGCATTGCCCATTCGCGTTCATTATTTATACTTTAGACGGTTTCTGAAAGATCGGCGCGGTATTCACGCCTAAGCCGGTTGTATTCGGTGATCGCTGAAGTTTGAGCTTTTATACTTTTGAAATCAACATTTATTAGGTGCACCCCATGAAGATTGGTTACCCGCGAAAGCGCCACGTAGGCTTGGCTACAAGAGAATATGGAGGTGCCAATGTCCGTGATGGCTTTTTATAAGCTTTTATTTAGTTTCACCTGTCCCGGTGTCTGTCTGTCTGTGTGTCTGTCTGTAATCAAATCTTGCAAGTTAAATATGACACACTTCTAATCGTCCGATTGATTTGAAATTTTGCAGGTGTACCTAATCCTGGTGCCAATGCATCATGAAATATTTTTTATAGAAAAAAACAAAATGGCGGCTCCAAAATGGCGGATGAGTTTTGTAATTATGATCCGATTCCATTCAAAATTAGTATCTGGGGGTGTTGAATTGCCTTTTATTTGTAAATGATAATAATTTGGAAGGTGACTTTTTGACGATCTTTTATTTGACAACCTTTTATGTCATACAACTAAAATTGTTCATGTAACTTGATAATACGAATAAATACAATATGTACAGTATGTCCCAACATTCTCCGGCCCCAAGCTTATTCCTCTCCAAACCTTGCTGGAACCTTCAAAATTCGACCAAACCTTGATCTCTGGACTGGATTTTCATTCTTCTCTTCCTTTTCCTTATTCTTTTGTTTCCCTTCTATAGTTATAACTTCTTTACTGTTTGATTCTGATGCCGTGCTTAATTCTAATGGAAAGATCCTTTGGAATGGCCTAACTATTATTCCGTTCTTTGTTTTCACTTTTGCGACTCGGCTAACTCCATCTTTTCCATCATATATTTCTAGTATTCTTCCCATTGGCCAGAGCACCCGTTTCACATTGTCTGCTCCGACCAAAACGACATCACCCACTTTGATTTGCTGCGTCTTCTGCCTGTGACCTTTATTTACTAACTCTGCAAGATACTCATTTTTAAATCTTTCACGTAACAAATTTCGAACATTTTGCAGATGTTTAAAACGACCTTTAAAAAATACCGCGTCTACCTCGTCTAAATCCGCAACTTCACCCAAAAAATCTGTTCCTACCGACTGCGACTGTATAGGCCTTAAAAACCTTGCAGGACTAAGAACCTCCCACTCATCGCCGCTAGAAACATAGGTGAGTGGTCGTTCGTTAATTACTGCTTCTACATCGCAAAGCACAGTGTATAACTCAACATAATACAACGATGCTTTTCCCAACGATCGACGCAATAGTTCTTTTACAACCCTTACTAATCTCTCCCACCATCCGCCCCACCACGGAGCCGAAGGTGGATTGAAAATCCATTTAATTCTTTTTTGACCCGAAAAATTTTCAATTTTCTCCCAATTTAATTTTTCAAACAAATTATCACTTCCACGAAAGTTTGTCCCATTGTCAGAATAAATGGTTTTTGGTCTACCACGTCTACTGATGAAGCGTCTTAGCGAATATAAAAATGCTTCTGTTGAAAGCGATTTGACTAGTTCAAGATGAACTGCCCTGTAGACCGCGCACGTAAACAATACAATCCATACTTTGCTACCATCTTTTAGTAGTAAGGGTCCTGCTAAATCAACACCCACAGCTTCAAAAACCCCCGCGTCGTTTTTTCTGTTTGCTGGTAAAGGCGCAAAAGGAGTTTCAAGTGGTTTAGATGTATATTTTTTACAATTTACACAGGAAAATATTATGGAATTTACCGTTTTACGGGCTTTTAGTAACCAGAACCTTTTTCGGATAACTCCTAATAAAATTTTCGGCCCTGCATGACAACTATTTTCGTGTTCTTCTATGAGTAGTTTCCTAACAATTTCGTTTTTATTTGGAAGAATGATCGGGTATTTAAAATTTTCGTTAAAATCTCCAAATTCAAGTCTTGTTTTTATTCTTAAAATCCCATTATCGTCAGTCAAATACTCAAACGTACGCATACCTTTTAAATTTTCTCCTAAATCTTTCCTTTGTACTATTCTTAAAAGACATGTTTCTGCTCTTTCAAGTTCTTCTGTACTCAAATATTTGAATTTATTTTTGTCTTTTCTTTCTAAGCAATCACCAAACCTCAAAATCCATCCAATAACTCTTTTAATTTTATTATATTTTGAAATTTGATTTATTTTCTGCCAAAATGCTTCATCTACTAAACTCTCTACTAAATTTGTATTGATGATCCTTTTTCGCTCCTTCTCAATTTCATCTTCTGAGGCACATAATTTTCCTTTAGGCCATTTTTCCTTACTCTCTTTTAGCCATTCTGGTCCTTGCCACCATTTTTTCTCCATAAGTTGCTTTCCACTGCAACCACGTGATAAGACATCGGCTGAATTCATTTCTCCTGGTACGTGGCACCATTGATCTACGCTACTGTATTTTCTAATTTCCTTGATCCTGTTTCCAACAAAGGTATTCCACAACCCTTTTGTTTTTATCCAGGTCAAAACAATCATGGAATCGCTCCAGTAGGTAGTTTCTAGGTGTTTGAAGTCTTCTACTTCTTTAACCGTTTCCGCTAGTCTTACCCCAATTAAAGCAGCCATCAATTCGAGCCTTGGGAGTGTAATTGGTTTTACTGGACTTAACCTGGTTTTTGCTAACAAAAGTCTGATGAAAACCGAATTTTGGTACTCAAACCTAAGAAAAACACAAGCCGCATAAGATACTTTTGACGCGTCTACAAAAACATGAATCGATTTTTTTGTTATCATGTCTTCAATCTCTATATTATCTGTCAAACATCTAGGAATACTACAAAAACTTAAAAGATTTACACTTTTCAGCCAATTTTCAAATCGTTTCTCTAAATCCTCAGGCAGTTTTTCATCCCACATAAGCTTCAAGCTCCAAGTTTCCTGCAGCATAAGCTTTGGTAACAATGTGAAAGGAGCTGTGAAACCAATAGGATCAAAAATTCGCTGAGTTGTTGATAAAATGCCCTGAGTTGTTGATAAAATGCCCCGTTTTGTCCTTGGAATATCCTGAAGAGAACCCAAATTTTTTATTTCGCATTTTAGGGTGTCATTTGCAAAGTTCCATTGTATTCCTAGAATAGAAATAATTTTATTTTCGCTGTTTTCCTGGTTTATCAAATTTTCTTTATTTCGATCGTTATAAGTCCACCCCCTCAAATCAAAATTTGCTCTTAATAAGATATCTTTTGACTCCCCTATAAATTTTTCCAAATCTTTTTCGTTTTTGACGCTGTAAACACAGTTGTCAACATAAAACGCATTTAAAAGTTGATCTGCAGTTTCTTTAAATTTTTCCTCGTTTTTTAAGTGTAAATTTAGTGTAGCTGCTAAAAGAAATGGACTAGGCTTTAACCCGAAAACGACTCTACAATGTCTAAAAATTTTAATTTGTCGTTGTTCGTAATCTTTCCACCATATAAAGCGCAAATAGTCCCTATCTTCTTTTTTAATGCTAATTTGTAAAAATGCTTTGGGGATATCTGCTGTTACCCCTATTTTATGTAGCCTAAATTTTAAGATAAGAGGAATAACTAATTCAATCATATTAGGACCCTTTTCTAGTAGATCATTAATAGAATTACCGTTTTTATCCTTTTGTGACGCATCAAATACTGGCCTTATTTTTGTTGTGCAGCTTGCTTCCTTTATGACAGCATGATGAGCCAAATAGTGGTGTCCTTGTTCATATTCATCTTGTTCCACTTCTTGGATAATTCCCATTTGTTCCCATTCATTAAAAACTTTATCGTAATCCTTAAATTTATTTATTGAAAGTAAACGCTTTGTGTTTGAAAATAATCGATTTTCCGCTAGTTTAAAATTTGATGTTATGTTAGGAAAACCGTCCACCCATGGTAAAGACACCTCGCATCTGTTTTCTTCATCTATTCTTGTGCTTTCCATGAATTTTTCCAGTGTTTGGATCTCCAACTCCTCTCTGCATTTTTTTTCTGCTGGTTCTTTTATGCCCAACACGTCTAAATTCCATAAATTTGCCAAAGAAGAATCAGAAAAATAAGTAGAAACAAACACATTATTTGTTGACCTTTGTTGACCCATTAAGGTCCATCCAAAGTTTGTTCCCACAGCTACTATAGAATCATTTAATTTGATTATATTTCCTGTAAGAATTTTCCCAAAAATATCTGCTCCTATTAACAAGTTTACTTCGAAATCGTTAGAAGCACAGTCATTTACAAGTATGTTTTTTAATTTTAACTCTTTAATAATATTGATATCATTTAGCTTTGGTATATAATTACATATTTCATCCTGTTCAAGCAAAGACATACCAACGCTAAAAGTTCGTTCTAAATTTTGAACATTTGCTTTGAATAAGTGATGAATTTTTGGATCACTTTGTAAGCCGCCAAACATGCCCTGAACAATATTTTCCTCTCCGATTTTTAAAAGTCCTATATCTCTTCAGCGCATCTTGTTGTAATATACGAACGCTGTGAGCCAGAATCTAGCAGAGCCCTTACTGTTTTTGATCTATTATTATCAGAAACAATTTTTACATTAATTGTTTGAAGCAAAGTTTCTGAATTGACAGTTGTCATCGTTTGCTCAATTCTCTCCTGCCTATTTGCGTCCTTCTTCTCTTTCTCATGCAGATCAGGACACATAAGAGCATGATGTTTTCGCGTGCATTTAACACATTTTACTATAAATTTACAAGTTCTAAAAGTGTGATTGGGTTTCAGACATGAAAAACAACCTCTTTTCTTTACTACAGTTGTCCTTTTTTGTTCTAACGTCATTTTTTGTGCTCTTATGCAATCCTGACTATTATGAGTGTTTGAATCGCAAAATATGCAAGAAAAATTGGGCTTACCTTTCTTCTCAGTATTTTTCACATGCAACATTTCTACAGAACATTCATCCTGACCCATTTTTACTCCTTTTTTCAAAGAAAAACTGGTTTGCGCAAGTTTTATTCGCTCGTCTGCTTCCACTTCGGCTTTTAGGAACTGCAGTAGACCCTGTAACTCATTAACAAATTTATTATTAGTTAAACGGTTTCTTTCCCAAATTTTTAGCAATTCTTGTGGTATAGCTGACTCAACCAATGGTAAAAGCATCGCAGCGTATTTGTCGCTAGTCACACCCAATGTTTCTAACGCCCTGAGCTGAGTCTCCAATTTATCGTACAAAGTTGATAAAGCCATACCTGATTTTTCATGTGAAATATGTTGATTTAAAACTAGGCTTAAAAGCTCTCTAACATAGACCTGAATTAAAACCTCGTCTCTTGCAAATCTAGTTTTTAGTTGGTCGACGGCAATTTTGTAATTGTTTGCTGAGGGTGGGAAGCTTTCTACCAAGTTGCGGGCTGGCGAGTTTTCTTCGGTTGATTGTAGAAGATACTGAAATTTGTCTCCATTGGGTAACTCTGAATTTTCATCGATCTTGCGAAATTGGCCCCAAAAATTGATCCAATTCTTGACATTTCCGTCGAACTTTTTTATTTCTAATTTAGGCAAGTTGAAATTATTTGTTGATTTTCTTTTTTCGTATTTAACCTCCGTTTTCGCTTCTTCTATTTTTTCTAATAAACAATTACATTTGTTTTTATACTCTGTTACTTCAGTGCAAAAATCCATCTCCTCTGTTATTTCTTCACCAAAATCTTTGTCACTGATTTCTTCGTTACAAAGCAATTCTTTTATATTGTTATCTAGGAAAAATACCTTTTCTGCTTTGCTTGACACTTGTTGCAGTAATTCTTTTATTTTTTCCATGTCGTCCTGGTCTACCTTCTCAATATCTTGAAAATGTTTCCTTGCAGCGTCCTTGACAATCCTCCTTTCTGTTTTCAAGGACTGCATGCTCTTCTTCAAATTTATCAGGGATGCCAATTATGTTGAATTGCCTTTTATTTGTAAATGATAATAATTTGGAAGGTGACTTTTTGACGATCTTTTATTTGACAACCTTTTATGTCATACAACTAAAATTGTTTATGTAACTTGATAATACGAATAAATACAATATGTACAGTATGTCCCAACAGGGGGTATTTGAGTTCGAGAATGATGATACTCTTGTCAGAACTGGGAAATTCAAGATGGCGGCCACAATATGGTGGACGAGTTTTGTAATTATGATCATATTCTATTCAAAATTGGTATATGGGGGTTTTCTGGGTCGGAAATTACGATTCTTCAAAATCGAGGAATACAAGATGGCGGCTTCAAAATGGCGGATGAATGTTGTTATAAAAGCTTATCTTCAAAAATGTTTTTTGAGAATTAGGCTTGTTTTAAACTTGGACCTTTGCTCTTGTCAATTGTTAGGGCACACGCCACACCGATTGGGAATTGTTCTCTGTACACGTAGGCCTTGGGTATGATATCAAATTTTGACTCAACGCATTTCGTCCCATTCACTAAACTGAAAAAAATCAGTCTAGCGGTCATCGACGCATCATGTTCATATTTTTGTAAACACGCCCAGGCTTTCGTAATCATACATTCTGAACAATCCGAGGAATCTTTAGCAACTAACTTTATCTCGGGGTGCGGAATCGCTTTTTACATAGCATTATTTAACTGAATACACATATTTCTAGTCGGTAGTAAACAAACAGTATTTTCTGGTAAGTCCCTCGAACATTTTGCTACTTCCATTAAACTTTCTTCATTGGAATGCGAGAGCAGAGGTATCAATCAGTTAGACAGTATTTCTCTGTATGATAGAGTTGTCACTGCTACTCTGATTTTTCTCAACATTTCTAAATACGTAGAATCATCCAGCTGTCTCATATTCAACGTAAGTTCGTCCTAACTTAAAAGTTCAGTCCATAAGATTGGAATACTGAAGGAGCCTAAAATTTCATTAATTTCTGAAGGGGTTAGTTTTTCAAATGGAGACCTTTCTCTAACAAGTGGAAGTTGCAAAAGATCCCCAGGTACTGAAAAATGTTTTCTTCCAAACCAACCATTTTCTACATCAGAAGGTATGTCGATCTTCAACAGTTTGGTTGGTGTTTAACACAATAATGAGACTTTTATACTTGACTTTAAAACTCCGTCCCATAGGTGTTGAACGTTGTTGGGAATAAAACAAGCCTCATTCCTAAAAAACTTTTTTGAAGACAAGCTTTTATAATAACAACAACACTCATCCGCCATTTTGAAGCCGCCATCTTGAATTCCTGAATTTTGAAGACTCGTAATTTCCTACCCAGAAATCCCCCAGATACCAATTTTGAATATAATCGGATCATAATAACAAAACTAACTAGTCTGTCATATTGTGGCCGCCATCTTGAATATTCCAATTTTGACAGAAGAATCATCATTGTCGAACCCAAAAACCCCCAGATACTAATTCGAATGGAAGCAGCCATTTGGTTTTTTCTGTAACAAATATTTCATGATGCATTGTCACCAGAATTATGTACACCTGCCAAATTTCAAATCAATCGGAAGATTAGAAGTGCGTCTTATTCAACTTGCAAGTTTTGATTACAGTGAGACAGACAGACACCGGACAGGTGAAAATAAATAAAAGCTTGTAAAAATAACTCGGCACTTTGCACAATAATCATTTATTCCCCCTAACTAATTCGAGAACAATTACACTTTGATCAACTTTGCGATATACAACTCACACAATGGAGAATAATGTAACACTTTCACTCAGTTGCAGGAACGTCCATTATAATTCAAAAGTGTCATTAAAATCCTAATGCCACATTAAACATGGTATTCTGTGGCAGGAAACCATGTTTAATGTGGCATTAGGATTTTAATGACACTTTTAAATTATAATGGACGTTCCTGCAACTGAGTGTTTATAAGGTATTATGAAAAATTCCTAATGAAATGAAACTAAACACTAATGCATACATTCATGTTCGAATATCTAGTTGGGACTATTTCCCCTGGTTCCCCTATACCTTTTCGACGGGCTTCAAGAGCTTTTTGTCGAGTCAGACTTATCCGTTGACGGATTTATGGAAAACAGCGAACACAAAACGTGTATCTTGGGTTGCTTAATAAAGTTCTCTGACAGTTGGTCTCTTGTGTTTTCAAATAAGGGTCACCAGGTTATCCAGATCTTCGATTATCCTAGTTTTTATAGTTTTCCCTTTATGTGACCATTAAACCCTAACTCTTTACCAGTTTAGGGGAAGTACAAGTTCTATTTTGATGATCATGAGTGAGTGAGTGAGTGAGTGAATGGATGAGTGAGTGTCGAAAATGCGAAACTTTGCATTCGCTTAGCTTCAGAACTAAATGACCTACACACTTGAAATTTTGGATTTTAAGTACGTGATTATAGCTCACTGGATTTGTATCTACCCAATTCCGGACTATGAAAATGCGTCCGTTTAATAGAGGTGTCTGCTCAAAGAAGGTGTGCGTCACTAGAGGTTTCACTGAATATACTCACAAACTTCCACTTATCACTTCTCTGTTTCGGATCATGTGTGAAGATCTTCCGCAGATACGGTGGGATCCAAAATAATTTTGATTGGTACCAATGGTACCATCAACCCAGCCGGACCGCCGCCGCCATCATCTTCATCTGATTGAATCTGGTCCAGTTGGTACCTGTACCCTGTAGCACCCTTGTTGTAAGCCTTGCCTTTATATTGCTAGTGAATCCCAATTCTTTCAGCTGATGATGGGATTGGGAGCACCATACGGCGCTCCAGGTGAGTGTTATGGGGGAGAACTCGATCTTATCACTATTCCTTCTGACTCGATTTTTGGTGTATAAGTCATCATTGTTCTTGCAATAGTTTATTTTGTTCATATGGCTTCTTTCAAGGTCTCCAGCTCCCGAGCCAATTTGCGCATCCAGCACATCAGCACATGAGTGGCACCCCTCTTCCAGAGTACCAGGTCAGGTTTTCTCGTACCTATACTCTCGTTTCATAGAATCTCTCGCATTCGGTAGACCAGCCTTTCTTCTTCAGCTCTTCGGAGACTGTTTTGAAAATAGCATCATGTCTCTCAATGCGACCCCCATGAGTTCTGGAGCAGCCTTGTGTAATGTGTGCGGTTGTCTCGGTGGAACTACATCCCGCCCTATAATTGATCTCTCCCAAGGCTCTTCTGGCTCCCCTTGACGTTCTGATTCTTGTTGGTTGGCAATTCTTGTACATATGTAAATATTTTATATGATCTCTGCCTGGTGTCGTGTCGGCATCTTGCTTTACCCATCTAGTTGATAATATTGAATCAGAAATTTCTCTGATTCTTTCCCCTCAGTGGAGTCATATAAACGTTTCGCCCAGTAACGTTGTGAAGATTTTGAGTGGCTGATGGCTTCGATGAGTTCTTCTTGAGCATTCTTCTTGCCCATAAAATTTCCCCCTTAGTGGCCTGCATACTGGCCACTTTTATGGCTACATCATAACTGGAATTTTCTAGCTTACTTAGTCTGCTGTTTATAAGTTTTGAAATTAGAGTGGTCATGGATGGTATACCCAGTACATCGTCCCTTACATCAGCATGGAAGAAGCCTATTGTGACATCATCAGGTAGGCGTCGCCAAGTCCTTATGTGTTTCCTTATTTGAATGTCCATGTTCTTCAGCCTGCCCATCGTTATACAGATCCAAGCACCAATCTGAGCACTTCATTCAGCTTATCCTCTACCTTTGCTGTTCCCCTGGAGTCAAACTCGACCCCAAGTTACCACCATCTCCTAGGAACTCTGACCTGTTCTAGATAATTTTCACCAATCTTCAAGGTGGGTGCAGTGACAATTTTTATATTCTTCCTTTCATCAGCCGGTTTCATAGGAATTACAGAGCATTCGGCAGTGTTGACAGCCAATCCCAGTTCATCAGCAGATTAAACTAAGCTTCGGAGCGCCAGCGTCACGCCTATCTCCGAGCTGGACACCAACACAATGTCATTTGCAAAGGCTACAGCAGAGATTTCAACGCCGTCTAGATCATAGCCTACTTCTTTAGGTATCTTATCGAGGATCTTATTCATGGCTATATTAAATAGGAGAGGAGACATAGGGTCTTCTTGCCTCACTCCTCGGCGTGGTTTAATATTCATAGATCTTGATTTTTCCACCTGAATAAATGTGCTGGCTCTGCTATACAGATTATCAATATAGTTATTAAATTGTTCTGGCAGTCCACGTTCCTTCGAACACTTTCGCCATATCGATTATGTTGAATTGTTTTTAATTAATATACAGGGTGAGTGTTTGACTTGTACATATATTTTAACTGAAGATTCTTGAGGCCAAAAGAAACCTTCTTTTAATTTTCCATTTCTCCGAATTCGGCTCTGTTAAAAAGATATAGCCATTTGAAAAAAAACATTGGGCTAGATACGTTCTTGAAATGATACTGTGGAATTGATTCAAAGTTCATGTCAGAACATTGCTGTTGGACTTAGGGCCCTATTGTGTTGGTGATTTCTTCAACAATACTTTTTGAATTTAGTTTTTATGTTGACGTCATTTCTTTTTGATTTCATATTTTGTATGATACAATTCAGAAATAAAGGGGATTATTATTATTATTTATTATTATTACTTCTTTTTGCAGAAACGTGGGCATACCGATTTATTTTATTAGATTTTTTTATTTGACATTTTTTTTCTTTTCAGGAGTAGTTTTTTTATTATAACAAATCTTTTTTTTCTTTATTTCCGGTTCTGATTCTTGTACAGTAGCAACAGTTTTTTCGCATTGCCCATTCGCGTTCATTATTTATACTTTAGACGGTTTCTGAAAGATCGGCGCGGTATTCACGCCTAAGCCGGTTGTATTCGGTGATCGCTGAAGTTTGAGCTTTTATACTTTTGAAATCAACATTTATTAGGTGCACCCCATGAAGATTGGTTACCCGCGAAAGCGCCACGTAGGCTTGGCTACAAGAGAATATGGAGGTGCCAATGTCCGTGATGGCTTTTTATAAGCTTTTATTTAGTTTCACCTGTCCCGGTGTCTGTCTGTCTGTGTGTCTGTCTGTAATCAAATCTTGCAAGTTAAATATGACACACTTCTAATCGTCCGATTGATTTGAAATTTTGCAGGTGTACCTAATCCTGGTGCCAATGCATCATGAAATATTTTTTATAGAAAAAAACAAAATGGCGGCTCCAAAATGGCGGATGAGTTTTGTAATTATGATCCGATTCCATTCAAAATTAGTATCTGGGGGTGTTGAATTGCCTTTTATTTGTAAATGATAATAATTTGGAAGGTGACTTTTTGACGATCTTTTATTTGACAACCTTTTATGTCATACAACTAAAATTGTTCATGTAACTTGATAATACGAATAAATACAATATGTACAGTATGTCCCAACATTCTCCGGCCCCAAGCTTATTCCTCTCCAAACCTTGCTGGAACCTTCAAAATTCGACCAAACCTTGATCTCTGGACTGGATTTTCATTCTTCTCTTCCTTTTCCTTATTCTTTTGTTTCCCTTCTATAGTTATAACTTCTTTACTGTTTGATTCTGATGCCGTGCTTAATTCTAATGGAAAGATCCTTTGGAATGGCCTAACTATTATTCCGTTCTTTGTTTTCACTTTTGCGACTCGGCTAACTCCATCTTTTCCATCATATATTTCTAGTATTCTTCCCATTGGCCAGAGCACCCGTTTCACATTGTCTGCTCCGACCAAAACGACATCACCCACTTTGATTTGCTGCGTCTTCTGCCTGTGACCTTTATTTACTAACTCTGCAAGATACTCATTTTTAAATCTTTCACGTAACAAATTTCGAACATTTTGCAGATGTTTAAAACGACCTTTAAAAAATACCGCGTCTACCTCGTCTAAATCCGCAACTTCACCCAAAAAATCTGTTCCTACCGACTGCGACTGTATAGGCCTTAAAAACCTTGCAGGACTAAGAACCTCCCACTCATCGCCGCTAGAAACATAGGTGAGTGGTCGTTCGTTAATTACTGCTTCTACATCGCAAAGCACAGTGTATAACTCAACATAATACAACGATGCTTTTCCCAACGATCGACGCAATAGTTCTTTTACAACCCTTACTAATCTCTCCCACCATCCGCCCCACCACGGAGCCGAAGGTGGATTGAAAATCCATTTAATTCTTTTTTGACCCGAAAAATTTTCAATTTTCTCCCAATTTAATTTTTCAAACAAATTATCACTTCCACGAAAGTTTGTCCCATTGTCAGAATAAATGGTTTTTGGTCTACCACGTCTACTGATGAAGCGTCTTAGCGAATATAAAAATGCTTCTGTTGAAAGCGATTTGACTAGTTCAAGATGAACTGCCCTGTAGACCGCGCACGTAAACAATACAATCCATACTTTGCTACCATCTTTTAGTAGTAAGGGTCCTGCTAAATCAACACCCACAGCTTCAAAAACCCCCGCGTCGTTTTTTCTGTTTGCTGGTAAAGGCGCAAAAGGAGTTTCAAGTGGTTTAGATGTATATTTTTTACAATTTACACAGGAAAATATTATGGAATTTACCGTTTTACGGGCTTTTAGTAACCAGAACCTTTTTCGGATAACTCCTAATAAAATTTTCGGCCCTGCATGACAACTATTTTCGTGTTCTTCTATGAGTAGTTTCCTAACAATTTCGTTTTTATTTGGAAGAATGATCGGGTATTTAAAATTTTCGTTAAAATCTCCAAATTCAAGTCTTGTTTTTATTCTTAAAATCCCATTATCGTCAGTCAAATACTCAAACGTACGCATACCTTTTAAATTTTCTCCTAAATCTTTCCTTTGTACTATTCTTAAAAGACATGTTTCTGCTCTTTCAAGTTCTTCTGTACTCAAATATTTGAATTTATTTTTGTCTTTTCTTTCTAAGCAATCACCAAACCTCAAAATCCATCCAATAACTCTTTTAATTTTATTATATTTTGAAATTTGATTTATTTTCTGCCAAAATGCTTCATCTACTAAACTCTCTACTAAATTTGTATTGATGATCCTTTTTCGCTCCTTCTCAATTTCATCTTCTGAGGCACATAATTTTCCTTTAGGCCATTTTTCCTTACTCTCTTTTAGCCATTCTGGTCCTTGCCACCATTTTTTCTCCATAAGTTGCTTTCCACTGCAACCACGTGATAAGACATCGGCTGAATTCATTTCTCCTGGTACGTGGCACCATTGATCTACGCTACTGTATTTTCTAATTTCCTTGATCCTGTTTCCAACAAAGGTATTCCACAACCCTTTTGTTTTTATCCAGGTCAAAACAATCATGGAATCGCTCCAGTAGGTAGTTTCTAGGTGTTTGAAGTCTTCTACTTCTTTAACCGTTTCCGCTAGTCTTACCCCAATTAAAGCAGCCATCAATTCGAGCCTTGGGAGTGTAATTGGTTTTACTGGACTTAACCTGGTTTTTGCTAACAAAAGTCTGATGAAAACCGAATTTTGGTACTCAAACCTAAGAAAAACACAAGCCGCATAAGATACTTTTGACGCGTCTACAAAAACATGAATCGATTTTTTTGTTATCATGTCTTCAATCTCTATATTATCTGTCAAACATCTAGGAATACTACAAAAACTTAAAAGATTTACACTTTTCAGCCAATTTTCAAATCGTTTCTCTAAATCCTCAGGCAGTTTTTCATCCCACATAAGCTTCAAGCTCCAAGTTTCCTGCAGCATAAGCTTTGGTAACAATGTGAAAGGAGCTGTGAAACCAATAGGATCAAAAATTCGCTGAGTTGTTGATAAAATGCCCTGAGTTGTTGATAAAATGCCCCGTTTTGTCCTTGGAATATCCTGAAGAGAACCCAAATTTTTTATTTCGCATTTTAGGGTGTCATTTGCAAAGTTCCATTGTATTCCTAGAATAGAAATAATTTTATTTTCGCTGTTTTCCTGGTTTATCAAATTTTCTTTATTTCGATCGTTATAAGTCCACCCCCTCAAATCAAAATTTGCTCTTAATAAGATATCTTTTGACTCCCCTATAAATTTTTCCAAATCTTTTTCGTTTTTGACGCTGTAAACACAGTTGTCAACATAAAACGCATTTAAAAGTTGATCTGCAGTTTCTTTAAATTTTTCCTCGTTTTTTAAGTGTAAATTTAGTGTAGCTGCTAAAAGAAATGGACTAGGCTTTAACCCGAAAACGACTCTACAATGTCTAAAAATTTTAATTTGTCGTTGTTCGTAATCTTTCCACCATATAAAGCGCAAATAGTCCCTATCTTCTTTTTTAATGCTAATTTGTAAAAATGCTTTGGGGATATCTGCTGTTACCCCTATTTTATGTAGCCTAAATTTTAAGATAAGAGGAATAACTAATTCAATCATATTAGGACCCTTTTCTAGTAGATCATTAATAGAATTACCGTTTTTATCCTTTTGTGACGCATCAAATACTGGCCTTATTTTTGTTGTGCAGCTTGCTTCCTTTATGACAGCATGATGAGCCAAATAGTGGTGTCCTTGTTCATATTCATCTTGTTCCACTTCTTGGATAATTCCCATTTGTTCCCATTCATTAAAAACTTTATCGTAATCCTTAAATTTATTTATTGAAAGTAAACGCTTTGTGTTTGAAAATAATCGATTTTCCGCTAGTTTAAAATTTGATGTTATGTTAGGAAAACCGTCCACCCATGGTAAAGACACCTCGCATCTGTTTTCTTCATCTATTCTTGTGCTTTCCATGAATTTTTCCAGTGTTTGGATCTCCAACTCCTCTCTGCATTTTTTTTCTGCTGGTTCTTTTATGCCCAACACGTCTAAATTCCATAAATTTGCCAAAGAAGAATCAGAAAAATAAGTAGAAACAAACACATTATTTGTTGACCTTTGTTGACCCATTAAGGTCCATCCAAAGTTTGTTCCCACAGCTACTATAGAATCATTTAATTTGATTATATTTCCTGTAAGAATTTTCCCAAAAATATCTGCTCCTATTAACAAGTTTACTTCGAAATCGTTAGAAGCACAGTCATTTACAAGTATGTTTTTTAATTTTAACTCTTTAATAATATTGATATCATTTAGCTTTGGTATATAATTACATATTTCATCCTGTTCAAGCAAAGACATACCAACGCTAAAAGTTCGTTCTAAATTTTGAACATTTGCTTTGAATAAGTGATGAATTTTTGGATCACTTTGTAAGCCGCCAAACATGCCCTGAACAATATTTTCCTCTCCGATTTTTAAAAGTCCTATATCTCTTCAGCGCATCTTGTTGTAATATACGAACGCTGTGAGCCAGAATCTAGCAGAGCCCTTACTGTTTTTGATCTATTATTATCAGAAACAATTTTTACATTAATTGTTTGAAGCAAAGTTTCTGAATTGACAGTTGTCATCGTTTGCTCAATTCTCTCCTGCCTATTTGCGTCCTTCTTCTCTTTCTCATGCAGATCAGGACACATAAGAGCATGATGTTTTCGCGTGCATTTAACACATTTTACTATAAATTTACAAGTTCTAAAAGTGTGATTGGGTTTCAGACATGAAAAACAACCTCTTTTCTTTACTACAGTTGTCCTTTTTTGTTCTAACGTCATTTTTTGTGCTCTTATGCAATCCTGACTATTATGAGTGTTTGAATCGCAAAATATGCAAGAAAAATTGGGCTTACCTTTCTTCTCAGTATTTTTCACATGCAACATTTCTACAGAACATTCATCCTGACCCATTTTTACTCCTTTTTTCAAAGAAAAACTGGTTTGCGCAAGTTTTATTCGCTCGTCTGCTTCCACTTCGGCTTTTAGGAACTGCAGTAGACCCTGTAACTCATTAACAAATTTATTATTAGTTAAACGGTTTCTTTCCCAAATTTTTAGCAATTCTTGTGGTATAGCTGACTCAACCAATGGTAAAAGCATCGCAGCGTATTTGTCGCTAGTCACACCCAATGTTTCTAACGCCCTGAGCTGAGTCTCCAATTTATCGTACAAAGTTGATAAAGCCATACCTGATTTTTCATGTGAAATATGTTGATTTAAAACTAGGCTTAAAAGCTCTCTAACATAGACCTGAATTAAAACCTCGTCTCTTGCAAATCTAGTTTTTAGTTGGTCGACGGCAATTTTGTAATTGTTTGCTGAGGGTGGGAAGCTTTCTACCAAGTTGCGGGCTGGCGAGTTTTCTTCGGTTGATTGTAGAAGATACTGAAATTTGTCTCCATTGGGTAACTCTGAATTTTCATCGATCTTGCGAAATTGGCCCCAAAAATTGATCCAATTCTTGACATTTCCGTCGAACTTTTTTATTTCTAATTTAGGCAAGTTGAAATTATTTGTTGATTTTCTTTTTTCGTATTTAACCTCCGTTTTCGCTTCTTCTATTTTTTCTAATAAACAATTACATTTGTTTTTATACTCTGTTACTTCAGTGCAAAAATCCATCTCCTCTGTTATTTCTTCACCAAAATCTTTGTCACTGATTTCTTCGTTACAAAGCAATTCTTTTATATTGTTATCTAGGAAAAATACCTTTTCTGCTTTGCTTGACACTTGTTGCAGTAATTCTTTTATTTTTTCCATGTCGTCCTGGTCTACCTTCTCAATATCTTGAAAATGTTTCCTTGCAGCGTCCTTGACAATCCTCCTTTCTGTTTTCAAGGACTGCATGCTCTTCTTCAAATTTATCAGGGATGCCAATTATGTTGAATTGCCTTTTATTTGTAAATGATAATAATTTGGAAGGTGACTTTTTGACGATCTTTTATTTGACAACCTTTTATGTCATACAACTAAAATTGTTTATGTAACTTGATAATACGAATAAATACAATATGTACAGTATGTCCCAACAGGGGGTATTTGAGTTCGAGAATGATGATACTCTTGTCAGAACTGGGAAATTCAAGATGGCGGCCACAATATGGTGGACGAGTTTTGTAATTATGATCATATTCTATTCAAAATTGGTATATGGGGGTTTTCTGGGTCGGAAATTACGATTCTTCAAAATCGAGGAATACAAGATGGCGGCTTCAAAATGGCGGATGAATGTTGTTATAAAAGCTTATCTTCAAAAATGTTTTTTGAGAATTAGGCTTGTTTTAAACTTGGACCTTTGCTCTTGTCAATTGTTAGGGCACACGCCACACCGATTGGGAATTGTTCTCTGTACACGTAGGCCTTGGGTATGATATCAAATTTTGACTCAACGCATTTCGTCCCATTCACTAAACTGAAAAAAATCAGTCTAGCGGTCATCGACGCATCATGTTCATATTTTTGTAAACACGCCCAGGCTTTCGTAATCATACATTCTGAACAATCCGAGGAATCTTTAGCAACTAACTTTATCTCGGGGTGCGGAATCGCTTTTTACATAGCATTATTTAACTGAATACACATATTTCTAGTCGGTAGTAAACAAACAGTATTTTCTGGTAAGTCCCTCGAACATTTTGCTACTTCCATTAAACTTTCTTCATTGCAATGCGAGAGCAGAGGTATCAATCAGTTAGACAGTATTTCTCTGTATGATAGAGTTGTCACTGCTACTCTGATTTTTCTCAACATTTCTAAATACGTAGAATCATCCAGCTGTCTCATATTCAACGTAAGTTCGTCCTAACTTAAAAGTTCAGTCCATAAGATTGGAATACTGAAGGAGCCTAAAATTTCATTAATTTCTGAAGGGGTTAGTTTTTCAAATGGAGACCTTTCTCTAACAAGTGGAAGTTGCAAAAGATCCCCAGGTACTGAAAAATGTTTTCTTCCAAACCAACCATTTTCTACATCAGAAGGTATGTCGATCTTCAACAGTTTGGTTGGTGTTTAACACAATAATGAGACTTTTATACTTGACTTTAAAACTCCGTCCCATAGGTGTTGAACGTTGTTGGGAATAAAACAAGCCTCATTCCTAAAAAACTTTTTTGAAGACAAGCTTTTATAATAACAACAACACTCATCCGCCATTTTGAAGCCGCCATCTTGAATTCCTGAATTTTGAAGACTCGTAATTTCCTACCCAGAAATCCCCCAGATACCAATTTTGAATATAATCGGATCATAATAACAAAACTAACTAGTCTGTCATATTGTGGCCGCCATCTTGAATATTCCAATTTTGACAGAAGAATCATCATTGTCGAACCCAAAAACCCCCAGATACTAATTCGAATGGAAGCAGCCATTTGGTTTTTTCTGTAACAAATATTTCATGATGCATTGTCACCAGAATTATGTACACCTGCCAAATTTCAAATCAATCGGAAGATTAGAAGTGCGTCTTATTCAACTTGCAAGTTTTGATTACAGTGAGACAGACAGACACCGGACAGGTGAAAATAAATAAAAGCTTGTAAAAATAACTCGGCACTTTGCACAATAATCATTTATTCCCCCTAACTAATTCGAGAACAATTACACTTTGATCAACTTTGCGATATACAACTCACACAATGGAGAATAATGTAACACTTTCACTCAGTTGCAGGAACGTCCATTATAATTCAAAAGTGTCATTAAAATCCTAATGCCACATTAAACATGGTATTCTGTGGCAGGAAACCATGTTTAATGTGGCATTAGGATTTTAATGACACTTTTAAATTATAATGGACGTTCCTGCAACTGAGTGTTTATAAGGTATTATGAAAAATTCCTAATGAAATGAAACTAAACACTAATGCATACATTCATGTTCGAATATCTAGTTGGGACTATTTCCCCTGGTTCCCCTATACCTTTTCGACGGGCTTCAAGAGCTTTTTGTCGAGTCAGACTTATC
Source organism: Adalia decempunctata (assembly GCA_951802165.1). NCBI lineage: Eukaryota > Metazoa > Arthropoda > Insecta > Coleoptera > Coccinellidae > Adalia > Adalia decempunctata. The sequence continues at coordinate 53,753,631 of OX637697.1, forward strand.
CGTTGACGGATTTATGGAAAACAGCGAACACAAAACGTGTATCTTGGGTTGCTTAATAAAGTTCTCTGACAGTTGGTCTCTTGTGTTTTCAAATAAGGGTCACCAGGTTATCCAGATCTTCGATTATCCTAGTTTTTATAGTTTTCCCTTTATGTGACCATTAAACCCTAACTCTTTACCAGTTTAGGGGAAGTACAAGTTCTATTTTGATGATCATGAGTGAGTGAGTGAGTGAGTGAATGGATGAGTGAGTGTCGAAAATGCGAAACTTTGCATTCGCTTAGCTTCAGAACTAAATGACCTACACACTTGAAATTTTGGATTTTAAGTACGTGATTATAGCTCACTGGATTTGTATCTACCCAATTCCGGACTATGAAAATGCGTCCGTTTAATAGAGGTGTCTGCTCAAAGAAGGTGTGCGTCACTAGAGGTTTCACTGAATATACTCACAAACTTCCACTTATCACTTCTCTGTTTCGGATCATGTGTGAAGATCTTCCGCAGATACGGTGGGATCCAAAATAATTTTGATTGGTACCAATGGTACCATCAACCCAGCCGGGCCGCCGCCGCCATCATCTTCATCTGATTGAATCTGGTCCAGTTGGTACCTGTACCCTGTAGCACCCTTGTTGTAAGCCTTGCCTTTATATTGCTAGTGAATCCCAATTCTTTCAGCTGATGATGGGATTGGGAGCACCATACGGCGCTCCAGGTGAGTGTTATGGGGGAGAACTCGATCTTATCACTATTCCTTCTGACTCGATTTTTGGTGTATAAGTCATCATTGTTCTTGCAATAGTTTATTTTGTTCATATGGCTTCTTTCAAGGTCTCCAGCTCCCGAGCCAATTTGCGCATCCAGCACATCAGCACATGAGTGGCACCCCTCTTCCAGAGTACCAGGTCAGGTTTTCTCGTACCTATACTCTCGTTTCATAGAATCTCTCGCATTCGGTAGACCAGCCTTTCTTCTTCAGCTCTTCGGAGACTGTTTTGAAAATAGCATCATGTCTCTCAATGCGACCCCCATGAGTTCTGGAGCAGCCTTGTGTAATGTGTGCGGTTGTCTCGGTGGAACTACATCCCGCCCTATAATTGATCTCTCCCAAGGCTCTTCTGGCTCCCCTTGACGTTCTGATTCTTGTTGGTTGGCAATTCTTGTACATATGTAAATATTTTATATGATCTCTGCCTGGTGTCGTGTCGGCATCTTGCTTTACCCATCTAGTTGATAATATTGAATCAGAAATTTCTCTGATTCTTTCCCCTCAGTGGAGTCATATAAACGTTTCGCCCAGTAACGTTGTGAAGATTTTGAGTGGCTGATGGCTTCGATGAGTTCTTCTTGAGCATTCTTCTTGCCCATAAAATTTCCCCCTTAGTGGCCTGCATACTGGCCACTTTTATGGCTACATCATAACTGGAATTTTCTAGCTTACTTAGTCTGCTGTTTATAAGTTTTGAAATTAGAGTGGTCATGGATGGTATACCCAGTACATCGTCCCTTACATCAGCATGGAAGAAGCCTATTGTGACATCATCAGGTAGGCGTCGCCAAGTCCTTATGTGTTTCCTTATTTGAATGTCCATGTTCTTCAGCCTGCCCATCGTTATACAGATCCAAGCACCAATCTGAGCACTTCATTCAGCTTATCCTCTACCTTTGCTGTTCCCCTGGAGTCAAACTCGACCCCAAGTTACCACCATCTCCTAGGAACTCTGACCTGTTCTAGATAATTTTCACCAATCTTCAAGGTGGGTGCAGTGACAATTTTTATATTCTTCCTTTCATCAGCCGGTTTCATAGGAATTACAGAGCATTCGGCAGTGTTGACAGCCAATCCCAGTTCATCAGCAGATTAAACTAAGCTTCGGAGCGCCAGCGTCACGCCTATCTCCGAGCTGGACACCAACACAATGTCATTTGCAAAGGCTACAGCAGAGATTTCAACGCCGTCTAGATCATAGCCTACTTCTTTAGGTATCTTATCGAGGATCTTATTCATGGCTATATTAAATAGGAGAGGAGACATAGGGTCTTCTTGCCTCACTCCTCGGCGTGGTTTAATATTCATAGATCTTGATTTTTCCACCTGAATAAATGTGCTGGCTCTGCTATACAGATTATCAATATAGTTATTAAATTGTTCTGGCAGTCCACGTTCCTTCGAACACTTTCGCCATATCGATTATGTTGAATTGTTTTTAATTAATATACAGGGTGAGTGTTTGACTTGTACATATATTTTAACTGAAGATTCTTGAGGCCAAAAGAAACCTTCTTTTAATTTTCCATTTCTCCGAATTCGGCTCTGTTAAAAAGATATAGCCATTTGAAAAAAAACATTGGGCTAGATACGTTCTTGAAATGATACTGTGGAATTGATTCAAAGTTCATGTCAGAACATTGCTGTTGGACTTAGGGCCCTATTGTGTTGGTGATTTCTTCAACAATACTTTTTGAATTTAGTTTTTATGTTGACGTCATTTCTTTTTGATTTCATATTTTGTATGATACAATTCAGAAATAAAGGGGATTATTATTATTATTTATTATTATTACTTCTTTTTGCAGAAACGTGGGCATACCGATTTATTTTATTAGATTTTTTTATTTGACATTTTTTTTCTTTTCAGGAGTAGTTTTTTTATTATAACAAATCTTTTTTTTCTTTATTTCCGGTTCTGATTCTTGTACAGTAGCAACAGTTTTTTCGCATTGCCCATTCGCGTTCATTATTTATACTTTAGACGGTTTCTGAAAGATCGGCGCGGTATTCACGCCTAAGCCGGTTGTATTCGGTGATCGCTGAAGTTTGAGCTTTTATACTTTTGAAATCAACATTTATTAGGTGCACCCCATGAAGATTGGTTACCCGCGAAAGCGCCACGTAGGCTTGGCTACAAGAGAATATGGAGGTGCCAATGTCCGTGATGGCTTTTTATAAGCTTTTATTTAGTTTCACCTGTCCCGGTGTCTGTCTGTCTGTGTGTCTGTCTGTAATCAAATCTTGCAAGTTAAATATGACACACTTCTAATCGTCCGATTGATTTGAAATTTTGCAGGTGTACCTAATCCTGGTGCCAATGCATCATGAAATATTTTTTATAGAAAAAAACAAAATGGCGGCTCCAAAATGGCGGATGAGTTTTGTAATTATGATCCGATTCCATTCAAAATTAGTATCTGGGGGTGTTGAATTGCCTTTTATTTGTAAATGATAATAATTTGGAAGGTGACTTTTTGACGATCTTTTATTTGACAACCTTTTATGTCATACAACTAAAATTGTTCATGTAACTTGATAATACGAATAAATACAATATGTACAGTATGTCCCAACATTCTCCGGCCCCAAGCTTATTCCTCTCCAAACCTTGCTGGAACCTTCAAAATTCGACCAAACCTTGATCTCTGGACTGGATTTTCATTCTTCTCTTCCTTTTCCTTATTCTTTTGTTTCCCTTCTATAGTTATAACTTCTTTACTGTTTGATTCTGATGCCGTGCTTAATTCTAATGGAAAGATCCTTTGGAATGGCCTAACTATTATTCCGTTCTTTGTTTTCACTTTTGCGACTCGGCTAACTCCATCTTTTCCATCATATATTTCTAGTATTCTTCCCATTGGCCAGAGCACCCGTTTCACATTGTCTGCTCCGACCAAAACGACATCACCCACTTTGATTTGCTGCGTCTTCTGCCTGTGACCTTTATTTACTAACTCTGCAAGATACTCATTTTTAAATCTTTCACGTAACAAATTTCGAACATTTTGCAGATGTTTAAAACGACCTTTAAAAAATACCGCGTCTACCTCGTCTAAATCCGCAACTTCACCCAAAAAATCTGTTCCTACCGACTGCGACTGTATAGGCCTTAAAAACCTTGCAGGACTAAGAACCTCCCACTCATCGCCGCTAGAAACATAGGTGAGTGGTCGTTCGTTAATTACTGCTTCTACATCGCAAAGCACAGTGTATAACTCAACATAATACAACGATGCTTTTCCCAACGATCGACGCAATAGTTCTTTTACAACCCTTACTAATCTCTCCCACCATCCGCCCCACCACGGAGCCGAAGGTGGATTGAAAATCCATTTAATTCTTTTTTGACCCGAAAAATTTTCAATTTTCTCCCAATTTAATTTTTCAAACAAATTATCACTTCCACGAAAGTTTGTCCCATTGTCAGAATAAATGGTTTTTGGTCTACCACGTCTACTGATGAAGCGTCTTAGCGAATATAAAAATGCTTCTGTTGAAAGCGATTTGACTAGTTCAAGATGAACTGCCCTGTAGACCGCGCACGTAAACAATACAATCCATACTTTGCTACCATCTTTTAGTAGTAAGGGTCCTGCTAAATCAACACCCACAGCTTCAAAAACCCCCGCGTCGTTTTTTCTGTTTGCTGGTAAAGGCGCAAAAGGAGTTTCAAGTGGTTTAGATGTATATTTTTTACAATTTACACAGGAAAATATTATGGAATTTACCGTTTTACGGGCTTTTAGTAACCAGAACCTTTTTCGGATAACTCCTAATAAAATTTTCGGCCCTGCATGACAACTATTTTCGTGTTCTTCTATGAGTAGTTTCCTAACAATTTCGTTTTTATTTGGAAGAATGATCGGGTATTTAAAATTTTCGTTAAAATCTCCAAATTCAAGTCTTGTTTTTATTCTTAAAATCCCATTATCGTCAGTCAAATACTCAAACGTACGCATACCTTTTAAATTTTCTCCTAAATCTTTCCTTTGTACTATTCTTAAAAGACATGTTTCTGCTCTTTCAAGTTCTTCTGTACTCAAATATTTGAATTTATTTTTGTCTTTTCTTTCTAAGCAATCACCAAACCTCAAAATCCATCCAATAACTCTTTTAATTTTATTATATTTTGAAATTTGATTTATTTTCTGCCAAAATGCTTCATCTACTAAACTCTCTACTAAATTTGTATTGATGATCCTTTTTCGCTCCTTCTCAATTTCATCTTCTGAGGCACATAATTTTCCTTTAGGCCATTTTTCCTTACTCTCTTTTAGCCATTCTGGTCCTTGCCACCATTTTTTCTCCATAAGTTGCTTTCCACTGCAACCACGTGATAAGACATCGGCTGAATTCATTTCTCCTGGTACGTGGCACCATTGATCTACGCTACTGTATTTTCTAATTTCCTTGATCCTGTTTCCAACAAAGGTATTCCACAACCCTTTTGTTTTTATCCAGGTCAAAACAATCATGGAATCGCTCCAGTAGGTAGTTTCTAGGTGTTTGAAGTCTTCTACTTCTTTAACCGTTTCCGCTAGTCTTACCCCAATTAAAGCAGCCATCAATTCGAGCCTTGGGAGTGTAATTGGTTTTACTGGACTTAACCTGGTTTTTGCTAACAAAAGTCTGATGAAAACCGAATTTTGGTACTCAAACCTAAGAAAAACACAAGCCGCATAAGATACTTTTGACGCGTCTACAAAAACATGAATCGATTTTTTTGTTATCATGTCTTCAATCTCTATATTATCTGTCAAACATCTAGGAATACTACAAAAACTTAAAAGATTTACACTTTTCAGCCAATTTTCAAATCGTTTCTCTAAATCCTCAGGCAGTTTTTCATCCCACATAAGCTTCAAGCTCCAAGTTTCCTGCAGCATAAGCTTTGGTAACAATGTGAAAGGAGCTGTGAAACCAATAGGATCAAAAATTCGCTGAGTTGTTGATAAAATGCCCTGAGTTGTTGATAAAATGCCCCGTTTTGTCCTTGGAATATCCTGAAGAGAACCCAAATTTTTTATTTCGCATTTTAGGGTGTCATTTGCAAAGTTCCATTGTATTCCTAGAATAGAAATAATTTTATTTTCGCTGTTTTCCTGGTTTATCAAATTTTCTTTATTTCGATCGTTATAAGTCCACCCCCTCAAATCAAAATTTGCTCTTAATAAGATATCTTTTGACTCCCCTATAAATTTTTCCAAATCTTTTTCGTTTTTGACGCTGTAAACACAGTTGTCAACATAAAACGCATTTAAAAGTTGATCTGCAGTTTCTTTAAATTTTTCCTCGTTTTTTAAGTGTAAATTTAGTGTAGCTGCTAAAAGAAATGGACTAGGCTTTAACCCGAAAACGACTCTACAATGTCTAAAAATTTTAATTTGTCGTTGTTCGTAATCTTTCCACCATATAAAGCGCAAATAGTCCCTATCTTCTTTTTTAATGCTAATTTGTAAAAATGCTTTGGGGATATCTGCTGTTACCCCTATTTTATGTAGCCTAAATTTTAAGATAAGAGGAATAACTAATTCAATCATATTAGGACCCTTTTCTAGTAGATCATTAATAGAATTACCGTTTTTATCCTTTTGTGACGCATCAAATACTGGCCTTATTTTTGTTGTGCAGCTTGCTTCCTTTATGACAGCATGATGAGCCAAATAGTGGTGTCCTTGTTCATATTCATCTTGTTCCACTTCTTGGATAATTCCCATTTGTTCCCATTCATTAAAAACTTTATCGTAATCCTTAAATTTATTTATTGAAAGTAAACGCTTTGTGTTTGAAAATAATCGATTTTCCGCTAGTTTAAAATTTGATGTTATGTTAGGAAAACCGTCCACCCATGGTAAAGACACCTCGCATCTGTTTTCTTCATCTATTCTTGTGCTTTCCATGAATTTTTCCAGTGTTTGGATCTCCAACTCCTCTCTGCATTTTTTTTCTGCTGGTTCTTTTATGCCCAACACGTCTAAATTCCATAAATTTGCCAAAGAAGAATCAGAAAAATAAGTAGAAACAAACACATTATTTGTTGACCTTTGTTGACCCATTAAGGTCCATCCAAAGTTTGTTCCCACAGCTACTATAGAATCATTTAATTTGATTATATTTCCTGTAAGAATTTTCCCAAAAATATCTGCTCCTATTAACAAGTTTACTTCGAAATCGTTAGAAGCACAGTCATTTACAAGTATGTTTTTTAATTTTAACTCTTTAATAATATTGATATCATTTAGCTTTGGTATATAATTACATATTTCATCCTGTTCAAGCAAAGACATACCAACGCTAAAAGTTCGTTCTAAATTTTGAACATTTGCTTTGAATAAGTGATGAATTTTTGGATCACTTTGTAAGCCGCCAAACATGCCCTGAACAATATTTTCCTCTCCGATTTTTAAAAGTCCTATATCTCTTCAGCGCATCTTGTTGTAATATACGAACGCTGTGAGCCAGAATCTAGCAGAGCCCTTACTGTTTTTGATCTATTATTATCAGAAACAATTTTTACATTAATTGTTTGAAGCAAAGTTTCTGAATTGACAGTTGTCATCGTTTGCTCAATTCTCTCCTGCCTATTTGCGTCCTTCTTCTCTTTCTCATGCAGATCAGGACACATAAGAGCATGATGTTTTCGCGTGCATTTAACACATTTTACTATAAATTTACAAGTTCTAAAAGTGTGATTGGGTTTCAGACATGAAAAACAACCTCTTTTCTTTACTACAGTTGTCCTTTTTTGTTCTAACGTCATTTTTTGTGCTCTTATGCAATCCTGACTATTATGAGTGTTTGAATCGCAAAATATGCAAGAAAAATTGGGCTTACCTTTCTTCTCAGTATTTTTCACATGCAACATTTCTACAGAACATTCATCCTGACCCATTTTTACTCCTTTTTTCAAAGAAAAACTGGTTTGCGCAAGTTTTATTCGCTCGTCTGCTTCCACTTCGGCTTTTAGGAACTGCAGTAGACCCTGTAACTCATTAACAAATTTATTATTAGTTAAACGGTTTCTTTCCCAAATTTTTAGCAATTCTTGTGGTATAGCTGACTCAACCAATGGTAAAAGCATCGCAGCGTATTTGTCGCTAGTCACACCCAATGTTTCTAACGCCCTGAGCTGAGTCTCCAATTTATCGTACAAAGTTGATAAAGCCATACCTGATTTTTCATGTGAAATATGTTGATTTAAAACTAGGCTTAAAAGCTCTCTAACATAGACCTGAATTAAAACCTCGTCTCTTGCAAATCTAGTTTTTAGTTGGTCGACGGCAATTTTGTAATTGTTTGCTGAGGGTGGGAAGCTTTCTACCAAGTTGCGGGCTGGCGAGTTTTCTTCGGTTGATTGTAGAAGATACTGAAATTTGTCTCCATTGGGTAACTCTGAATTTTCATCGATCTTGCGAAATTGGCCCCAAAAATTGATCCAATTCTTGACATTTCCGTCGAACTTTTTTATTTCTAATTTAGGCAAGTTGAAATTATTTGTTGATTTTCTTTTTTCGTATTTAACCTCCGTTTTCGCTTCTTCTATTTTTTCTAATAAACAATTACATTTGTTTTTATACTCTGTTACTTCAGTGCAAAAATCCATCTCCTCTGTTATTTCTTCACCAAAATCTTTGTCACTGATTTCTTCGTTACAAAGCAATTCTTTTATATTGTTATCTAGGAAAAATACCTTTTCTGCTTTGCTTGACACTTGTTGCAGTAATTCTTTTATTTTTTCCATGTCGTCCTGGTCTACCTTCTCAATATCTTGAAAATGTTTCCTTGCAGCGTCCTTGACAATCCTCCTTTCTGTTTTCAAGGACTGCATGCTCTTCTTCAAATTTATCAGGGATGCCAATTATGTTGAATTGCCTTTTATTTGTAAATGATAATAATTTGGAAGGTGACTTTTTGACGATCTTTTATTTGACAACCTTTTATGTCATACAACTAAAATTGTTTATGTAACTTGATAATACGAATAAATACAATATGTACAGTATGTCCCAACAGGGGGTATTTGAGTTCGAGAATGATGATACTCTTGTCAGAACTGGGAAATTCAAGATGGCGGCCACAATATGGTGGACGAGTTTTGTAATTATGATCATATTCTATTCAAAATTGGTATATGGGGGTTTTCTGGGTCGGAAATTACGATTCTTCAAAATCGAGGAATACAAGATGGCGGCTTCAAAATGGCGGATGAATGTTGTTATAAAAGCTTATCTTCAAAAATGTTTTTTGAGAATTAGGCTTGTTTTAAACTTGGACCTTTGCTCTTGTCAATTGTTAGGGCACACGCCACACCGATTGGGAATTGTTCTCTGTACACGTAGGCCTTGGGTATGATATCAAATTTTGACTCAACGCATTTCGTCCCATTCACTAAACTGAAAAAAATCAGTCTAGCGGTCATCGACGCATCATGTTCATATTTTTGTAAACACGCCCAGGCTTTCGTAATCATACATTCTGAACAATCCGAGGAATCTTTAGCAACTAACTTTATCTCGGGGTGCGGAATCGCTTTTTACATAGCATTATTTAACTGAATACACATATTTCTAGTCGGTAGTAAACAAACAGTATTTTCTGGTAAGTCCCTCGAACATTTTGCTACTTCCATTAAACTTTCTTCATTGGAATGCGAGAGCAGAGGTATCAATCAGTTAGACAGTATTTCTCTGTATGATAGAGTTGTCACTGCTACTCTGATTTTTCTCAACATTTCTAAATACGTAGAATCATCCAGCTGTCTCATATTCAACGTAAGTTCGTCCTAACTTAAAAGTTCAGTCCATAAGATTGGAATACTGAAGGAGCCTAAAATTTCATTAATTTCTGAAGGGGTTAGTTTTTCAAATGGAGACCTTTCTCTAACAAGTGGAAGTTGCAAAAGATCCCCAGGTACTGAAAAATGTTTTCTTCCAAACCAACCATTTTCTACATCAGAAGGTATGTCGATCTTCAACAGTTTGGTTGGTGTTTAACACAATAATGAGACTTTTATACTTGACTTTAAAACTCCGTCCCATAGGTGTTGAACGTTGTTGGGAATAAAACAAGCCTCATTCCTAAAAAACTTTTTTGAAGACAAGCTTTTATAATAACAACAACACTCATCCGCCATTTTGAAGCCGCCATCTTGAATTCCTGAATTTTGAAGACTCGTAATTTCCTACCCAGAAATCCCCCAGATACCAATTTTGAATATAATCGGATCATAATAACAAAACTAACTAGTCTGTCATATTGTGGCCGCCATCTTGAATATTCCAATTTTGACAGAAGAATCATCATTGTCGAACCCAAAAACCCCCAGATACTAATTCGAATGGAAGCAGCCATTTGGTTTTTTCTGTAACAAATATTTCATGATGCATTGTCACCAGAATTATGTACACCTGCCAAATTTCAAATCAATCGGAAGATTAGAAGTGCGTCTTATTCAACTTGCAAGTTTTGATTACAGTGAGACAGACAGACACCGGACAGGTGAAAATAAATAAAAGCTTGTAAAAATAACTCGGCACTTTGCACAATAATCATTTATTCCCCCTAACTAATTCGAGAACAATTACACTTTGATCAACTTTGCGATATACAACTCACACAATGGAGAATAATGTAACACTTTCACTCAGTTGCAGGAACGTCCATTATAATTCAAAAGTGTCATTAAAATCCTAATGCCACATTAAACATGGTATTCTGTGGCAGGAAACCATGTTTAATGTGGCATTAGGATTTTAATGACACTTTTAAATTATAATGGACGTTCCTGCAACTGAGTGTTTATAAGGTATTATGAAAAATTCCTAATGAAATGAAACTAAACACTAATGCATACATTCATGTTCGAATATCTAGTTGGGACTATTTCCCCTGGTTCCCCTATACCTTTTCGACGGGCTTCAAGAGCTTTTTGTCGAGTCAGACTTATCCGTTGACGGATTTATGGAAAACAGCGAACACAAAACGTGTATCTTGGGTTGCTTAATAAAGTTCTCTGACAGTTGGTCTCTTGTGTTTTCAAATAAGGGTCACCAGGTTATCCAGATCTTCGATTATCCTAGTTTTTATAGTTTTCCCTTTATGTGACCATTAAACCCTAACTCTTTACCAGTTTAGGGGAAGTACAAGTTCTATTTTGATGATCATGAGTGAGTGAGTGAGTGAGTGAATGGATGAGTGAGTGTCGAAAATGCGAAACTTTGCATTCGCTTAGCTTCAGAACTAAATGACCTACACACTTGAAATTTTGGATTTTAAGTACGTGATTATAGCTCACTGGATTTGTATCTACCCAATTCCGGACTATGAAAATGCGTCCGTTTAATAGAGGTGTCTGCTCAAAGAAGGTGTGCGTCACTAGAGGTTTCACTGAATATACTCACAAACTTCCACTTATCACTTCTCTGTTTCGGATCATGTGTGAAGATCTTCCGCAGATACGGTGGGATCCAAAATAATTTTGATTGGTACCAATGGTACCATCAACCCAGCCGGGCCGCCGCCGCCATCATCTTCATCTGATTGAATCTGGTCCAGTTGGTACCTGTACCCTGTAGCACCCTTGTTGTAAGCCTTGCCTTTATATTGCTAGTGAATCCCAATTCTTTCAGCTGATGATGGGATTGGGAGCACCATACGGCGCTCCAGGTGAGTGTTATGGGGGAGAACTCGATCTTATCACTATTCCTTCTGACTCGATTTTTGGTGTATAAGTCATCATTGTTCTTGCAATAGTTTATTTTGTTCATATGGCTTCTTTCAAGGTCTCCAGCTCCCGAGCCAATTTGCGCATCCAGCACATCAGCACATGAGTGGCACCCCTCTTCCAGAGTACCAGGTCAGGTTTTCTCGTACCTATACTCTCGTTTCATAGAATCTCTCGCATTCGGTAGACCAGCCTTTCTTCTTCAGCTCTTCGGAGACTGTTTTGAAAATAGCATCATGTCTCTCAATGCGACCCCCATGAGTTCTGGAGCAGCCTTGTGTAATGTGTGCGGTTGTCTCGGTGGAACTACATCCCGCCCTATAATTGATCTCTCCCAAGGCTCTTCTGGCTCCCCTTGACGTTCTGATTCTTGTTGGTTGGCAATTCTTGTACATATGTAAATATTTTATATGATCTCTGCCTGGTGTCGTGTCGGCATCTTGCTTTACCCATCTAGTTGATAATATTGAATCAGAAATTTCTCTGATTCTTTCCCCTCAGTGGAGTCATATAAACGTTTCGCCCAGTAACGTTGTGAAGATTTTGAGTGGCTGATGGCTTCGATGAGTTCTTCTTGAGCATTCTTCTTGCCCATAAAATTTCCCCCTTAGTGGCCTGCATACTGGCCACTTTTATGGCTACATCATAACTGGAATTTTCTAGCTTACTTAGTCTGCTGTTTATAAGTTTTGAAATTAGAGTGGTCATGGATGGTATACCCAGTACATCGTCCCTTACATCAGCATGGAAGAAGCCTATTGTGACATCATCAGGTAGGCGTCGCCAAGTCCTTATGTGTTTCCTTATTTGAATGTCCATGTTCTTCAGCCTGCCCATCGTTATACAGATCCAAGCACCAATCTGAGCACTTCATTCAGCTTATCCTCTACCTTTGCTGTTCCCCTGGAGTCAAACTCGACCCCAAGTTACCACCATCTCCTAGGAACTCTGACCTGTTCTAGATAATTTTCACCAATCTTCAAGGTGGGTGCAGTGACAATTTTTATATTCTTCCTTTCATCAGCCGGTTTCATAGGAATTACAGAGCATTCGGCAGTGTTGACAGCCAATCCCAGTTCATCAGCAGATTAAACTAAGCTTCGGAGCGCCAGCGTCACGCCTATCTCCGAGCTGGACACCAACACAATGTCATTTGCAAAGGCTACAGCAGAGATTTCAACGCCGTCTAGATCATAGCCTACTTCTTTAGGTATCTTATCGAGGATCTTATTCATGGCTATATTAAATAGGAGAGGAGACATAGGGTCTTCTTGCCTCACTCCTCGGCGTGGTTTAATATTCATAGATCTTGATTTTTCCACCTGAATAAATGTGCTGGCTCTGCTATACAGATTATCAATATAGTTATTAAATTGTTCTGGCAGTCCACGTTCCTTCGAACACTTTCGCCATATCGATTATGTTGAATTGTTTTTAATTAATATACAGGGTGAGTGTTTGACTTGTACATATATTTTAACTGAAGATTCTTGAGGCCAAAAGAAACCTTCTTTTAATTTTCCATTTCTCCGAATTCGGCTCTGTTAAAAAGATATAGCCATTTGAAAAAAAACATTGGGCTAGATACGTTCTTGAAATGATACTGTGGAATTGATTCAAAGTTCATATTTCTCGATAGAAATTGAGTTTATACATTTAGGCCCAATTAAGGGAATACTCAAGTAGTCAAGTATTGGAATAAAAATGTTGCAAACACGATAATTTCAACAAAAACAGTTAGTTTCATCGGATTATATCTGCAACTAAAAAGCCACATTTATTCCACCAAAATAAGTTCCTTCTTCGATTTTTCTGCAGATTAGTTTGTAAACACTGATAACTTGTTCATATTTTCCTCGAAATTCCCAAACAATATCATGAAGAAAGACTTTCATTCAGATTTATTATTAAACAACCTAACCTAATCTAATTTGTATCGATTCTGTGAATTTTGCACAGAAATGTCAAGGAGATGTTGTATTTTCATTGAGGTTAAGGATTTTTTACGAAACATACTATAAATCACGATACATTTGTGTACCGTGGTATGAATATCTATGAATTCTGCCGTTTACATCATAAATCGACTTTGCCACCAAACCGAAATATTGGTTATCTGGACCAACTATAAACAATAACGAAGCACTCTCTGAACAGTCTGAACAAACTGTAAACATTATGTGAAGTTCTGAATACATTCAGTGGATTATTGTTCTAATGTGATTATTACGTGAAGTGAATCAATATAATTTCAACCGTGTCGAGTTTATCAAATTCCAAGAGGATGTTGTTTAGATAGAAACATCGCCACAGATTATCAGGTATCGTTTCATTAATTTCAATTTAATAAGTAGTTTGTGTTGAGATTCATCATTCATATCCGAATTTTGTATTTCATCGATATTCAACTTCAATATGGACCGGTAACTATGAATTTTCAATAGAAACTGTGCGTGTTAAATCCTCCTTGGTGTTCAATTTTATCTCCCACATTTGGGAGATTTTATTATTAAAAAATATCTCGACAAAGTTGATAAATATTGTGACAACATTGTAAACTCGTTTAAAGACCAGAGAAGGAATAATATTCGATGATATTTAATTCAGAGACGCATTCAGATTATTATTGAAATCAATGATTTTTTCGTCAAATTTCTGCGGGTAAAATTGGAAATAATTCGAAAACGACGCGTTTTATTGAAAAATAATAGGAATACTTTTAGTTTCTTAAATGATTGATCCTTTCGAAAATATGAACCGTTTATCTTGAATAGGTTTCGATTAAGGAATATGCACCATAAATAGAGTAAAAACTCAACCAAAATTCAGTTCATTCGAAATAACGGTTCCGAAGATATAAACAGAAAAGTGTTTTTTTCATGGATTTTCGACACCCTGTATCTCCCAAACCAAACCGAATTTTGAAAAATGGTATAGGAAAAAAGTGTTTTGTTTGATGAGAGGAATCTACAGTTAAAATATATGTACAAGTTAAAGACTCACCCTGTATAATTAGTTGGAAGGTGACTTTTTGACGATCTTTATTTGACAACTTTTTTATGTCAGACCCTAGCGTCATAGCAACAATAACAATACGAAAAAATATAATATGTACAGTATGTCCCAACATTCTCGGCCCCAAGCTTATTTCTCGCCCAGTGAACATGAATCCTAGATCCAACATGCTCCGGCCCCAAGCTCATTCCTCGCCCAACCTTGCTAGATTCGACCCTACCTTGATTTGCTTTATCTCTTTCTGCTCATACTTTTCAGTTTGTTCAGTGTTTTTGAAACGTTCGGCTACTTTCAAGCGAAATATTTCAGCTCTTTCTTCTTCTCTCTTTTTATTCTTCATTCTTATGTCGTTATAGAAAGCATCCATTTCATTATCCATTTCTTTCTTCTTTTTAGCACTGTGTTCTTCGTTTTGTGGATACCTTTCTTCTCCTTCCAGTTGTTGCTTCAGTATAATTTGTTCTTGTTCCTCTTCCTTATCATCATCTGCTTCTTTATACAAGAGACCCAACTTAAGTCTGGCTTCAGTGGTATCTTCAATCTCTTGATTTCTCTGTTTAAGTAGTCTGCAGCACCTGTTTCTGTGAGAATCGTTATATATGCCACAAACTTCTTGTAGTTCTGCTTCATCAGTCTTGCGAGTATTTTTTCCTTTCTCTTTTTCGTGGCTTTCAACAAATACTTCTTAACTTCTATTTTACGATTTTAAAAATCTTACAATTCAATATTCGGTCTTTTATTTCTTCTCCCAGTTTCCGCAAATCTTCTTTCTCTTCCTTCAATCTATTCATTTTGCTCTTTATTCAACTTCTCCTCAATTTGTTTCAACTGGAAAGCCTGAACCGATTTAGATTTCTCACGAGCTTTGCATTTTTCTTTTTCTTCATTCCGTTTGAACTCTTCTACAGTCTTGTGAACCAATTCAACCCATTCTTCTTCTTTCTTGTCCTCATCCAGTTGTATCTCCCTTCTCAATTTCAGATTAGCCAGGTTCTCAGCTTCAATTTGAGACTCAAGAAGAGCGTTTGACAATGCAGAGTTTGGTCGTATTTCAGCGATAAATTTTTCTCGTTCTTGTCTTTCAAATTCTTTGTAATACTCGGACTGGGCTTTTAGCATCTCTTCGATTTGTTGTTCTTTCATTATTCTTCGTTCTTGCTCTCTGTTCTCGATTTTTTGTACAGAGTCGTCAGAGTCGGGCCATTTCTTAGCCATCTCATCGACGGCAATCCTGTTGTTGTTCGCTGAAGGTGGGAAGCTTTCTACCAAATTACGGGCTGGCAAGTTTTCTTCAGTGAATTTGATAAGGAACTGGAATTTGTCTTCATTGGGCAAATCTGGATTCTCATCTATCTTTCGAAATTCACCCCAAAAACTAATCCAATGTATGATATTTCCGTCAAACTTTTAAATTTTTAATTTTGTCAAGTTAAAATTCTTTGGTGTTTTTCTTGATTCGTTTTCAACCTCCGCTTTTGCTTCTTTCATTTTTTCTAATGAAAAATTGCATTTGTTTGTGTACTTGGTTACTTCAGTGCAAAAATCCATTTCCTCTGTAATTTCTTCACTTAAATCTTCGTCACTGAGTTTTTCGTTACGAAGCAATTTTATTATACTTTTGTCTAGGGAAAATACTTTTTCTGCTTTGACTAAAACTTGTTGCAGTAGTTCATTTATTTTCTCCTTGTCGCCCTGCCCTACCTTTTCAATCTCTTGGAAATATTTTTTGCAGCGTCCTTGACAATCTTTCTTTCTGTTTTCAAAAACTGCATGCTCTTCTCCAATATTAACGTATGGTCCGAAAGTTTTGGGAAAAATTTCACCTGGTCTGATTGAGAAGCAACGTGTCGGGGGAATAATTCGGCAAATCGAAAATAATGGTCCCTTGTCTGTTACTTGAATTTTGATTTATAATAAGGATAGTTAAGTTAAATTGTTGAATAATTCGATAAAAATAGAAGATTATTTAAGTCAGAGTTATATTCTTTTGAAATTTTTCCCAAAACATTAGGACCATACGTTACCAGGGATGCCAATTATGTTGAATTGCTTTTTATTAATATACAATATGTAATTAG
Organism: Adalia decempunctata; assembly: GCA_951802165.1. NCBI lineage: Eukaryota > Metazoa > Arthropoda > Insecta > Coleoptera > Coccinellidae > Adalia > Adalia decempunctata. Next base: position 53,770,222 of record OX637697.1, read on the forward strand.
TTGGAAGGTGACTTTTTGACGACCTTTATTCGATAACTTTTTTATTTACAGACCCTAGCGTCATAGCAACAATGACAATACGAAAAAATATAATATGTACAGTATGTCCCAACAGACTGCGATGTGACGCTGCTTTCTTTCATTCCTCGCATGGTGTATAAAGATGTCCAGTATCGTAATGTTTTCGGCTGTTCCATCCGCTGCTGTGAAAGCTCTCTGTCTCTCTTACATCAGTTTCGATTTGCCTAGTCGTGCCGCCAAGATTTAATGGAATTGCATGACGGCAACTGACGAAATTGAGTACTCTGATGCAGGTGTGTTAGGCATGTTCTTTTTAGGAATGAGAATCGTTCTACTATTTATTATATCTGATGGAAAATCTTCATTCATAAGCATGAGATAATGGAGCCTGAGCTTAGCAGGTACTTTATGCTATTCACTGGCCCTGATTCCATCAGGACCAGTTGCTGTATTCTCTTTCAGCTTGTTATTATTGATTTCTGTTTCATCTATTGGACTCCATATTGGTATCTTGCTTCCCTATCGTAGTTCTTCTTCGATGGGGTTTCCACAATTGGAGCCCAGTACTCAGTCAGTTCCGCATTACTGCGTAAAACTTTCTTCTCTCCTCCCAAAATTTGTTCGACCGCAGAGGAGCGACATTTTCGCCAAAGATTTTGTATTTTGGCATACTGTCTCTTCCTGAAGCGTTTAGATGAGGGAGGTTTAGGATTTCCTGGTGGAGAATTATCAATCTTCCTTCTTTCTGATTTCTTTCCTCTTGGTTCATGCCTCGTCTCAGATGTTCGAGGAAACATTTCGTTAAGCCACCCAGCCAGTCCTATCACATAAACTGACCCATACCTTATAGATGTTAGCGCATGGTTTACTAACATTCCTGACTTGTATGTGTCGGTATCAAAGAGAGAGTCAGCCAGTTCTTTAATTTTTGCTATTATTTCTTTGTGATCATCAGTAGAGACCTCTGTCACCGATCTCATAGAATGATCATTTCTCTCTTCTTCGGTTCTATTTAATTGATCCATTGCTGAACCTACCATTTCCTCATAGTCTTCGGACTCTCTTGATTGATTCCTGGTTTCTTCCAAGAAGTTTTTGCATTAGCGCCAGATTCATGAATCTGACGCCCTCTATCGTCAGTTCCGCTTCTAGTCTTGCCACCAAGGCAACCTCCTCTTTCGATCATCTTGGTCTTGCACTTGGGAGGATGTTCTCTCGGTTTGCATTGCCCTTTTGTGCACCCCCAGCCCTCTCTTAGTTATAAAGCTCCTGGAGCAGTGGGTGCAGTTATGCGAACCAGAATTAGAGCTGGCTTCAGCGTCCCCCGTCCAGATGTGGAAGGACCAAATGTGTTTATTGGACCGTCAGGCAGTGGCTCATGGCGGTTTTCGTTTATCCGAGACTCATTTATATTACTTGCACCAATAAAAAAGGAAACTTGGGAAGGTAACCCAAGTACCCCAAAAACCTCTGCCGATTAGGGCCCCACCAACCTGTCAGTGGTCGGTCAGAGGTACGTGGGGGGCTGCCCCCTTTTGAGTGGGACCCTGAGAGACGCAGTGATATTCCGGGGATTGCGGTTTCCTGGCACTGGCCTCAGTCCTGTGTGATTACAGGACTCGCTAGTAGGTAGATCCGTCATAGTTCAGTTGATCAAACATCATCCAACGCCATCACGAGGAGGTTCTATGAACGGTCTTGACAAATTGCCATGCTTCCTACCCGAAGGCATTTGGCTTTGGATCTTGACCACTCCAAAGCGGTCATGGTGGAGAACTATGTACATCTCTGGGTCTACCCCAACATCCGCACATGTCGAGGGGCCAGAGAGTTATAGTTACTCCCGTCGATAGGATCACAGTGGACTATGACCCCTTTGCACTATATAAACTAAACCAAATGAAACGGCAGAATTTATATTATACTCTTTGATTGCTATCGTTGGTTGGGTTATGTGGCACTGATGATTATATAACGAGTCAGAAACCAGTCTGTCATTATCCTCCAACGAGAGCACCAAACGTCAGCGCTTTACTTCGGAATTAGATCTCTACAAGTCCAATGATCTCATTTTGGTCTAAGATCCGGTATAAGAAATATATACCCTCATCTGTTATTTATTAGTGATAAGAAATAAATGACAGATAACATTTACATCGACACATTGCACATAGGCTGCCTAATGAAATCTGGTGCGGATAATGTTAAATTGTTAAATCTTCAACAAAAATTTTTCAATAAATTTCCCTCATCTGTTATTTGAAAAAATCGTCAACCAGTTAAGAGAATAGACCCTAAAGAATTGAAAAAGTAATGGTTGCCTGATTTTTTCCGGTTACAACTGTAGGGTTGCCAGGTTTGAAGGGGTGACTCGCAGTAGTGAAATTACCCTCATCTGTTATTTGATCGTATCTGATGTCAAATGAAAGCTTATTTTATTCTCAATCTGACTGTATAGGGTTGCCTTACTTAAAAGTTGATTCAGGGTAGGGTTGCCTCAGTTTTAGATGTAGATTTTAGACAGGAGCGGTGACAGATATGAGTTGCGCGCTCAACTCTATGTGACAGACAATGATGACGGGAATTCCTATGATGATGACTTTTCATATTATATATATTAGCATAAGCGTGTTATGAATTGAATTAAATCGGACTGAATATTAACAAAAGTATACAACGAGCGCAAAGAAGTATAACTTCAATAATATAGAGTTATTATCGAACACTTATTTCTGGAAAAAGTATATAATTTTGTTAATGTTCCTTTCATTTTTTCCCTACGGTATTTTGAGTACATCCTCAACTCGTAAAGGTGTGGTATCCCCTACGCATGCTCTTAATTAAAATAGCCATCTGAAGACCACCCACAGTCTTTTGGATCTAGTGTGGTACATCTCTCATCAATTGCATGAAGCCACATAGAATTTACATATATATTTCGTAATATTTTCTGCTGGAGAGACTTCCAGCATGGTGGAATCATGGCCAATACCTCTAATGTTTTTTCAGTCCATGATTACCTACCTCAACTTTAGATGTAAATAATAGTCGCAATCAGCGAGAGTGACAGAAATGCATTTCCTGCGCCTAATAATATAAGAATTGTTAGTCCACGTCTTTTCTATAATACGTAGATTTCGAATGAGTTTTCAGAAGCATTATGATAGTCATATTACAATCCAGTGAATAATGTAGAATAATGAATCATTATTCAACATATCGCTAAGATCACAATAAGTCAGCACCCATAAAAATTCCTCATCTCAGTCGAGATTCGAACCCTCGCGCAACTCATATCTGTCACCGTTCCTGTCTAAAATCTACATCTTAAATTGAGACAACCCTAGACTGAATCAACTTTTAAGTAAGGCAACCCTATACAGTCAGATTGAGAATAAAATAAGCTTTCATTTGACATCATATACGATCAAATAACAGATGAGGGTAATTTCACTACTGCGAGTCACCTCTTCAAACCTGGCAACCCTACAGTTGTACCCGGAAAAAAGCAGGCAACCATTACTTTTTCAATTCTTTAGGGTCTATTCTCTTAACTGGTTGACGATTTTTTAAAATAACAGATGAGGGAAATTTATTGAAAAATTTTTGTTGAAGATTTAACAATTTAACATTATCCGCACCATATTTAATTAGGCAACCCATGTGCAATGTGTCGATGTAAATGTTATCTATCATTTATTTCTTATCACTAATAAATAACAGATGAGGGTATATATTTCTTATACCGGATCTCATACTATTTGACTATGTTGTCCTTAAAGACGTTAACCTTTTTTTAAGTAATACTCATTTCTCTGCTTTTTCATTTTCAGATTCTTGACGTTTGCTCTAAATCTACTTTGAATGGAGTGGATGAATGGCAGTTTCTTTGTTTTAATTTTTTAGTTATCAGGAAGCCATTTGATGTTGATTCTTTTTCTTTCACGGCTGATATGACATTACAATTGATGTTGGTTTCATGTAGAGCTAACGGGGATTCTATAGTAGGCTTTTTCAAGCACACATATAAAAAGTATAGCTCTTGGCCTATTGCTACTTTATTTTCTATGATCCCAGTTAAACAGTCAAAAGGTGATCTCTAGTGGATCTCCCGGCTCTAAATCCTGCCTGATCTTCGGTTTTTAAATTACTGCATTCTTTTTCAAGTTTCGTTTTTTCAGTATCCTTTAATACACTCTACTAATCGTGCTCATTACCGCGATTCCCCTGATTGTAAATTGCAGAAATGGAGTTCTTTTGGGATAACTTGTCCGCTAATGCAGTGTTAAAATACTTTTTCGAATAGTTTTTCGGTGTCGTTTTTCATGAGTTCCGCTGGGATACCACCTGGTCTTGGTGCATATTCAACGGCCATTATTTAACTAGAGACAGATATCCTTCACTTCTTTTATTGATTTTCGACATTACTGCCGCTATAGGACGTAAGTGAATGTGTTTCTCCCCATCCATTGACTTCCTCAAATGGAAACATCATTTGTCTGCGCGTTATAAACAACATCGAATTATGGTAAAATTAGTAGCTGCGGTATTTCAATAGACCAGTCCCTTCATGCTGGCCAACTTTTCAATTTGTTCGCGAAGAAGCATGTGGATATGACTTCACTCTAACCTAGAAAACGGGGGAGAAGTCTTATGTCTTATGGAATAAAAAAAAACATATTCATCACAGCCATTCACATTCAGTGAAAAAGAAACCTTTAATCAATATGTACTGAAAACAAGAAAAAGTCATTGGTAATCTGATGAAACAGATTTAAAACTCGAAACTACAAAAACTTTCAGTTCGTGAACAAACAAATGGCTGCGATCTTACTTAACCTGAAAAACGGTGTAGAGATCTTGTGACGTAGACGGCCACAAAAATGCCAAAACAAACAGTCACAGGATAAGAAAGGAGAAACCTACATTGGACAACACTATATTCATCAACAACTATCTATCTCAAATTTTTATTTTATTGATGAGATGGCAATATCTGTTACTTAAATTCTCTATGTCACTTCTAAAATTAACAGAATTATCAAATTTTTTGATACAGACCACCTCAGATATCATTCTTTTTCTATAGTCTCTCTCTCTATCTAAAATGCAAACATTTTCTAACTCTAAATCAAAATTATGGCCCGTGGCAAGGTGGTGTTCTACCAAAGCAGTTTAATAGTTGGATAAATTCCTTATTGAACTTGATTGGTCGACTGCGTTCGGGTATCGTTCATTCAAGTGGTTAATGAAAAATTGTTCTCGAAAATTTAAAGAATCCCGATCGGTTTTTCATTGCTTTTTTATGTTTGAAAACGATGAAATGTGTTATAAATATTCGCGACTTTGCAGATAACCGCGTTTTTTGTAATGAAAGGCCGATAAGCCGGAATCAAGACGTTTTCATCGACGCGACTTCGTCTGAATTTTTGAACATATGAGCATTCCTTTTCACCTCCCCTCCGGAAAAATAAAACTAGATTTTCCCCTGACCTTTTGTAATGTTGCAATGAAATGAAACATCCACTCGTACTTCTCAACGCAGACTAACTGACTTTTATTCAGTAAGGGAACATAGACAACTGACATACAGGGTGAGTCTTTGACTTGTACATATATTTTAACTGTAGATTCCTCTCATCAAACGAAACACTTTTTTCCTATACCATTTTTCAAAATTCGGTTTCGTTTGAAAGATACAGGGTGTCAAAAATCCATGAAATTAACACTATTCTTTCCATATATTTGAAACCGATAATCCGAATGAACTGAATTTTGGTTGATTGTTTACTCTATTCATGGTGCATATTCCTCAATTGAAACTTATTCCATATTCCTTCTAGTATAAGAGTTACAGCCTACTCGTCTCATGAATTCATGCAAAAATACTATAAAATCACTCGAAAAAAATAAACGGTTCATATTTTCGAAAGAATCAACCATTTTAGAAAATAAAAGTATTCTTATATTTTTTCAATAAAACGCGTCGTTTTCGAGTTATTCCTAATTGTATACGAACAAATTCGAGGAAAAAATCATGAATTTCATAAAAAAACTGAATGCAACCCTGAATTAAATATCATCGAATATTATGTATTCTCTGATCTTAACAAATTAACAACGTTGTCAATGTTTATCAACTTCGTCAAGACTAAAATCTACTTGATGGAAAAACGTTCGATGTAATAATAGAATTCTGAGAAGCATGAAATGAAATTACACAGTCTATAAGCACAGTTTCTATTGAAAATTTATTGTTACCGGTCTTTCAGGAAAATATCTATCTCAACAATATTATCCTCTTGGAGATTTCAATCGACACTACACGGTATGCACATCACAATCATCACCTGTTTGCTTTATTATCTGCAAGTAAATTTAAATAGATAATCAAGGTTATCCCGTTTAAGCGTCTTTCATTATCATAGACTGGCCTGCGGTTCGAGAGTCGAGACACAGAAACAGAACAACCACAACACAACGGCCTGTCCCGCCTGTCTGCCTTGCGTGCCGGCTATATCGTAGCGCTATATCGGCAAGAATCAGAACTCGTTTGGCACGCCTAGACGCCTTTATCCGTTAGCGATTGTGATAGTTCAGCCGCTAACGATAGGGGACGTACTGCTTTCTTGAGTTCGCATTGTTTGAAGAGAAAATCGGCAATCTGGCATCGTCTTCTCTAGAGTTCTGTGCTTAGACAGGTTCTGTGCACGGCCTTCTAAAGACTTTAGGCTTTAGATGGCCGTGTTCTGTGGAATATCATATCACAGAAGATGAGTTAGGTTAGGTCATTGACCTCGAATCATCTGACTTAGATTGATGGAGTTAGAATAGGTTGGTGAGAAACCAATTTTCATGAGATCGTTCCAAAATATCGAGGAAAATATTAACCAATTATTAGTGTTTATTAACTAATCTTCAGGAAAATCGAAGAAGGAATTTATTTTGGTGGGAGAAATATGGCTTTTCAATTGCAGAAATAATCGGACAGTGTTTTTGTTAGGAAATATCGTTTTTGTTACATTCTTATTCGAATAAGGTTAGTGCTTGAGTATTTTCTAATTGTATCACCCAGAACATCTAATCACCTCAATTTCAATCGAAAAATATGAACTTTGAAGTGTTTCCAGAGAATGTATCCAGGCACGGACTCAGCACAATTTTTTTTTCAAATGGCTATATCTTTTTAACAGAGCCGAATTCGGAAAAATGGAAAATGAAAAAAAGGTTTCCTTTGGCCTCAAGAATCTATAGTTAAAATATATGTACAAGTCAAAGACTCACCCTGTATATAATCAGGGTTGCCAACTCAAGTTATAGACATTGTTACCAACGATATTGAATATTATGGGCTTATTTTTAACACACCCACTAGCACAAAATATTCTATATTTCAACAATCCCTAGAAGATTCACAAACTTATAATGTTTCTCAGAGCACAAACTTTTAGTAAGAATATCAGCAGGCATATCAGCTGTCTGCAAATACTCAATTTTAATCAAATCATCATTAACAGCTTCTCTAATAAAGTGATATCTTATATCAATGTGTTTTGTTCTCTTATGAAAGGTTGGATTTACAGCCAACCTTTGTGCACTCTGATTTTCGTTAAACAAAATTACAGGATCACAACTACCAAATAATTCGATACAAAGATTTCTACAATACAATGCCTCTTTAGCAGCTTCCGAGACTGCCATGTATTCGGCTTCTGTGCTTGAAAGTGCAACGGTTCTCTGCTTTCTGCTCTCCCAAGATATAGAAGAACCGGAAAGTTTGAAACAAAATCCTGTAAATGACCTTCTATCATTCCTATCACTAGCCCAATCGGCATCAAAAAATCCTTGCAGTCCAATGATATCTTTATAAAACTTTAAACCAAAGTTTTTAGTTTCCTGTAAATATCTAAGTACTCTTTTAGCTTGTCTCCAATGAGACTCATCATAGCATGAATTGAACTGACTCAAATAACTTACAGTATGCATTAAATCAGGTCTGGTCAAAACGGCTAAATACATTAGACTACCTATCAATTGTTGATACGGAATGTCTGTTTTACAAACTTCTGCTTTTTCAAGGTTTATGTTGGGTTCCATAGGAGTTTTAATTTCTTTACAGTTTAACATATTGAACCTTTTCAAAATTTGGGTTACATACTGTTCTTGGTCCAAGGTTATAACATTATTTACCCTATCATAATCTACTCTCATGCCTAGACAATTCTTTATACGACCTAAATCCTTAATTTCAAAAATTGAATTCAATTCTTCTTTCAATTGTACAACTTCAACAGTGTTGTTTGAAAAAACAAAAAAGTCATCCACATACAAAGCTACAATTGTATGAAAATTTCCATTACGTTTAGTAAATAGACATGGTTCTAACTTAGATTTGCAAAAGTCTAATTTTTTTAGAAAAACATCTACTCTTTCATACCAAGCTCTTGAAGCTTGCTTGAGACCATATATTGCCCTGTTCAATTTCAATACTTTATTCTTACTATCATTTATCTTTAAACCCTCAGGTAAAGCCATAAATACTTTTTCGTGTAAAAAACCATTTAAAAAAGCTGTTTTTACATCCAAATGTGTAATATCCAAATTTAATTTAATTGACAGTGCAATTAACAGTCTCAGAGTAGAAAATCTAACTACTGGTGAAAAGGTTTCGTGAAAATCCACACCAGGTTCCTGCGTGAAACCTTTAGCCACTAGACGAGCTCTATACCGCACATTATTTTCAAAATCGAACTTGCGCTTGAACACCCACTTACACTGCACAATTCGTCCACAATCTGGAACATCCACAAGTTCCCAAGCATCATTGGCTTCGAAGGATTGTACTTCCTCTTTCATTGCCTGCCTCCATTTATCTCTGTCTGGCCTCGACAATGCCTCCTGGACTGTAGCTGGATCACTCTCTAGATTATCTGCATCTCCTAAACTCAGGTACGTGACAAAGTCTTCAAAGAGTTTAGTTTTCGGAGCCCTATTTGATCTTCTGAGTGTTCCTGTATTTACCTGATTTTCAACAGCAAATTCATCATCATTTTGGGGAATATTTGTTTCATTCGGATTTTCAATGTGGTCTGAAACTGAATTTTCCGTTGATAAATTTTCCAATTTTTCATCAGCTTCACAAATGAATTCCTTGTTTGGTTCTTTTTCAGACATCACATATATACTTTCAGGGTCATCTTTTGGATTTTCTATTATTATGACATCCCTGCTCGTGGTTACCAATTTTTTCTTGACATTATAGACTCTATAGCCCTTGGTATTGTCACTGTAACCAACAAGAATTTGTTTCTCGGCTTTCTTGTCCCATTTTAAGCGCTTCTCCTTCGGTACATGGACCATGACTGTGCTACCAAAAATTCTAATATTACTAAGATTTGGTTTCTCACCTGTCCACATTTCATATGGAGTTTTGTCCAGATCGGCTGTAGGGGACCTATTGCGTAGATATACTGCTGTGTTCACAGCTTCTGCCCAAAAACATTTTTCTAGATTACATTCAAAAAGCAAACATTTGGCCTTCTCCACAATTGTTCGATTCAATCTCTCTGCCATGCCATTTTGTTCAGGACTGTATGGATTAGTCAGCTGGTGTATAATGCCTTCAGTTTTAAGAAAATTTTCAAATTCTTTGCTGCAAAATTCACCTCCATTATCAGATCGTAGTGTTTTAATTTTTTGACCTTTGTGGTTCTCAACAAGGCTTTTAAAATTTTTGAAATGTTGAAAAACCTCATGTTTTGTCTTCAGGAAGTAAACAAACACCATTTTACTGAAATCGTCCTGAAAAGTCAAAAAATATTTTGATCCACCAATAGATCTGTTTTCCATGGGACCACACACATCAGAATGAATGACATCTAAGAAATTTCTGGCTCTAGAACCTCTAATCGGAAATGGAAATCTGGATTGCTTTCCCTCGCAGCACACCATGCAGTTTTGCCTTGTGATTTTTGCAATACCTGGGTAGTTTAATCCTTCCACCATACCATTCTTCATTTTGTTGAGATAATCAGTATTGATGTGGCCAAGTCTTCTATGCCAGAGATCAGCTGATTCTGTTGTACTTAGCAAGCATTTCCCTAAGCCTAAACTAACAATGTTGAGTTTATAGACACCATCGTTCAGATCAGCTGTTGCTACAAGTTCACTTTGTTTATTGTAGATCTAACAACAGTTTGATTCAAATGATACTCTATTTCCATTGTTGATTAATTGACTCACCGATAATAAGTTTGTGGTCAAATCAGGAACGCATAGCACATTCTTTACAGTTATTTCATAACAATCATTTTCCACTGCTGTCTTCAACATCAAATCACCTGAATGAGTGACTGGGACTTTAGTTTGATTTGCTACCATTATTTCTTGGTTGCATACCTGTATAGAATTCTTTAAAATATTTTTATTGGCTGTCATATGCATACTTGCACCAGAATCCACATACCAGTCATCCTTTTTAAAACTTCCACTCAGAAAAACGGCACTAAAAGCATTGCTTGATTTGCTTTTATTGTTTTCTGAATCTGAATTTGAAGTATTCGGACATTTGTTTTTGTAGTGTCCTGACTGTTTACATCTGTAGCATTTGACATCTTTCAAATCCTTCTTCTTCTTTACGTCAGTGTTGCCACCTTGTCTGCTTGTTTTATTCCTGCAGAAATTTCTCGAGGCAAATGCACTACCAGTGTTACCAACATCACTTTCCATATCCAAAAGTTTCGACTTTATTGAATCTGTAGATATTGTCATACCTGAATGTTCGATCGCCATGATCATTGGGGAAAACTTCTCATTCAAACCAGCCAGCATTAACGATCCAATCCATTCATCATCGATGTTGAATCCCGTTCCTCGTAACTTCTGTCCTGTTTCCAGAATTTGGTTCACATAACTCGCCATTGAATCACAATTTTCTAACCGGGTGGAAATCAAAGTTCTGAGTAAACTGATTTTTCTGGTGAATCCTGAATCATCGTATAATGACTTCAATTTGGACCATAATTCATTTGTCGTTTTCGCGTCCTTTATATGAATATATAAGGATGCATCAATCGTCAAAATGATTTTCGCTTTAGCAATGGCGTCCGTCTCGTTAACTACTTCCGACACACATTTCCAAAGTCCTTCAAGAATTAAGAAGTTCTCAACCGCGAATGCCCAATCTGAATAGTTTTCACGACCCTTGAGCTTCGGCACATTCATTATATAGTTACTAGCCATACTTGCGTTACACAAAGAAGTTTTTCTGTTTCACTATCACGTGGCACGATACTGGGTCATAACCTTTTGTAATGTTGCAATGAAATGAAACATCCACTCGTACTTCTCAACGCAGACTAACTGACTTTTATTCAGTAAGGGAACATAGACAACTGACATATATAATCAGGGTTGCCAACTCAAGTTATAGACATTGTTACCAACGATATTGAATATTATGGGCTTATTTTTAACATGACCCTCAGTTAATTCTGTGTTTGAACCGAATTTTCCAGTTTTATAATTTTCACCTTAATTTTCTCAGTTTTTCTTTTGAATTAAATTTTTAGTTTTCCGAGTAAATTTTCGGTTTCCGAGTTAGTTTGTTTTCTTTGAAGCGTCAGAAGATGAGTTACACGTTAGGTGAATATGCTGAAATGCATTATTTTTACGGAGTTGCACGAGGGAACGGCTTTGAATCAGCGAGACTATATCGTGAACATCTTCAACGTCGTGGTGGGCCGCAATCTGAGCATTATCCAGACCATCGTGTTTTTATTAACACGCACCAAACCTCAATGGCTGGCCGCATTCCTGGTCAACTTGATGGTCGTGAAGGAATCCCTAGAGTTGATCCGGATCGCAGGCAAAGGGTGCTCGAAGAAGTTCAGCGAAATCCATCTACCAGTACGAGAAGATTGGCTCGTGCTCTGGGCATCCCAAGAACTTCTATCCAAGGTATACTTCACGCAGTAGGATACCACGCATTCCACATTCAACGAGTCCAAGCTTTACTGCCTGCAGACCACCAATTGCGCGTTGAATTTTGCCGAACTATTATACAAAAAGAGAGAGAAGATCCTGGGTATTTTAATACAATTTTGTGGACAGATGAGTCAAGATTTGAGCGATGTGGAATCTTCAATATTCACAACTACCACACGTGGGCGATTGAAAATCCTCATGATGTGAGATTGTGAGAGCATCAAATTTCCAACAACGCTTTAGCGTTAACTTGTGGTCTGGTGTCCTCAATGGTGAACTAATTGGTCCATATGAATTGCCGTCCAGACTTGTTGGAGAAACTTACAAAAATTTCTTTTAGCATGAACTTCCTTTGCTCCTGGAAGATGTGAGTCTTCAGCTTCGTCAAACTATGATATTCCAAAACGACGGCGCCCCGTGTCCCTACGCAACTCAAGAAGTCCGTAATCATTTGAATGAACGATACCCGAACAGATGGATCGGACGTAGCGGACCAATCAAGTGGCCCCCACGTTCACCTGACCTTACTCCCACCAATTTTATCGTTTGGGGTTATTTCAAAGAAATTGTTTACCCCCGAGAATGTTCGAGTGAAGACGAGCTGCGACTGAAGATAAGAGAAGCCGAAAGTTGTCCTAAGAGAGAACAGGGCAGGTTTTATGCGATTGAAAGAAAATTTTCTGAGAAGGTGTAGAATGTGTATTGAGGTGGCCACTTTGAACACCTACTGTAAATTTTATAAATGAATTTCTTTTTATTTTCATTATGATGTGTGATTTATTGCCATACCTTTTTTTTTTTTATCTAGAACTTTTCTTGACCAACATCTAAAGCTAATTTTCATTAATTTTCAGCATTTTCTATCATAACTTGATCAGAAATATCTTGTAAATGTCTAGTTCTTTGATTTTTCCACCTCGATGATTTTGAAGGCTAATTCTAGCAAAAGTAGAGTGTTAAGTACCATTTTTTATCAATGATTCTAAAAGCTGACTGTTGAGCGCAGTTTTTAAGCATACTAAGAAACCTTTTCACATTCTTAATTTTGATTCGAAAATTCAGATCATCCAATTTACGTAACTCTTTCACTTGAGACTAACATTTCCATAATTTTTATCAAAGTTACGAATCTGGTTATTTTATGTATAAAAGTACAATTCATGAAGATTAAGTTACAAAAACAATTTCACAGAGATGTCTTGTACTTTTTTTTAATATCTTTTTTGAGAAGGTAAAGTCGAAAATTCTCAAAGTTCATGAAAAAATTCATAAATCGAAAACCGTGAAAAATAGCATAACATACATGGGGGTGATTCGAATAGCCCATGACACGAGGGACCTATTTTTTCTTTTTTGACGTCAATCTCTTGGCCACCCTGTATAATAAGATGATCAGGGTTAGGAACGGATAAAAAGGCCTTTCAGTAAGTATGCTTCATTTATTCATGTCAACGTTTCGGTTACAACATCGCAACCTTCCTCAGGACACTGCAATCATGACCATTATATGAATTCAGAATTCAGTTTTAGAATCAAGACTTACCAAATAAGTTAATAAGCAAGCCACATGGCTAGGAACAGAATCACAGTTACAACCATGTGAAAACCTGTTCAACATTCAAGAACCTTGTGAAGTTATGGAACACAACACGCAATGGACAAACTAAGATATTGATTTTTAGAATTTAAAGCAAGAATCACATAATTTCGTCTCTAATCTTTCATGCTCAAAAGCAGCTGCCAGAATTTAAAAGTTAGGTTAGTTGTGATTGGGCACTATGACAAATAAATTGGTTTAAATGTTTTTCTTTACTTGTATTACATTGTCATGTTTATTGATCTAAATTAGCCGATACATTATGTTGGTTGAATTTATTAGGACCTATCGAATATGAATAAATACTAGTAATGTTTTTAATGTCAGACCGCGAGTTCATCCTTAAAGGGATATTTTTTATATGGTACATTTCTAAGAATAATCTTTCACCTAAATTCCTCTCAAAATCCTGGATTTTGAGTCTCATGTGAAAAGGCTGTTACTGTATGAAGTATCCCGGTTGGCCATGCTTCAGGTTTATCAAGTTTTTTTACTTAAATCTGATGCAGGTTGGCACTCGAGAATGTCAAATGCCAATGCTAATTTCTATTAACTCCTTTTCAACTTTGTAAATGAAGTTAGTTCCTTTAAGGTTTCGTAGTACTACTACATTCTTATACTGGGGTATTTCAAGTTGTGCAAAAAGGTATTTAAATGTCTTCTGTAGGCTTAATTCTTGAGAGTTTTGAAAAGTGAGGAATTCCACTGTTCGTTCGTAAGTTTTTCTGTCGGACTAATCGAATAGTTTTATCCTTTTTTCGATTGAACTTTCACAAAGTATTCTGGCCATTATTTTTCAGAGAAATTTCAACACTCGATTCTTTATTTCCGTACAAGAAAATAGCATAACTGAATCTTCCAACCATGTTTATATACGAGAAATATTTCCAGTATAGTTTCGGCCCACAGATCCACCTTGTTGGTAGATCCGCCTTTCTGGTAGATCCCCCTTTGACGGTAGATTCGCATTTAACAGTGAATAAGGAACCAACAGGTCTGAGATGATAAAATTCCATTCACATGTCATGATTTTCTGTGATTATCCATAGACATCGATAAGAGTCATATCACGTCAAGAAAGTTCGAAAAAATCCAACCTGAAAACGGTCATTTGTGCGGCGCGTCAAACTTTGAACGCCGTTGTCGAGAACCCCAACCTATATCTAACGTCACCTGTGAGCTATGACGTCTCGAAACGTCGAAAAAATCCAACCTCAAAACGGAACTCTGTGCGTCGCGTCAAACTTTGAATGCCGTTGTCAAGAACCCTTTTTTTTTTGTGCCCTGAGGAAGGAGGAAAGCATCATGCCTTCTCCGCAGCGGCGGTTCAATGCTGGGATTCGTGTGGGACTCTAACCCAACTAAAACCTCCTCCTCTCCATCTTAGTCGGAATCCCAAGGACACCGATTCCAACTATGATGGTTTGCGCAGGCACCATACCGGATCACCAAGACGATTGGTATTTCACGGTCCAGTTTCTGCGTGGTAGTCTCAGACTCTTGCCCCCCTTGGATGTAGGGATTGAGGGGAAGAAACCTGCACCTCGACTGACGGGTCTCACAGTTTGCGGTCTCACAAAGAACTTGTGAGGAGTCCACTGACTGTTGTTGACCTAGTTCCGTATTTTCACCTGGCTTTTTCGCAACGGAACTCAAACACCAGAGATAGATCCTCAGGAGGTCTTGGCCGGCTCACCATCAGTTTGTCAATTGCTAACTCCCCGATGGCGAGCCATTGGCCCTGGTCCTTCGGGGATTGAGCTATGAGAGTGCGGTTTCCGTCAGACATTAACGTTACTCCTTGGGTCTGCCCCGAGTCCGAGGATTCGGGGGACCAAGTGGGTCATAGTTACTCTGATTCATGCAGTGGCCTTCAGCCCGAGGGGAAAAGTGAGTCGTAACTCCTTGTCCACGCCCGGGTTGCCAGTGTGGCGTAGGCCAGATGCAAGTTCTCCACGTTCGAAACACAAACGTTACTCCTTGGGTCTACCCTGTGTCTGTGATTACAGGGGGCCAAGTGAGTCATAGTTGTTCCCTGCATGTGGTGCTAACATTACTTCTTGGGTCTACCCCTTGTCAGTGGACCAGGGGGGCCAAGGAAGCCATAGTTAACCACGCCACTCTCCCATGCTCATCCCACGAAGCCTTTTCTTGATAGCTCGGTCTCCAGCGTCTTCTAGGTCGTTTAGCCTAGGGGTGGATCGCGAAGATGTCACAATCTAAGCGCACGCTTAGACTCGAGCCCTTGGATTTGAAAGGAGTTTGGGTTTGGGAAGTGTGTTGTGAAGTACTAACGTTACTCCTTGGGTCTACCCAGAGTCAGCAGCCTCCAGGGGCCAAGTGAATCATAGTTACTTGTGAAGCACTAACGTTGCTCTTTGGGTCTACCCCGAGTCCTCAGATACGAGGGGCCAAGAGAGCCATAGTCACTCCTTGGTTTTGGTCATACTTGGTTTTTCGCTCTTCCTCCATAGGATTCACAGCTACTTAAGCCCGTACACCACGACAAGGTGATGACCACGTACGGGGTTGTCAAGAACCCTAACCTATTCTAACGTCACCTGTGAGCTGTGACGTCTCGAAACGTCGAAAAAATCCAACCTCAAAAAGGACATCTGTGCGTTGAATGCCGTTGTGAAGAACCCTAACCTGAATTTAACGTCAAAAGTCATCGAAATAACTGATTTGATCGATATTTTCTGGTCGAGTAGAAACTTTTTACCTTTTTCGAAAAACGTCAAAACTTTTCGAATTTATTTCGGAGACCCGGAGGAACGTGTCGAAAAGAGCTTCGCCGACTTCGTTGAACGGGGATATGCGGCTTCGTTCGAAACAAACCGGTCGCCCAGGTGCCCCGGGAAGTCGGATCTCGGCTGCACAAATTCGGTCCATCGGGCGATTCCTACCGTTTTTCGCGAATTTTTTTTAAATACTTCCCCGGGTCCTAGAAAAATCCGGAAACACCGGCGTGTGCTCCCGTTCTTCTACTTTCCGACGCCGCCCTCCTCTCGCCCGCAGGGCGTCGCAAGCGACAGGGCAAGCTTTTCAACAGCGAAACCTCTGAAACTCTATGTTCCTTAAATTTTTATTATATAGAAAAGTTTCTTGGAATTATTGAAGGCACATCATATTTTCCCAAATTCATCATTATCCAAAAAAAAATAATCATTTTGATAAATACGTAATTACTACGACCTCTATGTAGAAAGGACAACGTTGCTTATTTATGAGACAGTGAAAGCTGTAACTTAACATTTTTAAAATGTGTCAGAATTTCATAGCCAACCGGAATACATTATAAAAGTGAATGGAGTATAGAATCCACTGCATCAGTCAACCCTTTACGAAAACATCGAGTCGTAGGCGTCTTTATAGTCATCTTTCGAATAATGGCAAGCATCAGCTGTGTTGGTTATTGTGAAGACACGAGTGGAAGAAATCGATCCGACCCGATGAAACATTTCCAGATAGAAACTCCGGCTGTTCGCTTCAAGTGTACGGTTGATACTGGTATCAGTCTGAGAAGGTCGAAGAAATTCTTCTTCATAGTTTGTCGGATGCTTTGACGTTTTTTCTCGATTTCGACCTTCTTCTTCTTCTTTTAGTGCCGTGCCCGATTTCAGACGTTGGCTATCATCATGTAGGTCAACTCATAAAATCTATCACGATCCGCGGCCGCTCGGAACAGATCTTCGACGCCCAGGCCGGTCCACTGCCTTATATTGCGAAGCCATCTTCTTCCCTCTACTTTCCCTGGATTATGAGACGAAGTAAATAATATTTAGGTCCTCTGATTATATGACCGAAATATTCGGTTTTTTTGACTTTTATTATGTCGACCAATTGTCTCTCTGTACCCATCATCTTCAGTACCTCGTCATTAGAGGTATGCGACGTCCAAGATATCTTCAGCATTCGGCGGTAGCACCACATTTCGAAAGTCTCCAGTTTTCTGAGCGCTCTGAGCTTCAAGGTCCAAGTTTCACAACCATAGAGGAGAGCAGACAATATATAACAGGCTAATACTCTCCTTCGCAGATGCATGGACATGGTTCTGTTACAAAGAACGGGTTTCCATGAAATGAATGCTCTGCGGGATATCTCAACACGAGCTATAATCTCCTGGTCGGAGTTCGTCTCACTGTTTAGCCAGCTACCAAGATACCTGAAGTGTGTCACACGATCTATGATCATTCCATTGATGTTGAGTTGGAAGGGTTCGACATTTATTATTCCCACTGCCATCCACTTAGTTTTGGAAATGTTGATCAGAAGTCCTCTCCGCTGACTTGCCTCACTCACAATGGCGACCAAAGTTTGAAGATCTTCGAGACTCTCCTCCATTCGGCCATTATAGCCGTATCATCCGCTTATCTTATATTGTTGATGGTTTCTCCGCCTCCTTGAAAATCTCTTCCGAGTACAAGTTGAACAGCGTCGGTGACAAAACGCATCCTTGTCGTACCCCTCGCATGATCTGCAATTCACGCGTGCGGTTTTTTTCTACTTGTACTGACGCTACTTGGTGGTAATATAGGTATTTTAGCAGTCGGAGATCACAGGCTTTAGGTCCCGCCGATTCCAAACATTCGAAGAGAAGGTCGTGTTGGACTCGATCAAAAGCTTTCTCAAAGTCTATGAAGCAGACGTAAACATTTTTTCGAAACTCACAACTCTTTTGAAGCAGAACGCGCATGCAGAACAGAGCCTCTCTAGTTCCTAAACCATTCCTAAATCCAAACTGTTGTTCACCCAATCTACTTTCACATTGAGAATACATTCGATTTTGGAGTATACGTAGAAGAATTTTCAATGTGATCCCCGTGATCAGTAAAATCCTGAGTATGTGTGTTCACCATGATGACTACTACTAGCGATACTCCACGAGTTTTTAATGCAGTGGTTCCCCGTTGCCTTCTGCATCCTTATGCCGTTGACTAATCACATAGTTCTTCCGCCTTTGAGGTCCTTTTATGATCTCTGGACAAAAGAGTGCCCTACACTTGTCGGCTTGCGCAGTACAAGTTGTGACTGATTATACCGACAGTCATTCGGTCCCTACTCGCGTTTGCCACTAAATTTGTGCCCACCTTCTACCACGTGGAGGTGCGAGTTCGTATTTTTCCGTCCTTGATACTGAGACCTCTTGGCATTTCTCACTATCTCCGGAGATAGTGAGATTTCGACCAGGTTTGCGAATATAACAAATTCTTCTCTATCCCGTGAGAAAAAAAGAGGCCGCCGTTATGCCTTAGCGCTGGGGGCCCTGTGGGCTCCCAGCGGCGCCGCTCGCGACACCGTTTGTTTAACTGGCACTTTGTCCTTAAAAAAATTTGTTGATGCCCCTTTGTTGTTTTTATTATATGTGAAGAAGATGAAAATATGTAACCTTCAAAACATTCTATTTCTCCTCTGTATGTTTACTGCGTTTTCCTGATATAGGCTATAAACTGAAGTCTTATTCATTTTATTCTCAGGTCCGAACTTTCAACAAACAGTATCATCAGTAGTGGAAAGTTTGCTCAGCTTTGTGGAAAGTTGAAAACATTAACTGGGGTTATTGATTCTCATGAAACAATTGAAGCATTAAAAGTTGTGACTTTCGTGGGAGTACCCAAAAATAGTACAATAGTCCAAGTTTTATTACAATTGTTGAGGCACAACCTGAATGATTTAAATTTACAGCAAATTATATTTTTGGAATTTTTGCTGGGACATTATGCAGAGGTACCACTTGCAGAAGCACTCCGAATTGCATTACCAATTGTATTCGATATCCAGTTGCCCATCAAAATGGATCGCGATAATATTCAAAACCTCAGAGACTATTTGCAGTATGCTTCAAAACATAATTTATCAAATAAATCAGAGGATCTTATTTTGACAAAGATACTAAGTTGCAGAGATAAATATGATGTCAAGGTAGCTAGGAGCATTCTTTGGTCCTTGAGTGAATTGGAGCCTCGATCAGGTTTTGATGTCATTTTGAAAAGAAATTTTGAAATAGTTATGAATAATGTAGATGAATTATCATTCAATGAATTAGATATGACTCTAAAAAAAATGACAAATTCTTACATAAAATATTATTATCCATACTTCAGAAATAAAGCCTTTTGTAACTGTTGTGCTAATTATGTTATGGATAAAAAACTTGGATTTGAACAATGTGTTCATGTCATGAAGAAATTAGGACAATTGGTAAGTGTTATTGAACCTCTGAATGTTGAAATTTCTTATCAAAACTCATTAAAAAAAAATATTGTTAGAATCTAAGCTTACCAGGTATGTACCATGATTTTTACTATGATTTTACTTATTTTCAAGGTTGTTACTAAGTGATGCAAAAAAGTTGTATTGAAAAGTTGTATCTAGTTGTAACAGACTTAAAGGGGGTCGTCAAATTTTTGTGAAAAACCTGGTACCTAATTTATAACTTCTGAATGCAAAGTTCATTTTGAAAAGAGTTTTTAATCATTTAACCGAATTATAACTCATAAACCGCCAATTATTTAATTTAAATATGATCCATTGTTCTATACTATACTAAACTGGTTACTCTGTGGACCGGCCCGAGGGAATCTGTCAAAAAAGTTGGTCCAGAAGAATCTTTATATCGCAGCGAAGCTGCGATACATAGAGGAAATTTTCATACGGCCGAAAAGAGGAATAATCGATTTATCCTTGAAACTACTAACATCATTAATTTTTTAAGTGTGCGAAGGTTGATCAGGATAGGGAAGAAAACACATTACGTTAAATCATTCTATTGGCTATCGATTTCGGCCATAATTCATCATCAGGCCAGCTGAAAATTACTTAAAATTAACAAACACATTTTGAAATATGTATATACAATTTTTATTTCAAAGTTGAAGTGGAATATTGATAATTCAGGTAATCAACTCAGGAACAACCCTAGAACACAATAAACAAAGAAGATCAATGAAAAACAAGCGAGACAACGAACAGCAGGAATTATTAACGAGATTCGTACATTCCTCGGAGTGTTTGTTCAAGTAGTAGTTGTCTATGCTTTATGATAATCATTATCTTTGTTTGTACAAATTGGTTAAATTTTCCACGATGGTTTTATGTTTTAGTTCTAGGTACTTGATTTTTACATAATGCTGAATTATGTTGATTCCTTATGCGTTCAGTGAATCTTTTCTCTGCAGAACGGTTAGTCATTCCTATATAAAAGAAAGGACATTCAGCAAAAGATATTTTGTAAATACCAACGCTTGTTGACTAGGGTGTAGTTATGTCTTTTTAGCGCTGAGATGATCTTTTCAATAATAACCTCGAAAAACGACTAAAAAAACATAAGTACACCCTAGCCAACAAGCGTCATCAGACCTTGATTGATTGATTTGCTGACGAACAAGAGACCGGGTTAGGGCTTGGCCTCCCTGTGACACTGCGACCAACTTGGGTCTATTGTATCACTCTTTCGTCAGTGGTTCCTCACGAGAATTGGTTTGTGTCCTTTATCAGGTTCAGTAGCCTGTTTATGAGGTTTTTCGGATTCATTCCCGTTTCCGGATTGATTTCTCCGAAGATTTTGTGGCGCCTATTCCCCAGGGCGTCGCATTCAAAAATTAGGTGAGAGGCTGTTTCAGATGTTTTCTAAGGCCGCAGTGTCCCGTCAGTAGACCTACTATTATACGTGCCTTTGTTCTGTTTAGATTCAAAAAGTCAGACGTCAAGGTTTGGCTTGTATGTCCTACCATGACTTTGCTGTGTGTTTGCCCGTCGCTCTGTTCCCAGTGTTGTCGGTGTCTTTGTTTTATCCACTCCTTAATCGGGGTCCTGCATCGGTTTTTGCTGATTCTTAGCACAGGTTCTGGCCCTGTGAATGGCGTTTCAGATGCTTTTCTTGATAACTGGTCTGCTTTCTCGTTGCCCGCTATACCCTTGTGACCCGGCACCCACATCAAAGTGACCTTTTTGTGTTCTGCCAGCTCCAGAAGGTCCTGGAGGCATTTCCAGATGAGCCTAGACTTTATCTGTGTCGAGTTGAGAGCTTTGATGGCGCTCTGGCTGTCAGAGAGAATGTGGATGTGTTTTCTTTGGTAGCCACTTTCCAGGTTCTTCTGTATGCATGTCCTAATGGCATGTGTTTCAGCTTGAAATATCGTGGCGTGTTTGCCGAGAGGTATTATGTAGTCCCTTCTAGGCCTCACTTCGTGTATTCTCGCTCCTGTTCCATCATCTGTCTTAGAACCGTATGTGTACCAGACTATTTCTGCAGATGATTGTGATTCTATACTCGAGCCCCATCTGTTCCCATCGAGCTGTGTTTTGAATGGTTTCTCGAATGAGTATAGGGGTTGTATGTAGTCCGAAATCATATCGAGCTCGGCTACGTCAGCTACATGAGTGATTCTGGTGTGCCCAGTTGTGCTGGTTCTCCAGTTTTTGGTTTGGATCAGTCTGTATGCACCCATCGTGGCCTCTCCCATGGCATGCATGTCAAGGGGTGAGAGGTTAAGGATGACCTCCATAGCAGCTGTTCGAGTGCTATTCATTGCACCCGTGATGCAGAGACAGGCAAGCCTTCGGATTTTCCCAAGGTTGGTTTTTGCCTGTCCTCGATTTGTTTTTAGCCCCGTCGTGATATTCCAACCATTCCAACTCAGAATCTGTAACTGCAATCCTCTGTTCTGGACTCTGGTTGTGACGGCGGAGTTTGCGTACATGTGAAGAGTGTTTCGCGATATTTCAAATTTCGACTTCATTCCGCTGATTGGTTCAGATAGTTTCGTTCCAATAATTAAGTGTTTTAAACAGCAATTAATGATAATGGGAATTTATTGCAGAAGCAAAAATCCATCGATCTACGATCCTTCAGCCCATTTGCAGTTACAAAAATAAAAAAAGCTGCAATTATTATTGCTTGATTAGCGAATTTTGAATAGGAAGTATTATCATTACAGAGAATGAAATTTTTACATCATTTGCATGTTTCATGGTTTTTCCTACTTTTCCATCAAACAAATTTTTCAATTAAGAATTTTTATAATACAAAACAATAATATTTGAGAACGAATTATATCTAAGGTGTAGAAAATTAAATTTCATATTAATTTGGTATGTTTGAAACATACACATACACATCGACCAATTTGTCCTATTATATTCAATTGTCCCTGAGAACGAACAATATGTGATGCATTCTTCTAACACAAGTAAATATCTTTTTTTTGTGGCATCTTGGGAATGCATGCTTTTAGTTGATGAACAATAGTTTAAAAACTTTGAGAAATCCACTACGTATCTTTGTTCACTTTTCATGGAAACCATTACAGATATTGTTAAATGTAGACTTAAACGGAATACTGGAATCATTTGATATGTTTATTTCTAAATTAGAAGAATATTCTCAAAGCGAAAAGTTCTCATGTTTTTTTATGTTGTTAGCAATATGTTTGGCAAAGAATTGATTCTTAATTCGAAGTAGTTGCTCGTTTTTGGCTCGTCATTTCATATTCCACTTGAGAATTTGGTCTTTTTTATGGATAATGATGTAAACAATCAATATCTAACAACGAAGATGGCCAATCCCTTTATGGAATACTTCCTTTTGTACTTATCGAGGTAAGCCATCTTTACACTTACGCATATGTGTAATCTCCATTGGTATATAATTGTAACTATTAATTTGTCTTTGCTTGTTACTGAATTTTCAATATTTCACAGGTCAATTCTGTACTTAAGAAATTATGCAGTTTCATACTGAATGATTGTCAGTAAACGACCTATTTCAAGAACCAATCTTTCTCTTTTACGTTATCTCACAGCTGTTCAAAAGAAAACCTTGCACATAAGTTCTGATGGAATTCTTCTTAATTTGTATCTTCAGACTCATTATACAAATATATTATTAGTCTAATGTTCCTAAAATCTATATCTGATTTGGTAGAACAGTTGTTTTGTTTTCGAAGGTTTGTTTGCTCGATGTGATTTATACATCTTCAGCATATTCTTCCTAAAAAATTTGAGAATTCCAATGGAAATAACTGTACATATCACAATACCTTTCTATGATAAAAAGTGTTAAGGATTTTCACCAGTTTTTACATCAGAAACAAATCGTAAAATCCTAGCCTATAATAGGTTATGTCAGAAATCAGCTGATTGCCGAGAAGATTGAGAGTTGCGGTGTTCACCGATGAGATGTTTGCGCCGACATCCGAATGGCCGCTCGGTGATTGTCGGAAGGGTCCGAAAATTCTGACCGATACTGTATCCTTTCTTTTGCCAGTAAAGGAAATGAGTGCTGTTTTGTTCGGATTTGCCCTTAGGCTCTCTCTGTTGCACCATTCCTCTACAGTCCTCAGTGCGTTTCGCATAAGTTCTGAGGTTATTCCGGTGTATTTTCCCTTGACGAGTATGACAATGTCGTCTGCGTATCCTTGAAAATAATACCCTTGGTTATTCAGGCAGTTCATCCACCACCATGCCCCACAGAAGAGGGGATAGTATCATCAGACCTCAGAGAATCTTTTGATCAATATTAAGACAAAATTGAGCAATGAACAATGCAGTGGTATTTATAAAAAATCTTGTGCTGAATGCCCTTCCTTTATATTGGAATGAACGCGTTCTGCAATGAAAAGAATCACTGAACATAAAAAGAATCGACCTTATTCAGCGTTATGAATGTTTGGAAACATACCAGGATGCGTCTGCTAGTGAGCGTAATATTTTTGACTGAAGCCTCTGTATATTGGCGTGCTTAGTCCATTCCCTGAATTGGATGATAGGTTTGTAGATCAATAGTCAATACTTCGTTTGGGTAAATCTAAAGAGAGCGAAATATGACCAGATTCATTACAAGAACGGTTGTATGGATGTAAATGAGTTTCTTTTATTCGCGTAATAGTCGTTAGAGAGTACCTTATCTTTTCAGAAAGTCATCTGTTCCAAACGCACGAAAATAAATATTTTAATTTATTCATGTTAACAATAATACACTGAATACGACAATTTTATTCAATGGTTGTTCTTAGGACCACTATTAAAAAAACAAAAATAATAATCAATAATCATCACCTTTTGCACGTATGTTTTTGGATTCTAGTCCCACAAGATATCGTTCTGATTAGAACTCTTTGCTCGAGATCATCTTAACAAACGATCCCGACCTATCTGCTGAAATTGAGTATCTGCCGCCATTCGGGAAGTCGGACAACGTCACTTTGAAACCTCTCGGTCCTCTATTCTTAGAAAGAAAAAATAGATGTGGTAGATTATACTAAAATCGACGAGAGTATGTCCAGTATCAGATGAGCAGATCATTTTAGAGACCATAACGTGGGGGAGATCTGGGATAGCTTGGTTGATGTTGTCGAGACGGCAATCAGGGAAAATAAAACATCTAAATGTGTTGAGGTCAACCCGATCAAGCCTTGGATAGATGGCAGATTGCGTGATATGATATGACACAAGCGCAGACTATGGCAGAGATATACCAGACGTGAACGGGTGAAGGATTTCACTGAGCACCGCAGTTTTTCCAACCGTTTATCCGTGGCAATTGACAATGCAAAGAAACAGTTTGAGAGTAATGTAGTTTCCTCCAACAACAGGAAAAACTTTTTTAAATATGTGCGATCGTTTCTTGGGACGAAGACCTCGATTTCGATGGTTAGAGGAAGCTCTGGCGCGATTTGTAGTGATCTCGGACAGTCTGCTGATGCCTTGGCCGAGTCATTCGCTTCATTATTCACGGTTGAGCCTGATGGACCAATAACAGCAGTCAGCAGTGAATGCGTTTAAGAACAGATTAGACCGACATATAAGACATTCGTAATCATCCAATACCTGAGTTTTGTTCTGTTTCTGAATCATTTCTTTTTTTTTCCTGTATTCAAGATTTGTTTTGTATAAATTGATTTTTTTTCGTATTTGAGCTTGCAGAGGCTTTGCCTCAGCTCTTAACATTGTACAAATAATAATAAAAGTTAAACCGCACGGGTGTTGTTTGGTTTCTGCCACGCCACATGGGGGATGACGTCCCCACGGCTCGAATTACCTGGGCCACCAAGGTTAAATGGTGGCATACCCATGAAAATGGAGAAAATATTAAGCCAGCGACAAGAAGTGGAAACCGATATCATAGCAGAAGATCGAAATGCCACTCCACCTGCTTATGTTATCATACGAAAAAACTACTTGACAGGACAGGAACTGTATGAGATCAAAAGAGAAATGGGCCATACAATCAATCAAGATCAGATTGCCGGAAATCATAATGAAGAACTTGGCCAGACGCTGGAGAGACCAGCAGAGAGGACAAGAGAACTGCCTGTCACCCGAACTGCTCACCAAGACTGCCCACAATATCGCCAACTGTAGTACACCTTCTTCAGTAACCTGGCGCAATACGAAGCTACAGATCCGCTCAACCGCCCCATCCTTCCAAAATTGAAGTTTATCTCGACGGCCAAAAATAACATCGAGTGGCTCATCGAAATATTGGCAGAACACCTCCGCACTCAATGGACGCTGGATCAAGTCCACTTATCCCTGTACTGTGCCGCCATCACAGTAATCGGACAAAATGGGCAATAGATCTACCTACATCCCCAGAACCAGTGAACAGAACGTTAAAAATGAAACTCCGGCCTGGAAAAAAAGATTAATGCAGGACGTCGATAAACTTCGAGGAAAAGTTGATGCCTTGGATGAGTTCCTGAAAGATAATAAATCGCGTAAAGTTTTAAAATAAGAGCGAAAATTAGCCACATCCGCAGGGCTGGACCTGGAATCTCCACGACATAGAGAGTTGATAGTTGACCTGAAAGATCGCTTGAGACAACAAGCTAAAGCGAAAGGTGCACGCCTACGAAGATACAACGAGTTATCGAAGCGAAAACAAGAAAACGCTGAATATGTGAGAGACAGAAAGAAGTTCTTTAGAAGTCTTGAAAAGCCATCCGAAATCACGTCCAATCAGCATACTGGCATCAGCAATGACGAATTTCGGCAATATTGGAGTTCATTATGGTCGGAGAGTGGTCAATTTCAGAGAAATACTAGCTGGCTGAGGGACATTAAACACCATGCATCCGAAATCGTTGAAATGAGGACTGATATTTTCACAGTCGAGGAAATTTCCAACATTATCAAAAACACTAGTAACTGGAAAGCGCCAGGACCCGATCGACTTCAGAACTTCTGGGTTAAACAGTTTCCAGCATGTTTCCCAAGTTTGGCTAGATGTTTTTCAGAGGCGCTAGAAGACCCCTTCAAAGTACCAGCTTTCCTCACTCAAGGCAATACCTACATGCTCCACAAAAAAGGATACCGCAACAATCCAGAAAACTACAGACCAATAACTTGTTTGTCAGTGGTGTACAAGCTGTTCACGTCACTTGTAAATAATACGATATATCGCCATTGTGAAGCCAATAATATTCTGGAAAATGAACAGAAAGGCTGCTCTCGAGGATCTGCAGGATGTAAACATCAACCCACTATAGACGCTGTAGTGCTAAAGCAAGCCCAAGCGAGAAGGAGGAATTTAAGTCTTTGTTATATCGACTATCAGAAGGCCTTCGATACGGTGCCCCACGATTGGCTTGTGAAAGTACTGGAGATCTATAAGGTCTGCCCGAAAATAAAAGCCGTTCTTCAACATCTTATGAGTACATGGAGAACGAATATTCTTATAAACAACATCAATGCTGGAACCGTAAAAATATCGAGGGGGATATTTCAGGGAGATGCCCTGTCACCGATGTGGTTTTGTATGGCACTGAATCCTCTGTCCACTCTTTTGAAGAACACTAACAGAGGATACAGACCAGCAATGAGGAATCCGCGAAAACGGTCCCATTTATTGTATATAGATGACCTGATACTATTCGGCGAGAACCAAAAACAACTTCACTCGCTGATAGATATAGTGAGCTCCTTCAGCAAAGACATTGACATGTCTTTTGGCCTCGATAAATGTGCCATAATCAACATCAGAAAGGGTAATATCGAGAACACCCAGGAAAATTTTCAGGACATCCACAGTATGTTGTCAGAAGAGACCTACAAGTATCTGGGTATTCCTCAAAATCAACGGATTGACCACACCCGTTTGAAGGCTGAGTTCACTGCGAAATATAAAAACCGGGTGACCAAGGTGCTCAACACCAAGCTGTCTGCTAAAAACCAGATCGATGCCTTGAACTCTTGGGCTACGCCTGCTCTGACCTACACTTTCGGAGTCTTGAAGTGGTCAGATGCTGATCTGAATGAGTTGGACCGACTCACCTGTCGCCTAATGACAAAGTTCCGATGTCTGCACACCAATGCATCGGTGAAAAGGCTTTATCTACCCAGAAGAGATGAAGAGGTCTGTTGAACATCTATAAACTCTGCAGAACCCAGGAGAAAAACTTGAGGCAGCGACTGCTCGAGTCTGAAGATAGCCTGATGAAACTGGTGACAACAGAGGATAATGGATACACACTTCTGAATCTACAACACAGAGAACTGACATTCGATATCACCACCAGAAGCGAAGATAAAAGTATATGGCGGTAACAAGCTCTGCACGGCAGATTCCCCAAACACCTTGAAGGGGAAAATGTCGATAAATTTGCTTCTTTGTCGTGGTTGAATGCGGGACAATTGTACCCTGAAACTGAGGGATTTCTGACGGCTATCCAAGATCGAGTTATAAGAACTCGCAACTACGAGAAGCACTGTTTGATGCTGAACGTGGAGGACAAATGCAGGAAGTGCGGCGCAGTTGGCGAGTCTATTGAACATATAATCGCAGGTTGTCGAGTTCTTGCCGACAATGCATATCTGGGCCGACACAACCAAGTGGCAAAAATTGTTCACCAGCAGTTAGCTCTTAGGCATGGTTTTTTGGAGACTTGTCCGCCATATTATAAGTATTAACCTGCAGCAGTGTTGGAAACGGATTGATGTTGATGTGTCAAGATGGCGTCCGAAGACGACGAATTGTCGGATGCTCTGAGCGAAAATATAGAAAACACTTCAAACAAAGCTAGTTTAGCAGTAAATTTCAAGTGCTGTGCAAAGAAAACATGCAAAACAGTAGTTTGCATCAACTGCCTGGCAATGTATCACTCAAGCTGTGCCAAGGCCTCAAATAACCTGAAAATCTTAGGCGGCAACAAAATAATATGCTGCAAAGCAACCAATATGATGGAGAAAACACAAGCAGAAGTCAAGGAATTAAATGATATAAACAGTATGTTAGTGAACAAAAACAAAATTCTGGAAGACATAGTCGAGATTCTTGAGAAGATCGAAATGCCACTCCACCTGCTGGCTCGACCACCGTGAGGAGGACTGCCCGCAGGGGAGCTCGCAACGCACGTATCAAGTGGAGCCGCGAAATGAATTGCGAGCTTTTTATTACGTGAACAATTGTGAGGACAAACCACTTCGTGGATGGGGATATACTCCCACTATACCGAGTTCACCGGGAGGTATCCGGAACTTCAGCTGACGGAAGGGAATCATTCAAGAGAAATCTTCAAAGGATCGAATTATTCCAGAGGATCGCGGGATATGCACAGCAGGCTGTGGATTTGCAAACCTGTCACATCGTGCGAAAATTCCTGAACTGGTGGGAGGAACTGAAATGCTTTTTCACTGGTTCATAGAAGTAATACCAGCTCAAGCTGAGAACGGGAGACCGATGAAGAAAATAATAATATAGAGGAAACTCTATGGCTAATAACATTCCAAGGCAAACAGTCCTGCAGATAAACAAAAAAAGGAAATATTCGTGCACCTAACCGGAGTTTATTGAAAACTTGATCATCAATACCCAAAACAGATTTTTTCATCTCAATATAATGAATCAGACGAAAGTAATAATACACCACAAACACGACCGAGAGTACCAGAATCACCTCCTATTTTTATACAGGGTGTCACAAATTTCAACTAAATGAGCAAAAAGCTATCTGCAGCCATAGGCATCCGAAAATAAGCACACGCCACCTAGCGACAATCAAAGTGACTGAAAATCTTGCATTGCGCTTTGTGTTATATTCTACAAATATTCATATTTTAAATCATTTTGATAGTTATGAGTCGTTCGAATCGCTATTGTTCAGTTCCTCAATGCTCTTCCTGGGAAAAAGGTTCAAATATCAATTTCCATGCTTTCCCTCAAACTGGTGATACATATCGTGTTTGGGCAGAAATTAAATTGGGGAGTAAAGTGCTGATGGATCAACAAAAAGCTCGGCCACTGAAACTCAAAATCCGTAAACCAGTGACAAGAAATATGAAAGTATGTCCCCTGCATTTTATCGATGATGATTATTTTTATCGAAGTAAGCACAGATTACACATAAAATTTTAGGTTATATTTATGGAAATATTCATCGAATGCGATGTGGGTCTGAATTGAGTGTGCTTCTTCTTCTTCCTGTGCGGTGCCTTTCGTTGGCCGAACGTAGGCCTTATGGCCCATTGTTCATACCGCATTTGTGTAATACTGGAGAGACTCAGACCGGAAGGCACGCTGACACGAATGCCGCGAGCCGACAAGAAGGAGTCTCTCTCGCCATAGAGATGGAAGGTGTAGGGTTCCCTAGGTGTGTTAACCTCAGTAAAGATAAGTTGAACAGATGACCAGTTAGAGAACCAGTCACCAGAGACAATTGCTTCCTCTCGAGAATCAATAGCTTTTTGACCTCCGGCTTCGACGAAGGTCCCTTGATAAGGAGTCTCGACTGCTTGAGATCCGTTCTCGTGTTCCACTCAGAGGAGAATTGAGTGTGCTACTCCGAAGACACTTGATTTTGTCAGGAGTGGAAGAATTCAACTTTCCATATAATCAAAAATGGACACGGTACACTGCATGTGTACTCCAAAGTGAGTACTTTCGAAACACCGTAAGGAAAACCGAATGTACGTAGAGATCTGTTTTTTGAAAGAACCAAACAGATAATCTTATGCTCAGGCACTTAGACAACACAAAGAAAACAACGAAGATTTCACTCCATACCAAAATCCAAATTCATTAGAAACAATGGTGACCAGTTTCCTAACAGACTTCAAATCTATGATCACTTGAATGATGAACCAAAACCAGATTATACTTAATCTGCCATCAACGATTGTTAATGAACTTCATCAAATTCAAAATGGCTAAGGTCATCCGAATAGCTTCGTGGAACGCATAAATTTCTTGACCATAAACAGCTCATGGTGGCTCATCAACACTCATCCCAAGAAGTCTCAGACAACAATGGCTAATTATGTAACTGAAGAGATGCAAACGACAAACATTAGAGTGCGAACAGAACCATGGAGTTTCCACATATCAGCGATCTACCAACTCACCACCTCGACATAATATATCCAAACATCAATATGACACATTCTTCCTAAATTTCCAGCAACGATTTCTAATTGGAGGAGACTGAAACGCAAAGCATACTTATTGGGTAGCACGACTTATAACCCCCAAAGAACGAAATTTAATGAAGGTAATAATAAACAGCAACCTCGAAGTAATTTCACCTGGCACCCCTACATACTGGCCAACTGATTTGAGCAGAATCCCCGACATAGTAGCCTACTTCTTAACTAATGGTAGCCAAACCGACTACATAGAGGTAGATCACTCACCAGTCTTGAAAACCCCTAGCATATAAGCCAAATTCATTGAGATTAGACCTACACGCACAACCAAAAAATAAATTGGGATCTATTTAAACGAAATACTTACTGAAGACATCAAACTCGATATTGACTTTAAACGACCAGAACATTTAGAGGCAGTGGCGAACTATGGAACAGAAATGATTCAACAAGCAGCATGGAAAAGCAGGCCGTCACAACCAAAAAAAATCCCTAAATAGACCTATCTCTACAAAGATGGCAAAGATCACGCAATCCCCTGGACAAAACCATTTACAACCGATTCATTAGAAAACTACATCAAACTTTGCAGATATATTTCAACTCAGAATTCGAGAATCACATTGAGAATATTAATGATAACAGTGAACACAACATCTGGAAAGACACAAAACAGTTTAAAAGACTTATACTGAAAAAATCACCGATCAAAAAGTCGAACGGACAATGGGCCAACTCTGATGAAGAAAAGTCGAACACATTTCCAGCTCATACTCACAAGTATTCACTCCGAACGATCCCTATCCAGGTATAAGTAATTTGGAATTTTTAGATGTATCGTGCCAAATGTCACTCCCTATAAAACCTTTCAAACCTAGGGTACTAGTCACGGTGCCACTGGTATCGAAAATGGTGTCTCAATATTGATGAAAGCAAATCCGTGCACGTCACATTCATCTATACCATGCATGGCCAAGAGGTCGACCGCGATCTACCGGTCGACCGCGAAGTCGATTCTGGTAGCCCCCGAAAGATGAATAAACTGAAAATAGTTAATTCTATTCGAGCCAGAAGTTTGCAAAGGCGCCAATTCAGAGCCCTACTTGAAGAGACTGAGGCCGAACACTCTGATCTTTTGCTACATACGGATGTAGATAGCTTAGCCGTGGTGCTTTTTTAAAGAGGTTTCGCAAATTATTGCCAGAAATCAAAATTTTTATCCAATCAAAAGGAGAAGAGGTACCTGAGCTTGAAGATGAAAAATGGCTCATGATGTTGGCATTTCTTTTTGACATAACGGAAAAACTCAATGAACAGAACCTAAATCTTCAAGGGAAAAACAAGAATGTGATTGATATGCCGACTTCGATTAAAACATTCAAAAGTCAGATTGAAGTAGGATGCATCTCAATAGAAGAGTCCCTTCAACTCTTACCTGTAAGCTTTAATCCTAATGAATATATCCTCAAAATATTAGATTTCACGAAAGTCTCCTTTCCCTTATGTTTTCATCAATGCTTCTTTGCTATGAATCTATGAATAAGAGATTTCAAAATCTAAAGTATCTAATAAAACATCTCATTTTTGATAATTCACACAATATTCAAGGCAAAGCCAACGCAAAATCCTCAGCGAAATTCTCATAAGGATCGTAGAATTCAAATTCTCCATAAAAACTTTTTGGTGGGGATATCTTATTCATAGCAAAGAAGCATTGATGAAAACATAAGAAAAAAAAATCATGACTCCTAAAGGAGACATCTAATATTGTTAGGATATATTCATTAGGATTAAAGCTTTCAGGTAAGAGTTGAATCATTGCGAAAAAAAGGGAAGTGATTTTTAGGTATTTTTAAACAGTTGACCAGCATGAATTATTCCTGAAATGTTTTAATTCTCTCTTGTAAACTCTAGCTTACAGTCGTCCGCAAGAAATATTTTTGAACACAAGTAGACCTCGGAGTTCAAAAGTTTGGCCACCCCTGATCTATACTAATATTATAAAGAGGAAAGATTTGTATTTTTGTTTGTTTGATACGAATAGTCTCAAAAACTACTGAACCGATTTCAAAAATTCTTTCACTCTTAGAAAGCTACATTATCCCTGAGTGACATAGGCTATACTTTTTACCCGAAAAAAATAAGGATACCTACTACAACATCAATAATTACAAAAAAACAGCCATAATCAGCTATTTTCACGTGCGCTGCAAAAACCGTCCGACTTACGTGGATACAATGTATGACGGAAATGTACCTCTTAAATAGTTCTACGAAAAAGTCCGCGATAGCATATATCTGTCTCTCAAGATTGACTTGCTATTACCTGTTTATGGTAATCAGATGTTTTCCAAAATTATGCACTATTTGGGAGTGTGTTTTGAGAATAGGGTATTGATCCTCATCCAACCTAATACGTTATTTATCCCCAGTATTTAATTTAGAACGAAATTGCCCTTCACATCATACAATTACAACAAGTACATCAAAAGATATGGCAGGTTGAAGTGTTGAAGATGAAACCGCCGCGTGAAATAAATTTCTACACGGGCGAAGCTGGGACGGCCTGCTTGTAATGAATAAAGTCAGAATACGCGGAAACCGAATACCAATACGATCCGAAGCATCCACTGGAAACAACACATCCAAGCCAAAAAGAAGGAAGTAAACTTTGAAAATGAATTCTTTCATCAGTGTGTCGACTAATCATATAAACGTATCAAACGTAACACTATGTTTTAATATTTTTATTCTATAGGCGATCGATTTCGGTCAAATGACCATCATCAGGTCAGCTGAAACAAATAGTTAACAGTCAAAAATATCATTCTCTTTATATTTTCCGCAAGAACATTGAATTGAGGTTATGAAATCGACTAGAAAATGCAGAAATGTGCAACGTACCGTCAATCGAAGTAGTTACAGAAGACGGCGATTCTTTCATCAAAGAATATCAACAGTAATAAAATTTATCTCTATCCTTCAATATCTATATAATAATATCCAATTCTCAATCAAAAACTATTTGAAGCGGCGTGAATTCATCTGACGATGACGAAAGGAAAAAGGAAACGAGAACTGCACGAAAGATAAGATGTGATGTGTCAAAATTTCAGCGGGAATATTTAAAGATTAGGTCGATAAGTAAAAGGGGGTTATGAGCTTGAAAATGTTTTTCGAAGTATTAAAATCTAATGAGTTATTTAAAAGATGATTGTCATTTTTTTCTCTTCAATATCTCAAATTGTTCAAGAAGTGTTGTTTGAAAGTAATAACCTTCAGCATGCAAAATTTCAAGGTTTTCAAAACTTGTGTTATGTTTATGTTATTTCAAGTGTTCTCCTAGAGCTGAGTGAGGTCTATTTTTCTGGTGTTCATCAAATCTTTTTTTCATGTTGCGGGTTGTCATACCTATATAAAAGGATTCGCAATCTGTACATGATATCTTATATACTCCGCTGATTTGTTCTTCATTAATTTTAACTCTGCAGTTAACTAGCATATTTTCTAGGGTTTTATGTCGTTTATTCGACAAGTCGAAATTATATTTTTTAGCGATATTGACAATTTATGATTTAAGTTTACAAAAAAGGGTGTTGAAATGAAACGTCTTTCAGTCAGAATATGTGGGTAAATCTTGTTAATAATTATTTTTTTTTTATAAATCTTGAAATGTTATCTAAAAATTCTTTCTTATATTGATTGTTGTTTCCAATTTGATAAATGGTCTTTAGTTCCTTGTTATAATTCTCTTCAGATGAGGGAATATTAAGTAGTCTTCTGCATAAAAATGTGAAGGCTGCTTTCTTTGCAGGGGGTGCATGGTATGCACTATATGAAATGATTGAATCAGTTTGTGTGGATTTCCTGTAAATGTCAAACGAAAAAACATTATCACTGTTCAAGGTGACAGTTGATTGATTGATTGATTTATAAACTGACAAACAAGAGACCGGGTTAGCGCTTGGCCTCCCTGTGACACTGCGACCAACTTGGGTCTATTGTATCACTCTTTCGTCAGTGGTTCCTCACGAGAATAGGTTTGTGTCCTTTATCAGGTTCAGTAGCCTTTTTATGAGGTTTTTCGGATTCATTCCCGTTTCCGGATTGATTTCACCGAAGATTCTGTGGCGCCTTCTTCCCAAGGCGTCGCATTCAAAGATTATGTGAGAGGCTGTTTCTTCCTCTTCGCCGCAGAGTCTGCAATCCACGGGTTCTCCAAGTATTCCTATGGTGTTCAGATGTTTTCTGAGGCCGCAGTGTCCCGTTAGTAGACCTACTATTATGCGTGCCTTTGTTCTGTTTAGATTCAAAAAGTCAGCTGTCAAGGTTTGGCTTGTGCGTCCTACCATGGCTTTGCTGTGTGTTTGCCCGTCGCTCTGTTCCCAGTGTTGTCGGTGTCTTTGTTTTATCCACTCCTCAATCAGGGTCCTGCATCGGTTTTTGCTGATTCCAAGCACAGGTTCTGGCCCTGTGAATGGCGTTTCAGATGCTTGTCTTGCTAACTGGTCTGCTTTTTCGTTGCCTGCTATTCCCTTGTGACCTGGCACCCACATCAAAGTGACCTTGTTGTGTTTTGCCAGCTCCAGAAGGTCCCGGAGGCATTCCCAGACGAGTCTAGACTTTATCTGTGTCGAGTTGAGAGCTTTGATGGCGCTCTGGCTGTCAGAGAGAATGTGGATGTGTTTTCTTTGGTAGCCACTTTCCAGGTTCTTCTGTATGCATGTCCTAATGGCATATGTTTCAGCTTGAAATATCGTGGCGTGTTTGCCGAGAGGTATTATGTAATCCCTTCTTGGCCTCACTCCATGTATTCCCGCCCCTGTTCCTTCATCTGTCTTAGAACCGTCTGTGTACCAAACTATCTCTGCAGATGATTGTGATTCTATACTCGAGTCCCATCTGTTCCAGTCGAGCTGTATTTTGAATGGTTTTTCGAATGAGTATTGAGGTTGCATGTAGTCTGAAATCATATTAAGTAGGTGACAGTTAGATCGAGGAAATTAATAGAATTTGAATTCGATTTCTCCAAAGAGAATTTAACCTTAAATTTGGAATTATGAGGTCGAAAAAGTTGGTAAGTTCCAAATTAGTACCTGACCATACACAAAAGATGTCATCCACATATCTCTTCCATAAAATGATATTGTTATTTCCTGGTAACTTCATGATTTGTTTTTCTACTTTATCTATGTCCGCTATAAGTCCACTGGATGGTAGACCCATTGGCAAGCCGTCTTTCATTGACACCGCGTTTACATTAGTCAAGTGAGTTGATCAAGTCAGTTGAATTGAAAGCGAATTGAATGTGTAAACCCCCAATTCGTTTCACTCGATCGTCTGAATTGAACGGCTTCTAAGTTGGAGCATGGTCAACTTTGTGGAAGTCACTTGAATTCAACTGACTTGATCAACTCACTTGACTAATGTAAACGCGCCATGAATAGACCGATTCATTAAAATGAAAAAGTTCTGCCTTGTAACCAATTGACAAAGTTTCGTAATATTATTTATGTCTGCAGAGCCTAGATTATTGTCAGATCCACTGTATTAAATCAAACATTCTTCTATCAAACTAAGTGATTCCGCTACTGGAACATTGGTATACAAATTAACGATGTCAAATGAAACCAGAGTGTACACTCCACAGGGATCTAGTCCAGTCGTTTCAATACTTTTTATCAACTCTAAAGAATTCTTAATCGAAAAATTTGATCTATATTTAAGTTTATTAATAAAAAAGCGGTTGATAAATTTAGAAATTTTATCACATGGTGAGGAAACTGTGGAGGTTATAGGTCTTATGCTTTTATCAGGCTTATGCAATTTTATCAAACTATATAATCTCGGAAGAAGAGGATTTTTTTTTCTTTTATGGAATGAATTGTTTCACCGTACTTTTGGAGGATTGGAAGAGTTTTCTTTATAGTTTCGTTTACTTTACTACAATATCTCAAAAAAGGGTTTTTTTCTGCATTCTGTTATTTCATTGTCTTCAAAAAATTTGAATGACTTATCAATATATGATTTCCTATCTAACAAAAATAACCTGCGTTTTTATCTGCTTTGGTCATTATGAGATTGTTTTCATCAATTTTCTTCTGCAATTTCTTAGTAGTTCTTTGTAAAAAGATGTTCAGTTTAAGCTGTTCGCGGTTGCATACCTCTACCTTTTTGTCTTTGAAAGATTTTGGGGTTTCTGCTGTCCTCTGCAATTGAACCATAATATGGGTTGCTCCTAGTCTGCACTTCAATGTCAATAGCAGTCTTGAAAACATACAATGAACGAGGTATTGGAGAAAATGTATGTCCTATATTAAGAATCTTCATTTCATCGTCGTCTAGATTCACGTTGATGAGATTGGTAAATCTGCTATGGAATATATGACAATTCTGTCCTGATGTGTTAGTGCTGTCTGGAATTATTGCTGTTCGTGTTCGTAGAAGATTTTTCTTATTATCTATCAGTCTTTTGAGTTTTAAACGTCTCTTTTGATCTGATTCGTAATTGCTGTAGTAAATTTCTTCTTCCAGACTGTTGACGAGTATTTCATATTCAATTGTACGTAAATATTTGAGTAAGTGATGATGAAGGAACTCAAGCTTTGAATCAACCATGCCAAATTCACGAAGTTGTCGTCGAATTTCTTTTTTCAGCAAGGTTGTCTGTGTCTCCTGTTTGAATCTGGATGGTATTTAGGGGTGACTTCGTGTTGTTTGCATCCTTGGAGATAATCAAGATGTTGAATGATTAGATGTCTTCTGTTCAAAATATACTTCAGCTGCCGGAAGACATTGGATAGCTCCAATTTTTGAACTTTGAAAATGAATTGTCATTTTTTCTCTTCAATATCTCAAATTGTTCAAGAAGTGTTGTTTTAAAGTAATTAATTACCTTCAGCATGCAAAATTTCAAGGTTTCCAAAACTTGTTTTATGTGTATGTTCTTTCAAGTGTTCTCCTAGAGCTGAGTGAGGTCTATTTTTCTGGTGTTCATCAAATCTTTTTTTCATGTTGCGGGTTATCATACCTATATATAGTTTTAACTCTGCAGTTAACTAGCATATATTCTAGGGTTTTATGTCGTTTATTTGACGAGTCGAAATTATATTTTTTAAGCGATATTGACAATTTATGATTTAAGTTTACAAAAAAGGGTGTTGAAATGAAATGTCTTTCAGTCAGAATATGTGGGTAAATCTTGTTAGTAATTAATTTTTTTTATAGATCTCAAAATGTTGTCAGCTCAAGGAGAACACTTGAAAGTGTTCTTTCAAGGAGAACACTTGAAAGTGTTCTTTCAAGTGTTCTCCTAGAGCTGACAACATTTTAAGATAAAACAAGTTTTCAAAACCATGAAATTTCGCATGCTGAAGGTTATTACTTTAAAGCAACACTTCTTGAACAATTTGAGATATTGAAGAGAAAAATGACAATAATCTTTTAAATAACTCATTAGGTTTTAATACTTCGAAAAACATTTTCAAGCTCATAACCCCTTTTTACTTATCGACTTAATATTTAAATATTCCCGCTGGAATTTTGACACATCACATCTTATCTTTCGTGCAGTTCTCGTTTCCTTTTTCCTTTCGCCATCGTCAGATGAATTCACGCCGCTTCAAATAGTTTTTGATTGAGAATTGGATATTATTATAGAGATATTGAAGGATAAAGATAAATTTTATTGCTGTTGATATTCTTCGATGAAAGAATC
Organism: Adalia decempunctata; assembly: GCA_951802165.1. Lineage (NCBI taxonomy): Eukaryota > Metazoa > Arthropoda > Insecta > Coleoptera > Coccinellidae > Adalia > Adalia decempunctata. Next base: position 53,808,903 of record OX637697.1, read on the forward strand.
GCCGTCTTCTGTAACTACTTCGATTGACGGTTCGTTGCACATTTCCGCCTTTTCTAGTCGATTTCATAACCTCAATTCAATGTTCTTGCGGAAAATATAAAGAGAATGATATTTTAGACCAAGGGTCTCCAAACTACGGCCCGCGGGCCAAATCTGGCCCGCCAGTGTTAAGAATCCGGCCCGCGAAAGCTCATCAGCTTATATATGTATACAGGGTGTCCCAAGTTCGAGTGCCTATTAGACGTTTCTGGAGAACTGGATTATTTGAAATCTGAAAATTAGGATTATGATATTGACTCTACAGACCTAAAATATTTTTGGAGCCTGACAATTTCTGGTTGTACAGGGAGTGAAAATAAATTTGTTCAAACATTTTTTTTTTCAAATTTTTTCGTTTATGATATGATTGAGTATTCAATGCTGAATACATTTCTATTGAAAACATCGTATTTGATCGAATAGTTTTCGAAATATCGAAAAAAAACCTGAAAAAAGTCAAATATTCATAGTCAGTATCATGATTATTTTTCTTCTTCTGGACATCCCGAGTGCAAAACTGTTCTCACAACGTGAAAGTAGAAGATTGAAGAATGTGGAAAGATCATGCTCATTTTGAATTTCATAAATATCAACACAGGGTGTATCAAATTTTGTGTCGAAAATTATGATCGATAATTGGCCATCTGAAATTTGGGATTATGATATTGTTCGAAATTATCTACAGACCTAAAACATTTTCAGAGCCAGAGCACTTCCAGTTATACAGGGAGTGAAAATAAATTTGCTCAAAAAATTTTTTTTCAATGTTTTCGTTTCTGATATGATAGAGTATTCAGTGCTGAATACATTTCTGTTAAAACCATTGTATTCATTCGAATAGTTTTCAAAATATCGAAAAAAAACCTGAATAAAAGTAAAATATTCATAGTCAGTATTATGTTCATTTTTCTTATTCTGGACATCCTGAGTGTTAACCGTTTTCACAATGTCAAAGTAGAAGAATGTGGAAAGGTCATGCATCTTTTGAATTTCATAAATATCATCACAGGGTGTTTCAAATTTCGTGTCAAAAACTGTGATCCAAAATTGACCATAACTTCTGTTTTTCAAATTAGAACCCTATTTTTTTATGATTGCGTTTGATTCTGCGAAGAAAAATAATGATAGCACTTTCAGATGCTCTTGCTCCTAAATTCCGAGGTATTGGAGCTGTTCTGGATTTATGTTGTACCTAGAGTCAAATTCATCTTATTTTTTGCATGAGAATATTCTGTGATCATAGAAGATAAATTAATTCACAAGTGACAGGTCTAATTATCAGTTGTTACTATGGTTTCAATGTTTCAAAAGGATATTCATCGAATCTGTTTAGATTTGATGAATTTGAATCTACGTACGACATGAATCCAGAAAAGCTCAAATAACACGGGAATTACTGAATTGAGGAGCAAGAGCATCTGGGGGGGGGGGCTATCATTATTTTTCTTTTTAGAATCCAACGGAATAATAAAAAAATAGGGTTCTAATTTGAAAAACAGAAGTTATGGCCAATTTTGGATCACAATTTTCGACACAACATTTGAAACACCCTGTGATGATATTCATGAATTCATTCTTCTACTTTGACGTTATGAGAACGGTTTACACTGGGGATGATCAGAATAAGAAGAATGAACATAATACTGACTATAAATATTTGACTCTTTTCAGGTTTTTTTACGATATTTTGAAAACTATTTGAATGAATACAATGGTTTCAACAGAAATCTATTCACCATCGAATACTCCATCATATCAGAAACGAATAAATTGAAAACAAATTTTTTTGAACAAATTTATTTTCACTTCCTGTACAATCGGAAGTGTTCAGGCTCCAAAAATATTTTAGGTCTGTAGAAAATTTCGAACAATATCATAATCCCAATTTTCAGATTTCAAATATGTCCAGTTCCCCAGAAACGTCTAATAGGCACTCGAATTTGGGACACCCTGTATATTATTACTGTTGCTGTAATATGTTGGATAAAAAGCACAGAATGATGGTAATTCGGCTTTATTCACTTACATGCTAGGTGAAGCCTATTAACAAGCAAAATATAGAATTCAACATAAGAAAAAAAACCGCTCAAATATTTTGGCCCTCCGCATTTGCTGGAGTAAGCATTATGGCCCTTAGGCTAAAAAGTTTGGAGACCCCTGTTTTAGACTGTTAACCATTTGTTTCATCTGGCCTGATGATGGTCATTTGACCGAAATCGATCGCCTATAGAATGAAAATATTAAAACATAGTGTTTTTCTCATTTGTTACGTTTATATAAGGAAGTAAAAATTAAAATCCGCCAAATGTATTGGCTTATAGACAGGAAGTTCAAACTATCCCTCCAATATGCAAAGGATTCAGTCAAAAATATTACGCTCACTAGCAGACGCATCCTGGTATGTTTCCAAACATTCATAACGCTGAATAAGATCGATTATTGTTATGTTCAGTGAATCTTTTCATTGCAGAACGGGTTTATTCCAACATAAAAGGAAGGGCATTCAGCACAAGATATTTTATAAATACCACTGCATTGTTAATTTCTCCATTTTTTCTTGATATTGATCAAAAGATTCTCTAAGGTCTGATGACGCTTGTTGACTTGGGTGTACTTATGTTTTTTAGTCGGTTTCGTGGGTACTAATGAAAAGATCAACTCATCGCTTGAAAGACATAATTACACCCTAGTCAACAAGCGTCATCAGAGCTTAGAAAATGTTTGCTTTTGTTCATATTTCGCGCTCTTCAGATGTATTTGACGAACGAAGACTCCGAAGAATGTACGCATCTCGTTATCTATTTCCTGCTGTTCGTTTTCCTGCTTTTTTCATTGATAAATTATATTCTTTGTTTATTGTATTCGAGGGTTGTTCCTGAGTTTGGAAATATCAAGTCAATAAAAAAAGGAAAAATCTGCCCCTCTGTTTGTGCATATTCAATTTATTTATATTATATTAATTCGCTGACTGTGAGTAAAATATTGCTAATTTATAACTTTGAAATAAACAATGTATATATTTTAAAATGTGTTCGTTAATTTGTATGTTACTTTCAGCTGGCCTGATGATGGCTTATGGCCGCAATAGATAGCCAATGGAATAATTTTACATAAAAAAGTGTGTTTTCTTCCACTATCCTGACCCTGGTAACATTATTTTCTGTAAATTCTTTCAAACTGATTTGCCTTCGTATTGGGTACTATCTCGGATATACTGATAACTAATCTATATTATTTCAGAGTGTAACAAACAAATCTCTTATTGATTATGCGTCGAATATAATACTTGATGAGTGTGAAGAAAATGGAAGCTACTCCTATCACTATCACATTCTGCTGAAATATCTCGCAAAAACAGATTATAGACCGAAGAATTGGAATAATATAATACAAAGAATAAAGAAGATAGACATTTCAGCAGTAGAGCACATAAATCTACTCAATACAGCAATAGTTTTAGGTTACCATCAAGTGTTTGATGAGAAAGTTATTTTGAAAATTTTCAACGAAGAACTTGATAACATTCCTCGAAGAAAAAGTATAATCAATTCATACCTTACATTATACCACTCAATAAAATTGTATAAACCAGAGCTGAAACCAAATAAGTTCCAACCGAAAGATTACATGGATCAGATAAGTGTGCCAAGAGAATTTCCCTTAGAGGGGGCACTCTTTAGTGCTTTTGGTGGAGATAAGTATGTTAAATCTGGGATGTATTCGAAGGAGGGAATTTTCATAGGTAAGTCGTAGGCCCTAAGAATAGGTTCTCAACAATTTTTTGAAACAACCTCTAAATCTCAATAACATAACATAACATAATATTTATTCAATGAAAAGACTCATTTATTCCTGACCCTCAAACAGCATGAAGCTGGTATCAGAAAGTACATTCACATTAATATCTTTCACAAACAACAATAATTCTCAATGATAATCAGCCTTGTGAAGAAAAAAAAATATTAAATTCTTTATACAGGGTGAGCCTTTGACTTGTACATATAGTTTAACTGAAGATACTTGAGGCCAAGAGAAACCTTTTTTTCATTTTCCATTTTTCCGAATTCGGCTCTGTTAAAGAGATATAGCCATTTGAAAAAACAATGGGCCAAATACGTGACAAAAACACTCAGTTTTGTCCGATTATATCTGCAATTGAAAAGCCATATTTTTCCCACCTAAATAAGTTCCTCTTTCGATTTTCCTGAATATTAGTTCGTGAACACGAATAATTTGTTAATATTTTCCTCGATATTTTGAAACGATCTCGTAAAAAATTGGGTTGTCACTAACCTATCATAACTCCATTATCCTAGATCATAGGATTCGAGGTGAATGACCTTACCTAACCCATCCTCTGTGATAGTTCACAGAACTTTAGAGAAGACGATGCCAGATTGCCGATTTTCTCTCAAAACAATGGTATAGGTGAAACCAAGGAAGCAGTACGTCCCCTATCGTTAACGGATGAACTATCGCAAGGGCACTAGTTTTGTTCACTTTTTGCTGAAGGCGTCTAGGCGTTACCAAACGAGTAGTTCTGATTCTCGCCGATATAGCGCTACGATCTTATTTTCAGTCGCCTATAACGGTGCGCTGCGATGTAGCCGCCACCTGAAGGACCGTTAACAATTAATTTTCGAAAGAAACTGTGCTTATAAAATGTGGAATTTCATGCTTCTTAGAATTCGATTTCAATTCGTGGGATTTTATGATTAAAGATCTCTACATCAAACGTTTTTCCATCATAGAGATTTTAGTCTTGACGAAGTTTGATAAACATTCTGACAACATTGTTAATTTGTTAAGAGATCAGATGAGAAATAATATTCGATGATATCATTGAGTTTGAATATATATATTAATATATTTGATATGTATATTAAAACTCAATGATTATATTCAATTCAGGAAAGCATTAAGATTTTTTATGAAATTCATGATTTTTTCCTCAAATTTCATCGTATACAATTAGGAGTAACTCGAAAACGACGCGTTTTATTGAAAAAACATAAAAATACTTTTATTTTCTAAAATGGTTGTATCTTTCGAAAATATGAAGCGTTTTTTTTTTCAAGTGGTTTTATAGTATTTTTTTGCGTGAATTTATGAGTCTGCTACGTAGTAACTTTTATACAAGGAAAAATATTGAATGAGTTTTAATTGAAGAATATGCACCATGAAGTAAAACATGAGTAAACAATCAACCAAAATTCAGTTCATTCGAAATATCGGTTCCGAATATATGAAACGAATAGTGTTTCTTTCATGGGTTTTCGACACTCTTTATCTTTCAAACGAAACCGAATTTTGAAAAATGGTATTGGAAAATAGTGTTTCGTTTGATGAGAGGAATCTACAGTTAAAATATATGTACAAGTCAAAGACTCACCCTGTATACGAAGAACTAACCGAAGTTCAAGAAACTCTTTGAGACCATGGCACATTTTTTTTATATTTCCATTGCATGCTATTTCCACATAAATATATATAATAGAAAACTCGAAACTTTGGAGAATTTTGTCCGATACATGTTCTTGCATAGTTTTTTCCCAAATCATTTTTACTTTTCACATTGTAATTATGCTTTTCTTGAACTACGCATTGAGTATTTTGTGTATTAAAGATTTGTTCTGTACTATTTATTGTATTATTCTAATAAATAATGAGCATTTACCCAATTTACCCATTGAATATCTTAGTTGAGATTCTATAAAACTTTTATAAAGGCGGACTTTGTTCCGCCTAAATGATACTTACGGTGGATTTCACAAATCGTAATCACCAGTGATCGGAGATCAACGGCTTGGTTCTCTGATTTTTGAACTGTCAAATGTTTCCATGGATATGAGCTGTTTTGGATTCAGTTACTTCACACTGACACTTCTAATAAGTTGTTGTTCGTTGATATATAAATGCATAGAATACCTGGTGTATCGACTCCTTACTAACCTACTCGTGACCAAAATTTGTAGATCAAAACGGCATTCTAGATTTCAGATTTTGGTCTAGTTCCGGAATAATCCGCAATAATTCACAGTTTAGCGCTACTGCGGTAATGTAATAATGGCGCGACCCCTTTCGGGAGAAATGAAAAGCCACACAAAATCTCAGATTTTCGATCGACAAGAAAGTCTTGAACAAAATCTAATCAGTGCCAACACCAGGTATTCTATGCATGCATCTATGTTGATATGGTATCGCAATATTTTGTTTATGCATGGAACTGGTCTAGGATAACTAGATATCAATACATCCTCGTAGCATTATTTTACTAGTATGATTGATCAGTGCAATGGTTCGGTAATTAGAGCAGTTCTCTTTATCTCCTTTTTTATGGAGAGGAATATAAATGGACTCAGCCCAATCTTTCGGCCATTCGCCTGAGCTCCATGTTTTATTCCACACCTGATGGACAATATCAACACCACTCTCTTTGCCTTGCTTTCAGCATTTCCGCGACCACGCCATCGACTCCGATAGATTTGATATTTTATAATTTTTTTGAGCGCGGTCTCTATCTCACTACGAAGTATGAGGGGGTTCTTTATGGTACTCGTCGTTTGGTTTGTACGGAGGGTCATCATCTTCTTCTGCAGCTGTAAGTTTTCTGCAGTATTGACGCCATCTTTCCAGAATATCCGGTATGTCGGTTGAAGTGGAACCTTCATCATTTTTTACGAGTAGATAACCAGGTCGAAAGTTACGGAAGAGAAAGTTTACTTTACAATTTTTTTCACAGCAGTCAAAAACAAATTCCTTGGATTTTCTAATGCGAATCTACTTACAAGATTGTTGAACGAGCGCTCGAAAGCTCCTAACAGTGCTTTGGTGACCCTTTTTTTTTCATAAATTCAAGAACCAACTAAGACAGTAACTACCCCTCAGTGAACACATCAAAGTTATGGAAAGATTGAAGGATAATCGATAAACAAATCATTCTAATTCATTTGCTGAATTTTCACCCATATTGCGGAACGTGAATCATAAAATTTTCAGATGTTTATAAATTCTTCTTGTTCAACTATTGCGCTAATGAAAGCTTTTTTTTCTCAGATCATGCAATAGTATTCAGAAAAGGAGGATATCCAGCAGCTTCTAATTTCACATCAACATTCATAGAAGATTTAGATATCCCTATAGATTATGAACTGTAAGTTTTCCTTGCAACTCAAATTATAGAATTTAATTATTATTTCTCTAGGATATTAGTTATGTGCTTACTACCTGAATACTATACCGAGGAAGATTATCTGAGAAAAGCAGTTGCTATTCGACTGAAACTTCTGGAAAATATTGGATATACTGTTGTTTCTGTATGTTGGGAAAGTTGGAAATCATTGCTCGACCATGAAAAAATACCATATTTAGTACAAAATATAAAAAACAAATTGAAGCAAGATGTATCAATCAGCAGTTGTATATAAAATAAGGATTAATAGAAGCCTCAAATTATTTTGACTTATTAATTTAATACTTTCTTATCTGACAAATTGAAAGTGGCGGCTGGTGGAAGTATAACACCAGAAAAAAATAGTGTTAACTAGGTTGTCGGACGAAGTTATTTTACTCCAGCATTAAAATGTTATATTTATGTTTAACGCGCACATTTTGATTTTGTTTTTTAATGCTAGTAAGCTTGCAGTTCGATGAAATATGTCGAGCACTTTTATTGTGCAGCAATAGATGGCGACTCAAAAATTTTTCAAATCTCTCTAAGCACTCTTTGACCAAACTTTTTCCGTGTTAGTATAAATTGCTGGAAATAAAATGAATGACCAACAAAAAAATGTATTCAATGTTATTTATACTACCGGTATAGCAGATCTACGTTTGTGCAGCAATATTGAGAATAAAAATAATTCACTAATTCTGTCTCTCTCTGAAACATCGTATTATATCGTGAAACGTTTGTCATTCATAAATTAATGAGAATACTTTCGATCATAACCTCAAAATTTCCTGTGAAATGTTTCAATCGCCTTATATCGTTTTCTTCAAGTCCTGAAAATCTCTTTTTGCTCCTATTCATATTTTAGAATAGAAATGAAAATATCAAAGTGACATATTTGCATCCTCGACATTTATTTCTTTGTTGTCCTTCAGAATAGACATAACGTCTACATCTCTCGCGATTTTTGAGTCTCCAATCTTACCAAAGATTTGGCTTCACTTCAACCGATTTCAAGCGAATAACCTGGTCATCAGTGGTAAATACCATCAATAACCAACTTCATTCAAGCGCCTTTTGTCATTGTTGGTTATTATTATGTGACGTCCCGAATTGGCCCTTCAACGTCTTCGTTTGGACCGCAGATAACCGTACATGAGAGCTGGGTTAGGATTGTGGTTATAAGAAGTGAGGTTTGTATATACTCCATTCACTTTCATGAAGTATCTCGGTTGGCCATGAAATTCTGACACATCACACCGCTTTTGAAAATGTTAGGTTATAGTAATTTTTCTGCCAGATACAAACGCAAGGTTATCGTTTCTACATAAAAATCGTAGTAATTACGTATTCACCGAAATGTTCATTCACTTTAGGAAAATAATGAATTTGAGAAAATAATATATGGATTCAATAATTCCAAAGACCAGGCGAATGTTGAGGAAACTTTTTTCTGTGTTATTACTGGAAATATTTAATTTATATGTTATTGTTATGCTACTTTCTTATACGGAAGAACCGAGTGTTGAAATTTTACTGAAAAATAATGGACAGAATGGTCCGTTACTTTGCGTTTGTTCATCAACCCGACAGAAAAACTTCTAAACGAACAGAACAGACGGACCTAAGGAATTCTCCACTTTTCAAAATTCTCAAGAAATAAGCCTACAGGCGACAATTAAATACCTCTTTGCGCAACTTGAAATAATCCAGTATAAAAATGTGGTCGTACTATGAATCCTGTGTCACAGTTAAACCTTAAAAGAACTAACCCCATCACAAAGTTAATGTTCAATGAGCGGTAATGTAAGTCATAAGACACGCAGATGAATTTTGCCGCCCAAGCATTCAGGCGAGGGGTGTAATTCATGAAGTGTATTATGACCATTACCGCGAATTGAACACTATGCTTTATCTTCGACTTCTTCGGTAAAATTCGAATTAATCTGCTTTTTCAAAATTGACAACAGTTGTCATACGCGATTTATGTGGTCGAAAATAGAATCGATATCGAATCCCGTAAAAAACGTATTTCACGTTTTCCAAATGCAATTTTTGGATATTTAGACCTAAGAAAATGTAGTAATGGATGGCGAGAACGTTACCTTGATGTCTGAAATAGAGTTCCCCATTGACCCGACTGAATTATAGGCGTGAGTTATTATTACCTCACACTATTGGTTTATAGAGACTATTAGAGATCAAGTTGAATAATGGATATATTATTCTATGGGAGTAGATGAAATATATCAAATAGAAAGTAGCCATGGCAACGTCGCCCAGAATTATTTGACTTTCACGACTACCCACCGGCGTCCGTTTCAAGTGAATGAACTTGATAAAACTAAACCATTGCCAACCGGGATACTTTATAAAAGTGAATTTAGTATGATAGGCTTGATTTTCGCGCCATTCAGATAACTATATTCAAGCGCAAGTTGGTTATTCGTGGTTCTTCCTGAAGGGCTATAACCAAGGGCAAGATCAGAAATTACCGCGATTATACGCTTGAAATCGATTTTTGTTACTGTGAAAAGCAGGGGCATAAGCCATATTGATGCTATTAGATATATGATTCTACCACAGACCTGCGACCGAATTTCGTTCAAACTGAATTTTTGGTGGTCTTTTTTCGCTTTTCCTTTTTGTCCTCATGAAGGAAATGTATGGTATCTTCAGAAATTTATTCGCCATCATCTGAAGTTAGAATTGACGAGATTAATAAATTAATTCTCGCTTCTCGGCTTGGAGTTTTGTCAAACCCAGGTCTACACATTCCTTATTTGGAGTTTCATTGGATGCTTTCATCCAACTACTAGACTACTAGATATAATTCTTGTCTGGCATTTAATCGGACTCAAGAGTACACATGATCTGGACTTGGGATTTCATCAGACTCTATCTTGGAATTGGTAACCTCCAAGTCTACATACTGATCGCCTGGAATTTGTCGAAACAGCTTGAGAACCTTCTAAATTGGAGTGCCTCAAAGTTTCTTCCGTCCCTGGATTCATTAACACCGTTGGACCATTTGACATTAGATGAGTAACCATAAGATTTATAATTTTGAGAAATTGGGAATTCCTAGTTCACTGTAATTTGTGAATTCTTCGTATTTGTAATTGTATAGTTATTTGTGCAACCAGTTGGGAAAAGCATTATTTTTCGTAATGAGCGTATTTCTGCGAAAATTGCGCAAAAGAACGCGAATTACGAAAAAATAGTGTTTCCCAACGTGTTTCACACAATATATTTTTTCTAATTCTGAATAGAATGTGACTATTCGAATTCAAATTGAAAGTACGAAAACGTCCCTACAAGCGTCTCTCGTCTAGTGAATTCGGAGATACATATACTCCATTCACAATTATAAAATCACAACTCTAGCCTTGGAAATTTGACACATTCCACTCTGTATCGAAGTTATGACGTTTTTCAAAATATTTTTATGTTCCAAGTCAACACTATGTTGCCCTTTCTACATTCTTAGCGTATTTCTCAGAATTTATTCGGAAAATGAATGAATTGGAAGAGATGTGAGGACGAAAATAATTAACGTTTATATGAATTGATAGAAATGATTCCTTTTCTAGTTATTTGCAGAGTACAAGATATACATTTCATTTATTTGATCTTATGAACAAGGAGTAAAATATTCTGACTGTATAGTAATTTATTAGTTAAAAAAATATTCATACATTACAACCACAGTAGGTTTGTACTTTGTACAAATAATATGGTACAGGTCAAACATATGCTTCACATTTATCATTCACCTGTTCTAAAATAAGACACAAACTCCTCCACATTATAGGGCCCCTACAGCATTAAAAGCTTGTGTCTCTTTTGAAAGAAGTAGCACTAGGATATAATACATTCTTTCGATTAAGAGCAAATACCTACTGTTGAATGTTACTTACACAAATTTCTTCAAAATGGGCTTATACGAAGTGATTCTTTTTCTGAAACGTGAAAACGATCAACAATAATCATTGCAATTGCATTCTGCAAGTTCTTTCCTCATAATTCCTCGAAAATCCTACCTGAACCATATTTTCCGGTCGCTTTCGTGAAAAGATCGTATAAGGAAGCCTTTTTTGTCCATTTACACATTCCAAATAAATTTTGAGCACCAAAAACGATACCGAAACTAACCAAACTTCTGGGGCACCGGAATTTCGTTTGAAATCTTTCCAAACGGAAAGATACCTAAAAAAACTTCGTTATCAAGTGTAAAAAAGGCGATTAGTACTTACTTTTGCTTTATTCATGCTTATAAATCTATTTTTCGTCCAGTTCAAATTTGCCGTTTGTACCCATGTCAAAATATCTTTGATTCTTTTACTTTGATGTAAACAAAGAAACTGGCAACGCCGTTTTGCCATTAAAGATATTCTCTGTACGCGCACAGATTTTTTATCAGGTGCACCAATTCCTGAAAACGAAACCATGGCCAGAGTTGTGATTTTATAATTGTGAATGGAGTATATTTATTTTTCACTTCGTTGCTATGGAAGTATCGTTAGTGTCACATTTCGTAATTTCGATAGTGTTTGTCTATGATTTAGATTGTCAAAAAAGTGTGAAATAATAATCGTGTTTCTTTGCGCAAATAATTCCTTGAATTTTTTAAAGAAGAAGAATATAAACCCACTACAATTTCCGATTCAGAGAACCAAAGATTATACTCTATAATCTTTGCAGAGAACGACGTACCGAGCGACATTGAGAAAGCGGTTCAACCTGCAATATTCCTAAGAAGTCGAGGAGCAAGTATGATTTGTCCTATGCTAAATTGAGTTTACGGTGTGAACACAAAAGGATTACTCATTTGAACGAAAAAGTTTTGCTAACGTATTTTCAGGAATAAAAATATAACTTTGTGGAGCTTATATTCGATATTAAGAACTGATTTGTGTTTGATAAGAAATATTGACGTCAAGAAGTATACAAATTTACTGTCGCTTTCGAATAGACATTCTGAAGTTACCAGCCCAAAAAGTCAAAAGTTTTTAGTGATGAAAACATTGCCAATTTTCTGAAAGAAGATTCCGATGAGCAACATTTAATGAATAAGGTAGTTGGAGTTGCTGGAGCTTGCCGAAAAGGTGAATTTACTTCTCTTCGCGTAGAAAATGTAGTATTTCCGGAGGAATTTGCTGGAGTAACCATAAATATAGGTATAGAATTACATAGTTCAAATAGTTTATTCTTGAAATGATTCTGTACTTTTCACAATTAATGGCGAATTATACTTTTCGTCAACAGTTGCGAAATATTTTACTTTTCGTAACCAGTTGCGAAAAGTAAAACGTTTCTGAACGTCGATGAGTTTTTATATGTCAAAATTAGAAAAAATATATTGTTGAAAACCGATAAGGAATTTTGTTGCTGGGTATACAATTAGAAAATTTTCATGCTCTGAACTACTTGGTCGTTTGTCACATTCCACAATTGGCTCCTTAGATTATATAGTCAAAGATTGGCTCCAACAGTAGGAGCACGAAGGTACCCAGCAACAATTATGCTTAACTCAGTTATCAATTTCTCAGATCTGCACTTTCTTTCGTGATTTTTTTCTCTTCCCTTGTTTTTGATAATTCATATTTCATATTCGATAATTCATAATTCATATTCTTGTTCCGATTGTAACAGTGATGAATAACCTGCTCCGGTAGACTAGTGGTTAGAGTGACTGGAATTTCGAAATTGCAACCTTATAACCCGCGTTCGAATCCCAACACTGTAATTCAATAATCGAAAAAGTATGGTGCGTACAAGTCCAGACAGATCAAGTTTGGCAAAAACCGGTCCTTCTCAGGACCAACACCCTGAAGACGGCAGGCGAATGCTTGCCGAAACGTCGGAAACAACAAACCGCATAGATCAAGGGTCTCCAAACTACGGCCCGCGGGCCAAATCTGGCCCGCCAGTGTTAAGAATCCGGCCCGCGAAAGCTCATCAGCTTATATATGTATACAGGGTGTCCCAAGTTCGAGTGCCTATTAGACGTTTCTGGAGAACTGGATTATTTGAAATCTGAAAATTAGGATTATGATATTGACTCTACAGACCTAAAATATTTTTGGAGCCTGACAATTTCTGGTTGTACAGGGAGTGAAAATAAATTTGTTCAAACATTTTTTTTTTCAAATTTTTTCGTTTATGATATGATTGAGTATTCAATGCTGAATACATTTCTATTGAAAACATCGTATTTGATCGAATAGTTTTCGAAATATCGAAAAAAAACCTGAAAAAAGTCAAATATTCATAGTCAGTATCATGATTATTTTTCTTCTTCTGGACATCCCGAGTGCAAAACTGTTCTCACAACGTGAAAGTAGAAGATTGAAGAATGTGGAAAGATCATGCTCATTTTGAATTTCATAAATATCAACACAGGGTGTATCAAATTTTGTGTCGAAAATTATGATCGATAATTGGCCATCTGAAATTTGGGATTATGATATTGTTCGAAATTATCTACAGACCTAAAACATTTTCAGAGCCAGAGCACTTCCGGTTATACAGGGAGTGAAAATAAATTTGCTCAAAAAATTTTTTTTCAATGTTTTCGTTTCTGATATGATAGAGTATTCAGTGCTGAATACATTTCTGTTAAAACCATTGTATTCATTCGAATAGTTTTCAAAATATCGAAAAAAAACCTGAATAAAAGTAAAATATTCATAGTCAGTATTATGTTCATTTTTCTTATTCTGGACATCCTGAGTGTTAACCGTTTTCACAATGTCAAAGTAGAAGAATGTGGAAAGGTCATGCATCTTTTGAATTTCATAAATATCATCACAGGGTGTTTCAAATTTCGTGTCAAAAACTGTGATCCAAAATTGACCATAACTTCTGTTTTTCAAATTAGAACCCTATTTTTTTATGATTGCGTTTGATTCTGCGAAGAAAAATAATGATAGCACTTTCAGATGCTCTTGCTCCTAAATTCCGAGGTATTGGAGCTGTTCTGGATTTATGTTGTACCTAGAGTCAAATTCATCTTATTTTTTGCATGAGAATATTCTGTGATCATAGAAGATAAATTAATTCACAAGTGACAGGTCTAATTATCAGTTGTTACTATGGTTTCAATGTTTCAAAAGGATATTCATCGAATCTGTTTAGATTTGATGAATTTGAATCTACGTACGACATGAATCCAGAAAAGCTCAAATAACACGGGAATTACTGAATTGAGGAGCAAGAGCATCTGGGGGGGGGGGGGGCTATCATTATTTTTCTTTTTAGAATCCAACGGAATAATAAAAAAATAGGGTTCTAATTTGAAAAACAGAAGTTATGGCCAATTTTGGATCACAATTTTCGACACAACATTTGAAACACCCTGTGATGATATTCATGAATTCATTCTTCTACTTTGACGTTATGAGAACGGTTTACACTGGGGATGATCAGAATAAGAAGAATGAACATAATACTGACTATAAATATTTGACTCTTTTCAGGTTTTTTTACGATATTTTGAAAACTATTTGAATGAATACAATGGTTTCAACAGAAATCTATTCACCATCGAATACTCCATCATATCAGAAACGAATAAATTGAAAACAAATTTTTTTGAACAAATTTATTTTCACTTCCTGTACAATCGGAAGTGTTCAGGCTCCAAAAATATTTTAGGTCTGTAGAAAATTTCGAACAATATCATAATCCCAATTTTCAGATTTCAAATATGTCCAGTTCCCCAGAAACGTCTAATAGGCACTCGAATTTGGGACACCCTGTATATTATTACTGTTGCTGTAATATGTTGGATAAAAAGCACAGAATGATGGTAATTCGGCTTTATTCACTTACATGCTAGGTGAAGCCTATTAACAAGCAAAATATAGAATTCAACATAAGAAAAAAAACCGCTCAAATATTTTGGCCCTCCGCATTTGCTGGAGTAAACATTATGGCCCTTAGGCTAAAAAGTTTGGAGACCCCTGGCATAGATAATGGAAACAGCCCAAATAATCTTTCAAAATATTCCATTATCAAGAATATCTCGATCACAGTGATGAATAAACTTCAATATTTATTATTATTAATTCCGGAGAATTTACAATCGCTTTGTTTATTCCAGTGTAATTTTTTTTCTTGAAATCATGCATATGGAATTTTTAAATTCTCATGAACTTGCATATGAAGTTGCAATACGTCAGGGTAGGGATGATAAGAAAACTGTGAAGCGAAATCGTAAAACTTCAAGAGGTCTTTCGGTGCAAGAAAGGGGAGATCGAAGCTTCTCTGAAATTCAGGATATTTTCATTATAGAGGAGAACCTTAGAGAACTTCACCTGTCAATCTCAGACCTGGCCTCAAAAATATCGGAGTTAAAATCTAAGTCTAATGTGAGTTTTCACATGATATGAAACATGCAATCCGGGAGCGTGATAATCATTCATAGTTATCGGCATGTCCGAAAATAATAATTATCCAACGGAAGCTTATTCTAGAAGGAATTATTCCAAAAGGAAATTGGTTAGGTCGGCTCAGATATTCGTTATCGGCAAGGTTTCGGCAACCGGCGATTACATGTTCAATGGACTCGCCAACTGCGCCGAATTTCGTGCACTTGTCTTCCACGTCCAGCTTCAAACAGTGCTTCTCGTAGTTGCGGATTCTTATAACTCGATCTTGGATAGCCGTCAGAAATCCCTCAGTTTCAGGATACAATTCGCCCGCGTTAAGCCTCGACAAAGAAGCTATTTTGTCGAAATTCTTTCCCTCAAGATGTTTGGGAAATCTGCCTTGCATGGTTTGTTCTCGCCATGCACTTCTGTCCTCGCTTTCTGAAAGAAGATTCCGATGAGCAACATTTAATGAATAAGGTAGTTGGAGTTGCTGGAGCTTGCCGAAAAGGTGAATTTACTTCTCTTCGCGTAGAAAATGTAGTATTTCCGGAGGAATTTGCTGGAGTAACCATAAATATAGGTATAGAATTACATAGTTCAAATAGTTTATTCTTGAAATGATTCTGTACTTTTCACAATTAATGGCGAATTATACTTTTCGTCAACAGTTGCGAAATATTTTACTTTTCGTAACCAGTTGCGAAAAGTAAAACGTTTCTGAACGTCGATGAGTTTTGAAAAGTGTTACTTTATATGTCAAAATTAGAAAAAATATATTGTTGAAAACCGATAAGGAATTTTGTTGCTGGATATACAATTAGAAAATTTTCATGCTCTGAACTACTTGGTCGTTTGTCACGTTTCACAATTGGCTCCTTAGATTATATAGTCAAAGATTGGCTCCAACAGTAGGAGCACGAAGGTACCCAGCAACAATTATGCTTAACTCAGTTATCAATTTCTCAGATCTGCACTTTCTTTCGTGATTTTTTTCTCTTCCCTTGTTTTTGATAATTCATATTTCATATTCGATAATTCATAATTCATATTCTTGTTCCGATTGTAACAGTGATGAATAACCTGCTCCGGTAGACTAGTGGTTAGAGTGACTGGAATTTCGAAATTGCAACCTTATAACCCGCGTTCGAATCCCAACACTGTAATTCAATAATCGAAAAAGTATGGTGCGTACAAGTCCAGACAGATCAAGTTTGGCAAAAACCGGTCCTTCTCAGGACCAACACCCTGAAGACGGCAGGCGAATGCTTGCCGAAACGTCGGAAACAACAAACCGCATAGATATTGGAAACAGCCCAAATAATCTTTCAAAATATTCCATTATCAAGAATATCTCGATCACAGTGATGAATAAACTTCAATATTTATTATTATTAATTCCGGAGAATTTACAATCGCTTTGTTTATTCCAGTGTAATTTTTTTTCTTGAAATCATGCATATGGAATTTTTAAATTCTCATGAACTTGCATATGAAGTTGCAATACGTCAGGGTAGGGATGATAAGAAAACTGTGAAGCGAAATCGTAAAACTTCAAGAGGTCTTTCGGTGCAAGAAAGGGGAGATCGAAGCTTCTCTGAAATTCAGGATATTTTCATTATAGAGGAGAACCTTAGAGAACTTCACCTGTCAATCTCAGACCTGGCCTCAAAAATATCGGAGTTAAAATCTAAGTCTAATGTGAGTTTTCACATGATATGAAACATGCAATCCGGGAGCGTGATAATCATTCATAGTTATCGGCATGTCCGAAAATAATAATTATCCAACGGAAGCTTATTCTAGAAGGAATTATTCCAAAAGGAAATTGGTTAGGTCGGCTCAGATATTCGTTATCGGCAAGGTTTCGGCAACCGGCGATTACATGTTCAATGGACTCGCCAACTGCGCCGAATTTCGTGCACTTGTCTTCCACGTCCAGCTTCAAACAGTGCTTCTCGTAGTTGCGGATTCTTATAACTCGATCTTCAATAGCCGTCAGAAATCCCTCAGTTTCAGGATACAATTCGCCCGCGTTAAGCCTCGACAAAGAAGCTATTTTGTCGAAATTCTTTCCCTCAAGATGTTTGGGAAATCTGCCTTGCATGGTTTGTTCTCGCCATGCACTTCTGTCCTCGCTTCCTGGTAGTGATCTCAAACGCCATGTGTCGGTATTGCAGGTTGAGAGGTGTATATCCCTTATCTTCTGTTGTCCCAATCTCATCAGGCTATCTTTGGACTCGAGCAGTCGTTGCCTTAGATTTTTCTCCTGGGTTCTGCAGAGTCTATAAATGTTCAACAGATCTCTTTCGTCATCACGCCTAGGAAGATACAGTATTTTCACCGATGCATTGGTGTATAAACATCGAAATTTTGTCATAAGGCGATGGGTGAGTCGGTGTAACTCATTCAGATCAACATCTGACCACTTCACAACTCCGAAAGTGTGAGTCAGAACTGGCGTAGCCCAAGTGTTCAGTGCATCGACAGCTTTGTGTTTAGTACTTTTGTAACCCTTCTCCTATATTTCGCCATGAATTTCGTTTTTCAATCGAGTGTGATCAATTGTTTGATTTTTAGGTGTGCTTAGATATTTGTAGGTGTCTTCTGGTATTGTAAATGTCCTGAAATCGTTCGTGAGAGGTCTCCACTTTACCCTTCTTGATGTTGATGATGGCGCATTTGTCTAGGCCGAAGGACTTGCCAATGTCACCGCTGAAGGTGCGAGTAAAGCTGGTTTTGGTTCTCGCTGAAGGGTTTGAGATCATCTATATATAACAGATGAGAAAATTTTCTCGGGTTCCCCATTGCAAGCCTGTACCCCTTATTGGTGCTATTCAGAAGTGTAGACAGAGGATTCAGTACCACACAGAACCACATCGGCGACAGTGAAATATTTCCCTCCATATTTTCATGGTTCCAGCGTTGATGTTATCAACAAGCTTCGAAGCTTGTAGTTTCAGAGGGCTCTCCTCAGGAGACCTAGGAGTAATCAGGATAAACAATATATCATATCATATCATATCATTTGTTCTCCAGTTACTCATTAGATGTTGTTGAACGGCTCTTATTCTAGGACAAACTTTATAGATCTCCAGTACTTTCATGAGCCAATCGTGGGGCACTGTATCGAAGGCCTTCTGGTAATCGATGTAACAACATACACTTAAATTCCGCCTTCTTGCCTGGGCTTGTTTCACAACTACAGCGTCTATGGTAAGCTGATGTTTGCATCCTGCAGATCCTCGAGAGCAGTGTTATGAAGTACGATTTTCTGATCATGAAATCGGCCTTCATTTTATATTAATTTTTCCGGATTTTTATTTCAAATTCCTGCATTTCATTTCCGTTCAGAATTAAACCGAGAAGATCGAATATGGTCCGTTCGAGATTGTTTTGCATGCAGAGAACATAGTAAAAAGAGTCATAAGAACCACGTAGAATTTAGATAACACCGTTTTTCTAGTTCATACGTACGATAAGCCAGATTCGTAGAAGTTTTTACCGGAGTACTTTTCTAGAAAAGTAGCAGTTGTGCGCCTGCCGTTTCCGTCCCCCTCAGGGAGATTATAAAAGGCGATTTTCCCCTCAACTGTCATCCATTATTCACTTTTGATCCGTCTTGAGTAGAGTACTTTTCTTTTCTTTTGCTTTTCGAGTTAATTATCCTTTTTGATTTAAAAGTATAAAGCGATTCTAGAGTCAGTAGTCAGCAATAGCCGATTTACCGTCATTGCTGCTAGTATTAATTTCTTATTTTTTGCATTTACCGAGCGAGTATCAGTGCACCGAAATCGTAAGTACCGATTCAATTCATTTCGGTCCTATTTTGCTGTATCTTCGTTGAGTCGATCAAAAATAGCTGTTACGTCGAGATCCGTGTTAAACCTTCCTTTACTCGTTCCGGATTCCGTCTCTAGCACGTTTATCCGAGTAAATCGATGCCCGATTAGTGTCTGTCCTTTATGGCGAGTAATCTCATAGTCAGACTGGAGGGCCCATGCAAACCAATGCTATAGAACGTGCAGTCGCATAATATCCTTTTCGGACCGATCCTTCGCGCCCCTGGTTCGGTGCGTCCTCTTTGATCATTTAAATTTAACCTGGCCAAACCCGACCTTTCTAGTCGTGAAACAAGCTAAGTAGATAATACAACTCTTTTGAGTTTTCGGACTGAAAGAATATCGGACAAAACGTAATCACTGTACATTTTCATATCTGTTTCACATTTTGCAACTGTAGATTTAAATTCTCCGTTTAATTCAATTCCCCCCCCCTTTTTCTATTCTGGCTGACTCGTACCGTGAAATAATTCTTTTGCTCGCAGTCAGACAAAACTGAACCATTTTTCTTTACCTGTGTATATTTGATATTTTGTTGGGATTAATACATATTTGATGTTTTCTTGATATTAGTGAATGGTTGATATTTTCTCATTATTGCATATTTGATATTTTCTTGACATTATTGCTTTTGTATCACTATTTCTTCCGTTTGAATAAATTGTGTGAATTGCTCTATTTCCGCTTTCTTAGTTATCGCTAACACCCTAGATACAACCGAACTCTTTCTCCGGCTAAGCAGCTACCCTGGCAGGTTTGCTATTCTACCTTATAAGCAAAAAGAATAGCTGGCGCTCGAGGTAAGGTTTCTACGAAAAAATCCCATTACAAAATGGCGCCCGAGCAGGGACTGCTAAAATAGAGTTTCTGGGAAATATTTTGCGCCCCGATTCTGACCGTATTCGTTACTTGATACTGTGCATTGTTTTCCGTTCAAAATTGACCTTCTGAACTGAGTTGATTCCCAATTTATTCATTAAGTGAAGTGAATGCCATATCTTGAGTATTGTGCTTCAACTGTGCAAACCCGCTATTACTGATATCCCAAATAGTGCATAATTTTTGAAAACATCTGATTACCATAAACAGGTAATAGCAAGTCAATCTTGAGAGATAGATACATGCTATCGCGGACTTTTTTGTAGAAATATTCAAGAGGTTCATTTCCGTCATACATTGTATCCACGTAAGTCTCACGGTTTTTGCAGCGCACGTGAAAATAGCTGATTTTGGCTGATTTTTTTTGTAATTATTGAAGTTATAGTAGGTATCCTTAATTTTTTCGGGTGAAAAGTATGGCCCATGTCACTCAGGGATAATGTAGCTTTCAAAGGGTGAAAGAATTTTTGAAATCGGTCCAGTAGTTTTTGAGCCTATTCGTATCAAACAAACAAAAATACAAATCTTTCCTCTTTATAATATAAGTATAAGTATAGAAATTGTTTTTGAACTGTTATGAAATATTGAATCTTTTCTGGTGGTGTTTCATTTCTGACGAATATTGAACTTTCAGTACTGATCAGTTGTTTTTGATATTATTGGATTTCGTTTTTTAATTTTCTTTTACAGGAACCGTTATAGGATTATTCCGAGGTAGGTGGATTTGTATTTTTGTACTTGAGACTGAAAGTTCTTTTTCTATTCTTTACTTGAACAATTAGTGGTGAATGAAATAAAGACAGATTTGGTGTTATTTCGGCTACATCATTTGTAACTGTTGCGACATTTATATTTTTATTGTTACCTGTACGCATAAACAAATAATCCACAGTTCGTGAGTGACATAACCGGCAACTGTGAACATTTCTAATTGGACACAACTTTACGTGGAAAGACTTGACCGCAAACAATAAACATGGATGTGAACCGGCTGCTGAGTGATGAACTAGCCTACGAACCTCAACTCCGAGGACAAACGGTACCCGGCACAGTGATGACCAAAGTTTGTTACGACAGGTTCTCCAGTCGGATACACCCTTACAATCTGGGGCATGGATGGATCCTGCTCAAGATACCGAGGTGTGCCAGAACAAGCTCACTGATTAAGTAGAGGCAGTTCAGAACTTCAGGCAGTTCATAAAGTCAGCATTCAGCAACCGTCGTCGCAGCCAGAAGGAAGGTCTCTCCTGGATCTGGAGGTCCCGCCGTCACCTGGGATGTCTCCGATTCAGCCACAGCGAGCAGCAAGGGTCGAGCCTTCCCTTATTGATCTGGGAGAAGACATCCATCCACCGTCAGCTGGCAGGATCTCACGAGCTCACACACCTGAAAGAAGTTCTATAACAGATCGAGTTATGAATGACACTAGAAGGACATGTGGAACCATACTACAGGAAATGCCGACTATACCTTCTTCTCAAGAGCCGCCTGCGACATCACGACCTGAGAGACTGACACCGGACCGCTGGGCGAACTCCACACGAGGGGGTATCCTTTCCGGCAAATCTACTGCCAAGAAACCCCCTCAGATCATTGGCACAAGGCAGTTACCGACCTGAGCCCGAAGCTTGACCTACGTCAACACCGTTTGTCCCGCTTTACAAATGGTCGATTTCGTTTGATGGCACCCAGAGTGTCACCGACTTCATTGATGGAGTGGAGAGGCTGGCAGAATCACGCAAAGTACCCTTGCGACAGGTGTTCGACTCTGTTTACGAACTTCTGAGGACAGACGCTCGGGATTGGTTCATCCCCAGGAGGGGAACGTTTCAGAACTGGGACGACTTCAAAGCCCAATTGAAGGACGCGTTTCTACCTGTGAATTATGAGGAAAATCTGTTGGAAGAAATAAAAAAGCGAATGCAGGGCCCAGACGAGAAACTTCTGCTCTACGTTACGAGGATGCAGAACCTGTTCCAAAAACTATCAGGTATTCGACCGTCCGAGGAGGAATAGATCCGTCTGATTAGACAGAGGTTGCTACCGTCCCTACTATACCAATATTTTCGAAGAGAATTTTTATTTTACCAAATCTGGGTTTCCTCGAAATTTGCTTGAGATAGAAGGATTCTGTTTTCACTAAAATTCATTAATCTTATATGTACTCGTAGAAAACATCATCAGAAGAAGCTGAGTCCACGCCGTCCAAAATTTTCGAAGAGAATTTTCATTTCACCAAATCTGAGTTTTCTCGAAATTGGCTTGAGATAGAAGGATTCTGTTTTTACTGAAATTCTTGAACCTTATATAAACTCGGAGTTAACATCATCAGAAGAAGCCGAGTCCACCCCGTCCAATATTTGGGAAGAGAATTTTTATTTTGCCAAATCTGAGTTTTCTCGAAAATGGCTTGAAATAGAACCTTACATGTGCTCGGAGTAAACCTCATCAGAAGAAGCTGAGTCCAATATTTTCGACGAGAATTTTTATTTTAACAAATCTGAATTTTCTCGAAATTGGCCTGAAATAGAAGGATTCTGTTTTCACTTAAATTCATGAATCTTATATGTTCTTGGATCAACTCTCATCGGATGAAGCTGAGTCCATTCTGTCCAATATTTTCGAAGAGAGTTTTTATTTTACTAAATCTGAGTTTTCATGAAATTCGCTTGAGATAGAAGGAATCAGTTCTTTACTAAAATTCATGAATCTTATATGTACTTTGATAAACACTCATCGGATGAACCTGAGTCCAATATATTCATATTCGAAGCGAATTTTTATTTTACCAAATCTGGGTTTTCTCGAAATCTTATATGTACCCGGGGTAAACATCATCAGAAGAAGCTGAGTCCACCTTGTCCAATATTTTCGAAGAGAATTTTTATTTTACCAAATCTGAGTTTTCTCGAAATTGGCTTGAGATAGTAGGATTCTGTTTCTACTTAAATTCATTAATCTTATATGCACTCGGAGTAAACATCATAAGAATGCTGAGTCCATCCCGTCCAATATTTTCGAAGAGATCTTTATATTACCAAATCTGAGTTTTCATTAAATTGGCTTGAGATAGAAGGATTCTGTTTTTACTTAAATTCATTAATCTTATATGCACTCGGAGTAAACATCATCAGAATGCTGAGTCCACCCCGTCCAATATTTTCGAACAGATTTTTATATTAACAAATCTGAATTTTCATGAAAATCTTATGTACACTCGGAGTAAACATCATCGTAAGAAGCCGAGTCCATTCCGTCCAATATTTTCGAAGAGAATTTTTATTTTAACAAATCTGAGTGTATCGTCGTCAAATATCGTCGATGTATCGTCGTCAAATAATAAAAGAATAATTGTCGTCAAATTATTCTTTTTAATTAACAATTATCAATACAAAATGAATCTAAACTGACAATCGTAAAATAATTTTTCCTAATCTCCTGTCATCATGTGTCGCCTACTTCGTCGTCGCTACATTCTCCCCCCTGTGCAACTACCACTCTCCGTGGTCGTCGTCTGGAATGGACACAGCTTCGCAACAGGTCTTCTGTAAATTCCCTTTTGCGTCTTCACATCGGCCACGCGTACTCGTCCGTCTGGTCCAGGAATTACTCCTATCACTCTTCCCAGTTTCCATGAGTTTCTGGGTATGGTTTCATCGAGAATTATTACCACGTCGTCAACTTTTAAGTCTGGTTGGTTTTTTACCCACTTTCGTCGACAGGTCAAAGTGGGTAAATACTCTTTTATCCACCGTTTCCAATAGGCATCAGTAAGTCTTTGTGATTTTTTCCATTCTTTACGAAGGTATTTCTCTTCAAAAACACCTGGAGGTCCACCACCATTTGAAGAACTCAACAGAAAATGATTTGGTGTTAACGCTTCTAAATCCACAGGGTCAACAGAAACATGAGTGAGAGGTCTCATGTTGATAATGTTTTCTACTTCGGCGAATAAGGTAAGAAGTATTTCATCTTTGATGGTTTGTCCATTTAGAATAATTTTGAAAGTAGTTTTTACTGATCTAATCATTCTTTCCCAAGCTCCTCCCATGTGACTCGCTCCTGGAGGTATGAATTTCCATTCAATACCTTTTGAAACCATTGTTTCGTGCAACTTCTTGTTATCTAGCTCTTGAATTGCTCTCTTCAATTCTTCAGAGGCTCCACGAAAGTTGGTCGCATTGTCCGAAATGATTTGCTTAGGAATACCTCTTCTTGACAGCATTCTACGAATTGCCATTATCGCAGAATCTGTAGTGAGACTGTGTGCTACTTCCAAGTGAATAGCTCTGATAGTGAAACAAGTAAAAATAACACCCCATCTCTTCTCTTGTCGTCTCCCAACATTAACTAATATCGGTCCGAAATAGTCAATTCCTGTAAATGTGAATGGTCGTACATTCGGAGTTATCCTTTCGGGCGGTAGTTGTCCCATGATAGGTATTTTAGGTGCTGCTCTCCTTTTTATACAGATTTGACATCTTGCGAATGTTGATTTTATAGCTGCTCTAGCATCAATAATCCAATACTTCTGTCTAACTTCATTCAAGTTGAGTTCTATACCTTGGTGACCAGATTTTTCGTGATAGTGTTGAAGTAATAGTCTCGTAAATCTGTGTTTTGGATGTAAAATATATGGCCTTCTTGTTGACAATTTCAATTCATTCGATAAATTTGTCCTTCCATCTAGAACTATAAGTCCATCGTCATTGAGCATAGGAGAAAGTTGTCTTAATCTACTCCGTCCGTTCAATTCCTTATCTTGTAGAAGAGCCTTTATTTCTTCTGTAAAACTTTCATACTGACTCTGTTTTATCAGTTCAATTTCTCCTTTTTCAATATCTGATACGCTGAGCATTTGGGAAAATTCAGAATTGTCATGTTTTATTCTGGCCAATAAAATGTTTCGGAATCTAATTACCCAAGCCATTGTCCTCGTAATTCTCGAGTACTTCGAAAATCTTTCGAAATCAATTTTATTTGATTCGAGCAAAACTGTGAGAGCTACAAAATGTTCATGCTCTGTTATAATATCAACAGTACTTTTTATTTTTATTTGTTTTGTAGGCCACGTCGTCTTATCGAAGTTCATCAAAAAATCAGGTCCATTTATCCATCGTTCGAATTCCATATGTTCCTGTGAATTGCTATATGTTCTTGTAGCTTCGTCCGCAACATTGAATTTCGAAGGTATCCAATACCAATCAGAGGAATTAGTCTTTTCTTGAATTTCTCCTACTCTGTGGGACTCAAACTGTCCAAGTCGACTTCCATCTCCTTTTATCCACTGTAATACTGTCGTAGAGTCTGTCCAGTAGTATATTTTATCAAAATCAAGTTCTAAGTCATTCAAAATATAATTGGCCAACCTAGCACCAGAAACAGCCGCTAAAAGTTCTAATTTCGGTATCGTGATAGTTTTCGTTGGCGCAACTCTTGCTTTTGCCA
Source organism: Adalia decempunctata (assembly GCA_951802165.1). NCBI lineage: Eukaryota > Metazoa > Arthropoda > Insecta > Coleoptera > Coccinellidae > Adalia > Adalia decempunctata. Next base: position 53,834,657 of record OX637697.1, read on the forward strand.
TTATCAGAGAAACATTGACATTTTTGTGAGAAACAACTCGTAGATAGGCTACAGAGGCAAATGCTCTTTTACTCGCGTCACAAAATATATGCAACTCCGTTTTATCTGCCCATGGAATCAATAGCGAATAACATCTAGGAAAACGTATTTTCACAAGAGTATTTCTCAAATCATACAACCAAGATTTCCAAGTTTCTTGAATTTCCTTATTAACTTGTTCGTCCCATTCTATACCTGACTTCCATATATCTTGCATTAGAATTCTGCCACGAATTGTAAAGTTTACTATAAGTCCCAAGGGATCAAATACGGACATTACAGTTTTCAATATGTTTCTTTTTGTTGGTATTTTATTTTCATCGACCGATAATCTAAGTTTGAACTGGAAAGTATCTTCTTTTGCATCCCACCAAAGCCCAAGGATTCTCTGAAGGGACGATTGACCTTCAAAATTCAAATTTTTCATGATATCCTCGTTTTTGTTTAACTTTTTCATCATTTCTTCCGAATTCGAAATCCAATTAACTAATTCAAATCCACCTATTTTTTGTACACGACTAACTTCTATTATTGTCGATATGGCTTCTTCTTCAGTATCTTTACAATCTAAATAGTCATCCACGTAATGTTTTTTCATTATAGCATCTAAAATTGGTTTCGAATCTGTTGATAACCTTGCATTCATATTTTTCACGAACTGCGCACATGTCGGTGAACAGTTTGCTCCAAATATCATGACTTCCATTTCATAAGTTTCAACTTCTTTATTTCGATTTCCATTTCTCCATAAAAATCTCTGTGCACATCTGTCCTCAGATCGAATTTTGACTTGGTGAAACATTTCTTTCACGTCACTACAAAAGGCTATTTTTCGCATACGAAAATTCAAGAGGATCGTATTTAATGATGCTAATAAATCAGGTCCTGGGATCAAATTATCATTTAAACTCACTCCGTGAGATTTGGCGGCGGCGTCAAAAACAATGCGTATCTTTTTTGGTTTGTTTGGGTTGAAAACGGCGAAATGGGGAAGGTACCAACATCGATTGCCTTCTTGTGATAGTTCAACATGAGATAATTTTCTTGCATAGCCTTTATCCAAATATTCTTGTATTTTCTTGCAGTATTGTTGACTGAATACTTCATCTTTTGTCATCCTTTTTTCCACACATTGTAGGCGTCTCAAAGCATTCATTTTACTTTCTGGCAAAATAATATCCTCTGTTTTCCACAACAAACCAATTTCATACCTGTCGTTTACTCGTCTCACAGTCTTTTCCATCAATTCAATCGCTCGATTTTCAATATAATTCGGTTTCATCTGATCTACTGAAACTCCAAAGGATTCTAGAGTGAATGTTTCTTTTACTAAGCGGTGCAAGTTATCATCTGAGTGATCTTGTTCACAAATATGAAACGAGTAGTCGCGTTGAATTCCAGTTTTGTCAACTTTTCCATGAAGAACCCAACCAAGACACGTTTTTGTTGCCATGGGTAGATTTTCAGGACCTTCACATATTTTTCGAGGTACAGTTAGTCGTATATTATCCTGGCCGATTAATATTAGGGGTCTTTCATGAATTTCATATAAAGGGAGTCCTTTCAAATGCATATATCGCGTCCAATCTTCAGAAGAAATATGTTGAAGAGGCAATGATAGATTCCTGACAGATTTTACATTATTCATGGTAAATATTTTTGAATCGACACCTATTCCAGATATTCCAATATCAAATTGAATTGAATCCTCGCATCGGGAAACTAAATCATTTGTCCATTGAATGCACAACGGCTTACGAAAACCTTTAATTTCAAAAATATCAACAATACTTTGATCGACTAATGTCACTGTTGAGGCTTCATCGAAAAGTGCTACACATTCTAGAATCTTGTTATCATTATACAGTTTAACTCTGACCATTCTCAGTAAAATATTTTTATTGCTGTTCCTAGTTGCAAGAACACTTTCTAGATTATTTTCATTTACATTCATTTGACTTGATTCCGGAATAGTCTCAAAACTTTCCTTATGTAGAATTTTATGATGTGGACGTTGACATCCTTGAATTCCACAAATTTTCTTTGAATTACACTTGAAAGTTTGATGATTCGGTCTGAGGCATGTGAAACAGAGTTTATTTTTTCTCACAATATCCCAACGAGTATCAACATAATCTTTTTTCAATTTGGGGCACATAAGAGTTTTATGATCTTTGGACCTACAATATGAACACTCAGTTCTCATTGCCATATCAGTCGTCAATAAACTCGTTTCTCGTGAAAATCTATTATTTTTGAAATCTTTTTTATTTTTTACAAAAGTTTTTGGTCGGAAATTTGTACTTACGAAACAAGCTGCCCTCGCCTTCTTTGATATCCAATCTGCGAAATCCTCCAAATTAACCTTGCCTTCTTTATTTGCAACTGTTTCTCCCCATTGCAATTTCAAGTTGTCTGGTAATTTAGAAACAGAATCTTTCAAAATTTGTGGATTCTCTAAATGACCTCGACAATCTAATGACTTTATAGTAGCAACAAGACTTTGTATGTGAGTGGAGAAGTTAATCAAGTGTTCCATATTACCTTCTCTGAATTGTTGCACTGTTCTCACTTTGAAAATTAAAGACTCGATGATTTGATCAGGTCTTCCAAATCTCATTTCCAGTGTTGTCAAGGCTAATTCTATATTTTTAGGAGAAAGCAACATACCTGAAACCGCAAACTTGGCCTCACCTCTCAGGCACTTTTGTAGCTTCACCATTTTTTCTTCCTCCGTGTATCCACACATCCCAGAAATGCGTCTAAATTGCGAAATGAAGATCGGCCAATCGGATGAATCTCCACCAAATATGGGAAAATCTTTTTCCACGGTTTGTCTCGCCATAAGTGGATCCCTGTTTGATTTCGAAGAAACTGCTCTGATGGTATCGCCAAGACTCTTGCACAACAGCTGAATATCGGATAGTTTCCTATCGTTCTCATTCGGTTTTTCCTCAGAAAAATTAGAATTAGTTTCAGAAATATCATCATTATTTACAGGTTGTGAACAAGAATTCGGTAAATTTCTTTGAGTTTGGTTTACCCATTCTGAAACAGGAGACGACAAAAGATTTTCACATGGGTTCACTATTCTTACATTTGGATAAAGATTTCTTCCTTCCTCAATATTATATGTAGACCTTACTGATCCATTCTCTTCAATTTCACATAACTCAGCTTCGCGAACATCACGTTCCATTTCTAGTAATGCCATTTGATTCGCTAATTCTTTCTGTCTCATCTCGATTTCCTGTCTTGCCTTTTCTGTCTCTAAAGCTAAGCGTTTCCTTTGTATTTCGATTCTTCTATTTGAATGTCTTGATCCATTGGAAATTGCATCCATTCTATCCATGGAATTTTCCTTTTGACTTACTGTTGCTATTGGTTGATTGGGTGGACAGAAGTTATTCGTTGTATCAATTTCTTCTCGACCCATTCTATTCCTATGAACATTTTGCGTTTGTAAGTCGGTTTCAGAACGAATCCTAGCTCCAGCTCCGAAATTCTCTGGCCAGTTGTAGTCAGAATCCAATCTTCTATTCATACCAGCATTCTGCCTAGTCAAAAATCTTCTGCCGTCCATTTGATCAGTTCTTTCTTTTCCAATCTAAAGGTCCCTGGTTTCGGCACCAATGTATCGTCGTCAAATATCGTCGATGTATCGTCGTCAAATAATAAAAGAATAATTGTCGTCAAATTATTCTTTTTAATTAACAATTATCAATACAAAATGAATCTAAACTGACAATCGTAAAATAATTTTTCCTAATCTCCTGTCATCATGTGTCGCCTACTTCGTCGTCGCTACACTGAGTTTTCATGAAATTCGCTTGAGATAGAAGGATTCTGTTTATACTAAAATTCATAAATCTTATATGTATTTGGATCAACTCTCATCGGATGAAGCTGAGTCCATCCTGTCCAATATTTTCGAAGCGAATTTTTATTTCACCAAATCTGAGTTTTCCCGAAATTGGCCTGAGATTCTGTTGTTACTTAAATTCATGAATCTTATATGTACTCGGAGTAAACATCATCAGAAGTAGCTGAGTCCACCCCGTCCAATATTTTCGAAGAGGATTTTTATTTTACCAAATCTGAGTTTTCATGAAATTCGCTCGAGATAGAAGGATTCAGTTTTTCACTAAAATTCATGAATCTTATATGTACTTGGATAAACTCTCATCGGATGAAGCTGAGTCCATCCTGTCCAATATTTCTGAAGCGAATTTTTATTTTACCAAATCTGGGTTTTCTCGAAATTGGCTTGAGTTAGAGGGATTGTGTTTTCACTTAAATTCATTAATCTTATATGTACTAGGAGTAAACATCATCAGAAGAAGCTGAGTCCACCCCGTCCAATATTTTCGAAGAGAATTTTTATTTTACCAAATCTGAGTTTTCATGAAATTCGCTTGAGATAGGAGGATTCTGTTTATACTAAAATTCATAAATTTTATATGTACTTGGATCAATCCTCATCAGATGAAGCTGAGTCCATCCTGTCCAATATTTTCGGAGCGAATTTTTTATTTTACCAAATCTGGGTTTTCTCGAAATTGGCTTGAGAAAGAAGGATTCAGTTTTTTACTAAAATTCATGAATCTTATATGTACTTGGATGAATGCTCATCGGATGAAGCTGAGTCCATCCTGTCCAATATTTCTGCAGCGAATTTTATTTTACCAAATCTGAGTTTTCTCGAAATTGGCTTGAGATAGAGGGATTGTGTTTTCACTAAAATTCATTAATCTTATATGTACTAGGAGTAAACATCATCAGAAGAAGCTGAGTCCAATATTTTCGAAGAGAATTTTTATTTTACCAAATCTGGGTTTTCTCGAAATTTGCTTGAGATAGAAGGATTCTGTTTTCACTAAAATTCATTAATCTTATATGTACTCGGAGTAAACATCATCAGGAGAAGCTAAGTCCACGCCGTCCAAAATTTTCGAAGAGAATTTTCATTTCACCAAATCTGAGTTTTCTCGAAATTGGCTTGAGATAGAAGGATTCTGTTTTTACTGAAATTCTTGAACCGTATATGTACTCGAAGTAAACATCATCAGAAGAAGCTGAATCCAACCCGTCCAATATGTTCGAAGAGAATTTTTATTTTACCAAATCTGAGTTTTCTCGAAATTAGCTTGAGATAGAGGGATTGTGTTTTCACTAAAATATTTTCGGAGCGAATTTTTTATTTTACCAAATCTGGGTTTTCTCGAAATTGTGTAACGTGATTATTTTGCTCCCTGAATTAAATTCAGCATTTTCGCTGGATAGTTTACACCCTTTGCGGCGTTGCCGGTTGATTCATGGCTTGTGGTGGAGACGGCTGTGATATTGTGTGCGGTCATAGAAGTAGGAAGGGATTGTTTGACAATTGGGTGCTCTGTGAAAGCGAGGTAACCTCTTTTTGAAGAATTTTCGGATTGTGGAAGATTTTAAAAGCTGAATTGAATGTGAATTATTGGTCTGGAAGTTTTATCTGGAATCATCCTCGTTGTAGGCGATTATAATTTCAATTTGGTTAATTCCTTGGATAATATAGAGAATATTGGTTTTAATCCAAGGGTACGTTTGTTATAACGTATCATTATATTCTTCCATGAGACCCGGAATCTTTATAGAGGTATGATGTGAGCTTATATATGAAACCATTGTCTAACAGTCTTTTTATTAGGCGTTTTATACGACTATTTGTTGTTGGAAAATTGTTGGAGATATAGAATTTGGAAAGGAGATCTTTTCTACCCTCGACCAACATCCTAAGAGGTATGAACTTTCTTTGAATTTTGTGAACAATGCCTTATGGTGTTTTATTAGGGTCCAAGTGTCGGGCATCCAGGCCTCCAGGTGTCGAGTATCCAGGTATACAAGTATCTGGCATCCTGATATCGGATATACAAGTATCTGGCATCCTTGTATCGGATATACTGTAACGGGTTCGTCAAGGTATCATATACTTTATTTAGTTTAAATAAAATAACTGAAATATCTATCTAATACGTTTATTACAACTGTAGTAATTAACAATGTGGCTCTTTAAGTGTCTAGCTCGTCTACCGGATGCTGCGCGTCACCCTGACAGTCGACCGCCTTCCATGTGTCTCCTGTCATGCATCATCCGTCACTTCTCTTCTTCTTCTTTAACTTATATTAACTTTACATCCCCTCCTTTCAGTTCACTAAAGAGAGGTCAAACTATTTCTAAAAAAACATGTATATAAAAAAAAAGCAAATAAAATTTATGCAATCTGAAAGTTCCCTAAATTCCCCAAATATAAAAAAAAGAATTGTTAATATTGAAGCCTATCAGGCTTCTTTAAGAAATTTCTATTCCTTAAAAGGTATGGTGAATTCGTACTTTCATCACCATTTTCATTGGATTCTGTATCATTAGATATGTCACGATATATAAAGTGTTGCCTATTCCTCCTAAATATCTTATTGTTTTCATCAGCAATTAAATAAGACCTAGGCTCATTACATTTTGACACAATTGTACCTTTATTCCAGGAGTTATTCAATCTAAAATATATATTTTTGCTAGCCTCATTTTTTAAAGGTCGACTGACACGATCATAATAATATTTCTGTTTAAGCTGGCGTTTGGTGATAACCTTTTTTAAATTATCATAATCAACTACTTCTGGCTTAAGTAAGGAATCTTTAGTTAGGAGTGTGTCCTTAAGACGTCTATTTAAGAATAGTTGTGCAGGAGACAAGCCAATATCAGGTATAGGGGTGTTACGATATTTGAGTAAGTACATATACACATTACCATTATCTACATTAGATTTCCTTAAGATGTCTTTGCATATACTAACAGCCTTTTCCGCCATCCCATTACTCCTTGGGTAATTTGGACTGGAATGTATCAATTTAATATTGAAATTTTCTGCAAATTGTTTGAAGATGTATGAATTGAACGGGTTGTTATCTGAGATAATTTTATTTGGAAACCCAGAACTGGCGAATACTTCCATGAGGGAACTTATTACATCATTAATGTTTTTTGTTTTAATGTTTTTGAAGTCAATCCATTTCGAATAATAATCAATAACTCCCAAATATATTTTGTTCTTGAACTCGAATATATCAATGCCTATCTTTTCCCAAGGCCTCTTAGGAAATTCATGGGGTAATAAGGGCTGTTTGACATTTTGATTTCTAAAATAATTGCAAATCTCACATTTGAGAATATAATTTTGGATGTCTTTTGACATTCCTGGCCAAAACAAGCATTCTCGGGCCCTAACTCTACACTTATTTATGCCCAAATGCCCCTCGTGTATCTTTTTTAACATTTCATTTCTCGTATATTTCGGTATTATCAATCTGTCTCCATAAAATAATAAACCTTCGCATTCAGAGATTTGATCTTTCACGCTATGATAAGTTTTCAATTCATTAGGTAACTTTTTGTAACTCCTCCAACCCTGCCTGAGGCATTGTTTCAATTCTACAAGTACTTCATCTTTGTTGGTAGCTAATTTTAAGTCAGATAATTTACTCTCTGAAATGGGAAGTATTTCCGATAAACTATGAACATGTATTTCCTGATGATCTTTAAATGTATGGTCTGCTATACTGGCACGCGATAACGCATCTGCTATGAACATTTGATTACCAGGTAAATATTCCACTTTTAAGTCATATTTCATTAGCCTAAATAGTAATCGCTGTAACCTTGAAGACACTTTATTAATGTCTTTCCTAAAGATATTCACTAATGGTTTGTGATCCGTATGAATTTTTACTTGTCTCCCATAAACAAAGTAATTGAATTTTTCAACTGCAAAAACAATAGCACTCAACTCTCGCTCAATATTCGCATACCGTTTTTCAGTGTCAGATAAGGTTCTGGAGGCAAACGCCACAGGCTTGCCATCTTGCATGAGACATGCCCCAAACCCATCTAATGAGGCATCACATTGTATCACCACTTCTTTATTAACATCATAGTGTGCTAAAGTAGGAGCTTGGATAAGAAGAGTTTTAATTTTATTTATTGCCTCAGAATGTATCTTTTCCCATTGAAACAAAACTTTATCTTGTGTGAGCTGTCTTAAAGGCGCAGATAGGGCTGACAAATTTGGAAAAAATTTCCCTAAATACTTGACGATACCCAAAAATCTGAGTAATTGCTTTTTATTAGTAGGAATCTCCATTTTTTCTATGGCTTCAGTCCTCTGAGGATCAATTTTAATGCCATTTTCTGTCACAATGAAGCCCAAAATTTTAAGTTCTGATTTTTTAAATTGGAATTTATTTTTATTGAATGTTATGCCATATTTTTTTGCTATTTCCAAAACCTCAAGTAATTTCTTATCATGTTCATCTTCCGTTGCCCCTGAGATTATTATATCATCAATATAAATCTCTATATCAGATATACTACCAAATATTTCCACATTCTTACGTTGAAAAATTTCTGCGGAGGTGTTAATCCCAAAAGGTAAACGCATAAATCTATATCTACCATAGGGAGTAGAAAAAGTGCACAGTTTAGATGATTCTTCATCCAGTGGTATTTGATAAAACGAATCTTTTAAATCCAATAGAGAAAAATATTTCCTATTATTCAAATTAGTTAAGATTTGGTCAGGAGATGGAATCTGATAATGTTCCCGTTTTAAATATTTGTTTAGATCGGAGGGATCTAGACAAATTCTCAATTTCTTGTCATTTTTTTCAGTTATTACAATATTGTTAACCCAATCAGTAGGTTCAATCTGTCGGCATATAACACCAGCTTTGACTAAATCATCTAATGATTCTTTTAGCTTTGGCATTAATTTTTTTGGGATTCTACGCGGACTATGTACTACTGGAATTGCATCATCTTGCAGTATTAATTTACAGGGTTTACCTGGGAAACATCCCAGTTTATTGAAAATTGTGTTATATGATGTGATTATATCATCTTTTGATTTGAATACAGATTTTGAAATCGAATTAACATGTTTAATTAGGTTATGATTCAAACATGCTTTTAGGCCTAATATTGGCTTATCTGCATTGTCAACTATATAAAAAAGAAGCTGAGATTTTTTGTTTCTTACAATACACTCCAACGTTATAGATCCTCTTACTTGCACCATCTTCCTTCCAAATGCCATCAAGTTAACTGTAGTATGAGAGATCCTGTCAAGCGACCCAAGTTTTTCACAGTATAGCTCAGTTGGCAGCACATTACATTCAGCACCAGTGTCTAATTTAAAAGATATTATGAAATTATTAATTAGAACATTCTCCATTAATCTATTTTTAATATCATCAGATTTAGAATTGCATTTTAGTTCATTTATAGAAATCATATCAATAAATAATTCATCTATCTCATCAGACAATGAGATAGTTTCTATTTCTTGTTCTTTGTTCCTCGTATTGACATTTAATTTTTTTAATATACATCATGCAGCAAAATGATTATTTTTTTTACAATATGAGCAAGTCTTTCCAAATGCAGGACATTGACGAATGTTATGTTTATAACCACAACGTTTACATTCTTTATTATCAGTATAGAATTTATTATCAGTTTTACTTAACTTAGGAATATTCCTATTTTTGTTGATAGCATCAACACCATATTCCGTTCTGGGTTGATTACCCGTTATCGCCTGTGCTTGTTGTTTGCTGACTTCCATTATGTTGCAGATTTCTTCGGCCTTCTTCAGTGATAGATTCTCATATTGTAGTAATTTTTCTCTAAGATTGTCGTCCTTAAGTCCCATAATTATTTTATCTCTCACCATTTCTTCATCATCGGTGTACTCACAGTTCTTCACAAGGGTTTTAATCTCCGTTATATAGTTGGATATTGACTGGCCATCCTTCTGATTGCAACTTAGGAATTTGAAGCGGTCAAATATCACATTTTTCTTCGGGTCACAATATTTCTTGAACGCAGCTTTGACGTCTTCTAGTTTTGCGGTGGAAACTTTCAATTTCAATGTATTGAAAATCTCTAAACCTTCATCTCCAATTATATTGAGGAATATTGCGACCTTTTTCTCCTCCGAGGCATCCGTGTCTATTGCAGCTAGCATGTACAAATCAAATTTCTGGATCCACGTTGTCCAATTCTGAGCCATGTTACCGGAAAACTCCATTGAACGTGGTACTTTAAATCCTTCCATTTTTCTGTGATCGTATAACTTCCTCAAAGATCACACCTGACACCATGTAACGGGTTCGTCAAGGTATCATATACTTTATTTAGTTTAAATAAAATAACTGAAATATCTATCTAATACGTTTATTACAACTGTAGTAATTAACAATGTGGCTCTTTAAGTGTCTAGCTCGTCTACCGGATGCTGCGCGTCACCCTGACAGTCGACCGCCTTCCATGTGTCTCCTGTCATGCATCATCCGTCACTTCTCTTCTTCTTCTTTAACTTATATTAACTTTACAATACAAGTATCTGGCATCCAAGTGCCTGGCATATGAGTGCTTAGCATCCACGTTATAAGTACTATCGACGTCTCTACTTCAGGCCATTCCGTGGTTGAGGTAACCGGTGCTTTGCACTGGCTTTAGGTTTATAATATACTAGCTGGCCCGGCGAACTCTGTTCCGCCTAAATGATATTTACGGTGGATTTCACAAATCGTAATCACCGGTGATCGGAGATCAACGGCTTGGTTCTCTGTTTTTTGAACTGTCATATGTTTCCATGGATATGAGCTGTCACACAGAACAGATACACAAACAAAATATGTCAATTAGTAATAATGGCAATTTTGGATTCAGTTATTTCCGCAAATATATTTATTAACCAAACAGAAATTCAAAAACATTTCAAAAATTATGAGAAAAGATGAGAATGACATCTCACGATTGGAACTGATCGCCAAAATCCGATTTACTTGACATTCCGATAAAAATCCACTGTGATATTCACCCGCTTCTGGATCTGTTAATAGCCTTCCATGGCTTCATAAGTCCTATGTAAATTACACAGTAATTGATGCCATCAGTTCTTTTTTCGACCATTTCAATGGTGATAATGTCAAATATGGTACCTTCACGATTATGTTATTTTGAATAAATAAAACTATAAAAATAACTAATAATCAGTCATTATGTGTGAATAGCGCCATCTGAAGTGGTTAGAACGAAAATTTTCTCATATCTCAACGAAATCTAAGCATTTTAGACATCTGTACTCCTACGCTAAGACATTTTGGTTTTGCCCAACAGCACAGAGTTGTAGGCAACTCAAATTACACACTTATATTACAGTGACTATAGAGGGAATATAGTTACTGTACACACTATTTGTTTACATCGCCATCTAACGCGGGAAATATCAAATAGTACCTACGAATAGACCAGTCCAACGATCTGTCACGATCAGCTGTTTAAAAATGTCTGCTGGCTCAAACAAATAACAAACCGAGGTTTTTCAGTTACGAGGTACGTGTTTCAGGGTAGTTTCTGTTGGTTTCTCAATTTTCAACTTCAATGTCTTCAATTATGCCATGTAAAATGATAGTTATAATACAGTAACACTATAGCAGAAATGTTTGGTATTTGTTTGGCCCAGCAGCCATCTTGAAAAAAGGTGATCAGCTGTTTTGTTGGACTGGTCTATAAGCGGCAGCGTAACTGTAGCGACATCTAGTGGCCTTACTCAGAAGGTGAAAAAGCATTTCCTGTATAAGCAAAATTTTTATCGATTTTTTCAAAGTTTCATTGTATTTTATAATAACCAGATCGTAGACGAATCCATATATGAAGTTTCATAACAAACAGTCCATCCGATCTCGAGTTATAAATGGTGTAACCAACATCTTTCTTTTATATATATATAGATTATTGTACAAAGTGAATAACTGATAGCAGGGGAGACCTTTCAATCATCGCTGGCTCCTTTCATTTATGTTTAACTTTTATCAGACTCATAATTGAGTGTATTATAGTGGCAGATTGCCTAATTTACATTTTTACCTTTGTACCAGTTCATTTGATACTGGATTGCGATTTTTCGATACTGTTCATAATTACTATAGGAGTAAGTGTAAACATTTGTGAACTGAGGTGGATACTGACTGGCCAGTTATTACAACCACGGTACTTGAACTCCCTTTTCCAATTTATAACTTGATTTAGATTTAATCGAGTTCAGCAATTTTGTGGAGTTTTGTTTCGCTGAATATACCCATCAAGTACTGCAAATCTAATTTAACTTTTTCATTAATATTGTTCAATTAGTTTAATTTTAAATAAAGGGGTTGACATTGAGTATCAGTTGTCTTATTGCTATTCTGGTAGGGGAGTACGCAATTTTGTGGACAGGCAAATTCTCTACCTGGCGCCCATTCATACACTTCAATTTTTTTTTTTAACTCACTCCCATCTTCACTGAGTTTAGCCGCGAGCCTGATTTGCCAAGTGACCAGGCTTACTCAAGTCGACACGTCACATTTGGCGCCCAACGTGGGGCCCAACAGTCAATACTATCTGACTTGCAGTGGTTGATCGGTTTTGTCTTCGTGATTTATTTTGAGATTTTTGTTTTTCTTCTTCTCTCAGTCGATTTTTTTTTGCGCTGCGTTCACTATCCCTCATCTTTGAGGTTAGGGCCGGAATATCAATTTGACTGCGGTTGTTCTTGAATTTTTTTTGAGTATGGAGGGTCGAGTAGACGTAAATCGCCTTGATAAGGAGGAGCTAGAATATGAATTAGCTGTTAGAGGTGTAACTAATTTGAAGACTGTTGATGAAATGAGATAGAGTCTTAGGGGGTATTTGAGGATAGAAAAATGCGGAATTGCAACCAAATACCCACCGTATCCATATAAATTTGCCGATGATTTTAAGGTTGTAGAGGATTCGATTTCACTTTTGCAGCGGGACATTCCAGATTTTGCTGGTGATGAGAAGAGTTCGTCTTTTCTGAAAATGTCCACTCGGTTGGTGCACACGTTTATGAGAATTGAAAGATCTCAAGCGCTTTCAGAGGCGGAACAAGTTCTTAGGTCGGGATATTTGGCGCAGATAATTGGGTTACAAGCAGAATTACGGTCACGATCACGGAAATACCATAGGTCCTTGCAACAAATTCAGTAACCACTTGAATTAAGCGTTTTGATGGCTTCGGCGGGTATCTCGGATTCCTCGGAGTCTGAGTCAGATGATGACGGAGCTAGTGGTATAGTTCATCAGTCGACTCCCACCGCTTCGCCTTACCAGAGTAGTAGTCCTTCGGTGGCCGTGGCCAAGTGGAATATTACCAAATTCGATGGTGATTGTTCGCGATGCTCTCTAAGTTCTTTTCTCGAAAACGTCGAGGAATTGTGTATTTCGCGAAACGTTAAAAAGGAGCAGCTTTTCTTATCCGCCAGTGATCTTTTCGGGGGGAAAGCTCTGATTTGGTTCAGATCTATTAGGTCCACAGTTTTAACGTGGTCACAGTTGGTTGATGAATTGAGGAAACAATTTCTTCCTCCCAATTATAACGAAAAACTCTTCGAGGAAATTAAGCAGAGAACTCAAGGCCCTAATGAGAGTATAGGTTTGTATCTTGCCATGATGGACAATATGTTCAATCGCCTCACCATTCAAGTCAGGGAGGATGCTCGTTTGAGAGTCCTATTGCGTAACATCTCACCCTTTTATCAGAGTCAATTGGGCTTGACTAACATCACCTCAATAGCTCAGCTTTTAGATATCGGACGACAACTTGAGGCTCGTAAAGAATCCATTGAGTCTTACGTACCCCCTCCCCGAAATAGGAGCTCTTTAATGGAGCCAGATCTAGCATATGTTTATGCTGAACAACCTCCCCCCTCTTCTACTCAGGTGAGTGCAGTCTTGACCTGCTGGAAGTGTAGGCAACCCGGCCATGTTGCTAGGGAATGCAGGGTGGAGAAGAAATGTTGTTTTAAGTGTGGTCGACCCGATTGCACGGTTCGTACATGTCCGAAATGTAAGTCGTCGGAAAACTAATAGGGAAAGCCTCGAATGGCAGTACGTGTGACTTTCCCAACCAGTCTGCCAAGTATCGTTTGCCGTTGGAACAGAAAATTATTCTGGATTATGTGCTTGCGCATGCGCAAGGTGACGAACGGCCGTATTTGTCTGTGTCTGTTTTGGACGTAAATTTATTGGGTTTGCTGGATTCGGGTGCTTCGAGCACGATTATAGGAGGTCCTGGTTGGAGGATGTTGAAGAATTCAAATATTAACCCTAATTTTAATGATGTCATTTCCTGTAGGGTGGCTAATGGACAGAGGTGTTCAAGCATTGGTTCGGTGGATCTACCGATGAAACTTGAGAATAATGTAATTTCGGCATTGATAGTCCCAGATTTGCCGCATACCTTGATTCTGGGCATCGATTTCTGGAGGAGGTTTGGGATTGTTCCTGATCTTCGGGGTGGAACATGGGTATTTCAGCGCGATGCTGATCTCTCGGTGGATGCGATTGCGTCGGAGGAACATCTTACATCTGCGCAGTCTGGGGTTTTGGATAGAGTTGTACGGGAGGCTTTTGAGAACATGGGTGACGAGTTGGGGTGTACAAGCCTGGTTGAACATGAAATAAAAACATCCTGCAGTCCAATCAAGCAAAGGTATTACCCTGTAAGTCCTGTGATGCAGGGTCACATTAATGCCGAGTTAGACAAGTTACTCAAGCAAGGTATTGTCGCACCATCGACCAGCCCCTGGTCTTCTCCTATTCTTCTGGTGAAGAAGAAGGACGGTTCGTACCGGTTTTGCGTTGATTACAGGAAGCTAAATGCGGTCACGGAAAAGGATGCGTATCCCATCCCGTATATTTCGTCGACCTTGGACCGCCTTCGCAACGCAAAATTTTTGTCGTCAATGGACATCAAGTCGGCATATTTCCAAGTGCCTTTGGAAGAGTCCTCTCGACCTCTTACCGCCTTTACAGTGCCCAATCGAGGTCTGTTCGAATTCTGCCGCTTGCCTATGGGATTGTCAAATAGTCCCGCCACCTTTCAACGTTTGGTTGACAGAATTCTTGGTCCTGATTTGGAGCCGTATGTGTTCGTCTATTTGGACGATATCATTATCATCACTGATAATTTCGAGAAACATGTAGAGGTATTAGAGGAGGTCTTTAAACGCCTTAAGGTCGCTAATTTAACGGTTTCTAAAAAGAAATGCCATTTTTGTCGACCTGAACTTCTATATCTGGGTTATGTGGTGGATTCAAAAGGTTTGAGAATGGATCCAGCGAAGGTTCAGGCCATTGTGAACATACCGGTCCCCTCTTGTGTCTCGGAGGTTCGGCGTGTGCTCGGATTAGCTTCATGGTACCGAAGATTCGTACCAAATTTTGCGGATTTGACTGCTCCATTGACAGAACTGCTCAAGAAGAACCGGTCTTTTCAATGGAGTCCCCAATGTGATGAAGCCTTGATCAAATTGAAGGAATATTTGATTAGTGCCCCTGTTTTGTCTTGTCCTGATTTTTAGAGGCCGTTCATTATACAGTGTGATGCTTCTGGGTATGGGGTTGGTGCTGTTCTGACTCAGCAACTAGAGGATGTAGAAAAGGTGATATGCTATCTTTCCAGGTCTTTGACCCGGTTAGAGCGCAATTATACTACCACAGAACGTGAATGTCTGGCTGTCCTGTGGGCTATAGAGAAGCTGCGACCTTATATCGAGGGTTCGCATTTTTCGGTCATCACAGATCGCGCCAGTTTAATTTGGTTGGATAGATTGAAGACCCCTTCTGGACGACTCGCCCGTTGGGCCATCAGACTCCAACAGTACGATTTCACGATTATTCATCGTAAAGGACGAGAGAATGTAGTGCCTGATGCTTTGTCTAGGGCTGTACCCATTGACACCATTCGCTCTTCGCAGTATGACTCTTCGGATCATTGGTATGGGAAACTGTTGAATAGGGTGACTGAGGCCCCGCATCGCTTTCCTTCATGGCAGATTGATCAGGGAAAGCTTTTCAAGAATGTGACTCCGCGTATTCCCGAATTGGCATCTCCTTCCGATTATTGGAGAGAAGTTGTCCCCCGCCCCCAACGAAAAGCTCTGATAAGGAGCGTCCATGAATCTCTTCTCCACGTCGGTGTGTATAAGACCTATAATAAGTTGGCAGAGCGTTATTATTGGCCCAAAATGAAATACGACGTAGCCTCATTCATCCGTCGATGTACCACCTGTCATGCCATCAAACCTGAGCAAAGAAAGCCTCCTGGTTTCATGCTGTCTAAACAGGTCTCAATTTCTCGACCCTTCGAGCTCATGTCTGCTGATTTGGTTGGTCCTTTGCCCCGGTCTCGCTCAAGGAACCAATATATTTTTGTTGCCGCTGATTGTTTCAGCAAGTTTCCTTTGCTTTTTCCTCTACGCACCGCCACGGCCTCTGCTATTATAAAGGTTTTGGATGCACATGTTTTTCCGGTTTTTGGATATCCTAATTCTATCATTGTGGATAATGGTGTTCAATTTCGCTCTAAGGAGTTTGTTAAATTCTTAAAATTCAATAATGTTGATATTCAGTATACCGCCCTATATCATCCCCAGGCCAATCCGGTCGAGAGAATTAATAGGGTTATCAAAACCATGTTGAGGTCATATCTTTCAGAAGATCAGAGAGGTTGGGATAAACACTTGAACCAGGTTGGGTTAGCTATTCGTTCCTCAAAACATGAAGTAACCGGTCACTCCCCAAATTTTATTGTTTTTGGGAGGGAAGTTTCGTTAAAGGGTGAAAACACCTGCCCTGATCAAATTCATTTCGACAGATCTGCCTTGACTAAAGACCGGGAACAGGCCTTCGCGAAGATGCATGCTGATGTTAAGATTAAGCTAGCGAGAGCATACGAGGCCAATAGTCGATCTTACAATCTTCGACGTCGAGACGTCCAATACACGGTTAATCAATTGGTGTGGAGAAGGAATCAGGTACTTTCGGATGCAGCTAAATATTTTACAGCTAAGCTGGCCCCTAAATATGTTGGACCTTTCTTGGTTTCTAAGCGGGTATCCCCTTGGACATATGAATTACAGGGTGAGGACGGTAAATATCGGGGTGTTTGGCATGTAAAGGACCTGAAGGCTCATCCACCGGATGAATCTGAACACTCGGCGGATCGACTTGGGTGAGACCTTTGTTGTGTTAGTGGGTTAGAGGATAGCTGACCCTTGCCGAGAGCATAAATGTACTAGGGTGGTCACTACCCCTATCCAGTGGTTGACATACTTGAACATCTTTTGTTATCGTCAGGTCCACGACAGCAACATGCTGTATTTTCCATTTCTGTTCCGATTTCGGTTAGTTTGGACTTTGGGAGTTATTTTAAGTGTGACATTCGACTGTTTAGTTTCTCGGATTTGACGTTTTTGGTACCGTAGTCATTGGTAATTTGACTGGAGTTTTAGTCGTTTGATTTACCGATTTTGACGTTTTGCTTTTACCGAATTTGACATCGTCCTGGACGTGGTCGGATGATGGGGTCCTTTTGAAACTTTGGACTCTTAACTATAAGTTTCCATGCCTGCATCTTGTTGTCCTCGTCTCGGACGCAAGGTGATTCACTTTTTTTTAGTTTTGCCAAAAAGAAAATGTATTAACGCAGGAACGTTATACATTAACGTTATGTTTTTTTCTTTAGTTGAGACGGTTTGTTTTATTGTAGAGTCATCGGGCATGTTTCGGGCTCCGGTTGAGCGATGATTTTGTTCCTAAGGGTCTGGTCCTCGCTCCTCTTCCACTTCGGTGGAAGTGGCCTGCAGTAATCGGTAGCCCTTTTACTTTCTATTTGAGGTTTGGTAGGTGGTTGAGAGTCAATCGAGCGACGGTGCATTGCTATCTTTTTCATTCTTCTCTTGCCTTCGCTTCTCTCTAATTTTTATGATGATGTCGAGTAAACGAGGATTGGCCAAGCACTACTGCCTTTCGCAATGCTCGACGGGTGTGCGAACAGCTAGCCGCCCCAAATGTTTTTTTTCTCTTCGGATTTTGAGTGGATAGGAGATTGTGTGGTATGTACTTGGAAAGGAAAGGGAGAAGGAGAGAGAAAAATTTGACCCTTCTGGTAAAATTTTTTTTAAAGTAGGGGGGGACTTGTAACGTGATTATTTTGCTCCCTGAATTAAATTCAGCATTTTCGCTAGATAGTTTACACCCTTTGCGGCGTTGCCGGTTGATTCATGGCTTGTGGTGGAGACGGCTGTGATATTGTGTGCGGTCATAGAAGTAGGAAGGGATTGTTTGACAATTGGGTGCTCTGTGAAAGCGAGGTAACCTCTTTTTGAAGAATTTTCGGATTGTGGAAGATTTTAAAAGCTGAATTGAATGTGAATTATTGGTCTGGAAGTTTTATCTGGAATCATCCTCGTTGTAGGCGATTATAATTTCAATTTGGTTAATTCCTTGGATAATATAGAGAATATTGGTTTTAATCCAAGGGTACGTTTGTTATAACGGATTATTATATTCTTCCATGAGACCCGGAATCTTTATAGAGGTATGATGTGAGCTTATATATGAAACCATTGTCTAACACTCTTTTTATTAGGCGTTGTATACGACTATTTGTTGTTGGAAAATTGTTGGAGATATAGAATTTGGAAAGGAGATCTTTTCTACCCTCGACCAACATCCTAAGAGGTATGAACTTTCTTTGAATTTTGTGTCGGGCATCCAGGCCTCCAGGTGTCGAGTATCCAGGTATACAAGTATCTGGCATCCTGGTATCGGATATACAAGTATCTGGCATCCTAGTATCGGATATACAAGTATCTGGCATCCACGTACCACCCATCTAAGTATCAGGCATCCAAGTGCCTGGCACATGAGTGCTTAGCATCCACGTTATAAGTACTATCGACGTCTCTACTTCAGGCCATTCCGTGGTTGAGGTAACCGGTGCTTTGCACTGGCTTTAGGTTTATAATATATTATTGTACAAAGTGAATAACTGATAGCAGGGGAGACCTTTCAATCATCGCTGGCTCCTTTCATTTATGTTTAACTTTTATCAGACTCATAATTGAGTGTATTATAGTGGCAGATTGCCTAATTTACATTTTTGCCTTTGTACCAGTTCATTTGATACTGGATTGCGATTTTTCGATACTGTGCATAATTACTATAGGAGTAAGTGTAAACATTTGTGAACTGAGGTGGATACTAACTGGCCAGTTATTACAACCACGGTACTTGAACTCCCTTTTCCAATTTATAACTTGATTTAGATTTAATCGAGTTCAGCAATTTTGTGGAGTTTTGTTTCGCTGAATATACCTATCAACTACTGCAAATCTAATTTAACTTTTTCATTGATATTGTTCAATTAGTTTAATTTTAAATAAAGGGGTTGACATTGAGTATCAGTTGTCTTATTGCTATTCTGGTAGGGGAGTACGCAATTTTGTGGACAGGCAAATTCTCTATCTGGCGCCCATTCATACACTTCAATTTTTTTTTAACTCACTCCCATCTTCACTGAGTTTAGCCGCGAGCCTGATTTGCCAAGTGACCAGGCTTACTCAAGTCGACACGTCACAATTGGCTTGAGAAAGAAGGATTCAGTTTTTTACTAAAATTCATGAATCTTATATGTACTTGGATAAGCTCTCATCGGATGAAGCTGAATCCATCCTGTCCAATATCTCTGCAGCGAATTTTTATTTTACCAAATCTGAGTTTTCTCGAAATTGGCTTGAGATAGGGGGATTGTGTTTTCACTAAAATCCATTAATCTTATATGTACTAGGAGTAAACATCATCAGAAGAAGCTGAGTCCAATATTTTCGAAGAGAATTTTTATTTTACCAAATCTGGGTTTCCTCGAAATTTGCTTGAGATAGAAAGATTCTGTTTTCACTAAAATTCATTAATCTTATATGTACTCGGAGTAAACATCATCAGAAGAAGCTAAGTCCACGCCGTCCAAAATTTTCGAAGAGAATTTTCATTTCACCAAATCTGAGTTTTCTCGAAATTGTCTTGAGATAGAAGGATTCTGTTTTTACTGAAATTCTTGAACCGTATATGTACTCGAAGTAAACATGATCAGAAGAAGCTGAATCCAACCCGTCCAATATGTTCGAAGAGAATTTTTATTTTACCAAATCTGAGTTTTCTCGAAATTGGCTTGAGATAGAAGGATTCTGTTTTCACTAAAATTCATGAATCTTATGTGCACTCGGAGTAAACATTATCGGAATAAGCTGAATCCATTCCGTCCAATATTTTCGAAGAGAATTTTTATTTTACCAAATCTGAGTTTTCATGAAATTCGCTTGAGATAGAAGGATTCTGTTTATACTCAAATTCATATATCCTATATGTATTTGGATCAACTCTCATCGGATGAAGCTGAGTCCATCCTGTCCAATATTTTCGAAGCGAATTTTTATTTCACCAAATCTGAGTTTTCTCGAAATTGGCCTGAGATTCTGTTGTTACTTAAATTCATGAATCTTATATGTACTCGGAGTAAACATCATCAGAAGTAGCTGAGTCCACCCCGTCCAATATTTTCGAAGAGGATTTTTATTTTACCAAATCTGGGTTTTCTCGAAATTGGCTTGAGATAAAATGGATTCTGTTTTCACTAAAATTTATTAATCTTATATGTACTCGGCGTAAACATCATCAGAAGGCTGAATCCACCCCGTCCAATATTTTCGAAGAGAATTTTTATTTTACCAAATCTGGGTTTTCTCGAAATTGGCTTGAGAAAGAAGGATTCAGTTTTTTACTAAAATTCATGAATCTTATATGTACTTGGATGAACTCTCATCGGATGAAGCTGAGTCCATCCTGTCCAATATTTCTGCAGCGAATTTCATTTTACCAAATCTGAGTTTTCTCGAAATTGGCTTGAGATAGAGGGATTGCGTTTTCACTAAAATTCATTAATCTTATATGTACTAGGAGTAAACATCATCAGAAGAAGCTGAGTCCAATATTTTCGAAGAGAATTTTTATTTTACCAAATCTGGGTTTCCTCGAAATTTGCTTGAGATAGAAGGATTCTGTTTTCACTAAAATTCATTAATCTTATATGTACTCGTAGAAAACATCATCAGAAGAAGCTGAGTCCACGCCGTCCAAAATTTTCGAAGAGAATTTTCATTTCACCAAATCTGAGTTTTCTCGAAATTGGCTTGAGATAGAAGGATTCTGTTTTTACTGAAATTCTTGAACCGTATATGTACTCGAAGTAAACATCATCAGAAGAAGCTGAATTCAACCCGTCCAATATGTCCGAAGAGAATTTTTATTTTACCAAATCTGAGTTTTCTCGAAATTGGCTTGAGATAGAAGGATTCTGTTTTCACTAAAATTCATGAATCTTATGTGCACTCGGAGTAAACATTATCGGAATAAGCTGAATCCATTCCGTACAATATTTTCGAAGAGAATTTTTATTTCACCAAATCTGAGTTTTCATGAAATTCGCTTGAGATAGAAGGATTCTGTTTATACTAAAATTCATATATCTTATATGTATTTGGATCAACTCTCATCGGATGAAGCTGAGTCCATCCTGTCCAATATTTTCGAAGCGAATTTTTATTTCACCAAATCTGAGTTTTCTCGAAATTGGCCTGAGATTCTGTTGTTACTTAAATTCATGAATCTTATATGTACTCGGAGTAAACATCATCAGAAGTAGCTGAGTCCACCCCGTCCAATATTTTCGAAGAGGATTTTTATTTCACCAAATCTGGGTTTTCTCGAAATTGGCTTGAGATAAAATGGATTCTGTTTTCACTAAAATTCATTAATCTTATATGTACTCGGCGTAAACATCATCAGAAGGCTGAATCCACCCCGTCCAATATTTTCGAAGAGAATTTTTATTTTACCAAATCTGAGTTTTCATGAAATTCGCTTCAGATAGAAGGATTCAGTTTTTTACTAAAATTCATGAATCTTATATGTACTTGGATAAACTCTCATCGGATGAAGCTGAGTCCATCCTGTCCAATATTTCTGAAGCGAATTTTTATTTTACCAAATCTGGGTTTTCTCGAAATTGGCTTGAGATAGAGGGATTGTGTTTTCACTAAAATTCATTAATCTTATATGTACTAGGAGTAAACATCATCAGAAGAAGCTGAGTGCATTCCGTCCAATATTTTCGAAGAGAATTTCTATTTTACCAAATCTGAGTTTTCATGAAATTCGCTTGAAATAGAAGGATTCTGTTCATACTAAAATTCATGAATCTTATATGTATTCGGATGAACTCTCATCGGATGACGCTGAGTCCATCCTGTCCAATATTTTCGAAGAGAATTTTCATTTCACAAAATCTGAGTTTTTCTCGAAATTAGCCTGAAATAGAAGGATTCTGTTTTTACTTAAATTCATGAATCTTATATGTTCTTGGATCAACTCTCATCGGATGAAGCTGAGTCCATCCTGTCCAATATTTTCGAAGAGAATTTTTATTGTACAAAATCTGAGTTTTTCTCCAAATTAGCCTGAAATAGAAGGATTCTGTTTTTACTTAAATTCATGAATACATGTTCTTGGATCAACTCTCATCGGATGAAGCTGAGTCCATTCTGTCCAATATTTTCGAAGAGAATTTTTATTTTACAAAATCTGAGTTTTCTCGAAATTGGCTTGAGATAGAAGGATTCTGTTTGTTACTAAAATTCATTAATCTTATATGTACTCGGAGTAAACATCATCAGAAGAAGCTGAGTCCACCCCGTCCAATATTTTCGAAGAGAATTTTAATTTTACCCAATCTGAGTTTTCTCGAAATTGGGTTGAGATAGGAGGATTCTGTTTTAACCTAAATTCATGAATCTTATATGTACTCGGAGTAAACATCATCAGAAGAAGCTGACTCCACCCCGTCCAATATCTTCGAAAAGAATTTTCATTTTACCAAATCTGAGTTTAATAATAATATAAATTCTAATTATGTCTTATATAAAAATAAAACTCTTATTTTTGAGCAACACAAGTTTTGGTTGCTTGTCAACTACTTACCAAGCTGAAGATACAATATCGTATATGTGTGTCAAAATCTTTAATAACTTACCTAATAAAATAAAAATTCAAAATAGAAACCAACAAACTATTGATAAACTCAAAACCATATTGGGTTGGCGATTACCTTAGCTTAAAATTGTAAATAGGATTTATTGACCCTATTTCTTTGTATGTTCTCTGTATGAAACTTCATTGGAAATGAAGAATTTATCTATCTTCTATCTATCATCTTGGTAGAGGGCTAATACATTGTCTTGTTTTCTGAGTTTTCCAACAAATCTGGTGCTCAATGCTGGTGCTTGAATATAGTAAGTCGTTTGGTGGATTATGGAGTATATAATTTGGGTGCCTCATTCTTGTCATGGTTCTTAGCTCTGTTGTCTCTGCTACTTCTATATTTCTCAGTGCTGGTCTTTCACATTTGTTGAATATTGGGTGAGCATACTCTAGTAGTGGGCGGCAAATTGTTTTTTGCATGTGCTATCAGTATTGTGTCATCTGCGAACTGTAGGATGTAAAGATCGTCGGCAGTTTCTATTATTATGTCGTGGCAAAATATATTGAAGAGTAGAGTTGACAATGGGGAATCTTGAGGTGTTCCTTGTTCAGGGCAGAAATAGTCAGAAGAGCTTGTGCCTACTTTTACTTCCAATTTCATCGTTTCTAAGAATTGTTTACACAACCTGATCAGTTTGTCGGGGACTTCTGTCTTGTACAATTTATACAACAATACTTGGTGCCATATGCTGTCGAAGGCCTTCTCAATATCTAAGCTCAAAGCAGAAGTTTAATGTGATTTGAGAGTTGCATTTTGGGCATTTGATACAAGTATTGTGAGTGGGTGGGCTGTTGATCTTTCATTTCAAAATCCAAATTGAAAGCTTGGAATGTGCTGTTCTGTATGCGGTTTCATCAGTGTTTTTATTATATTTTCGTTTAATTTTCCTAGCACAGGCAGTAGAGTGATGGGCCTGTAGCTTCCTGATCGTTATAAATCGAATTTAAAACCAATAATTATCAATATTCAATCATAAAATAATCTAAATTCGATCTTTCCAATGATAAACAGATAATATTTTTCAAAGCAAACGACAAGGGAAGGACAAAAAAGCAAAAACGAATTTCTTATCGTTGTGAACAGCCATCCAACAATTTCTGTCAGAATTGCAAATCGCAAAAAACGTCTGAACTTTCGTGTCAATTACGAACGAGTCTTAACTCTCGCAAAAGCTCAGGTTATTGCTTTCACAGATTTTTTTATTTTGAAACATAACGCATTTTCATAAGATTATATTTCCATAGTGTGCCTAACGTTTCCCTAAGGTTTTCTCTTTATATCTTTGAATAACTTCACTTATATTGAAATCTATATCAATGTCTTACTGTATCTGCTGCAAAATTTGGGATGACCTATATCATTCTGGGTGAATAATTTTGAACCTCAAACCTTCATAGAATTCAGAGCAATACTTATTTCATTTAAGAGGTGCATAATTCTTGTATTGAATCTACTTGAACAATACAAATTATACAACATCATCTTCACTTTCGAACACAGCAAATCTTTTTGTTTACACATAGCTTTCAGTGTATTGAAGTCTTCACTCTTCAAATATTCGTTCAAACGAAACACGAAATATTCACCGGTCCCACATATCAAAAAGGTACAGATTTCAATAATTTGAATTTCCAACGTGAAGAAGAGTTTATCACAATAGAACTCCAGCAACTCAGGATACTGATCTGCAACAAAAAACTTATTATTATTATCGGTTATGCACATCTTCATATTTAATTATCATATATTAACTTATTGATTTCTTCAATGTCATTCAAAGGACATTTCGAGGTGCTTCGGTTACAAGTATCTATAACTTGAAATTTTTTTGTTCAATTCAGATCCCGCATCATTTGTGGGAAGAAAACAAAAATGTATGAATGAATTGGTGGTGTACTACCTCACCCATCATACTAGCTTCATGTTACACCATTAGAGTCAATTTTTTTCGTTCACGACAACACAAAAAAATGCAATGGATTGTATCAAAAATGCCTTCTCTACATTTTTGCTCAAAAACCAATAATTTTTTATCGATACAGCATTGGAAATTTGCAAACTGATAGACAAAACACTATTCCTTAGAATAGGTGAACATTCTTGGGTGTACGTCGAGAAATCGTCACGTAGTTTTAAGTCAGCAGTTTACACTTTCCGTTGTTGGAGGAATAGTTCTGCAAATCATTATTATTCAGACCCGCTTCGAATAAACTTGTTTCCAGAAATAAATTGTTTTTTTTTTGAGTGATTTTGAGAGGAAGAATCATAATTGACGACGAGGATGGGACGACGTTAAATTCTCAAGAAGAAAAACACCGATCCAGATCCAAGGCACACGTGGAATTCGTTCCTTTGGGCAGCAACCGAAGAACAGAATCACAGGTACGACGTGAACCCAGAGGAAACACCGAGCATCAGATTCAGACAAGTGCAGTGATCGACCAGCCAAGAAGAGTTGTTGAATTTCAGACCGAAATGGTAGAGGACCAACACCAACTAGAGCGACGCGAGCACTTCCTCAAGAATCACCACAGTTTGGAAGTAGCACCCCAAGCACCAGGTTAAAAAACAAAAAGGTCAAAAAACAAGTAAGTTGGGCTGTCATAATAATCCCAGTTTTTTCCTATCCCTGGACCAAAAGATAAGAACACATTTTATTTATTTTCAACATTTCATAAAATCATTTCTCCTCCATCATTGAACTGTGATACTTTCTTTCATTATTACATTTCAAGTGTGGACTATCAAAATATTGTAACGTTCTCGGGGTTAAACACATCGTCTGCTGAATTTAAATGTCTAATTTATTTACAATACCACTAACTGATCACACTGTAGTATGTTGAACACCCTGTATATTTCGTAAGTGATATAATAAGATTAGTGCGACCTCCCTTTAGACCTACAGCGGCACGTAAAGCCAGAGCTCTAGGTCTCATCATTGCCAGTTATGTTTATCAAATATAATGTTATTAAAACAAGTAATCATTTATAAAATACAAGCAGGCCGTCCCAGCTTCGCCCGTGTAGAAATTTGTTTCACGCGGCGGTTTCATCTTCAACACTTCAACCTGTCATATCTTTTGATGTACTCGTTGTACTTGTATGATGTGAAGGACAATTTCGTTCTAAATTAAATAATGAGGATAAATAACGTATTAGGTTGGATGACGATCAATACCCAATTCATAAAAACACACTCCCAAATAGTGCATAATTTTGGAAAACATCTGTTAACCATAAACAGGTAATAGCAAGTCAATCTTGAGAGATAGATATATGCTATCGCGGACTTTTTTGTAGAACTATTTAAGAGGTACATTTCCGTCATACATTGTATCCACGTTAAGTCTTACGGTTTTTTCAGCGCACGTGAAAATAGCTGATTATGGCGGATTTTTTTGTAAATATTGAAGTTATAGTAGGGATCCTTAATTTTTTCGGGTAAAAAGTATAGCCTATGTCACTCAGGGATAATGTAGCTTTCTAAGGGTGAAAGAATTTCTGAAATCTGTCCAGTAGTTTTTGAGCCTATTCGTATCAAACAAACAAAAATACAAATCTTTCCTCTTTATAATATTAGTAAAGATATATAACAATTGGCTAGGGAGATTCATGGAGTGATTCATTCAGAAGCGTGTACGTATTGAATGGTTGTTAGTCAACAGTTATTGTCGGTAGTAAACAATTACATTGAATGTGAATTATCATCTGTGCCAGTATGGTTAAGAAATAAACCCCTTTGATGAGTCTGTCTGGTATTATTCTTCACCATCCTTAACTGCATAACGATTGGCCGAACCTACCCTAGCTGGGTACATCACAACACTAATTTATGTACAATAACTAATACTGATTTATTTACACACTGGCTAATAATGCTAATTTATATTCACAACTCGGAATTCGCGATTCACAATTCGATTCGCCCCTATTCAGGAAGTAACTAACTGCTCTGCAACATGCGCGTCTTTTTATATGGATACGGCTCTGTTCGAGAATAATCCAGATAGTCTCTGGAGCTCTGGAGGCCTCGAGAGAGTTCAGAGACGTATTCAGGAGGATTTCGTCCGCTACACTGCCCCCTCCTTAAGACGTTCGGTCCCCGAACAGCCTGGATGGTGTGGCTGAATCTACAGGCTCCTCCTTTTCTGCAGCAACCCTGTTGTCCGAAATAACATTCCACTGTCTTCTTCTTCGGCGTATATCCGCTCGGGTTGAAACTGCAAACCAGAATCTTCATTCCGGTCCTATGGAAAATGACCTCAAGCATACTTCGAACGATTCTCCATTTGAGCTGGTCTAGACCACAACCCAACTTTGGCACAGCTAGCTTTTTCACCTTCAACTTGGTGAGATCGTCCCTCAGCTGCAACAGGGTGTCCCACATACTTTTGTAGCTAGTTTGTTGTCGGACAATCTCTTGGTTACCGGGTAGAAGAGGTAACGCTGGCCATCAGCCAACCTCAGCGTTTTCCCAGCACGAGGATGTTGTTTCAGGAGTTCTGGTACACGGCCAAATTTCTTGCGGAAGACGAATGCTATTCCTCTCGACATACGCAGGTCTTCCCGCCGAGACACAATGGGCTAGTGAATCATCTTCAGATACAGAGAAGAGATCTTGCTGTTGCTCGATGGTAACTCCGAATCTTGCCTTTCCGGTTCCACCGTAGTTTGCCATGAATAAGTCGAAACTCATCTCCTCATGCTCCGCTTTCTGATAAGTCGTTCTTCTCAGATGGGTTTCGTCATGTTCTTCGTAGTCTGCCTCATATTTGCCTAGACGATTTATATGGACCACACGTTTATTGCCTCTGGGTAGTTTCTGGATACGGTACAATACATCGTTGATTCGTTTCACTACTCTGTGTGGTCCTTCCCAATCTTTCTGCAGCTTAGGTGATAAACCTCTCTTCCACTGGGGGTTGTACAGCCAGACTTAGTCTCCCACAATGAAACCACCTTCTGCAGTTTTGGTCATACCGAGTCTTCATTCGGTCACTCGCTATTTGGAGGTTCTGTCTGACCTTCTCATGGATGTAATTCAAGAGGCTCGCGTAGTCCTCACCAGCTACCTCCCCTCCAGGCTTGCATCCAAACTCCAGGTCACAAGGCAACCTTATTTCTCGGCCAAACATAATACAGGCTGGTGTCTCGCCGGTCGATTCTTGCACTGATGATCTGTAGGCTATAGTGAACAGATGGAGATACCTGTCACAGTCCCTGTGGTGATCAGAGACCACTTTAGTCAGATATTTTCCCACAGTTCTATTCATTCTTTCGACCATTCCATCTGACTGTGGGTGAAGCGCAGTTGTCCTTGTCTTTTTGATTCCGAGTAATTGGCATACATGCTGGAACAGGCTAGACTCGAAGTTTCGTCCTTGATCCGAATGTAGTTCGAGAGGCACACTAAACCGGCTAAACATCTCCTTAATCAGAACATCCGCCACTGTCTAGGCCTCTTGATTTGGAATAGCATAAGCTTCAGCCCATTTGGTGAAATAATCCATCGCAACCAGTATGTACTTATTCCCATCTTCGGTTTCGGGGAATGGACCTGCAATATCGATGGCAACTCGTTCCAGAGGACTGCCCACGTTATACTGCTTCATTGGAGCTCTACGATTTCCCCTCGGGCCATTCGATGAAGCACATAATCTGCATTTCCGGCACCAGTCTTTAACATCTTATTTGCAGTTGACCCAGTAAAAATGCTCTCTGACCTTTTCTAGCGTTTTTTTGATACCGAAATGGCCACCGGAAGTTCCGTCATGTAACTTCTCTAACACCTCTCTCACTCGATTCCTGGGAATTATCAGCTGATTCCTGGCTGCGGTACCTTCGTCATTTTCGATGGACCTCTTCAGCAGCCCATCCTCCAAAATGATAGAATCCCACTGTGCCCAGTAGGACTTGACCCTAGGATTCAGATGACTCACTTCCTCCCAACTTGGTCTCTGCCCGCTTATCTTCCAATACAACATCATCTTCAATTCTGGGTCACTTTCTAGATCTCGCTTCAGGGATTCTGGCATCCAGTCCGTATCCACGATGGTCGTTCTCAAGCAGAATTCTTTCTCTTCTACCTTATTGCAGTGCTTGCAATCTGACGGACATGGTCTCCTAGATAATGCGTCAGCGTTACCATGAGTTTTTCCTGCACGATGTTCGACAGTAAAATTATATTCCTGCAATCTTTCTATCCATCTGGCAACCTGACCCTCTGGATTCTTGAATTGTAGAAGCCACTTTAGAGTGGCGTGGTCAGTCCTAAGAAGGAATTCTCGGCCGCACAGATATTTATAGAAGTGTTCCATGGACTTCACTGCAGCGAGAAGCTCTCTTCTTGTAACGCAATAGTTACGTTCGGGCCTTGACAGGACCTTGCTGAAATATCCTATTACTTTTTCTTGGCCATTCTGAATTTGGACAATATGCCTCCTATGGTCATGTTACTCGCATCTGTGTCCAAGATGAACTATCCACTGGCTTGGGGATAACTTAGAAAAGGAGCCGTTGTTAGAGCTTGCTTCAGCCGATTGAAAGCATCCCCACATTCCATATCCCATTTGAAATCCTTTCCATCTTCCGTCAGTCTCGTCAAAGTCTTCGCAATATTGGCAAACCCAAGAACGAATTTCCTATAGTAGGTACACAATCCAAGGAAACTTCTTACTTGATGCCTGTCTTGCGGTATCGGCCATTCTTGTACGACCTTGACTGGGTCAGCGCTAACTGGGTCAGCGCTAATTCCATTTTCAGATACTACATGTCCCAAGTATTTTACTTCTCTCCTGAACATGTGGCACTTCTTCGGACTGAGTCTCAAATTTGCAGTGCGTAGCCTCTCCAGAACGTCACTTAAATTCCTCAGGTGTTCTTCGAATGTCCGACCAAAAACAATGACATCATCCAAATAAACCAGGCACGTCTTCCAAGATAATCCTCGAAGAATGGTTTCCATTAATCGCTCGAAGGTCGCAGGTGCGTTACATAGACCAAATGGCATTACTGTGAACTGTCACAGTCCTGTCCCAATGGTGAAAGCTGTTCTCTCTTTGTCCTTGAGATCTAGTTCCACCTGCCAATACCCGCTCTTTAAGTCCAGTGTGGAGAACCATCTTGAGCCAGAAAGAGTGTCCAAAGTGTCATCAATCCTTGGAATGGGGTAACAATCCTTCTTAGTGACTTCGTTCAGACGACGGTAATCGACACAAAATCTGGTGCTGCCATCTTTCTTTTTCACCAGAACCACAGGTGATAACCAAGGACTATCTGATGGCTCTATTATTCCTTGTTGGTGCATGTCCTTGATAATATTTTCTGCTTCTTCCCTCTTTGCTATCGGAAGTCTTCGTGGGTGTTGGCGAATGGGACCGGATTTATCAGTGTTGATTGAATGTCTCACAACATTTGTTCTTCCCATTTGAGTATCATCCGTAGCAAAAACGTCGCTGTATTCGCTTATCAATTTCTTCACCTCGCTTATGTGTTCTGGTTCAAGGTCTATGTAGGAAGAAGTCAGTATCTCAAGTAATTTTTGCGAACACTTCCCCCTTCTGGTAACCTTGTTCTGTTCATTCCGAATGTCTCCTGTCACACAAAGCACGGAGCAGCTTTCCCCCAGAATCGTATCCTTCTTCAACGTCACGGGATACATGTTGGTATTCAATATCCTCACAGGAACTTCCTTTCCGCCTCTCACTAAGGTTTTTCCGACTAGCAATCCTTTTCCTAGGTTATTCTCACTAGCTGGTTCAATGAGTCTTATACCGTTATCTCGAAGGTTTCTATCTAAGTACCCCTTCACTATCGTTTCTGCCTGGCCACCTAGATCAACATCTTCGTTGAGCAAGACTCGAATCGAGGCACCTTCACATCCCGAGAATGGAATTTCCAGACTTCCAATTCTCAAGACATCGTTTCTCATATCCATCTGGAAACCATAACCTTTGATGACATCCATTCCCAAGATGACTACCTCCATGATATCTGCTACCAGCAACTCATGTTCGAGAGTTATGTCTCCAATGCTCAGGACGATCCTTTTCTTTCCATGTGTTGCTACGTCCTCTCCAGTAGCTGTTCGTAAACGGACCATTGTTTGTTGGATTTTTCCATTCCTTTCAACTATTCCTGGCTTTAATATGGTCCGGGTTGCGCCTGTGTCGACTAACATTTTAACCGACCGTCCATCAACTTAACCGTCGACATGAATACTTGAAGAGATAGTCTGAATTATGACTTCTGGGGCATTGTCATGGAGGGTCGGTTTATGCCCCTTCTCACCAATCCGTTTTTGTTTTCCTGTTCCTGACGTTTAGCACGTTTCTGCACTCCTTTGCTGGCGCCTCTTGATCTGCGCGTGATGGAGGTGTGCATCACCATATCTCATTTGGAGTTTAATTGTCAAAGCCTCGTAATTACCTTGTAGGCTTGCAGGTCTGGAGTATATTCAATGCATCTCCCCTTAGTGCAACATTCAAGGCTGTCGCTTTCTCTTCCGCTCCCCATCCATTGGCATTCGCTGCTGCTTCAAATTGCTTCTGGTAGGTGCACCAAGGTGTTTTTCCATCAAAAGTTGGAGGTTTAATCTTCATTTTATTACTCTCTGTGTTGTTTTTCGATTTCACGAAGTTATTGGGTGATGAAGCTAAAGTTTCTTTTCCATGTGATGTTCTCTTCAGGGACTCTATCAATTTGGCATGTTGTTCAATTACTCCTGATATTTCTTTAAATCTTCCATTAACCTCATCAACTACTTCGTCAAATTTTTCATCAGCTTTATTAAATTTTTCATCAACTTCTTCAAATTTTTCATCAACCCTATCAAATTTTCCATTGACTTCTTCAAATTTTTCATTTACTTCATCTATTATTACATCCTTGATAGCCTCCATTCTCTCATCCAACGTACTTGCGATTTGACTCACCACCTTATTTTCCATTTTATCCATTTTTTCTTCCAATTTCGAGCTCATTTCTCGATAATTTTCTTCCATTTTCAACCTCATTTTTCGAGAATTCTCTTCCATTTTATCCATTTTTTCTTCCAATTTTGAACTCATTTATTCAAAGGCTTGCTTGAAAAATTCCATACTCGCCTGGTCCATTTTCTCCTTTTGCGATCTTGTTATCGGCATTCAAAAAGTTCCACTATGAGGTCCACAATTCAATTAGCACAGCAGTTCAGTTGACCCCACACCTGACACCAATGTAACGTTCTCGGGGTTAAACAAATCGCCTGCTGAATTTAAATGTCTAATTTATTTACAATACCACTAACTGATCACACTAATTTATGTACAACAAGCAGACCGTCCCAGCTTCGCCCGAGTAGAAATTTGTTTCACGCGGCGGTTTCATCTTCAAAACTTCAACCTGCCATATCTTTTGATATACTCGTTGTGATTGTATGATGTGAAGGGCAATTTTGTTCTAAATTAAATACTTGGGATAAATAACGTATTAGGTTGGATTAGGATCAATACCCAATTCATAAAAACACACTCCCAAATAGTGCATCATTTTGGAAAACATCTGATTACCATAAACAGGTAATAGCAAGTCAATCTTGAGAGATAGATACATGCTAACGCGGACTTTTTTGTAGAACTATTCAAGAGGTACATTTCCGTCATACATTGTATCCACGTAAGTCTTACGGTTTTTGCAGCTCACGTGAGAATAGCTGATTTTGGCTGATTTTTTTGTCATTTTTTAAGTTATAGTAGGTATCCTTAATTTTTTCGGGTGAAAAGTATAGCCTATGTCACTCAGGAATAAGATAGCTTTCAAAGGGTGAAAGAATTTTTGAAATCGGTCCAGTAGTTTTTGAGCCTATTCGTATCAAACAAACAAAAATACAAATCTTTCCTCTTTATAATATTAGTATAGATAACTAATACTGATTTATTTACACACTGGCTAATGATGCTAATTTATATTCACAACTCGGAATTCGCGATACACAATTCGATTCGACTCTATTCAGGAAGTAACTAACTGCTCTGCAACGTCTTTTTATATGGATACGGCTCTGTTCGAGAATAATCCAGATAGTCTCTGGAGCTCTGGAGGCTTCGAGAGAGTTCAGAGACGTATTTAGGAGGATTTCGTCCGCTACAATATAATATATCCAGCAGTGGATGCAAAGGGCTGATTGATGATGATCATGATGATGATGATGAATCTATAATCATTGATTCGTTAATTTAACAATTCAACTCACTCAAAGTCAATATTAAGAAACCATCGAAAATGACTTCTCCAAACAAAAATCGTGTTTTAAAATATCTCAATACTGTCAAATATTTCGGTAAATTATTACCTAGATTCAATGGAAACCCTAATGAGTTACGAGCGTTCCTTTTATAAGCAGAAAATTTTATGAATCAATTCGGAACCACGATAATGAATTGATCAACCGATATTGTGTTGCAACTATCAAATCAAAATTGATTGAACAAGCCAAAACTATATGTATATAGTAAACTAGCTGACCCCGCGAACTCCGTTCCGCCTTAGAGGCAATAAATAAGCAGTTTTTGTTATACCACGTTCCCGTTAGGTTAGGTAGAAGGGTGAAAATTTCGGGTTGTATGTATTCTTGTGTGCTGTATCATAAAAAAATTTAAATGAAAATTTTTATCCAGAAAAATTGAAAAAAAAGTTAGGGGTGGACCACCCTTAACATTTAGGGGGTTGAAAAATAGATAAGATAAGATAAGATAAGATTTTATTTATACTGATCATGCAGTAACAGTCAATGTATACAACAAACGAGAAAACATATAAGAACAAACAGTCAAAAATGCAGGTAAACAAACTAACAGATCCAAACCATGAGGTGGCAAGTCACTCAAAATCATTTTTTTGGTAATTACCATCCAAGAACTCTTGTACTGAATAAAAGGCTCTCGATGATAAAAATTCTCTCACTTTAAATTTGAATTTTTTTCTGGCAAATCTGTAATTTCCTTGGGTAATTTGTTGAAAAACTTTACTGCTGTGTAATTAGGAGACTTCTCGAAAGTAGAAGTCGTGTGAAAAAAGACCTCATTAAGTGACCATGTCTTGTTTCATAATTATCAACCGATATTGTGTTGCAACTATCAAATCAAAATTGATTGAACAAGCCAAAACTATATGTATATAGTAAACTAGCTGACCCCGCGAACTCCGTTCCGCCTTAGAGGCAATAAATAAGCAGTTTTTGTTATACCACGTTCCCGTTAGGTTAGATAGAAGGGTGAAAATTTCGGGTTGTATGTATTCTTGTGTGCTGTATCATAAAAAAATTTAAATGAAAATTTTTATCCAGAAAAATTGAAAAAAAAGTTAGGGGTGGACCACCCTTAACATTTAGGGGTTCGAAAAATAGATAAGATCAGATAAGATTTTATTTATACTGATCATGCAGTAACAGTCAATGTATACAACAAACGAGAAAACATATAAGAACAAACAGTCAAAAATGCAGGTAAACAAACTAACAGATCCAAACCATGAGGTGGCAAGTCACTCAAAATCATTTTTTTGGTAATTACCATCCTAGAACTCTTGTACTGAATAAAAGGCTCTCGATGATAAAAATTCTCTCACTTTAAATTTGAATTTTTTTCTGGCAAATCTGTAATTTCCTTGGGTAATTTGTTGAAAAACTTTACTGCTGTGTAATTAGGAGACTTCTCGAAAGTAGAAGTCCTGTGAAAAAAGACCTCATTAAGTGACCATGTCTTGTTTCATAATTATGACTAGATGATACAGTTTGTGAGTCACTTAAGAAATTTCTGAAATGTAGAACTGTCCTAAAAATAAAAATTGATGGAGCAGTCAGCAAATCATTTGATATGAAAAATGGTCTACAGGATGTCATACGGTCAATATTAAAAATTAATCTGATTATTCTCTTTTGCGCCACGAAAACCCTCCTGAAGTCCACAGCATAAAATGATTTGATATTGGATAAAACTATACGCAAGAGAATAATATAAAGAAATGAGTGACTGCCTATCTATAGTCCTTTTCAAAACTCTAAGTGCATAATACGCACTATTCACTTTGCTACAAACAAACTGGATTTGGTCTTGCCATGTCAACTTAGAATCTACGTGAATGCCCAAAAATGTCGATGACGTACAACACTTGAAAACAGTATGATTATAAGAAACCATAAGATCAGATGGTATTTCTCTTCTTAAATTAACATTAAGGAGTGTTGTCTTTTTCAAATTCACAGTTAATCTATTGCAGATACACCAATTAACAAATTCAGAAATGGCCAACTGGACATTCTGTTGAAGTTCCTCAGGATTCATAGCCCATACAACCTTGGAAGCATCATCGGCAATTAATGATAAAAAAGTTACAAAACGCCGTGATATCATTCAAATACATAATAAACAAAATGGGCCCAAGTATAGAACCCTGTGGAACGCCATTTTCAAGATCAACAGGATCCGAAAGTGCTGAATTCATTTTGACTACAATCTTTCTTTCAGATAAAAAAGAATCTATCTATTCTAGAACACTACCACGTATACCTAAGTGGCGAAGTTTACGAACTGAAATTTGACGTGTGACAGAATCAAAAGCAAGGGACAAATCGAAAAAATAACTACTAACTGTAAGCCAAGATCTAGCTTAGAATAAATACAATCAAATAGTTTAGCCGATGCAGACTCAGTAGACCTTGATTTTTAGAAGGCATGTTGGAGGATTGAACAATTTATGTTCACTGAGAAAATGGCATAATCTTCCATTCATAATCTTCTCGACAATTTTTGGTCGGAAGTTTTTCACATCATCTTTACTCCTTTTTTATGGAGAGGAGTGACAACAGCGCATTTTAATAGTTTAGGAAAAACTCCCGACACAACCGAAAGGTTAATCAAGATACAAAGCACCGGCACAATTTCCGTCGCCACACATTTCGCCATGCTTATCGAGACACCATCGAAACCCGAACTTTCCTTGCTTGGCATCCCTCGAATGACCTCCATTAACTCCCCTTCAGTCACTGGATGAAAAAACATACTATCCAATGAAGAATTGGACGTCGTTGTACCCATCGGTCCGCCGTTCATCGAATTATCAACTCTGCTCATACTGGAGAAATAATCAGCAAACACCCGACACACCTGTTCAGGATCATCCTCAACCAGACCATCGACATTCAGCTGAAACACATCAGTGTTCCTCTTCTTTCTTCCCAAACAACTATTGACCTCACCCCAAACATATTTCATCTTATTTTTAGATGCATCCATGGAAAGTAAGAAACGATTGCTCTTTGTTTCTCTTGTTTTCAATCTCAATTTTTCCCTCAGCATCTTCACCTCTGTTTACAACTCTTCAGATCGAAAACATCGAACCAGCCAGCTCACCTCATTCAACCTATATTCGATACCTTGAATCTCAGGGGTTACCCAGGAAGCACGTGTCTTTTTACATTTGTCCGGTTTCAACAAGTAGGTCTGAAAAGGAGATGTCCCATCCAGGGCCGAAATGAACCTTGAATGAAAAAAATCGAAAGCCTCATCAACATCACTAAGGCAATAGATGCCTCTCCAATCAATCAATGAAAGTCTGTACGCAAATTCCTCTAGGTTGCGTCTATTATTATTCGTTCAGTTCTAGCAATAGATGGTCCACATAGGTCAGGCTCAACAACGGAAAAACGTAGAAGCTGACCAATATGATCAGATAATCCCACTCTCAATAGGCTTCTCTTGAACATGCCAGGATTCATATCTGTAACTAGGTAGTCGATAATACAGGGTCCGGCAGAGATGTATGACGTTTTTGAAAAAATCATAACTAAGTGAGATTTTGAGGAAAATGAAATTTTATTTTTTTTTAATGTACATGAGATTTTGCCATTGATACCACATAAAAAAAAACTATCATGAACGGAAGATGATGTCATCTAAATTCTAAGTGATTGCCCTGTTTTTCCACACACTCCTGCAGCCGATTTGTGAAGTTGTCCATGCATCGTTCCAGCATGTTGTTTGGAATTGCTTGAATTTCGCGGGTGATTGCAAGAGAAAGTTCGTCAAGGGTACGTGGCTTGTCAATAAATACACGAGCTTTTAGGTGCCCCTACAGAAAAAAATCACATGGGGTGAGAACAGGCGATCGTGGAGGCCACTCAATATCCCCTCTTAGCGAAATCAGTCGTCCAGGAAAATGCTGTCTCAAAAATGCCATAGATTCCCTTGACGTGTGACAAGTTGCCCCGTCTTGCTGGACATTTTCCGGAGTTCTAACAGTTCGTTCTCTGCCCCTGGGTACACCAGGGCTCAACGATCCTCTCGTCCGGAGATTGTGCACCCACTTTAGGATGGTGTTTCGTGAAGGAACACGCCCATGCCTTCCAAAATTAAAATCTACGTTGAGTTGCTTCCACAGAACGATCGGTTTCAATGAAACTATCGTACACAAACACCCGTTGCTCTAGCGTCCACGGCTCCATGGCGACTGAACAAGAAATAATGGCAACTCCTTGCGGTCACATATCAACCATTGCGAAAAAGTTAGGCTTCCCCTTCGCCGAGTTATACGCATCCAATTAACGTCATACATCTCTGCCGGACCCTGTACTTTTAGATGTGACACCATTAGCATTAGTGTGGATTCTAGTTGGAGAGGCATCAACCCCAGTCAAACCATAACTTCCAAAAAAATCGGACAAGTCCTTCATCTCGCTGGTCGTATTCAAAAAATCTATATTTAAATCTCCAGCCAGAACAGCAGCATCACAGGATTCCAATAATTCAACAACCAGGGTTAGACGTCTGAAGAACAAATCATAGTTATTGTATTTAGGTGATCTATAGATACAAATGACGGCTACATTTTTACGACTTATCTTGAAAACAGCTGAACAGCATTCAAACTGCCCCTCCTCCGACATGACATCAATTCTGGTAAGTTGAATATCTTCTCTACAAAGAATCATAACACCTCCGTGAGCACAAACAGATCTACAAAATGAAGCAGCCTGTACAAACCCCGGTAAAGTGACATATTCAGAGCAACCTCGCTTCAGCTAATGCTCGCTTAAACATACGATGTCCAATTTATACTTCGAGTCCAGCAGCTCCAAGGAGTCCAATTTATGTATTACACTACGTATGTTGATATGCATAATCTTATATGACTCATTAGAAATTTTGAGGTTTCTCTCGAAATAACTTGAACTCTCTTACAAAAACACCCTGAGGCCAGTTATTTCTATTGAATAGTTTTTTCTTGAATGCCAGATCAGTCAGATTTTAAATGACGTTCTGTCTTCTTTAAGGGGTGTTAGCTCGAATTCAATACCTGTAAATGTATCCAAAATATAGTTTTTAATTTTCTCAAAATTTTGTCGGATTTGAATCATGATATTCTCCGATGTTTGAGGTTACCCCGGAGTCTCCAGCGGAACATTCCGCACTTTTAGTATTAAAAGATCTATCAGGATATTTTCTGCGAAATCCCTTTCTGCGAACAGCATTATAACTTTTGTGAAAATGTGTACCACTCCTCTCCAGTGTTTCTATTTCGAAGTGATGAGGTTTAATGCGTTCGAACCTCTCATGATCAAGTTTCTTCAGTAAGTCATTTTCTTTCTTTAAAAAATAACTTTCTCTCAGCATATCTTGCGTTGCCATGTCATTAGAAGATTGTTTTCGATCTCCACATGAATTAACATAATTAATATTTTCATAGTTCACATTGTTTATATCAACAACAGTGTCAAATGAATCATTGAGGTTATCGAGATCATCCCCAGATTTATCAGTTTCCAAGTATGCCGAATGTAGGTTTTCGACATAATCCCTTAGGGATCCATAATTCACTCTGTCAGGCACTGATAATTCAATAAACATTTGAATTATTTCATCTTTTTTCAACTTATTCAGTTGACCACGTAAAGCCGCTTTCACATCACCGATCGCCATCTTGAAAAAATGTGGGCCGATTCCCAGTCCTACCCGATATGCACACTAAATTTCTCGAAAATCGGTCTAGCCGTTTCGGAGGAGTTCGGCCACAAAGTACAGAAAGGAGAATTTTATATATTAGACCAGCTGACCCCGCGAACTCCGTTCCGCCTTAGAGGCAATAAATAAGCAGTTTTTGTTATACCACGTTCCCGTTAGGTTAGGTCATCATCATCATCATGCAGCACTCAAACTCCACTGCTGGACATACGCCTCCCTTGAGTCTTTCCAAGGCTCTCTATTCTGTGCAGCTTGCATCCAGTTGGAATGAATGCGTCTCAAATCATCGTGCCATCTGGTTGGAGGGCGACCTCTATTTCGATTTGAATCTTGCCTTGGTCTCCATTCCAAAATCTTTCTGGTCCACCTATCGTCAGTCATTCTAGCGACATGCCCCGCCCAGTTCCACTTAATTGTAGCTATCCTCTCCACTGCGTCTGTCAGTTTTGTCCTTCTGCGTATTTCCCTGTTTGCAATCTTGTCCCTCAAAGATATCCCCAACATTGATCTTTCCATGGCATACTGTGTTGTTCGGATTTTCCTCACAGTGCCTCACAGTGTTTCTGCGCCGTAGGTTGGAACCGGCAAGACACATTGGTCGAAAAATTCACGTTTCAAGCATTTTGGTAGTGCTGATTTGAAAATGTATCTCAGTTTTCCAAAGGCGGCCCAGGTCAGACCAAGTCTTCTACCGAGTTCGCAAGTTTGATTGTCCCGGGAGATGCGCACCTCATGTTATAGGACATTGTCTCTCCAATGTGTGTATCGTCCAGAAGAACACATCCACCAATTACAAGGTTGGTCATTATCTTTGTTTTTGTCAGATTCATGCTCAGGCCTACTTGTCGGGAGACTACGTTCAGTCGTCGTAGCATCTCACCCGCCTTTCCAATGCAATCTGTTATTAGCAGTATATCATCCGCAATCCTAAGGTGGCACAGGTTCTCATATTTGGGCCCATATCATTCCAATTGATTTTCTTGCATATGAATTCGAGCAGGTTAGTGAACAATTTTGGGGAAATTGTGTCCCCCTGACGCACGCCTCTTTTGATTGGGATTTTGGTCGTGTCTTCGTGTAGTCTGATACAAGCTGTTGCTCTTTCATAAATATTCTTGATCACATTGGTGTATCGGTGATCTATTCGACAATCAGTCAGAGCTCGAAGCATTTCTCTCTGATCTATTGTATCGAAAGCTTTTTCGTAGTCAACGAATACTAACACTAGGGGTCTATTATATTCTATAGATTTTTCGATCAATGATTTGAGTGTTTGGAGATGATCATTTGTACCAGAGCCCGCTCGAAATCCAGCGTGTTCCCTTGGTTGGTACTGATCTAATTTGGAACAAAGTCTGTTTGTGATAATCTTGGTGAACAGTTAATATATGTGTGATAATAGGCTGACCGGCCTGTAGTTGCCGAGATTGGTGGTATCGCCTTTTTTATGCTTCAGAACGATTACTGCATTGTTCCATTTTGATGGTGTTGTTCCGGTAATCAAGCATTCATTGAAAAGGACCTCGAGGCACCGTAACAACTTTTCTCCTCCAGCCTTGATTTCTTCAGCAATTATCGAATCTTCGCCAGGGCATTTGTTATTCTTCATTCCCGATAAAGCCTTCATCTAGTGTTACCTCAGGAAGATCTTCGGAACCCTGGTTTAGCACTATTGGTAGGGAGCTGCTTTCACACTTTGCATGTTCTCTATAAAGCTCAGTGTAAAATTCTTCCACTATACGGATTATATTGTTCTTATTATAAGTTATGTTTCCGTTTTTATCTTTGAGCTGGTATATATTCCTTTTACCTGTAGACAGTTTTTTCCTGAAAACATTCAAACTTTTATTCTTTTCTATGATATCTACCATAGCTTCCGTATTTCTCTTTCGAACATCAGATCTTATAGACTTTGAAATGTCTTTGTTTAGTTGTCTCAGCTTCACCAAGTTTTCGCCATACCTATCCTCCAAATTCCTCCTGGTCTCCATCAATTCAAGCGTTGTTGAGCTGAACTTTTCTTCGGTTTTTCCATTTCTTTGACAACATTTATCATTTGCTATCTTTATTGAATCCATTATCGTCTCATTCAATTTTTCGATGTCTACGTTCTTGACATGTGTCGAGTCCAGGTGTTTTTCGACCTCCCTTATATATATTTGTGGATCTTCAGGAGGGGTCCATTTCCGAATTTTGCATTTCATTAACTTCGACCTTTCCGTTTTGATATCCAAGGCCAATTTGGATCGTATCATTCGATGGTCGCTACCAACAGAAAATCTGTTTAGAACAGTCACATCTATAACCATTTCCTTTCTATTTGCGATGATGAAATCTATTTCATTCTTAGAGTTGCCATCAGGGCTTATCCAAGTCCATTTTCGTTGAGGTTTTTTGGCAAAGAAAGAGTTCATCGCATACAAGTTATTCTGTTGGAGATAGCATAGGA
Organism: Adalia decempunctata; assembly: GCA_951802165.1. Classification (NCBI taxonomy): domain Eukaryota; kingdom Metazoa; phylum Arthropoda; class Insecta; order Coleoptera; family Coccinellidae; genus Adalia; species Adalia decempunctata. The sequence continues at coordinate 53,876,182 of OX637697.1, forward strand.
GTCTGTCTCCTCTATCGATTCTCTGTCAAAAACCGTGAACACCCATGGAGGTTTCAGTATCATCTTGTTTTCTACCTAATTTAGCATTGAAGTCTCCCATCAGTAACATATAGTGCGTTGGTTGTTCCCGGATAGCTACGTCTATGTCGTCGTAAAAAGTCTAATTCATCTTCTTCGCAGTTGGATGTCGGGGCATAAACCTGGATTACTTTCAAACTGTATCTCTTGTTCACTCCCATGATAAGACAGATGACTCTTGGGGTGATGCTTCTGATTTCCTGTATCCTCGGAATAAGCTTTGTTTTGATGAGAAATCCTACACCCCCACAGACTTATCATCGTATCCTCTGTAGTGGAGTAGGTTACCAGAATTTAGCAAAATTTGGTTTTCTCCTCTCCTTCGGGACTCACTGAGGCCAATGATATCCCATTTTATTTTCTGTAGTTCTTCCTCAAGCTCTAACAATTTTTGATCCGATAATAAGGTTCTTACATTGTAGGACGCTATGTATAGATTTTTCTTTGATTCAAAATGCGAATTTTTGCCCTCCCCAGAATCCGTAGGGCAGACCATTTTGGTGTGGGATTTGTGAACCTGTCCTCCACCCACCTGGGGTACGTATAAAGTTTTGAAACTCGCCATCATGACTCAAGGGGTTTTGGCCATTTTCTTCCGCGCTGGCCAGGCGTGTTGGAAGATGGAAAGGATGTGTGGAAGGAATTTATGGTTGCAGGAAGGATTTGTGAGAGGACGTGATTCCCCTGAGATATGGGCTATAGGGGTAACCAAGAGCTCGCATTGGGCAAGGTCGCCAGGCCTTGTAGTAGATCTATCCTTGTCGGGATCACAGAGGAGTATCTACCCGCTACCCCCGTTGTATGTATTTATGTGTGCTGTATCATAAAAAAATTAAAATAAAAAAATTTGTCCAAAAAAATTGAAAAAAAAGTTAGGGGTGGACCACCCTTGACATTTAGGGAGATGAAAAATAGATGTTGGCCGATTTCCGGTCCTACCCGATATGCACACAAAATTTCACGAAAATCGGTATAGCCGTTTCGGAGGAGTTCGGCCACAAAATGCAGACAGGAGAATTTCATATACAGGGTGCGGCACGGAGGATGGATGGTTTTAAAAAAATAATAAAAGCGTTAATTTTTACTCAAAAACACATTTATTGACGGAATCAGATTCTCAAGGAAATAGCATTTGAGACAGTCAAGTGTGGAAAATCACATCAGGCATGTGGTGGCCGAAATCGGTGATGCAGTGCTGGAGGTGCTCTTGGAAGTTCGCGTAGACTCTCTCCAACATCGCTCTCTCAACTTGGGCAACTTCCACGCGAATAGCCCTTTTCAATTCGTCCAGAGTTCGGGGCTTGGTCTCGTATACTCTAGCCTTGAGGTGTCCCCATAAGAAAAAATCGCATATGGATAAATCTGGGGACCGGGGAGGCCAATGAACATCGCCAAACCTGGAAATAAGGCGACCAGGGAAGAGAGGGCGAATAACGTCCATTGATGCTCTGGCTGTGTGGGCGGTCGCCCCATCCTGTTGGAACCACACACGTCGGATTGGAACACGTTGCCGTCGTAATTCGGGGATAAAGAAGTTGTTGATCATTTCGACGTACCGCTCTGAGTTCACGGTAACAGCACGACCATTAACGTCTTCGAAGAAGTAAGGGCCAATGATAGGCGAAAACACGATGCTCCACCGTCCAAGGCTCCATGACGACAACTGGTGAATAAATGCTAGGAACACACGAGTCTAACGGCACCTTCCCCACTTCTCTCGTCCTCAGTGGGGGAAAGTTATGCCCATCTGAAAAACGTCCGCCCTCCGTGCCGCACCTTGTATAAGACTAGCGTCCCGGCAAACTCCGTTTCGCCTTATGCTCAGTCTGAAAATATGATCTGCGGAGCGAGCAAGAGTATTTGTGACTTCATCACATTCGTTGTGGAGCGAAAATAATAAAAGAACGCTCATAGAGCAAAAAAAAAGCCTGTCAAAGAATTCGTAAAATAATACTTGAATCTCAACATAGGTAAATAAAATGAGAATTCTCAAGGAACAAAATAGTTCGGCACAAATTCTTTTATTAAGTGTCTTTTTTATCTTGTATCACAGATATCTGGTCCTGAATTGAATTGTTCAATAGGTCAATTTTGGCCATTTTTTCTTTATGCCATGGAGTTTTGTTTAATTGTCCTCTTCTTTTGGAAGTGGACGTACGGCTTGAATTTTCCGTATCCTCATCATTTTTATATTGATATTATTTTTCGTGTCTTCTAAATTTGTGTTTTCCATTTTTTGAAGTCGCGAGAATACGTTGAAAATAACCTAATAAACTCTCCCAAATCTAGACTTTGATTCTTTGGTTAGAAATAAAATGACATTTGGAAGAGCTCTCGCTTCTGAGCGGGAGCGAATATATCTGATCTTCTTGCTCGCTCTGATAATAAGAGATCACGATGCAGAGTGAAATGAGCGTAGAGAGTATTATGAAAAACCGGCTGAGAGCAAGAAGTGTGCGCCGAAGCGCCGAGCAGAATATTCAGACTTAGCATTAGAGGCAATAGATAAGCAGTTTTGGTTATACCACGTTCTATTTATTTTCAAGAAGAAATTGTTTAAGTTTTTGTTAAATAGAGAGGGATCATATGGAATAGAGTGAATATACTTATTGTTTTTATTAGTATAGGTTGTTGACACTATTTTCTTTTATGTTGTCGATGTCAATGTACGTATTGCAGGTAATTGAGATTCATTTTTATTATCCGTTCCCGTTCTCGTTACCGTTTCCGTCGTTTTACCCGTTCTCGTTCCCGTTCACGTCCACGTTCCCGTTCACGTCCACGTTCCTGTTACCGTTCCCGTTCACGTTAGGTTAGGTTAGGTTTCTATCCGTTTGAGTATTTGAACTTCATTTATTTATATGTTCCATGTACAGTCAGCAAAGGGGCCAATTTGAATCGTCAAACGATCCATTCTAGAGTTCTTATATATACAGGTTGGGATGAAGTTTGGCACCAAATTAATATATTTAAAACAGAACGGACGGTAATTTTGAAATTTGGCAGCTGAGTGAATGGCAAGCACTTCGAACATTTAAAATGATTTTTTTTTTAATTATTCTCAATAAATTTTTTCTACTAGTAAAAGCCCTGTATTTCTTCTCTTTATAGATTTTCATAAAAAATACGTCATGAAAAGCATGGAACCCGATATGGACAGATCCGAAACAAGGTGCACTTTCAGAATCTGCAGAAATATTTAGAGTGTCCCATTTAAATAAATTTTTTTTTGTCATTTCCGGTTAAACCGGAAGTATCTCATTAATGAAAATATGCTCATCAGATGCATTGTGGTCCATTACATTCAGCTGCCAAATTTCAAAAATATCGCCCGTTTCGTTTTGAAGATATTAATTTGGTGCCAAACTTCATCCCAACCCAATCTATATATATAAAAGAAAGATGTTGGTTACACCATTTATAACTCGAGATCGGAAGGACTGTAGGTTATGAAACTTCATATATGGATTCGTCTACGGTCTGGTTATTATAAAATACAATAAAACTTTGAAAAGATCGATGAAAATTTTACTCATACAGGAAATGCTTTTCCTTCTTTTGAGTAAGGTCACTAGGTGTCGCTACAGTTACAGTTACGCTACAGCTTAGATTGCGTTAGATTGCGATGTAAACATATAGTGTGTAATTTGGGTTGCCTCCGACTCTGCGCTGTTGACCAAAACGTCTTAGCGTAGGAGTAGGTACAGATCTCTAAAATGATTAGATTTCGTTGAGATATGAGGGAGAATTCGTTCTTACCACTTCAAGTGGCGCTATTCACACATTATGACTGATTGTTCTTTACTATACTAAACTGGTTATTAGTTATTTTTACAGTTTTAGATATTCAAAACAGAATAAGGTAATCATGAAGGTACATTATTTGATATTATCACCATAAGATGGCGATGTATAGAACTTATAGTACCATGAAACCATGAAAGGCTATTACCAGATCAAGAAGCGAACGAATATCACAGTGAATTTTAATCGAAATGTCAAGTAAATCGGATTTTGGCGATCGGGTTCAATCGTGAATTGTCCATTCTCATCTTCTCTCATAATTTTTGAAATGTTTTCGAATTTCTGTTTGGGAATGAATATGTTTGCCATAATTAGTAATTGACATATTATTTTTGTTTCTGTTCTGTGTGACAGCCCATATCCATGGAAACATGGAAATCTCGCTGCTCCACCAACTGAGATGTTTACCAATTATTTCAAGCTGAGCACCAAAAGGCTAAGATGTTTAAAATAATGGTGTGAGCACTTATTAGATTTTGATTAGCCAACATTGAGAATATTAGAAAAGTTTCGATTTTTCCAATTCAGAAAGCGCTATTCACAAAATAAGTTCTAATTTTATTAGTTGGTCTAAATATTTGAATTCATTCTGGTGAACGTCAAGAAGGAAAATAAGAAAACGTCTAAGCGTATTTGTATTCTCTGAAGTGAAGAATTAAACATAGACAAAGTACTTCAATTCAAATTTTCAGCGTTGTATTGGCAGAAATAAAGTGGTTTATACAGTGATCAAGTGATCAGAGGTAATTCATCATTGGAACTATTTCTCATCCATACAATTCTATCGGGATTTATATTTGCATTCGTGTTGTCATTCATTACAAAATAGGTACTTCAACGACAAAACTGTAAAGCATTTAAAACAAAATGTTATATGTTCAACAATTAGATACCACTTAAATGAGGAGAATTTTTTTCGTGCGAATAACAATGGTACTAAAATTTTGTATATTTTGCCTATTTTATCGCCTGCTTGAAAAAAATAGCAATAATTAATTATACAACTTCAACGGTAGGTTTCACAAAGCGTTATCACCGGTGATCGGAGCTTGATCTAGCACCAACTAGATTTGACACTTTGACAGTTCAAAAATCAGAGAACCAAGGCGTTGATATCCGATCACCGGTGATTACGATTTGTGAAATTCACCGTAAGTATCATTTAGGCGAAACAAAGTTCGCCGGGACAGCTAGTATGTATATAAAAGAAAGATATTGGTTACACCATTTATAACTCGAGATTGGATGGACTGTTGTTATGAAACTTCATATATGGATTCGTCTACGGTCTGGTTATTATAAAATACAATAACAATTTGAAAAAATCGATGAAAATTTTACTTATACAAGAAATGCTTTTCCTCCTTTTGAGTAAGGCCACTAGATGTCGCTACAGTTAGTTACGCTACCGCTTATTCGTTTGTAATTCATTTGATATTCTCCGCGTTAGATGGCGATATAAACAAATAGTGTGTACAATGACTATATTCCCTCTATAGTCACTGTAATAGTGTGTAATTTGAGTTGTCTACAACTCTGCGCTGTTGGGCAAAACCGAAATGTCTTAGCGCAGGAGTACAGATGTCTAAAATGATTAGATTTCGTTGAGATATGAGAAAAGTTTCGTTCTTACCACTTCAGATGGCGCTATTCAAACATCATGACTGATGATTATTAGTTATTTTTGTAGTTTTATCTATTCCAAATAGATCCAGAAGCGGGTGAATATCACAGTGAATTTTTATCGAAATGTCAAGTAAATCGGATTTTGGCGATGAGTTCCAATTGTGAGATGTCCATTCTCATCTTTTCTCATAATTTTCAAAATGATTTTGAATTTCTGTTTGGGTAATAAATATATTTGCGGAAATAACTGAATCCAAAACTGCCATTATTAGTGATTGACATATTATGACAGATTATTTTTGTGTATCTGTTCTGTGTGATAGCTCATATGCATGGAAACATTTGACAGTTCAAAAATCAGAGAACCAAGGCGTTGACATCTCCGATCACCGGTGATTACGATTTGTGAAATCCACCGTAAGTATCATTTAGGCGGAACAAAGTTCGCCGGGCCAGCTAGTCATGAAAAAATTAAAATAAAAACAATTTTGACCAACAAAAAAAAATTAGGGGTGGACAACATTTAGGGGGGTGAAAAATAGATGTTGGCCAATAAAAATAAAAATCTAGCCTGAAAGCGTTTAGGTAAGGTTAGGTTAGGTTGTGTTAGATATAGGGGTTGATTGTAGAGGGGTGAAAATTTAGGGTTATATGTATTTTTGTATGCCGTATCATAAAAAAATTTAAAATGAAGAATTTTGTCGAAAAAAATTTAAAAAAAAACTAGGAGTGGACCACCCTAAACATTCAGAGGGATGAAAAATAGATGTTGGCCGATTCCCAGTCCTACTTGATATGCACACAAAATTTCACGAAAATCGGTCTAGCCGTTTCGGAGGAGTTCGACCACAAAGTGCAGACAGGAGAATTTTATATACAGGGGAGTCTTTGACTTGTACATATATTTTAACTGTAGATTCTTGAGGCTGAAGGAAACTTTTTTTTCATTTTCCATTTTTCAGAATTCGGCTCTGTTAAAGAGATATGTATAGCCATTTGAAAAAAAAATAGGGCTGAATACGTGCCTGATATTATTCTTTACAAACACCTCAAAGTTCATATTTTTCGATTGAAATTGATGTGATTATTAGATATTCTGGGTGACACATTTAAAAAATACTCAAGCACTAACCTTATTTGAATAAGAATGTTACAAACACGATATTTCCTAACAAAACACTTAGTTCTGTCCGATCATTTCGGCAATTGAAAAGCTATATTTCTCACACCAAAATAAGTTCCTTCTTCGATTGTCCTGAAGATTTGTTCATATTTTCCTCGATATTCTAAAACGATATCATAAAAGTTGATTTCTCACTAACCTATCCTAACTCCATTAACCAAAGTCATATGACTCGGGGTCAATGACCTAACCTTACCCATCCTCTGTGATATTCACCCACAGAACTCTAGAGAAGACGATGCCAGATTGCCGATTTTCTCTTCAAAGGCGAACTCAAGAAAGCAGTACGTCCCCTATCGTTAGCTGATGAACTATCACAATCGCTAAAGGTGTCTAGGCGTTGCTCTTTGAAAATGCCAAACGAGTAGTTTCTGATTCTCGCCAATATAGCGCTACGTTCTAATTTCAGTCGTTACGGCCTACTCAGCCTACTCTTCCCTTCAGAAGGCCGTGGATGTAGCCGCCACGCAAGACAAACCGTTGTTCTGTGTCTCCAACCAGTCCAACCTTAAACGTTAGTCAGTGATCCCATACACGGTTTAAACGAACTTCACGCTTTATTTATTCACAGAGAATAAAGCGAACAGGTGATGATTATGTGAATGACTTTCAGTAAATTGATGTGATAGTAGTGTCGTTCTGGTGTCGAGTTATATTGTTTCGATAGATTTTTTGCTGAAGGACCGGTACAATGAATTTTAAATAGAAACTGCCTATAAAATGTATAATTTCATGCTTCTTCAATTTTATATCCCATGAATGTGGAATTTTATTATGACATATCTCTACATCAACCTTTTTTTCATCATAGAGATTTTAGTCTTGACAAAGTTGATAAACATTCTGACAACGTTGGTAACTAGTTGAGAGACCAGAGAAGAAATAATATTCGATGAGATTTAACTCATGCTTCTTCAATTTTATGTCCCATGAATGTGGAATTTTATTATGACATATCTCTACATCAACCTTATCACAGAGATTTTAGTCCTGACAAAATTGATAAACATTCTGACAACGTTGGTAACTTGTTGAGAGACCAGAGAAGAAATAATATTCGATGAGATTTAACTCAGGACAGCATTCAGATTATTCTTGAAATTCATGATTTTTCCTCTAATTCAATCTTATACAATTAGGAATAACTTGAGAACGACGCGTTTAATTGAAAAAACATAAGAATACTTTTGTTTTTTAAAATAATTAATTCTTTCGAAAACGTGAACTGTTTATCTTTTTCAAGTGGTTTTATAGTATTTTTGAGCGATTTTATAAGTCGACTATACTGTAACTTTTTTACGAGGAGAAATATGAAATAAGTTTCAATTGAAGAATATGCACCATGAATAGAGTAAACAATCAACCAAAATTCAGTTCATTCGAAATATCGGTTCCGAATATATGGAAAGAACAGTGTTAATTTCATGGATTTTTGACACCCTGTATCTTCCAAACGAAACCGAATTTTGGAAATTGGTATGGAAAAAAAGCGTTTCTTTTGATGGGAGGAATCTACAATTAAAATATATGTACAAGTGAAAGACTCATCCTGTATAACATACTAGCTGACCCCGCGAACTCCGTTCCGCCTTTAGTTATAGCACGTTCCCGTTAGGTTAGGTAGAGGGGTGTGTGCTGTATCATAAAAAAATTAAAATAAAAAAATTTGTCCAAAAAAAATTGCAAAAAAAAGTTAGGGGTGGACCACCCTCAACATTTAGGGAGATGAAAAATAGATGATGGCCGATTTCCGGTCCTACCCGATATGCACACAAAATTTCACGAAAATCGGTCCAGCCGTTTCGGAGAAGTTCGGCCACAAAGTGCAAACAGGAGAATTTTATATATAAGATAGTTTATTCCAGCCCATCATGTAATACATGGGTAGAATTGAAACACATATTGAATAGTTAATTCGGTTTTAAAATCAATTTCGATGTACTTCAAAGTGAGTAGGTAGCAATACATGAAAAGAAAGCCGAAAGAGTCTTCAGCAGATTTTATCGAAAGAATGAAAGCCATAAAATTACAGTACGATTATCAATTTCAACTACAAGGATTATCTCCTCTAGAAATCAATGTTTACCGAAGCTCATCGGATAAAATTGGGAATACTGTTTTATCAAACAACGTAGATGAAAATTCCAGAAACCTTTTAGACCTACAACCAAAACCTTTCGATGATACATGTAATCTATTAGAGATTGGAGAAATCAAAAGACAACAACTTTAATTAACAACGATTTCAAAAACCACCATTTTTCATCCAAACGCTTTATAAAGCGAACGGCAGAATAGTAGTCAAATTTATAATCAACATCCTTCGACTAGAAGAGAATAGCTGTCCCAACCAATACCATTCAATAGAATACCGGAGCCTCAATTTGCAACTAATAGTCAAGTTTTCGGAAACCGCGAGATGTGTTCGAACCAAACCCAAATCAACAATTGAATCTACGGGAACCAATGTCAATCAGGCGAGTAGTTGGTGCTATTCCATGCCAGCCTCCCACGGGAGACGGGGATGGAATGCAACAACTTAGGTGGCTACCTCCAAGTGGTATCGCTGGATAATGGGATTGGCTGGAAAATCCTGTGGGGATGAACAGAAATGGCCAAAGCCCGCGGATCTCCACGTCAATCCCTAACTAAATGCCACCACAACGGTTTAATCTAAGGTGTAAAGCGACCCGTGCTGAGGGATGGATGGTACCTGAACCAATAATCAGGTATCGTGAACGGAGCCTCTGGGATACATGGCGACCTCCCAGGGTATCAGCCTTAGACCTGTACAGGGGGCACCGCAGGTGCGGACGTTCCTTTCCCCCATACTCGTGGGAACTATATGGAACCTGTAACAAACGAAACCAAAAACCCCGGGGAACTTCCAGCTGAAGAAAACCCAACAACTTCAACACCGGCGGCCATGGAAGTCGAGGGGATTCCAGTTAAATCGAACTCGGCATCAGAAACCGCTGCAAAATTCAGCGAGGGATCAGTAGAGGGTCAAACCTCCACTGAAAAACTCCTGGTTACAGAGAACAGGGAACAACCTGGGGGCAGTGGCAGTTCCACTAAACCATCAGACCCTTCTGCTCTGAAACATGTTGCTTCAGGTATAAACCGCGTACATCTGGAGGACAAAAAGAAGCTCTCAGGAGCTTCGAAAAGAAGGGCGCGAATTGAGGCGGCTAAGGCAGCTGGGGAAGAAATTAAACCCAGAAAACGCCGTAACAACCGACGCTTTCGACGTCCGGAAGGGAAAACTGATTGACCCGAACAAACTTCCAACACCGCTGGAAGTAGCGGGCAATCAGAAACTCCAATCAGGAAGAGGGATCGCTCACAAAGAAGCCAGCCCTCTTCCACAGAGAGCTCTGTGCAGAAGAAAAAACCAAAACGCGAGCTACCCGTGGAAGTCTCAGCCTCAGGCAACCAAACTGAGCGGGACGGCTACGAGGTGGCCGCCAGAGGTCTGAAGATGGCCGTTGCCCTGGAAAGTTATCCGGAGCAGCGGTTGACCGAAGACCAGGGGATTCTTCTGCAGGAAGCAATCAGCGGGGAGATATTCAAGTGCGAGCCGGGGAAGGGTCCGAACTTCAGGAACAGCTACGTTCACAAGGGCGTGCTGTTCCTGACATGCTCGGAAGAAACAACCAAAACCTGGCTGCTTGAATGCGTTCCCGGTTTGAAACCTTGGGAGGGGGCGGTCCTCAAAGCAGGACTTGCCAAGGAGATTCTCAAAACCTCCAAGGTACTGGTCTGGATTCCAAAACCACACAACAAAATGGAATCCGGAAAAATTCTCCAGTTGATTAAAACCCAGAACATGGGGACAGAAACTGGAGAATGGCTTGTCATTAAGAGACAAGAGGAGGCCACAGGCCTAACTCTTGTTCTCCAAATTGATGAGACCCCCCCTGAAGAACCTGCAGGCCAGGGGAATGAAAGCATTCCTGGGACTAACGCAGGTAAACTTCAAGAATATAAGCCTTACCAGGAGCAATCCTAATGTTGCGGGCAGTTCAAGCCAACCTGCAGCACAGTAAGGTTGCTACAGCAACCCTGTGCAGAATATTCGCACAGGGCAACATCGACGCTGCCCTAGTACGAGAACCATGGCTAGTGAAAGGGCGCATATCAGGCCTTGGACCATCCAAGGGTAAGATTATTTATAATCAGCCTGTGGAAATGCAAGATCCTGCATAATTGTCAGGAATGATTCAAATGTTTTGAATCTGACTGAATTCTGTTTTAGAGACATCACAGCAATCAAGACAACATCGAGGATGGAGTAGAGAGGAACATAGTGCTAGTCTCCGTCTACATGCCTTATGACTCTCCAAGCCCTCCACCATCAGCACAAGTGAAGGCTTTGGTCAAACACTGCGAGGACTCAAAACTCCAGTTAATTATCGGAGCCGATGCAAACTCCCACAATATCGTATGGGAAAGCACCGACACGAACACAAGAGGTGAGTCATTGCTTGAATTTATCGTCTCCGGTAACCTGCAAGTACTTAACAAGGGCAATGAGCCAACCTTTGTCACCCGCAACAGGCGGGAAACCATTGACATAACTGTGGGCACCCCCCTGGTGTCTCGGCACGTTGGCAAATGGGCGGTATCTGAGGAACCTTCAAACTCGGATCTCCGACACATACATGTGGAGATTGGTCACGCCAATAAACCTGTAAGAATATGTCGAAACCCCAGAAAAACCGACTGGTCGGAGGGAGCTCAGGGATAACCTAACTAATCTTATAAATGTCAAATCTAACACACACACCATCTATTATATAGAGCAAACCTCAATCTTGTTGCAAGAGGCAATAATAACTTCATATCAAAACAACTGCCCACTAAATCGCAGTATTACCAAAGGTAAAGTGAGCTGGTGGAACAACGAACTCAAATACCTTAGAAATAAAACCCGTAAATTATTCAATCGGGCAAAAAAACCGGAGAGTGGGGGGGAATACTCCGGAACACTCACAGAATATAACAAACAAATAAGAGCGGCGCAAAGGAAGGCTTGGAGGAAGTTTTGTGAGGATATAGAACAAACCTCAGAAAGTACAAGACTCCATCGCATCCTTTCAAAAGATCCAATGGGGACTCTCAAGAAACCCAATGGCGACTATACCAACTCTGGGAAAGAAACTATGGAACTTCTGCTCCAAACACACTTCCCAGGATTCACCGTTACCACATACCAAAACCCCAGAGAAGAAATCCTGAAACATGGCAAGAAGGCAAGACTGGGAGTTGGCAAAACGGATTGTAACTCACTCTAAGGTACTATGGGCAATCAATTCGTTCAACCCATACAAATCACCTGGTCCTGACGGAATATTCCCAGTATTACTACAGCAGGGAATTGAAGATCTGGCACCAGAACTATGAGACTATACAGGCTGAGTCTAGCATTGGGATGGCTACCTCAAACCTGGAAAACTGTGAATGTGGTCTTTATCCCGAAACCTGGACGGGAGTCCTACGACCAGGCCAAGGCATACATACCAATAAGCCTATCTTCCTTCCTCCTGAAAGGCTTAGAAAACTGATAGATAGAGACATAAGGGAAACCGCTCTCATAGAGCGGCCTTTACACCAAAACCAACATGCATATCTAACAGGAAAATCCTGCGAGACAGCTCTTCACCATCTCGTTTCAAGGATTGAAGAGTCTCTGGCAATCAAGGAAATCGCATTATGCGTCTTCCTAGATATCGAAGGAGCTTTCGACAACACCTCCTTCGAAAGCATGGTCTCTGCGGCTACTCGACGAGGCATTGATGAGACCACTTGCAGGTGGATACGCTCAATGCTTCACAAAAGACTGGTCCAGGCCAACATGCTCGAGGAAAAACTGCGGGTCGAAATTGTCAGAGGTACCCCACAGGGGGGCATACTATCCCCTCTTCTGTGGGACATGGTGGTGGACGAACTGCTAACCTCCCTGAATAACCAAGGATATTATTCTTAAGGATACGCAGACGACATAGTCATACTCGTCAAGGGAAAATACACCGGAATAACCTCAGAACTTATGCGAAACGCACTGAGGACTGTAGAGGAATGGTGCAACTAAGGGCAAATCCGAACAAAACAGCACTCATTCCCTTCACTCGCAAAAGAAACATGGGAGATCTCACACCTCCCAGATTCTTCGGCGAAACATTACAAGTTGTAGAACAGGTAAAATACCTTGGGCTGATTCTCGATAAGAAACTTACCTGGAACCCACATCTACATCATGTAACCAACAAAAGTAAAACGACACTTATGATGTGCAGGAGAGCTTTTGGAAAAACTTGGGGACTCAAACCGAAAACCATGCACAGCGGTAATAAGACCCAGAATCACTTATGGCTCACTCCTGTGGTGGCCAAAAACAAATCAGAGACAGGCAAAAACCAACCTTGGAAAAATCCAAAGGCTTGCCTGTCTCTGCATCACGGGTGCAATGAATAGCACTCCAACAGCTGCTATGGAGGTCATCCCCAACCTCTCACCCCTTGACATACATGTCATGGGAGAGGCCAGGATGGGTGCATACAGATTGATCCCAACAAAAAACTGGAGAACCAGAACAACTGGGCACACCAGAATCACTCATGTAGCTGACGTAGCTCAGCTTAATGTGATTTCAGACTACATCCAACCTCTATACTCATTCGAAAAACCATTCAAAACACAGCTCGACTGGAACAGATGGGACTCGAGTATTCAATTACAATCATGCAGAAATATTCTGGTACACAGACGGTTCTAAGACAGATGAAGGAACAGGAGCGGGAATACATGGAGTGAGGCCAAGAATGGATTACATAATACCTCTCGGCAAACACGCCACGATATTTCAAGCTGAAACACATGCCATTAGGACATGCATACAGAAGAACCTGGAAAGTGGCTACCAAAGAAAAAACATCCACATTCTCTCTGACAGCCAGAGCGCCACCAAAGCTCTCAACTCGACACAGATAAAATCTAGACTCGTCTGGGAATGCCTCCAGGACCTTCTGGAGCTGACTAAACACAACAAGGTCACTCTGATGTGGGTGTCAGGTCACAAGGGAATAGCGGGCAACGAAAAAGCAGACCAGTTAGCAAGACAAGCATCTGAAACGCCATTCACTGGGCCAGAACCTGTGCTTGGAATTAGCAAAAACCGATGCAGGACCCTGATTGAGGAGTGGATAAAACAAAGACACCGACAACACTGGGAACAGAGCGACGGGCAAACACATAGCAAAGCCATGGTAGCACGCACAAGCCAAACCTTGACAGCTGACTTTTTGAATCTAAACAGAACAAAGGCACGTATAATAGTGGGTCTACTGACGGGACACTGCGGCCTTAGAAAACATCTGAACACCATAGGAATACTTGGAGAACCCGTGGATTGCAGACTCTGCGGTGAAGAGGAAGAAACAGCCTCTCACATAATTTTTGAATGCGACGCCTTGGGAAGAAGGCGCCACAGAATCTTCGGTGAAATCAATCCGGAAACGGGAATGAATCCGAAAAACCTAATAAAAAGGCTACTGAACCTGATAAAGGACACAAACCTATTCTCGTGAGGAACCACTGACGAAAGTCCAAGTTGGTCGCAGTGTCACAGGGAGGCCAAGCGCTAACCCGGTCTCTTGTTTGTCAGCTTATAAATCAATCAATCAATCAAATGTATTATATACAGGGTGAGTCTTTGACTTGTACATATATTTTAACTGTATATTCTTGAGGCCAAAGGAAACCTTTTTTTCATTTTCCATTTTTCCGAATTCTGCTCTGTTAAAAAGATATAGCCATTTGAAAAAAAAAAATCGGCTGAGTCCGTGTCTGGAAACATTCTCTGGAACCAATGCAAAGTTCATATTTCCCGATTAAAATTAAGTTGATATATTTGGGGAAACTCAAGTACTAACCTTATTTGAATAAGAATGTTGAAAACACGATATTTCTTAACAAAAACACTTTGTTTGCTCCGATTATATCGGCAATTCAAAAGCCATATTTCTCCAATAAGAATAAGTTCATTCTTCGATTTTCTTGAAGATTAGTTTGTAAACACTAAAAACTTGTTCATATCCTCCTCGATATATCCCAAAATTATCTTATAAATTGTGGTTTTCAATTCAATTTATAATTTCGATCAAGCTTTAACCTATTAAAACAATGTCAATAAAATCTTCCGGATATCACTGAAGTGAAACAGTCACAGAACTTGGATTTTGTTGCCAGTTTCAGCAATATTCTTGAAACTAAGGAAATTGATTTTTCTGATTACATTACTGAATAAATATCTATGAATTCGACCATAGATCCTTCCTTAACATAAGACCCATCTCAAACGACTTCCACTATTCTGTTCTTATTCGCGATTCAGGGGTAGGCAGCGCCCTCTACTACACGTGTATACGGGAGTGGGTAAGATTTGTAAACATTAGTACTGACATAAGGTAATTTGCGGGGAAAAAATAAAATGGAAAGTGAAAAGAGTGTTTTTCTGAGCATAAGCGAATATTTCCGATATTTGGAAGTAACTCCAAATAGTAGGAAGGCTCTTTGGGTCTGAAGGAACGAGTAGCGTTGAGATTATAAAAGAATTCAAATAGCTGAAGGAAAGTGTACTTAGGTATTTTGTATTGCATAATAAGGTTTTACTCTTTATCAAGAAATATAGGTATGTAATATTAATATTTCTCCAAATATTTATCAATAAAATTAATGTTCTATTCTATAAAAACTCTTATATTAACATATCCTGAAAACCTACCCACTCCCGTTAATGCTGTTTCTGCCGCAAGGTGGCTTGGGAGATGAACTTGAATCGCCAATACTTCACATATCTGTGGTAGTTCGGCTACATAACGTATAACGTGAGATATATCTGGATTCTCTGGTTTAGTTTAGGGGTTAGAAATTATAATGCACAGAATGGGTTATGATTTGATTTGTTTGACGAATCATTATATTAATTTGATGAGTAGTTAAATTAATAGCTAGAAATTATGATGTATTTCTGCCAGAGCCCGGAACTGATGGAATAAACTAGGTGCATCAAAACATATTTTATAGGACGAGATATCACCATTGTCAATTTATTCAGAGATTGAGATTGTACCAACTTTCAATATTGAAGAAAATGAAAAGAACGAACACATAGGTCAAAAGATCTCTCTTTGAAGCAAATCACTACTGATAGATGGTAAAGTAAGCAAATGTTGAAATTTTATATGACAAATATGAATATTCGATAAACATTCCGGCAACATTGTTAACATTTAATTCGATTACAGAATATTGATACATCTTCGATTCGGTGATCTTTAGAATGCAGTGGGGTATTGAGGTAATTCTCGAGATTTATGATTTTCTCGTCAAATTTAATGGGATTTAATTAGGAATAACTTGAGAACGACGCGTTTTATTGAAAAAACTTAGGAATAACTTTATTTTCTAAACCTATTGCTTTTTTCGAAAATAGGAAACATTCTTCTTTTTCGCGTGGTTTTATAGTATTTTTGTGTGGATTTATAAGTTGGCTACGCTGTAACTTCCATACCGGGAGGAATATTGGAAAAGTTCTGATGTGAGAATATGCATCATGATAGGAATGACTACTTCACCAAAATTCAGTTCATTCGAAATAACGGTTCCGAAGATATGAACAGAAAAGCGTTCTTTTCATGGATTTTCGACACCCTGTATCTTTTAAACGGAACCGAATTTTGAAAAATGGTATAGGAAAAAAGTGTTTCGTTTGATGAGAGGAATCTACAGTCAAAATATATGTACAAGTCAAAGACTCACCCTGTATATTTAAAGGCCAGCTAGCAGTCAAATTCGCCAAGAGCCCCCGAATAACAAGCATTTTTTCAGAAAAACCGGACCATATCGGAAGAGCTTACTAATACAGAAAATTTCGAAAATGAAGAATTTGAAGTAGAGCCAGAAATTGATCGTAATGTCAACATAGGTGATGGGAACGAAGTGAAAAATATCGAACAAGATCAAAATTTTCAAACATTAGCCTGCAAGCATCTTCTTCTTGTATTGGTGCCTATCCATATCATTATCACGTAGTGTCAGTTTGTGGACATTGCAACAGAAGAAAAGTGGTGGATTCTATGAGGTGCTTTAAGTGCAACATCAGTTTTCATCCTTCATGTTTGGATCAAGCAAACTCGAAGAAATCGATTTCATGTTATCATGTCAGTACTCAAGATCCTACAACATCGAATAAACAGGTCTCACAAGTGGAGAATATTGGAAATGTTTCTGAAGTTGAACATCTAAGGAAGCAACTAAGTATCATGGAAAGCCTAGTGGAGGGGGTTTAGAGTAAAAATTCAATTCTTATGGAGCATAATCGATTACTTCTTGAAAAAATAAGAAATCTCGATGTGAAAAAATCTATACAAAAAAAAGGTAAACACAATGAGTCGAAGACTCGACAAGATATATACCACAGAACACTAACATCAAATATAAACACAGAAGACCATAGAACATCAAACATAATGTACCACAGACAAAGAAAGAGAATTGTCCTCGGGTTCTGTGACTTTCGCTGATATAACAAAGTCGCAGAAATCGCAGAATTAGGACAGAAATTTGACATTAGATAACGTTGAGAATGTTGACGTGTCAAAAGAGAGCTGTCAAAACAAGGTTTTCCAAGTCTAAATAAAACTATAGGCGTCTGAAATTAAGATCGTAGCGCCATATCGGCGAGAATCAGAACTACTCTCTACACACTACAAACATATTTACGTTGCGAATGCTTTTACTTTGAGCATGCTTTCACACGTTGTTCTGACAAAGAGATTTTGTTCTGTTTTGTGTTAAGGGTTGTTTAAGTGAGGTACATTCTGAATGTGATTTGATTGTGGATGATAAATCGGTTAAACAGAAGAGATATTCAAGTGAAAAATCAGTCATTTTCTTATTTCCTACTTTTGGAAGGGTATGAAAACTATATTCAGGATTTCTTTTAGTTGAAGATGAACAATTAGGTACACAACAATAGTTATTCATGATCTCAGAACAAAAATGAAACAATAACCTGAATGAAACACGTGTAATTCAAACTGTAAACAAAACAATGTAGTGTCTTTGCGTTAGTTCATTCGTTAACGCTAGGGGGCGTACCGCTTCCTTGGTTACGCCTATACCTGATCCAAAGGTTCCCAATTATAATATAAAAAGGAATGCACCAGATTCAATGCATAAAAGTGAATGGCAACAGTCAAAAACACGAAGGCGCAGAAGTCCGAAATTGATTGGTACTTCAACGGCTTCAACTTTCTGGCCGGCTGGTGTAGAAATACGAAGATTCAGTTTTGATAGACACAGGGAAATGAATAAAGGAGATGATTTTTTATTCAAAGTGAGCAACAATCAACAGAAGTCTCAGCTAAAACCTCTGAATCTAGAAATATAAATGTTACCAATTTTAATATACAGTGTCTCTCCACAGCTTACAATGGTCTGGGACATTTTGCATCTCACACTGAGGTTGATTTTCTGACTATCACTGAGCATTAGCAGGACTTAGAACAATTAGCGACGTATAAATTGAAAGGATTCCATATGGTTTCAAGTTTCTGCAGGAAGAAATATGGTCATGGTGGCTGTGCAATTTTTGCCAATGATGATGTAGTCAAACAATGTAAGGTAAGACCTGATCCGAATGAACTCAGTATCGCTAATGTTTTCGAATGTTCAGCCCTTGAATTTAAACTTGACTGTAATCATAAATTGGTTATAGTTTGAATATAATATACAGGCCTGATACACCTCCTCTATCTGATGTGGATATTTTCCTCGAAAAGCTGAGGTGGGTTTAAAATGTATCATAGCAGGAGACTTCAACATAGACCTCTTGAAATTGGAAAACAGGAATTCTCAGGCATTAATGACTGTATTGGAGGCATTTGGAATGCGTATTTTAGTGACTGAATCAACTCGTGTAACACTGATTTCTGCTAGTTGCATTGATAACATCTTTACAAATATTCAAGAGGGTATGGTTTCAGTTACTCAACCACATCTTTCAGACCAAACAGCTCAGAGTTTCATATTTCCTGTTAATGGTGCAATCAAATCTAATCCTTCAGAAAGAACAATGGTCCGCAAATACACTCAACAAAATATAGATGAATTCGTAACTGCTCTTTCTGAGGTGGATTGGATGCAGTTGTTTGAGTATGATGTCTCCAAGATTGATAACATATGGAGATTTTTTTCAGGACGATTTTATGATATGTTTGATAAATTTTTTCCGGTGGTGTCGATTGCGGTGGGAAAAGGTGAAAGGAGGAGTTCTTTTAGAAGTGACCCTATACTGATTGAAATAGAGGAACGCTTGGACTCACTTTATGTTGTTTCCAGATCAAGGCAGGATTGTCTACCTCTCTACAGAAAGGTTAAAAGGCAGTATGACCATACACTACGTACACTGAAGCAAGCATACTATGGACAATTAATAAGAGATTCAAGTAATAAAACTAAAACAACATAGAAGATGATAGGGAGATTGAAGGGTAGGACTGGAGTTCCACATTCTTTCAAAGACATGCCTGGAAATCCTCAGGAAGTATCAAACCGATTCAATGAATATTTTTCAAATATTGCTCCAACCATCACTAATACTATCAAAAGGAACAATAGGGAAGTTCAAGTTAAGCAATCAGAAAATTCCTTCTATATGTTTGAGATTTCATCTGCAGAAGTAATACTAATAGTAAAACAATTAAAGAACACAACATCAAGTGGATACGATGGGGTACCTAAGCAAATTATAAAGAACTGTATTCATGTCATCAGCGAGCCACTAAGGTTCATAATAAATAATTCCTTCCAGAAGGGAATTTTTCCTGATGATTCGAAGCTGGCAATAGTGAAGCCTCTACATAAGAAGGGTTTTTTTTGCTGATATAGGAAATTATCGTCCCATCAGTTTGTTGCCGTCCTTCTCCAAAATCTTTGAGAAGCTTCTATCCAGCCGACTTCTATCATTTATGAAGAAATTCAAAATTTTTAGTGAACACCAACATGGATTTGTGAGTGGGAGAAGTACAAGCACTGCAATGTTTAATCTCACAGTCAATTTTTGAAGCACTGGAGGAGGGAAATATTCCGCTAGGTCTGTTCCTCGACCTTTCTAAAGCCTTTGACTGTGTCAACCATGAACGACTTCTTATAAAAATTGAAAAGTATGAAATCCGTGATAAGCAGCTCGAACTGATTAGGAGTTACCTGTGGGGTCGAAGACAGAGAGTGGAGATCAAGGTTGGAGACCAGATTCATGAGTCGGAGGAGCGAGGGCTAACGATGGGTGTTCCTCAGGGAAGTATTTTAGGACCTTTGTTATTCATCGTTTATATTAATGATCTCCTGAATGCAGTGGGTAACTTTCCCTGTAACCTGGTACTATATGCCGATGACACAAGTCTTCAGATTTTAATTCAGCCGTGGAAAATGTGGATGTTTTGTTTGAGGGCGTTGATCAGTGGTGTTCTGAGAACCAGTTAGTCTTGAATGTTCAAAAGACTATATGCACTTTATTTCATACTGATCGTTCCAAAGATGTATTTCCTCAATCGCTTAAGTTGCATGATAAGGACATTATTATAGAAGAATCCACCAAGTTTTTCGGTGTTTATATGGACACGAATATCAAGTGGACCACTCATATTAATTATCTGCATAAGCGACTGAATTCTGTTCTGTACACTCTAAATGTGCTTAAACATCACGTTGATACATCTATACTTAACACAGTATATTATGCAAATTTCCAGTCATTGCTCTCCTATGGAATTATATTCTGGGGAAGTGGCACACAGAGTGATCGTCTGTTTTTGTCGCAGAAGTTGGCATTACGAACTATGCTTAACATGAAATATAGAGATTCTTGTAGGGGAATCTTCAGACAGAATAATCTGCTGACACTAACAGGCCTTTATGTATTCGGAAGTTTGATGTTTGTAAGGATAAACAAAGACCTCTTTGAAAAATTTGAAAACCGGAATAATACCAGAAGAACTTTTCCATATTTGTACTCACGTTGCTCATTGTCCCTCACTCAGAGTAACTGTCAATACATGTGTATGAAACTATACAATGAAATTCCGAAGCATTACAAAATCATGCAGACCACAAAAGTTCTACAGAGGAGGATCTACAATTTTATCATGGACGCTGAACCATACACCCTGAAGGAGTTCTTGGACTTATGTGCTGGCCGGGAGTATATGTTATTTGCCAGATTGAATTAATTAATTAATTATTTATGTGGGGTTAATTTTCATATCAAATTTATTCTTATTGACGATATTCTGTTTTATTGTATACTGCGGTATTGTGATGATTTTTGAGTTGAATAAATTATTATTATTATTCTTCATCGGTCTCCCGTTATCAGCTTGAGCTGGTAATTCTTCTATGGACCAGTGAAAAAACATTTCAGTTCCTCCCACTATTTCAGAAATTTCCGCACGATGTGATAGGTTTGCAGATCCACAGCCTGCTGTGCACATCCCGCGATCTTCAGGGATAATTCTATCCCTTGAAGATTTCTCTTGAATGATTCCCTTCCGTCCTCTGAAGTTCCGGATGCCTCCCGGTGAACTCGGTATAGAGAGAGTATCTCCATCCAGGAAGTGGTTGGTCCCCGCAATTGTTCAAGTAATGAAAAGCTCTCATTACTTCAATATTCATTTCGCGGCTCCACTGGATAAGTGCGTTGCGAGCTCCCCTGCGGGCAGTCCTCCTCACGGTGGTCGAGCCAGCAGGTGGAGTGGCATCTCGATCTTTTGCCACGATATCGGTTTCCACTTCTCGTTCATGGGTTTGCCACCATTTACCCTTGGTGGCCCAGGTAACTCGGGCCGTGGGGACGTCACCCCCCACGTCACTTGAAATGTTCTGATTATCATCACTACGATACTCGGCACAAGGAATCAATAAGTTTTCCTAAACACAAAACAACTAAATTCCAACATTCGCCGATTTACTCTGGAATCAAATTGTTTAATCACTTGCCAGATAGACTCAAGACATTAGAACATTTCAGGTTTAAAAAGCAAGTAAAAAACTTACTGATGGAGAAATGCTTCTACAGCATCCAGGAGTTTTTAGAATCTACTCTTATTTGATTATAATTATATGTTTTTTTTTCTCTTTTCTATTTTCTATGTGAATTTGATTTTTGTTCAATTTCTGTTTTTTTTATTACTGCCAATAATTGTGACGTGTCCTATACAAATGTATATTTGTCTTAAAGGATTTAATAAATTCTTATTCTTATTCTTATTCTTATTCATGTGGCGTGGCAGAAACCAAACCACGCCCGTGCGGGTGTGGTTATTATTATTATTTTTATCCTCTGTGGATGTTGGCAATCACGATGGTCCACATAACTTTATTGACAGCCGATCTGAATACCTGAATGGTCGTCATCCCTGTCCATAGCCTGATATTTTCCAGCCATGATCCTAAATTTTACGAAAGAACATTTGGCAACTTTACCATTCATTAAATTAGAAAACCCAGCCTGTAAACTATTGATTGATAGTGGTAGTTCTATGTGTATAATTGATCGTGCAGTAGCTTACAGTTTATTCCCTGAAAATATCTATGAAAAACACTCATATTTCAGAACAGCTGTGGGTAGAGATCATAGTAAGTACAAAGTTGCCTTTCCTCTCAATTCATTTGGCCTAGATAACACGTAATTTATAGATTCCATACCCAATATGATGGGGTTATAGGAGCTAATTCGATTGGAAGAACCATGAATTAGAAAATGATGTAAAAACTCAAAAATTTCATCTTCAACAAACTAGCCCAAATGAAACTCTTCCTATCAAATTATACCATTTGGATAAGAATATTCGAAACCAATTGACAAAAATTATACAAAGTCGCAAGCAAGCTTTTCAATTACCGAACCAGCCATTAAATTTCACAAATAATGTTAAACACCATATTAGGACTATTGATGAAAATCCAGTGTACGAAAGAAGGTATAAATACATAAGCAAGAAGTTAAAAATCAAATTCAAGGATCTCCTCGTGGTCGTTCCCTATCGTAATTGGTCCCAAGAAAACTGACCAATCAGGGAATCAAAAATGGCGAATGGCAATAGACTACAGAATATTGAACAAAAAATGATCGACGACAAATTTCCTATCCCAAACATTGAGGAATTATTAGACCAACTAAAAAACGCGAAATATTTCAGCGCCCTAGATTTAGCTAGTGGCTTTCATCAAATCGAATTAGACAAAGAATCGATCGAAAAAACAGCATTTGCTACAGATGAAGGGCATTATGAATTTCTGAGAATGCCCTTTGGCCTCAAAAATTCACCGACAACTTTTCAGCGTGCCATGAATAGAATCTTGAAACCAGTAAGCAATAAAATATGTGTAGTGTATATTGATGATATATTAATTTTCTCAGAAACTCCAGAAAAACATCTAGCCGACATTTAAACAGTTCTACAACTTTTAGAGAAAGAGAAAACAAAATTCAACTAGATAAATCTTATTTCTTTCAGAGAGAAATTATATTTTTAGGATACAAAATTTCAGAAGAAGGCGTAGAGCCAAATCTCGAAAAAATTGAAAATATCAAAAATTTTCCAATGCCTAAATCGATTAAAGAAATAAAATCCTACCTTGGAATGATATGTTACTATAGGAAATTCATTTCAAATTTTTTTTTAATTAACCAAACCTAAGACAAAATATCTGAGAAAGGATAATAAACTTAATATTCATGATCAGGAATATATCGAGTCATTTTATTCAAATCGAAATCTAAATGAATTATCCAATTCTGCAACACCCAGATTTCAACAAACCTTTTGTGCTTACAACTGACGCATCTCAGTATGCTATAGGAGCCATCTTATCACAAGGAACACCCCCAAACGATCTTCCTATCACGTATGCAAGTCGAACTTTCAATGAAGCGGAAACCAAATATTCCACAATAGAAAAAGAACTTTTAGCGGTAGTACGAGCAACTAATTATTTTAGATCCTATTCATTCGGTCGAAAATTTACTATCTACACAGATCATAGACCCTTCACATGGTTATTTTCCCGCAAAGATGCATACTCAGGATTAATGAGGTGGAGAATAAATATAGAAGAGTTCAACTTCGAGATCAAATATCGAAAAGGAGTCAACAATAATGCGGATGCAATCTCCCGCATAAAAAGTAACGAATGAAACATAAACGATCTCTCGGATGATGATCTAGACGCAGAATCAATTATTCCTCAGATAACGCATGAAGACCTTGAATTGTCTCAGAAAGAATTAGACGAAATTATTACGAAAGCATGTACAGAAGATATCCAAGATGAACAATCTTCCCCTCCAATATTAGAAATACCATATACCGAACGTTCCCTAAACTCATCAATGAATCAAAGAATATTTCAGAATTCTAACGTTTTCAAAATCGAAAAATAGTATATATTCTAAACAATAGTATATTCTAAAACTAGTTGCAGAATAGGCTCCTATTCCAAAACGAATTCGAACACATTGAAATTGCATTCTGCAACGAGTATTAGACGATATTTTCTCCATTTCATTCAAATTTTGTGAAATTTATAGGTCCTAGTGACTTTCATATTGTATCTTGGCAGTTGGTGTGAATGTTAGGAAATACGATTATTAACATTTTCAAATTGACGTCTGCTGGAATTTGAAAGGATCGGAGGTCATTGTTGGCAACCACAAAACGAAAAATGTAACTGAAAACGATGCTATAATGAATTCATTACAGCACTGTTTTTAGAACTGTAATGAACTCATTACAATACTGAAATAGAGAAAATATATTCAAAGCTAATGCTTTTTCTTTCAAAATTTCTAATTTACTTTCAGAAGACATAAAAACGGAAGAAGAACAACAAGAGAAAATCAAATTATTTCATGAAACCAAAACCAAACATAGAGGTTTTCAAGAAAATTTAGAGAGCATTAAGAGACGTTTTTATTGGCCCAAAATGGACAAAGATATCAGATTGTATATCAACTCTTGCGAAATTTGTCACAGTCAAAAATACGAGCGACAACCAACAAACTGATTTTTAAAAGTAATCCAGTTAGGGGATAACCATTCTCTCATTTATACATGGATACATCAACAATATGGTTTTCGGGAAAATAGGTCGACAGAAGACGCGATTAGAGATTTGGCGGGATATATATACAACGCCTTGGATGAAAATATATACAAGGCCTTGGATGAAAAAAGTCCGCAAATTTGTATATTCCTTGATTTATCGAAGACCTTCGACACTGTAGACCATGAGAAGCTTATTTCGAAGCTGTTCATCTGTGGAATTAGAGGAATAGCACTCAACTTGTTGAAAATTTATCTGGAAGACAGAAGACAAATTGTACAGGTGGCACCAGAATTCCGTGAGGAACGGAAAATATCATTTGGCGTTCCCCAGGGAACGGTAATGACACTTGATGTTCACAGTAAATTCATCGGTTGCGCTGATGACATAGCAATTCATTGTGAGGCGAAAACTTTGGACGACTTGAGCTTGAATGCGCGTTCTGATGTGGAAATGGTGTGGAACTGGTTATGTTCATATCAATAAATTGACTTTGAATACATCTAAGTAGACATACCTGCCCTGTTGCGTTTCATCTTATATCGAATTTAAAGTTTTTTCTATGATTTGCCAATGTTAATATAGGCAGCTGAATAAATCTCAAACTACTTGAAATAATTCAAGAAAAAATGATATGATGAACGGACCTCTTAAAATACTACCCTTAAATTTAAATAAGCTCTTTTAGTTTAACAGGGGCGGACTAGGTTGTACATTTTAATGCTTACATTTTCAACACCCTGTATGATAAGGAGTAAAAAAACAAATTTGGATAGCTTGAACATTAAGCTAAAAAAAGATACTCGTGTTTATTGTCGATAAAATGAACCGTTTTCGAAAAACAAAATTACAAAGATCCTTAACTATGCAGTTTTGGCATGGAAAGGCACGTTAACAAAAATAATTTTTTAGAAATGTGCTCTCGAAAAGCTTGCAACGATTGAATATGAATACGCTAGTTATAAATTATCTATTGAAAACTTCATAAGAGTAAATTTCTAAATAATATTTTTTTTTACGTGTCTTTCTGTGCCAAAACTGCATAGTTAAGGATCTTTGTGATTTTGTTTTTCGAGAACGGTACATTTTATAATAATAATAATAATAAGGTCTTTATTTCCAACGAAAACCTCAAGGAGAAGTTCACCAGAAGGTGCTCTACCACTTAACCCTTGTTACAAAAAATAACATGTGCTGTAAAGTGAAGAAAACGTACAATCATATAACAGTGCATACAGAAAGAAAGTAAATACCATACGGAGACAATCAGAGATTCAAGTTAGCAGCGGCTGAGAAGGAAATCCTTGATCTTTTTTTTTAATTTTTCATTCTTGAGCTGCTTAAATTCATGGGGAACAACGTTGTACAATTTGTATATATTATATCTAAAACTCCTCTCAAATGTTGATGTTCTGTGGTGAGGACATGACAATAAATTTCTATTTCTTATGTTGGAACATCAGATCTGTACCTCAGCTTGTTGAAGAGATATGGTGGACTTCTCTTTAAAATTATACTAGCTGGAGAATGGACATATCACTATTGAAACTGTTCGCCAAAATCATATATACATGACATTTCGATAAAAATTCACTGTGATATTCACGCGCTTCTGAATCTGTCAATAGCCATTCATGGTACTATAAGTCCTATGCAAATTACACAGTAATTGATGTCATATGTTTTTTTTTTTTCGACCGAAATTCTCGAAAAAAAAACAGATGACATAAATCGATGGTCGCGAAAGCCTCAACTGATTCATCGCCATCTAATGGTTCTAATGTCAAATATAGTACCTTCACGATAAGATGTCTAGAATAATGGTGTAGGCACCCGTCAATTTTAGGCAATGCTGAAGTCAAAAATAGAGTTTAAATACAATCCCCAAAAGAGGAATCAGAGCTTCTTAAATTATTATCATCATTCGATGGTGATTCGTCAGCACCATCAACACACCTATCAGATATTAACAGAAAAAGATCACACCAAGTAAAGAATGAAAAATTTTCTCTTAAATGCAGAAACTGTAATAAAGCTGGACTGCCATTGACTGCAGGTTAACAAAAAAAAAGGTGCACCATTTTCAGATTCAGAAAGACCATACTGTAATTTTTGTAAAAGAGATGGGCATTCTGAAAATTTTTGTTGGTATAAAAACAAACAATCTGGACCATCCAATTAGACCATTACTCTTATCGCTAAAAGCTAATCCAAAATTAGTTACCCAGAAGGAAAGCTTAAACATAAAAACAATTTTGCTCAAATCTCATATTTAATTGATACAGGTTCAGATATTTGCTTAATTAAAGAAAGTGTTGCTAGAAAGTTGAAATGCGAAGTGATTCCTCAAACTAAAAAAATTATGGGAATAGGAAACGTTGAATTCAAAACATTAGGAAAAGCAAACATCCTATTTTTCAAGTGTGAATTAGCTATAGAAATTTAATTCAATATAGTTACAGATAGGATTAGATATACTCAAAGAAGGGGATATTCAACTTGAAATTAATAAGGATTGTGTTGATTTTGTGACATCCTTTAGAAAATCTCCTAAAACGTTCACTTTAGTTTGTAAAGATTTAGAATTAGACTTGTCAGGATTGGACGAACAGTTGAAAGCACAAATAATCCAAATAATTAAAAAAGGGGTTGAATCTAAGCCTGATGCAGTCATCACAGGTGAATTAAAAATTCAATTGAAAGATGAATCTACTATCGTTTTTAGAGCAAGAAATTTAGCGTATCAGGAAAGAACAAAAGTTAAGTATATTATTAAAAACCAATTAGAATCTGGTATTATAAGATGTAGTGAATCAAATTATGCAAGCCCTATTGTCCTCGTTAGAAAACGTAATGGCGAAATAAGACTGTGTGTTGATTACAGAGAACTGAATAAGAAAGTTTTGCGAAATAATTACCCCTTACCCAGCGGCGTAGCTACGTGGGTGCAAGAGTGTGCAGTGCACTAGGGCCCCCGACCTCAGGGGGCCACCAAGCGCTGACCATCAAATCGCGTTTGAACTTGAAAAAAAATTCAAACTTTGATTTTTCTCTGTGATCTATTATGTGAATAACATGTTTTTATTATATTCAGTTGTTGAAATTGAAAAATGTTTTTTCCGAAATATCATCAAATGTGGGGATTTATTGCCAAAATTCATTGGTGAATCGGACACCTATCTAAAAAACTAAATCCGACTAGATGGTCCAGTGGGGTAAACATAATTTCGGCAATCAAATTTCATTTTTTTCTTTCATATCATTCGTGCATTAGCTGAAATAGTTATGAAAAATTCTTGCAAATAAGAGCGAAAACATGCAGAAATTTAAAAAAAATTTGAATTTGGAATTTATTCTCCTGGGCGATTTAATGCACCGCATTCTGAATTATATCAATTATGCATATGAAGTATTACATAAATGCGATGTCAGTATGGACGACGTATGCAGAGCTTTAGAAGAGACGAATACAGAGAAAAAAATTTATAGGAGTGACTTCGAGTCCTTCAAGTGCAAGGCTTGAGAAAATGTCATAGCATATGGAAAAGATCCCCATTTCGAAGAAAAGAGACAAAGAAAAGGTAACAAATATTTCGATGAATTAGCTTCCCATCACCGATTTCGAAGCAGGGGAGAATTTTCCGAAATAAATATTTTCAATAGAGTGCTCGATACAATACTTTCTCAATTTTAGAAGTTGCCTTCTTATATTTCGGTTGCAGTTTTCAACAAACTGCCGAATCATTGGAAACTATTAAGTTTCATTAAATTTAAAAGAGAATTGAAGGGGCCCCTTGCAACAAAAGCGTATTATTCGCTCTCAGAGTTTTTCTGCGACACAAACCTATATGTGATGTATGTATAGTTTGTCCTAGACTGTAAGTTCATTTTATGTCCATATTTATTTTAATAATGTGTTATTTATGCTGAAAATTGACGAGTACACGCTATTGTATTAAGCCTGTAGTACAATAAAGATTTGATTGATTGAATTCAAGTTTCGGGTGTATGACTGCAGTCAACAAAATTTGGAATTTTCACCATCATTTCTACCAGATACAGGTAGACGAAAAAACTGTAATTCAAAGCTTCGACCAATTTCAAAGTGAATATTGCGATATGAAAGGGACCAACTTTTCAATTCAAGTTCTTAATATTTATCACCTATTCCTACCTGAATTGAATAAGGCATGGATAATTCATGAATTCTGTATGAAAATAATAAGGAAATACGGAATGCTGGAATGCGATCTTACAGAAGTATTAACAGTAATATTACTGTTCCATACAACCTTCCTGTCACCTCTGTAGAAGCTGAAAGATCTTTCAGCAAATTAAGAATAATATAAAATTATTTGCTGAACACTATGAGCCAAGCTCAACTGCGACATTTACGGCTTATACCTATCAATTGAAAATGGAGCTGCATCAAGTCTAGATTTGAGTGAAGTCATTGAATCTTTCGCAAAGAGTAGGTCGAGAAAGAGGTTGTAAACATATTTTTTCCGAAGGAATAAATGACTTCAAATCTAGCCTTGATGGACCTCTAGGTGCGAATCCTCAATAATCAATTTGAATTAATTCCTTGAATAATTTATTCTTATTGTGATTTCACCAAATAATCTAACGTATCAATAAGAATAATAAGGCTAGAAGGTCATAGTGACAATGATAATTTTTTTGTGAATATTTGTACACATAGTAAATATCTATAAAAAATGTTTTCAAAGCCCTCGTTTTCATCCACATTGATATAATGAATTTGATATACCTACTCAAATACATAAATAAAACATAATTTATTCAAGTATACTCCTCAACTGTACCTTCAGTAAGTAACTTTGCTTCTTCGAAGTATTTATATTTTGACTCGAAAACAATTCATTAAGTGGCCCCTCTTCGATTTTTGCACCAGGGCCCCGGAC
Organism: Adalia decempunctata; assembly: GCA_951802165.1. NCBI lineage: Eukaryota > Metazoa > Arthropoda > Insecta > Coleoptera > Coccinellidae > Adalia > Adalia decempunctata. Next base: position 53,905,966 of record OX637697.1, read on the forward strand.
TATCTAGCTACGCCACTGGCCTTACCAAGAATTCGAAATCGAATAGACCTTTTAGCAACAGCAGAGTTTTATACAAAGCTCGATATGAAATCTGGTTTTTATCAAATCGAATTAGAAGAATCTTCCAAACACATTACAGCATTTATTACACCTGATGGATTGTATGAATACAATAGAATGACCTTTGGTTTCATAAATTCTCCTTCAAGGCAAGGCTCTCGGAGATTATAAAGAGAAAATTGCCCTAGTTTATGTTGATGATATTTTTTGTCCATGTGAAAATATTCAAGGACTTGTTAATTCAAATAAAATTATTGATAGGCTGTCAAAGTGTGGCTTCGCACTTAATTATCGAAAATGCGAATTATTCAAAACGTCAATAGAATTTTCAGGAGTAATAATTGAATGCGGTATGGTAAAACCCAGTTCACGAGAAACAGAAGCATGTCAATTATTTGAGTAGGAATTTGCCTTGCGAGAACAAAATACTGGCGCTCAGATCTGTTACAGTTACTCCCCAATCAATTGGTGAATGGCAAAAAGTCGACCCATTTTGCATGGAGATCTTGATCTACATGAGGAAGATTTCGCAGTCCAGGATGACTTGGTATACTGGCAAGGGAAGAGGACTCACCACAATGAGATGCTTTGTTCCAATTTCGGCGAGATTGGAGATAATGAAACTGTACCATGATGAATCTTCACACATATGAGTTAATAAAAAGGTCAACAAGATAAGTGAAGACCAGTGGCGGCTCCTCGGGTGAGGCAAGTGAGGCGGCGCCTCACCTGTTATTTTATCATTTTTCTCGAAATATCAGAGAAATAAATACAACAGGGAGCGAACACAAAAATATTGAAATATCTATCATATCTAATCAAAATCAACAATAATTTTCTTCGCCGCCACTGCTATATAATATCCATCCCATGAGGACGCAGAGGCGACCGATTTCATCGTCTCATCCAGTTCAAATTCGAAGCAGCCAACGGAATACGAAAGACGGCGAAGGGACCCGAAGGTGTCGCTATTTTTCGGTCTTTGAGGCGACGATATCATCGTCTCAACAAGTACAAATTCGAAGCAGCCGACGGGATACGAAAGACGGCGAGGGGACCCGAAGGTGTCGCTATTTTTCGGTATTTGAGGCGACTCAACTATCGCCGATCGGACCTCGGAGCGGAGTCTTCGGACCTTTCCGTGGATATAGGATTCGGGAATCGGGATAGGTGCAGATAGATGTCGCCATTCCCCATCACCTGATTTGTTTATGTAGTACATCTGCATTCTGCACCATGCAACATCGTCTGCTCTCTGCTCATGCTCAGTTGAGTTACAGCTTTTCATATCGTTAGATATGACGATTATTTCCTTGGATAATCTGATAATACTTTCGTTGGGATTTAATTAAGTGTAATTGATATTCATTATGAATCCAGTGTCCCTTATAGAAACGCCTTTCTCAAGGCGAAGTGACGAAGAAAACCGGGAAATTCTCCTGTTTGGCAGACCAACCCCACAGATAAGTAGTCTTACTAAAGATACGAAAGACGGCCGAAAATATACCCGCACTTTTCAGGTATCGTGAAATGACACCCATGTCCCATACCTAGATTTGTGGAAGTATTTTCAAGCAGCGTTCATACTGCTGGCCTTGTTTATTGTTAGGAAAAATTAAAAATATATGGACTTCTGGCTGGTATGACGACTTCAAAAATTTTTCAAGGTCCGTTAAAATGCACGATTCATACAAAGATCATATTCAGAATTCATTAGAGGTTTCGTACGAATTTTTCAAAACCATTCCACAATCGCGGATGCTTTGGTTGAAAACGCACACTTGTCTAAAGTTTTGTATAATGAAGACGTTAGAAAAAATCGTTTACTCATGATGACTTACTTAATAGATACGACTTTAATATTGGGTAAGCAAGAACTCTCCTTTAAGGGTCACGATGAATCCGAGGCATCTACAGGGTCTTTCACGAGGAACCTCACCCATATTTATACGGGAAACTACTGAACGTATTTTCATGAAATTCAGCACTTATGAGTATTTCACGATGCTGATGAAATCTAAAATATTTTCAAGGCATGAGCACCTCCGGTTTTTCCGGAAATGACGTCAACTTCCGTTTTTCAAATTAGAACACCATTTTTTTATTGCAGAAATAGATTCTTTAGAAAATTTCAAGTTATTTTGATGTAACATTTTTCAGTTTTGGTTGGAAAATTCTCTCTGAGCGGGAAAATTCGAAAAAAAAAATCGAAAATAGAGCTCCGCTGAAACGAGTATAACTTCGAGGTTTTCGGATGGAAAATTTTCATTTCTGGGATTTTTCAAGATGTAAGATTGATGTATCCACTTTGAAAATCGAAATCGCGATTCATGATACAGGGGGTGAAAAAATCGCTTTCAAAGTTAGGGATGACAAAATCGTGAAAAATCAATTTTTTCAAATTAGAACCATATTTTTTTATGGCAGATATTGAATCTACGTTAAAAAATAATGTGAGTGTATGCATTACACCCTTGCCCTAAAGTGGATATTTTCTGAGTTATTCACAAAAAACTGTTTTTCGTCTTGAATTTTCAGCTATTTCTTTTCCCTTCACGCCAAAAAGATGAAATTTTCAGGAACTGTTACTTAAACCATGTTTTAGATTTTACTACCCTAATATGCAAGAGAAAAAAGTTACAGGTTGTTCCTAAATAGATGGCGAATTTGGATTCGAATTTGTATCGGAAACCTCTTTATTTCAACTAATCGGCCATCGGTTTTCTCTCCAGTGATAAATAAATAATTCCTTATAAACCATATGCAAAAACTTACCATGTTTTACATTCTTTTTTTTTAATGATAGATATCATTAATTACATGCTACTGAATAAAGAGGAATTTGGCAGATGTAATTAATGATATCTATCATTAAAAAAAAAATGTAAAACATGGTAAGTTTTTGCATATGGTTCATAAGGAATTATTTATTTATTACTGGAGAGAAAACCGATGGCCGATTAGTTGAAATAAAGAGGTTTCCGATACAAATTCGAATCCAAATTCGCCATCTATTTAGGAACAACCTGTAACTTTTTTCTCTTGTATATTAGGGTAGTAAAATCTAAAACATGGTTTAAGTAACAGTTCCTGAAAATTTCATCTCTTTGGCGTGAAGGGAAAAGAAATAGCTGAAAATTCAAGACGAAAAACAGTTTTTTGTGAATAACTCAGAAAATATCCACTTTAGGGCAAGGGTGTGATGCATACACTCACATTATTTTTTAACGTAGATTCAATATCTGCCATAAAAAAATGGGGTTCTAATTTGAAAAAATTGATTTTTCACGATTTTGTCATCCCTGACTTTGAAAGCGATTTTTTCACCCCCTGTATCATGAATCGCGATTTCGATTTTTAAAGTGGATACATCAATCTTACATCTTGAAAAATCCCAAAAATGAAAATTTTCCATCCGAAAACCTCGAAGTTATTCTTGTTTCAGCGGAGCTCTATTTTCGATTTTTTTTTTCGAATTTTCCCGCTCAGAGAGAATTTTCCAACCAAAACTGAAAAATGTTACATCAAAATAACTTGAAATTTTCTAAGGAATCTATTTCTGCAATAAAAAAATGGTGTTCTAATTTGAAAAACGGAAGTTGACGTCATTTCCGGAAAAACCGGAGGTGCTCATGCCTTGAAAATATTTTAGATTTCATCAGCATCGTGAAATACTTATAAGTGCTGAATTTCATGAAAATACGTTCAGTAGTTTCCCGTATAAATATGGGTGAGGTTCCTCGTGAAAGACCCTGTATTAATAGGGGAAATTTTAAGAAATATTTCACTGCCTTATCAAGCGCAATAGAGAAATTATCATCTTTCATTTACTCAAATTAAATCCGATTATGAAACTACTACTGAGTACACCTCTGGATGATTTCTCATTAAAAAATAACCGTTTTTATGTCAAATAACATTGATGGCCATCATAATACTATTTTAGTTAGATGAATTGTTTTTTCAAGTCGGCCACAATGTATCAGATTTTTTTTATATATAATCGCCTCACCACCTCACGTGGTCACGAGCCGCCACTGGTGAAGACTGGATAGTCATAATAATAATAATAAAAAATACGTGAAGACTGGATAGTCATAATAATAATAAATACGTGAAGACTGGATAGTCATAATAATAATAATAATGACGATATATACAGGGTGTCCCGAAAACAATGGATAAGCCTGCAACTATAGATAGACACTGTCGTTGTCTAACTTATTCCAAATTTTGACCTTAATGAAAATTCCACGGTTTCGGAGATATTCATGGTTTTCGTATTTTTAGAAAATTCCCGAGTGCGATTAGTTTTTCTAGTGCCATTTCTACAAATGGAGAGGCATTTCGATAAGGTTTTCTTTAATTTCACATGAGATAGTTCAGCTATCGGAAACAAAGACTTAAATTCATCAAACTAGTGTAAAAAGTTAGAAACTCGTGAATTACAAAGAAAAATTGAAAACTAAATGAAATTTCCTTGAAGTTTGATGAGCTACAAGGTAAAAAAAATGTAGGACGCCCCTGTTAGACATCATCTCAAAAACTGGCTCAGCTATTGCAGATTCCAAAAAGGTATCATAAGCCTAGGCATTCTGTAGTTTTTCATTCTCGTAACTACTTGATTAAACAATAGTCGAAAAATTTCGAAAAACTGTTATTGTTGTAATCGTTATTCTGAGCTCATGTGTTAAAGTCAGGAGGCCATTTTTGTTGGAATCTAGTGGGAAATTACGAAAATTATTTTTATTTTGAAAAAAGCAGCAGCGTATCGTTTCTCTGGTTGAATAGAAATATGGCATTATTTGCATTCAACACCCTGTATCTCGAAAACCTTACTTATTATTGTATTTGACAAAATTTCTTATTTTCTTACTAAACAGTGAGATTTATCTCGATTTTTTAGAAAATCAATTAAGCAACCTATTAGAAGATGTTCCCTTGGCTATAAGGCGGAATATGTGGCTCCAAAATGATGGGTGCCCAGCTCATTACGCAGTAAGAGTGAGAAATCACCTGAATGCAAAATACCCTCAAAGGTGGATAGGCCGGCTTGGCCCTATTTCATGGCCCCCGAGATCACCGGACTTAAACCACCTGGATTTTTTTTATTGGGGGTGCCTAAAAGATCTAGTCTACTCCAAGCCAATATCTTCAATTGAGGAGCTACGGGCTCGTATCCAAAATGCAGCGGCTCAAATTAATACGTCGCATTACGCGCGTCGCATTAAAAGTGCGTTCATTAAAAGGTGTAGAGCGTGTACAAGAGCGCAAGGACGTCAATTTGAACATTCATTATGAATAAATGTTCGATATGAATAATGAACTTATTGTTTTATTTTGCATTCTTCATTCATTTCCAATGAAAAGTAAGTTGGTAATAGTATTGAAGGTCTTTGAAAGATTCATACTTTTGCTATTGAAAAATAACCATAAGGTTAAACAAATCAGAATAGCTAGGTATAATCATACATTTACATTAACACATGAGCCCAGAATAACGATTACAACAAAAACAGTTTTTCGAAATTTTTCGACTATTTGGTAATAAGTAGTTACGAGAATGATAAACTACAGAATGCCTAGGCTTATGATACCTTTTTGGAATCTGCAAGTTTTTAAGATGATGTCTACCATGGGCGTCCTACATTTTTTTTACACTGTAGGTCATCGAACTTGAAGGAAATTTCATTTAGTTTTCAATTTTTCTTTGTAATTCACGAGTTTCTAACTTTTTACACTAGTTTGATGAATTTACGTCTTTGTTTCCGATAGCTAAACTATCTCATCTGAAATTAAAAAAACATGTCGAAATACCTCTCCATTTGTAGAAATGGCACTAGAAAAACTGATCGCACTTGGAAATTTTCTAAAAATACAAAAACCATGAATATCTCGGAAACCGTGGAATTTTCATTAAGGTCAAAATTTTGAATAAGTTAGACCACGACAGTGTCTATCTATAGTTGTAGGCTTATCCATTGTTTTCGGGACACCCTGTATATATATATATATATATATATATATGTATATATAAAACGATGAACATGAATCGTAGCCTACATCCCAACAGTTCAATACAGAGGATATACCTTCCCCGAAGCCAGGGGGGTAGAGGATTGCAATGTTTGGAATATCAACACTATCAACAAACATTGGAAATGGCAGTAAGGATTCTAAGAAGTGAAGATCCGCTTCTGAAATTTGTCGCTCAGCATGAAATTGCGAACCATGGAGCCTTCCTATTCCGAGCTGCACAAAGGGCCCTGAAGAAGCTCAGCATAACCGGCGTATCGATCAATCCTGAGCTCGCTGGAACACCGATCACTCAAGCGGACCAAAGAAGCCTAGCAAGACTGATCCGAAAGTCTCAGTCAGATACATTACTCGAACATCATATGAGTAAGACCTTGCACTCCATATATTTCAGGAGTTTAAAAGACCAGGACCCTTAAGTCAGCGACAGAAGGATTTGTGATGGCGTGTAAAGATGGAGTACTGAATACGAGATGGTATAAAAAGAACATCATGAAAATGGACACCCCAACAACTTGCAGGGCTTGCCATGGGCAACAGGAAACGATTATGCACATCCTTTCCGCCTGCAGAGTCCATGCTCCATCAGGGTATGTAGAGAGACACAACGCATCACTCCGAATCCTATGCTTCCATCTGAGAGCCGCGTATGGGATAGACAAAGAACCTGTGCCACCATATGTGCCTCTGGAGGTTGAAGCGGTGGTCCAGAACGTTAGAGCTCGCATATGCTGGAACTATCCTGTCTCAACAACACGGCAGATCAATGCTGTTAAGCCGGACATACTTCTGCTGGACAAGGAGTTGAAGGAGTTATTTGTCGTGGAATTCTCCTCCCCTGCTGAAAATAATGTTGTGATGAAGGAAGAACAGAAGAGGCAAAAATACAAAGACCTTATGTTCGAGCTTGGATCTTTATACCCAGGTCATAAAATTAGGATGGTCGTACTTATCATAGGATGTCTCGGTGGAATGAGAGCTAACTACGTGGATGAACTGAAGATTATCCCGGTCTGCAGATCACTGGCCGAGGTATAGGCGGTCTGCATATTCTTGAAATGAGACATCTGGTGGTGACTTTCGTCAAAACATGAAGTAAAGCTTAATGATAGTGTAACGTTCTCGGGGTTCAAACAAATTGTCTGCTGAATTTAAACGTCTAATTTATTTCCAATACCACTAATTTATGTACAAATACTGATTTATTTACACACTGACTAATAATGCTGATTTATATTCACTACTTCGCGATTCACAATTCGTTTCGGCTCTATTCAAGTAGTAACTAACTAGTCCCCATGGTGCGCGTCTTTATATACCTAATACGGCTCTGTTTCTAGAATAGTTCAGTAGTTTCCGGAGGCTTCTAGAATCGGTACGCTGAATCAGAGAGTCCAGAGACGTATTCAGGAGGATTTCGTCCGCTACACTGCCCCCTCCTTAAGACGTTCGGTCCCCGAACACCCTGGATGATGTGGCTGAATCTACAGGCGTCTCCTTTTCTGCAGCAACCCTGTTGTCCGAAAAAGCATTCCACTGTCTTCTTCTTCGGCGTATATCCGCTCGGGTTGAAACTGCAAACCAGTATCTTCATTCCCGTCCTTTGGAAAATGACCTCAAGCATACTTCTAACGATTCTCCAGTTGAGCTGATCTAGACCACAACCCAACTTTGGCACAGCTAGCTTTTTCACCTTCAACTTGGTGAGCTCGTCTCTCAGCTGCAACAGGGTGTCCCACATACTTTTGTAGCTGGGTTTGTTGTCGGAGAATCTCTTGGTTACCAGGTAGAAGAGGTAACGCTGGCCATCAGCCAACCTCAGCGTTTTCCCAGTACGAGGGTGTTGTTTCAGGAGTTCTGGTACACGGCCAAATTTCTTCCGGAAGACGAATGCTATTCCTCTCGACATACGCAGGTCTTCCGAGACACAATGGGCTAGTGAATAATCTTCAGATACAGAGAAGAGATCTTGCTGTTGCTCGATGGTAACTCCGAACCTTGCCTTTCCGGTTCCACCGTAGTTTGCCATGAATAGGTCGAAACTCATCTCCTCATGTCCCGCTTTCTGAAAAGTCGTTCTTCTCAGATGGGTTTCGTCATATTCTTCGTAGTCTGCCTCATATTTGCCTAGACGATTTATATGGACCACACGTTTCTTGCCTCTGGGTAGTTTCTGGATACGGTACACTACATCGTTGATTCGTTTCACTACTCTGTATGGCCCTTCCCAATCCTTCTGCAGCTTAGGAGATAAACCCCTCTTCCTCTGGGGGTTGTACAGCCAGACTAGGTCTCCCACATTGAAACCACCTTCTGCAGCTTTGCTGTCATACCGAGTCTTCATTCGGTGACTCGCTATTTGGAGGTTCTGTCTGACCTTCTCATGGATGTAATGTAGCCTACCCTTCAAGAGGCTCGCGTAGTCCTCACCAGCTATCTCCGCTCCAGGCTTACATCCAAACTCCAGGTCACAAGGCAACCTTATTTCTCGGCCGAACATAATACAGGCTGGTGTCTCTCCAGTCGATTCTTGCACTGACGACCTGTAGGCCATAGTGAACAGATGGAGATACCTGTCCCAGTCTCTTTGGTGATCAGAGACTACTTTAGCCAGATATTTTCCCACAGTTCTATTCATTCTTTCGACCATGCCATCTGACTGTGGGTGAAGCGCAGTTGTCCTTGTCTTTTTGATTCCGAGTAATTGGCATACATTCTGGAACAGGCTAGACTCGAAGTTTCGTCCTTGATCCGAATGAAGTTCGAGAGGCACACCAAATCGGCTAAACATCTCCTTAATCAGGACATCCGCCACTGTCGAGGCCTCTTGATTCGGAATAGCATAAGCTTCAACCCATTTGGTGAAATAATCCATCGCAACCAGTATGTACTTATTCCCATCTTCGGTTTCGGGGAATGGACCTGCAATATCGATGGCAACTCGTTCCAGAGGACTCCCCACGTTATACTGCTTCATTGGAGCTCTACGGCTTCCCCTCGGGCCATTCGATGAGGCACATAATCTGCATTTCCGGCACCAGTCTTTAACATCTTCTTTGCAGTTGACCCAGTAGAAACGCTCTCTGACCTTTTCTAGCGTTTTTTTGATACCGAAATGGCCACCGGAAGTTCCGTCATGTAACTTCTCTAAAACCTCTCTCACTCGACTCCTGGGAATTATCAGCTGTTTCCTTGCTGCGGTACCTTCGTCATTTTCGATGGACCTCTTCAGCAGTCCATCCTCCAAAATGATAGAATCCCACTGTGCCCAGTAGGACTTGACCCTAGGATTCAGATGACTCACTTCCTCCCATCTTGGTCTCTGTCCGCTTATCTTCCAATACAACAGCATCTTCAATTCTGGGTCACTTTCTAGATCTCGCTTCAGGGATTCTGGCATCCAGTCCGTATCCACGATGGTCGTTCTCAAGCAGAATTCTTTCTCTTCTACCTTATTGCAGTGCTTGCAATCTGACGGACATGGTCTCCTCGATAATGCGTCAGCGTTACCATGAGTTTTTCCTGCACGATGTTCGACAGTAAAATTATATTCCTGCAATCTTTCTATCCATCTGGCAACCTGACCTTCTGGATTCTTGAATTGTAGAAGCCACTTTAGAGCGGCGTGGTCAGTCCTGAGAAGGAATTCTCGGCCGTACAGATATTTATAGAAGTGTTCCATGGACTTCACTGCAGCGAGAAGCTCTCTTCTTGTAACGCAATAGTTACGTTCGGGCTTTGACAGGACCTTGCTGAAATATCCTATTACTTTTTCCTGGCCATTCTGAATTTGGGACAATATGCCTCCTATGGCCATGTTACTCGCATCTGTGTCCAAGATGAACTTTCCACTGGCTTGGGGATAACTCAGAACAGGAGCCGTTGTTAGAGCTCGCTTCAGCCGATTGAAAGCATCCCCACATTCCATATCCCATTTGAATTCCTTCCCATCTTCCGTCAGTCTCGTCAAAGGCTTCGCAATATTGGCAAACCCAAGAACGAATTTCCTATAGTAGGTACACAATCCAAGGCAACTTCTTACTTGATGCCTGTCTTGCGGTATCGGCCATTCTTGTACGACCTTGACCTTGTCTGGGTCAGCACTAATTCCATGTTCAGATACTACATGCCCCAAGTATTTCACTTCTCTCCTGAACATGTGGCACTTCTTCGGACTGAGTCTCAAATTTGCAGTGCGTAGCCTCTCCAGAACGTCTCTTAAATTTCTCAGGTGTTCTTCGAATGTCCGACCAAAAACAATGACATCATCCAAATAAACCAGGCACGTCTTCCAAGATAATCCTCGAAGAATGGTTTCCATTAATCGCTCGAAGGTCGCAGGTGCGTTACATAGACCAAATGGCATTACTGTGAACTGCCACAGTCCTGTCCCAATGGTGAAAGCTGTTTTCTCTTTGTCCTTGGGATCTAGTTCCACCTGCCAATACCCGCTCTTCAAGTCCAGTGTGGAGAACCATCTTGAGCCAGAAAGAGTGTCCAAAGTGTCATCAATCCTTGGAAGGGGGTAACAATCCTTCTTAGTGACTTCGTTCAGACGACGGTAATCGACACAAAATCTGGTGCTGCCATCTTTCTTTTTCACCAGAACCACAGGTGATGACCAAGGACTATCTGATGGCTCTATTATTCCTTGTTGGTGCATGTCCTTGATAATATTCTCTGCTTCTTCCCTCTTTGCTATCGGAAGTCTTCGTGGGTGTTGGCGAATGGGACCGGATTTATCAGTGTTGATTGAATGTCTCACAACATTTGTTCTTCCCATTCGAGTATCATCCGTAGCAAAAACGTCGCTGTATTCACTTATCAATTTCTTCACCTCGCTTATGTGCTCTGGTTCAAGGTCTTTGTAGGAAGAAGTCAGTATCTCAAGTAATTTTTGCGAACACTTTCCCCTTCTGGTACCCTTGTTCTGTTCATCCCGAATGTCTCCTGTCACACAAAGCACGGAGCAGCTTTCTCCCAGGATCGTGTCCTTCTTTAATGTCACCGGGTACATGTTGGTATTCAAAATCCTTACAGGAACTTCCTTCCCGCCTCTCACTAAGGTTTTTCCGAGTAGCAATCCTTTTCCTAGGTTATTTTCACTAGCTGGTTCGATGAGTCTTATACCGCTACCCCGAAGGTTTCTGTCTAAGTACCCCTTCACTATCGTTTCTGCCTGGCCACCTAGGTCAACATCTTCGCTGAGCAAGACTCGAATTGATGCACCTTCACATCCCAAGAATGGGATTTCAAGACTTCCAATTCTCAAGACATCGTTCCTCATATCCATCTGGAAGCCATAACCTTTGATGACATCCATTCCCAAGATGACTTCCTCCATGATATCTGCTACCAGCACCTCATGTTCGAGAGTTATGTCTCCAATGCTCAGGACAATCCTTTTCTTTCCATGTGTTGATACGTCCTCTCCAGTAGCTGTTCGTAAACGGACCATTGTTTGTCGGATTTTTCCATTCCTTTCAACTATTCCTGGCTTTACTATGGTCCGGGTTGCGCCTGTGTCGACTAACATTTTAACCGACCGCCCATCAACTTCACCGTCGACATAAATACTTGAAGAGATGGTCTGAATTATGACTTCTGGGGCATTGTCATGGCGGGTCGGTTTATGCCCCTTCTCACCAACCCGTTTTAGTTTTCCTGTTCCTGACGTTTAGCTGGCTCTTTACAGTAGCGCCGAATATGTCCTTCTCCGCCGCAATTCCAGCATCTTGGTCTTAGTCCTCTATTCCGTCGCTCTTGACGAACTCGGCGTAGTACCTCTTCTATGATTTCATCGCTGACCGAGGAATCATCCACAGTGCGCCTCACCTTGCTGTGTCCCCTGTGCGAAGCTTGTTTGGCAGCTTCAAACTCTAATGCAAAGGCCAGGGCGTCATCCAGAGTCTTGGGTCGGGCCAATCGTAGTGTCTGTTGGGTTTCCATATCTCTCAGACCATCAACAAACGTCTGGATAGCGAGCTGTTCCAGGAAGCTATCCGGTGCTGTAGGATATGCCAGTCTCACCAACCTTGCTATATCGGCTTCAAATTCCTGCAACGTTTCTGTACTCCTCTGCTGGCGACTCTTGATCTGTGCGTGATACACTTGTTGGAGGTGTGCATCACCATATCTCATTTGGAGTTTAGTTGTTAGAGCCTCGTAATTACCTTGTAGGCTTGCAGGAACAGTCTGGAGTATATTCAATGCATCTCCCCTTAGTGCAACAATCAAAGCTGTCGCTTTCTCTTCCGCTCCCCAACCATTGGCATTCGCTGCTGCTTCAAATTGCTTCTGGTACGTGCACCAAGGTGTTTTGCCATCAAAAGTTGGAGGTTTTATCTTCATTTTACTACTTTCTGTGTTGTTTTCGGATTTCACGAAGTTATTGGGTGATGAAGTTAAAGTTTCTTTTCCATGTGATGTTCTCTTCAGGGACTCTATCAATTTGGCATGTTGTTCAATTATTCCTGACATTTCTTCAAATCTTCCATTAACCTCATCAATTACTTCGTCAAATTTTTCATCAACCTTATCAAATTTTTCGTCGACTTTATCAAATTTTTCATTCACTTCGTCTATTATTACTTCCTTGATGGTTTCCATTTTCTCATCCAATGTACTTGCGATTTGACTCACCAATTCGTTACAATTGTTCATTTTTTCCTCCACTTTATTTTCCATTTTATCCATTTTTGAACCCATTTCTCGAGAATTTTCTTCCATTTTCAAGCTCATTTCTCGAGAATTTTCTTCCATTTTCAAGCTCATTTGTTCAAAGGCTTGCTTGAAGAATTCCATACTCGCCTGGTCCATTTTCTCCTTTTGCGATCTTGTTGTCGGCATTCAAAAGTTCCACAATGAAGTCCACAATTCAATTAGCACAGCAGTTCAATTGACCCCACACCTGACACCAATGTAACGTTCTCGGGGTTCAAACAAATTGTCTGCTGAATTTAAACGTCTAATTTATTTCCAATACCACTAATTTATGTACAAATACTGATTTATTTACACACTGACTAATAATGCTGATTTATATTCACTACTTCGCGATTCACAATTCGTTTCGGCTCTATTCAAGTAGTAACTAACTAGTCCCCATGGTGCGCGTCTTTATATACCTAATACGGCTCTGTTTCTAGAATAGTTCAGTAGTTTCCGGATGTTTCTAGAATCGGTACGCTGAATCAGAGAGTCCAGAGACGTATTCAGGAGGATTTCGTCCGCTACAATAGGTTAGCTTATTGTTTCTGACTTTTGAGCGAATTTTGGTGTTTATACAATGGATATTCAAAGATCTTTTGGATTTTAAAAAATAAAATTCGATCATTTCTCGAAAGGAAATGAAGAAAAAGGCCAAGCTTTGAAAAAAGCTGGTCATGTATATGGGGTGAGAGAGCGGAGTGGTCTCATAACTTCTAAAATAATGAGACAAACCTCTGTTAATTTGCCACCGTATACGGTCGAAATCACCGTAAGTACATAACAGTCAGTATTATGATCTTTCTTTTAAATAATGCATGTTTTCCAGCTGGACAAAGAGAGAAACGTGAGGCGTGCAACATGCTCTTGCATTGCTGGAATTTCTGGACATTGCAAACATTTATCTGCAACAGTTTTTTGCGTAAATGCTTCCCCCTACCTCAAGGGCCAAAAAAAAATAAAAAAAAAATTTTATTAGATAACGTGCGTTCAAAAAAATTCGAGGTCAAGTAGGCTATGGAACCTGGAATGTCAATATTCTGCGTTTAAACGCAGTTCAAATATGGTTCAAATTCGATAAATAAATAATTTCCATAGCCTACTTGACCTCGAATTTTTTTGAACGCCCATTATTATCATTTGTATGTGATTAATTTATATTCTGTAAATTGTGAAATCCTCGTTCCTTCAATTTCATTATTTTTATATTAGAGCCGTACAGAGTGTCAAATTCGTTTTTGCAATGGGTTGAAAACTTTAGGTCAATTTGATGAAGGGGTGGTAATAATGAATAAATATAACAAATTTGTAGTGTTTAGGAAATGCAAAAATATAGAAAAGATTTGTTTCCTGGCCACTCAAATTTGTAGCTTGAGTTCAGGAGACCGGCAATTGAAATTTTGGATAAATTGGACGATTTATAATTATTCATCATGTAAAATGGTGATTGTTTTCTTGGTAGAACATACTTTGTGTAAGTTGTTTGATTTTTGTGAATATTTTAGTTTTTGTTGAAAAATATTTTGATATAGTTTTGACCGACTCATTTTTCATTTCAACCACTTCCCTTATTGCCAAACAGAATAGCATATGCTAAAGAATATCTGTGAAACAGAGTTTAGTGTAGTAGAGTCCATATAACTCAACATTGTTTATGATACAGAGTAATGTACTTCCTTTAAATCCTAGAAGATATCCTTATTCATCATCTTCACAATTTGCGATAATTGGTGGTTGAAGATTAGTTAACACACAGCATATATGTACAATGTCATCTAAATATTTAAATAAATTATATGGTATTTCATGTAAAATTCTATAAATTTTTATACGTTGAATTGATCTTTCTACATGAATTCTAACACTCGCAACACTATAAGTTTCTTCAACTTCTTCAAGAGATAGTTGGCTATTCAGAATCCATATTCAATACAATAAATAAGTTATTGAAAAAAAACCAACTCAAAAACCCTTAATATCGACAAAAAAATTAAAATTTCAACAGCACTTTAGCATGCAAAACACGGTAAAAGCGTTATGTTTTAACGCGAGTATTGCTTTATTTCACCACGGAGGCCGCCACCTACAAATATGCAGACCGCCTATTGGCGCACAGAATGCAGAAAGCAGTGTTGCTCGGGTCACTCCATATCATCAGGTCCCATGAACTCTAGAAACCACTTGCAGCTCGTCTCTTTTGTTAAGGGATGAAGAACTCCTCCATTGAAGTGTGAGGGCTTTTTAGTGAGTAACCACACAAGATCCTGGATTCTCACACTACCGAGAGTGCGGACCCTCTCGGTGCCCATAAAGGGTTTTCCCCTCAAACGGACGTTAAAAAAAAATAATAAATACGTGAAGACTGGATAGTCATAATAATAATAATAATAATAAACTTGCCCCAATACACTGTAAAAGATCCTCACAAGTGTAATCCAAGATCAATTACTGAGGGTTATTGGACCAGTGTGGAACAGTATCTACGAACAGAGGGGAGCAAAGAAAGGAGTGCAAGGATGCAAGGACAACTTGCTCATAGACAAGAGCGTATGTCTAGACGCCAGATACTACAAGCGCGACCTACACACATCATGGTTGGACTACACGAAAGCATATGACACCTCGCCGCACGAACTGATAATACGGCTATTAAAAATGCTGAAAGTCCACCCTAACATCATCCACGCGATAGAAAATATCATAGCGCTGTGGAAAACGAAGTTTGCCATCCGAGCAGAGGGTCGAACCGTATATACGGGATGGGTGAGATACAGGAGAGGAGTTTTTCAGGGAGATTCGCTAAGCCCGTTATTTCTGCATAACACTCAAACCACTAACAATTGAGTTGAGGGAGAGCAAAATAGGATACAAAACCGGACCACCAGGCGAAAGGAACCACCTGATCTCTCATCTCTTATACGTGGACGACTTGAAGCTCTACGCTCCCTCCGAGTCCGCACTACAGCAACTACTGAATATCGTTTCAGACTACACCTCAGCAATAGGAATGTCATTCGGTTTGGACAAGTGTGCTGTATTTCATCTGCGCAGGGGAAAAGCTGAAGATGCAGGAGAAGATATTCGACTGGAAGATGGAACAATTTTCGACATCTCGAAGACGGAGAAACTTACAAGTTTCTTGGGATGAAAAAGAGGGGTGTACTGGAGACAACCCAGATAAAGGAGGACTTAACTGCCAGCTACAAAAAGAAGCTGAGAGACATTTGGAAATCGCAGCTGTCGGGAAAGAACGAAGTATCTGCTACAAATATGCTAGCCATCCCGATTCTCACCTACTCTTTCGGAGTGGTGAACTGGACGGTAAACGAACTCCTCGATCTTGATAGGTTAACAAGGAAAACGACGAACATGAATCGTAGCCTACATCCCAACAGTTCAATGCAGAGGATATACCTTCCCAGAAGCCAGGGGGGTAGAGGATTGCAATGTTTGGAATATCAACACTATCAGGATTCTAAGAAGTGAAGATCCGCCTCTGAAATTTGTCGCTCAGCATGAAATTGGGAACCATGGAGCCTTCATATTCCGAGCTACACAAAGGGCCCTGGAGAAGCTCAGCATAACCGGCGTATCGATCAATCCTGAGCTCGCTGGAACACCGATCACTCAAGCGGACAAAAGAAGCCTAGCAAGACTGATCCGAAAGTCTCAGTCAGATACATTACTCGAACATCATATGTGTAAGACCTTGCACTCCATATATTTCAGGAGTTTAAAAGACCAGGACCTGTCTGAAGAATTGTCTTTCGCCTTTCTGAAGTCAACTAGCCTTAAGTCAGAGACAGAAGGATTTGTGATGGCGTGTCAAGATGGAGTACTGAATATGGGATGTATAAAAAGAACATCATGAAAATGGACACCCCAACAACTTGCAGGGCTTGCCATGGGCAACAGTAAACGATTATGCACATCCTTTCCGCCTGCAAAGTCAGCTAGCCTTAAGTCAGCGACAGAAGGATTTGTGATGGCGTGTCAAGATGGAGTACTGAATACGAGATGGTATAAAAAGAACATCATGAAAATGGACACCCCAACAACTTGCAGGGCTTGCCATGGGCAACAGGAAACGATTATGCACATCCTTTCCGCCTGCAGAGTCCATGCTCCATCGGGGTATGTAGAGAGACACAACGCGGCACTCCGAATTCTATACTTCCATCTGAGAGCCGCGTATGGGATAGACAAAGAACCGGTGCTACCATATGTGCCTCTGGAGATTGAAGCGGTGGTCCAGGACGATAGAGCTCGCATATGCTGGAACTATCCTGTCTGAACAACACGGCAGATCAATGCTGTTAAGCCAGACCTACTTCTGCTGGACAAGGAGCTGAAGGAGTTATTTGTCGTCGAATTCTCCTCCCCTGCTGAAAATAATCTTGTGATGAAAGAACAACAGAAGAGGCAAAAATACAAAGACCTTATGTTCGAGCTTGGAACTACCCAGGTCATAAAATCATCGTACTAATCATAGGATGTCTCGGTGGAATGAGAGCAAACTACGTGGATGAACTGAAGATTATCCCGGTCTGTAGAGCACTGGCCGAGGTATTGGCGCAGAGAATGCAGAAGGCAGTGTTGCTCGGGTCACTTTATATCATCAGGTCCCATGAACTCTAGAAGCCACTTGCAGCTCATCTCTTTTGTTAAGGGACGCTGCGAGGGCAGGATGAAGAACTCCTCCATTGAATGTGTGAGGGGTTTTTAGTGAGTAGCCAAACAAGATCCTGGATTCTCACACTACCGAGAGTGCAGACCCTCTCGGTGCCCATAAAGGGCTTTCCCCTCACACGGACGTTTAAAAAAAATAATAATAATAAATACGTGAAGACTGGATAGTCATAATAATAATAATAATAAATACGTGAAGACTGGATAGTCATATGTGTAGACTGGATAGTCATATGAGAAGACTGGATAGTCATATGTCAAGACTGGATAATAATAATAATAGGCTTTATTTCAGATAACATCGGAATTTACATCAGAAGATTAAATGAAACTGAATGAAAATAGTCATATTATGTAACGACTGGATAGTCGAAATCTTTAGTGAAGAGAAGATTAGGACTTTATAGCCTCGAAATATTATTATTTAATTGATTGTTGATCAGGGCTGTAAAATCGTCTACCGAAGCGAGGATTGGAGCTCATTCAAGAAGCAAGGAATTGCGAAAGAGCATTTTATAATTGGGCCATTGCATAACCTGAACAATTATTATAGCAGATCATCAATTTCGTGGTAATCACCTGAAGCTGACTTTTAGTTCTTGGCTAATTAGTTCTAAATCTTGAGTGGTGAGCATGTAAGCGGTGGTGGTTTTTTTATTTGCCTGGCTCTTTTTTCCACCTGAAATACAAAGCCGCAGCGCGAGCCAGCGCCTTGAACATAGCCATGCCTCACAAAAACTCAATTGTATCAAATGTTAGTCAACCAATGCTTTATGTAACCTGAAAAGTATTATTGTTTGCTATGTAAATGAAACGAGGTCGTTTCAAGTGTCAGTATGGCCGTGTAAGCAATTTGAATTGTGTGCCCTATGAATTGATATTGTAACGTTTTCTGCGTTATTAAAACGTCCGGGATAATTAAACTATTTATTTACACTACTCATAACACTAATAATTAATAACTAATGAACTTATTCTAACAAAAGTCTGTACAATTTATTTCAACTGATTTATTTGCACTAGTATTTATTTTCACTCGTCGCTTGTCTCTAACTGAATGAATCCCCTTATATGGATGGGCCCCTTATATGTATCACGCCGATTGTTTCTAGTTAAGTCCGGGCCATCTGGAACCTTCCCGAATCATTCGCGGCCGTTACGTCCGATAGAACACTCCACGCGTTTCCAGAAACCTCTCGATCGGGCCGGAGCGCTGGATGCACAGGGCCGTACTTGTCACACTGTCCCCTCCTTAAGCCTGTTTTGTCCCAGAACAGATCGCATGGATTCTTCAGAGGACCGTGGCGAAATCTGCAGTCGGCTCCTTTTCTACAGTAGCCCCTTTGATGGAAATAGCATTCTATAGTTTTGCCGGGGAGTTCGATACGATTTGGGTAGAAACTGCATACTAGGATCTGTATACCTGTCCTCTGGAAAATTACTTCAAGCATGCTTCGCACTACCCTCCAATTCAGTAGATCCAGTCCACAACCAAGCTTGGGAACTGCTAGTTTCCTAACGCCGGAACGCTGAAGGTCTTCTTTCAAGCCATGCAGCGAGGTCCATAAGTTCTGGTAGGTGGGCTTCTGAAAAGAGTGCTGCTTGGTAACCAAATAGTAAATGAACCGGACCTCCGGACTTCAATCTTAAACATTTCCCGATTCTGGGCTGCTGTCCCATTAGCTCCTCTTGCCGACCAAATTTGTTTTTGAATACTCTTGCTATTCCCTTACTCATACGTAGATCGGCTGCTACACAATGCGCAAGCGAGTATTCCTCGGGGACTGTGAATAGGTCCTGATGAACTTCCTGTGTGATGCCAAACCGTGCAATGCGTGTTCCCCCATAGGTGTTCATAAATTCCTGGAATTCGCAGCTTTCCTTTGCCGGAACCTCGACGAGACGTACTCTTCTTCATCCTGCGTGGACGCATACGGAGCCAACCGGTTAAAATGGACGACTTTCGGTTTTCCTCTGGGGAGCTTCCGTATTCGGTAAACTACATCATTTATTCTTTTCACAACTTCGTACGGTCCTTCCCAATGTCTCTGCAGCTTCGGTGAGAAACCTTTTCTTCTTTGGGGGTTATACAACCATACAAGATCTCCTGCGGTAAACCCTCCTTCAATGGCCTTGATGTCATAGCGCATTTTCATCCGGTCACTCGCTTGCTGCATTTGAATACGCACCCTGTCATGGATGTAGTCTAACTTGCTTCTAAGATTACTAACGTAGTCTTCCCCAGCTACATCTTCTCCAGGCTTACACCCAAACTCGAGGTCACAAGGTAGTCTCATTTCTCGGCCAAACATTATATTGGATGGAGTCTCCTTCGTAGATTCTTGAATCGAAGATCTATAGGCCATGGTGAATAAATGCAAGTATTCATCCCAGTCCCTTTGATGGTCAGAGACAACTTTGGCCAAATGTTTTTCCATAGTCCGGTTCATTCGTTCCACCATGCCGTCTGACTGAGGATGCAGAGGTGTAGTTCTGGTCTTATGTATCCCCAATGTTTTGCAAACTTCCTGGAATAACTTCGACTCGAAGTTTCGGCCTTGATCACAATGCAGCTCAAGGTGGATTCCAAGTCTGCAGAAGAACTCTTTGACCAATTTGTCAGCTACCGTGCTTGCCTCTTGATTAGGAATACCGTACGCTTCCACCCATTTGGTAAAGTAGTCCATCGCTACCAAAATGTACTTGTTTCCACTGGCTGTTTCTGGAAAAGGACCTGCGATGTCGATAGCAACTCGTTCCATGGGTGATCCGACGTTATATTGCTTCATTGGAGCCTTTCCTTTGCCATAGGGTCCGTTGGCCGCAGCACAAACTTTACATTTCCTACGCCAATCTTTAACGTCGTTCTTACAGTTGATCCATGGAACTGGAGGGCGAGCTGTAGGAGGCGCGATGATGGCAGCTCAGTCAGGGGGCACAATAGACCTTAAGGTCGCAGTGGACTGTAACCCCTTTTCACTATAACTATATACAGTTGATCCAATAAAATCGCTGCCTGACTTTTTCCAGGGTCTTAGTAATCCCAAAATGGCCACCCGAAGTTCCATTATGTAGTCTGGTCAAAATGTCTGTTACTCTACTCTTCGGCACAATTAACTGAAGCCTCTGCTGAGATCCTTCTTCATTTTCCCAGCAACGTTTCAGAAGACCTTCATCCATCTTCAACGTTTCCCATTGGGCCCAATACGACTTGACATTTTGGCTCAGTCTGGATACTTCTCCCCAAGTAGGTCGTCTGCCACTCTTCTTCCAACTTAGGATAACTCTCAAATCATGATCTTCCTCCTGTGCTCGTCGAATTTCTGGGGTAGCCAGGCGTCTTCGATTACTGTGGTCCGCCTCAAATCGGCCTTTTCTTCCACACGAGAGCAGTGGCTGCAATTTTGGGGGCAAGGTCTTCTTGACAACGCATCCGCATTTCGATGTGTAGCCCCAGCTCTGTGTTCGGTGTCGAAGTCATATTCTTATAGTCTCTCGATCCATCTGGCCACTTGTCCTTCCGGGTTCTTAAAATTCAGGAGCCATTTTAGAGCAGCATGGTCCGTTCTTAGCAGGAATTTCCTACCATACAAATATTTGTAGAAATGTTCTACGGCTTTGATTACCTCTAAGAGTTCTCTTCTGGTCACGCAGTAATTTCTTTCTGGCTTCGACAGTACCTTGCTGAAATAACCGATGACTCGTTCTTGTCCATCCTGAACTTGCGATAGGACGCCTCCAATGGCCAGATTACTAGCATCGGTATCGAGCACAAATTTTCCATTAGTTCTTGCGTAGCTCAAGACTGGAGCCGTGACCAGAGCCTTTTTCAATCGATCAAAGGCTTCAGTGCAATCATAGGACCAAATATACTCCTGCCCATCTTCCGTTAATTTTGTCAGTGGTTTGGCAACGTTGGCTAATCCAGGCACAAATCTTCTGTTGTAAGTGCATAAGCCTAGGAAACTTCGTAACTCACTCTTGTCTCTCGGTATAGGCCAATCCTGTACCGCCTTGATCTTGTCTGGTCAACTTTCACACCCCTCCGAGAAACTACGTGTCCTAAATATTTCACCTCTGCTCGAAATAAATGGCATTTCTTGGGACTTAGCTTCAAATTGGCCTCACGTAGTCTCTGGAAGACCTCAGATAGGTTATGCAGGTGATCTTGGAATGATTTTCCCACTACTATCACGTCATCTAAATACACCAGGCAAGTCTTCCAGGAGAGTCCTTTTAATATAGTTTCCATTAAACGTTCAAATGTGGCCGGAGTGTTGCATAATCCAAATAGCAGAACCTTAAATTGCCAAAGGCCCGTTCCAATACTGAAGGCAGTTTTCTCTTTGTCTTTTGGATCCAAACCAACTTGCCAATACCCACTCTTCAAATCCAAGGTAGAGAACCAACGAGATCCCGACAGTGTGTCCAGTTTATCATCAATTCTTGGTAAGGGATAGCTATCCTTCTTCGTAACTTGGTTGAGCTGCCGATAGTCTACACAGAACCTGGTGGACCCATCCTTCTTCTTCACCAGCACTACAGGCGATGTCCAGGGACTATTGGATGGTTCAATGACACCTTCTCTCGCCATGTCTTCAATGATCCGTTCGGCTTCTTCTCTCTTTGCCAGAGGAAGACGTCTGGGGTGTTGTCTGATAGGTTGTGCATCACCTGTATTGATTTTATGCTGTACAACATCGGTCTTTCCTGGTCTTTCCTGTTCTTTCGCCAGTGGCAAAGACGTCAGAGAAGGACTGAATCAATTTTCTGACTTCGGCCAATTGACACTGGTTAAGGTCTTGACATTTTGAAGTAAGGAGGGCGACCAGCTCTTCGGTATTCTTCTGTGTCTGCGGAACTTCTGCAGTACTCATCCCACCAGAAATATGGTACACTGGTACCCCATGTCCAACTAAGGTGTTCTTCTTCAGGGTGACTGGAAACATGTTCACATTCAGTAATCGGATGGGAATGCTGTCTTTTAACCTTACCAATGTCTTCCCTAGTAATAGTCCGTTGGCTAGTATCCCATCGGCTGAGGGCTCGATCATTCTAATGCAGCCATTTCTTGTAACATTATCACATTCACCAGTCACTATGCCTTCAGTCCACCCTGGCAACGTGATGTCCTCGGTCAGTCGGATCTGATATATCTTGTCATCTACATCATTGAACGGAATCTCTTCAATTCCTAGCCGAAGAACATCCTTCTTCATATCCAGTTGGCATCCAAGTTTCTTTACAAGGTCCAATCCCAGGATAACTTCTTCTGTGATTTCGGCTACGAGAACTTCATGCTTGACTATCGTGCTTCCTAATTCAATGGTGGAGATAACTGATCCGTAAGTCGGTATTTCTTGTCCAGATGCAGTTCGGAGTTTAATCATAGCTGGGCGACTCTTCAATCCTTCGGCTATTTCCGGACACACAATGGTTCTAGTTGATCCTGAGTCCACTAATATTTTTACACTGCGATCGTTTATCTTTCCGGGAACAAATATGCTTGTTAAATCTGTGGACATGATTCCTCGGATTATCACTTCGGGGGCATTTTTAGCCTGGGTCGATTTATGCCCCTTATCACCGACCCTTTTTAGTTTGCAGGATGCTGTGGCTCTTTTTCAATCCTTGGGCAATTTCGCTTGAAATGCCCACTTTTGTTGCAATACCAGCACACAACATCCTTTTTCCTAGCATTCAATAATCTGCTAACCTCTTCTCGGATGACTTCCTCAACAGGTCGGTCTATTTCTTGGACTTGTCGCACACGAAATTGTCCTCTATGCGACGCCTGTTTCGCTGCCTCGAATTCTAGCGCTTGAGCTATGACATCATCGATGGTTTTAGGCCGGGCAAGTCTCAAGGCTTGTTGAACATCGCTGTCCTTGATACCGTCAACAAACGTCTGGATTGATAGCTGTTCAAGGAAGCTGTCTGGAGCTGATGGATAAGCCAGCCTCACTAGTCTGGCAACATCGGCCTCGAACTCCTGGAGATTTTCTCCTGTTTTCTGCACCCGATTCTTTATTTGGGCATGGTAGACTTGCTGTAGGTGAGCATCGCCATATCTCATCTGAAGTTTGGATGTTAAAACTTCATAACAGGCTTGTTGACTCTCCGGTATTGTCTACAGGATATTGAGTGCCTCTCCTCGTAAAGCTATTATTAATGCTGTGGCCTTTTCGTTATCGCTCCAACTGTTTGCCAACGCAGCAGCTTCAAATTGTTTTTTATATGTCGACCACGCAACTTTTACATCAAATGTTGGTGGCTTGATCTTCATTTTACCACTTTCAATGTTATTTTCTGGTTTCACGAAGCTGTAGGATGGTGAATCTTGAGTTTCTTTGCTATTTGATGTTCTTTTAAGGGAGTCTATCAGCTTGGTATGCTGTTCAATTATTCCTGATATTTCCTCAAATTTTTCATTGACTTCCTTAAATTTTTTTTCAACCTTATCAATTTTTCCATTGACTTCTTCAAATTTTTCATTGACTTCATCTATTATTACATCCTTGATAGCCTCCATTCTCTCATACAACGTACTTGCAATTTGACTCACCACCTTATTTTCCATTGTATCCATTTTTGAACCCATTTCTCGAGAATTTTCTTCCATTTTCAAGCTCATTTCCCGAGAATTCTCATCCATTTTATCCATTTTCAAGCTAATTTCTCGAGAATCTTCTTCCATTTTCAAGCTCATTTCACGAGAATTCTCTTCCATTTTCTCATTTGTTCAAAGGCTTGCTTGAGGAATTCCATACTCGCCTGGTCCATTTTCTCTTTTTGCGATCTGGTTATCGGCATTCAAATCCACTCCACACTGACACCAATGTAACGTTTTCTGCGTTATTAAAACGTCCGGGATAATTAAACTATTTATTTACACTACTTATAACACTAATAATTAATAACTAATGAACTTATTCTAACAAAAGTCTGTACAATTTATTTCAACTGATTTATTTGCACTAGTATTTATTTTCACTCGTCGCTTGTCTCTAACTGAATGAATCCCTCATCCGTCGATGGGCCCCTTATACAGGGTGTCTCAAGTTCGAGTGCCTATTAGACGTTTCTGGAGAACTGGACATATTTGAAATCTGAAATTTGGGATTATGATATTGTTCGAAATTCTCTACAGACCTAAAATATTTTCAGAGCCAGAGCACTTCCGGTTATACAGGGAGTGAAAATAAATTTGCTCAAAAAATTTTTTTTTCAATGTTTTCGTTTCTGATATGATTGAGTATTCAGTGCTGAATACATTTCTGTTGAAACCATTGTATTCATTCGAATAGTTTTCAGAATATCGAAAAAAACCTGAAAAAAAGTAAAATATTCATAGTCAGTATTATGTTCATTTTTCTTATTCTGGACATCCTGAGTGTTAACCGTTTTCACAATGTCAAAGTAGAAGAATGTGGAAAGGTCATGCATCTTTTGAATTTCATAAATATCATCACAGGGTGTTTCAAATTTCGTGTCAAAAACTGTGATCCAAAATTGGCCAGAACTTCTGTTTTTCAAATTAGAACCCTATTTTTTTTTTATTGCGATGGATTCTGCGGAGAAAAATAATGATAGCACTCTCAGATGCTCTTGCTCTTAAATTCAGTAATTCCCGAGTTATTTGAGCTTTTCTGGATTCATGTTGTACGTAGAATCAAATTCATCTAATCTTTTACTTAAGAATATTCTGTGATCATAGAAGATAAGTTTTCCCATTAATAATTCCCAAGTGACAGGTCTAATTTTAGGTTTTATCTTTACTTTTCGATTTTATTCAATGGTTTCATAAAAATATTCATCGAATATGTTGCATGAGAATATTCTGTGACCATAGAAGATAAATGATCCCATTAATAATTCACAAGTGACAGTTCTAACTATTACTTGTTACTATGGTTTCATGAGAATATTCATCGAATCTGTTTAGATTCCATGAATTTTACTCTACGTACGACATGAATCCAGAAAAGCTCAAATAACTCGGGAATAACTGAATTTAGGACCAAGAGCATCTGGGAGTGTTATCATTATTTTTCTTCGTAGAATCCAACGCAATAATAAAAAAATAGGGTTCTAATTTGAAAAACAGAAGTTATGGCCAATTTTGGATTACAGTTTTTGACACGAAATTTGAAACACCCTGTGATGATATTTATGAAATTCAAAAGACGCATGACCTTTCTACATTCTTCTACTTTGACATTGTGAAAACGGTTAACACTCAGGATGTCCAGAATAAGAAAAATGAACATAATACTGACTATGAATATTTTACTTTTTTTCAGGTCTTTTTTCGATATTTTGAAAACTATTCGAATGAATACAATGGTTTCAACAGAAATGTATTCAGCACTGAATACTCAATCATATCAGAAACGAAAACATGGAAAAAAAAAATTTTGAGCAAATTTATTTTCACTCCCTGTATAACCGGAGGTGCTCTGGCTCTGAAAATATTTTATGTCTGTAGAGAATTTCGAACAATATCATAATCCCCAATTTCAGATTTTAAATATGTCCAGTTCTCCAGAAACGTCTAATAGGCACTCGAACTTGAGACACCCTGTATGTATCACGCCGATTGTTTCTAGTTAAGTCCGGACGATCTGGAACCTTCCCGAATCATTCGCGGCCGTTACGTCCGATAGAACACTCCACGCGTTTCCAGAATCCTCTCGATCGGGCCGGAGCGCTGGATGCACAGGTCCGTACTTGTCACAATATAATAATATGCTGAGACCATATCTACCGAATCTGTAGAGTAGGCCTAATGTACAAATACTCTGTGATCTGAATCGATGTGCTTTTCGATGATCCTAGTGAATGTCTCTCTCTCTCTCAGTACAATGCGCTCTAACCAGGCGCAAGCAAGGTCAAAGCAAGTAAAACATAACATAACCTGCCATTTTGTATTCCCTGACGGAGTTTACATTGTATTAATCTGTACGAATAAAGCCCACTGATAAACTGTGAATAAACAACACGTGAACCACCCTGAAGTGTTTTATTATTTAACATATATAATATACTGGATCTCATGCTGCCATTACTAATTTAAGTAAATTGTTTTTAGCCTGAGGAAGGGAATAAATTTCCAGAAACGTTGCGCTGCTGAATAAATTGTACATTAATAGTTCCTTGTGACTGAAACCTTCACCTATTCTAATTGATATTAGGAACGATAAGTGCTTTTATTGTTACCATTGGTCGCATAATCTTCGACATGGGGTTCTTTAATCAGATTTTGACGGTATATGGTATTAGCATGGTGGTTCACTTCCAAGAATGGTCTAAGGAAAACAGGAAGCCAGCTGTAGCTATCAACAATAGGATATTTTTGTTGAGATGCAAAAAAAATGGAGTGTATCCCAAACACATTGTTAACGAGGTGAGATGTATTTATTCCTTATGTCAAGAAAAACATCCCTACACCCGGAGAGTATTCAAAATAGTTGAGAAGCTGAGACATGACATTCTTAATTTGGAAATCAAGATCATCAATTGGAAGATTGATAAGCTACACAAAAGTATTGCACATCATAAGAATGTTATTGGCGAGTCAGTTCCACATGATTTAGTAGAAAATTTCATAAACTCTCAGGATAAATTTTTTCACTTAACATTCCAACGAGTTCGTGATTGTAATGTCAAAAAGTTTCACCAGCTCACTAAACTTGTTACAATTCCATCCTTGATTACGCAATCGAGTTGGTTCATGAACTCGACCACCAAACAGATTCCTGATTTTGTGACCAAACTATTATCATTGGGTCCTAAATTTTCTCTTCCTTATGATATTAAAGATTTCCCTTGGTTAGATTTGTTGTCAGATATTGAAAACTTTGTTGTCTCTCATGATAGCCTTAATAGTGATGATAAGAATGGTTTACGTGCAATATTATGCAATATAATCTACGGTTTTTATAAGAACTTCAAAACTAATTTTTCATTTGATACTTTTCACAGGTATTTACTGTATATTTTCAAGAAAACTCGTAATTACCTCAACAACAATCCAGACATCTACGTGGTTAATGCAGACAAAGGCAACAAAACTGTTTTGATAGATAGAGTTGAATATGAACAAAAAATGATGGACTTGCTTTCAAATTCTGTAACGTATAAACTTATTAAATCAGACCCAACAATCAATATCCAGGTTGAATCTAACAAACTTGTTAAACATTTGGAAACTTCTTCGCTGATAACAGATAGTGAAGAAAAAAGTTGAGAAAATATGATTCCATCCCCCTAAAATTTATGGTCTAGTTAAAGTTCATAAGGTAGGTTATCCACTAAGATCGGTAGTATCTTGTTGTAATGCACCTACATATAATATTTCGAAGTTTCTTTGCGCTATGTTGGGAAAAATCAGACCCTTATTCTAGTACTCGATTAAAAACTCTGTTGATCTCGTTTCTAGGATTGGTACTATGTATACCAGACATTTCTGAGGGATATGTCTCAATAAGCGTGGATGTGAAATCTCTTTTTACGAATATTCCCCAGGATCTAGTGATACGATTGTTACATGAAAACTGGCGTGTATTCGGGGATTTTATAGATGTTCCCCTAGATATCATCGTTATGATTGTCAATTTCGTGTTCAAGAATAGTTATTTTCAGTATAATCGAAGATTTTATGCACAGGTCAGAGGCTCGGCTATGGGCAACCCGGCTTCACCGGTTTTAGCTGAATTAATTATGAACAGTCTCATCAAGTTTGTTCTGTTGTCATTAGACTTTTTTATACCATTTATCTTTGTCTATGTTGATGACATAATCATGGCAGTCCCTCGTAATAAGATAGAAATTGTTTTGAGAGTTTTTAACAGCTTTCATAGTGACCTACAATTCACACATGAAGTTGAAGAAAATGGTAGAATTCCATTTTTGGATATCTGGATTCTGGATCATAAGAGATGACGGACACTTAAAAACGGATTCATACTCATAGGCCCGGTTGTACAGTCCGAGTTTAAACCGAGTTCAAGACTGAGCCCTACTCAAACATGAAACATCTGTTGTACAGTGCGAGTTCAAGCCTGAGCTTCGTTCAAATCGACCCTCAAGTTGAGCTACCGAAATCGGGCGCTCAAACCTGGTTCAGATGAAATGTCACTTCAAATTAACAATTTATTGGTTATATGTCAAATAGTTGAGAGTTGAAACCACAGAATACCTGTGATGAAACGCTCCGCTTTCTCTTGTCAGTATTATTTATTTTTGTGAATGAGTGTTTCACTCAAAAACATAGATTTTTGTACATCAAATTGATGGAAATGGATTTTCAACTCGGCAATAATCTTGCGGAAATGGCCGATGATTAAGATTTTGTGGAAGCAGTGTATATTGCAATGATCGGGAAGAATGCCAAAGAAATATAGGGAGAGAATAAATCATTTTGAGGTGTGTGAAACTGCATTTTTGCAAAGATTCTGTTTATCAAATGATGGATTACGTTTTTTTCTTTCCATTTGTCCAAAATTTGTCACAATTCGTATCGAAAACGCATGTCCCAGAGGAAGCGACGTTGCCATTTTCTGAAGAATTGCATTCAAGGAAAGTTTAGTTGAACTCGACTCAAACGTAACCTGTACAACCGAATGACATATCTGAACCTAGCTCAAGAGTGAGCTGAGTTCAGTTGAGCGTGGAATTGAGCTAGCACTGTACAACCGGGCCTAAGCCTATGGCTTCTCAGTTCTCACAGAACTTTACATTTTAATTCGTTACATACCACATCTCAAAAAATTGCAATAATCAAATCCATAAGACATAAGGTCCTCAGTATGTCTCATGAGTCATTCCATTCAAAAAATTTTAGAGAACAGGCAACAATACTCATTCAGAATGGATACCCGAGAGGCCTTGTTAATAGAATTTTTCACACTTCTACTCCTATGGTGCCACGTGATACACTTGACTCGGATATTGCGGATAACAAGTACAATAAACTAATTTATATACCGGGATTGAGCCAGAGGTTGATAAAGGTTATGAAGAGTTCTTCATCAATTATCGTCTCATATTAATAATAACCGTCAGATTACTATTTTCCCAACTTAAGGACAAGGCTCCAGATTACAGGCAATCGGGTTTGGTTTATAGTGTTAATTGTAAAGATTGTACAGGTACTTATATTGGACAAACTAGACAGTATTTCGGTACGAGGATTAAGCAACATCAATCAGATTGCAGGAAACAGTCCAAAACAACGGCGCTTTCACATCATGCCATGTCTGAGGGTCATCAGTTTGAATTTGACGACGCGAAAATTCTGACCAGGGAGAGCAATTGGTTCAAAAGGAATTTCAAAGATATGCTCTGTATTAAGAGAGACCCGAATTCAATCAATGCGCGGTCTGATATAGGTTAATTGAATATCGTATATCCTAATCTGATAAAAGAAATAAAATTATAATTTTCATGACATACCACTTTCCATCTTGTGCAGTTCTGTGTTACATTCGAATGGATGAACCTGCGACCGATACGTCAGAGAGTTTGTTTATTTGGTTCCCCGCAATGAAAGTAAATTGTGATTTTCATTTTCTCCACGAATTTGAATTTTTTCAAATGATTCACATCGAAATTTCTTATTCACAAGGTGAGCTGGTGTAATTTTCGTTTCCGTTTTTTTATGTTCCATTATCAAATGTTTATTGTTTGTTTTTTGAATTGTAATGCAAAGTGTACCTATATGTGTTCGTTCTATATTGTGTTGGTTGTAATTTGTAGTTGGTTGATTAACTGGATCTCATGTGCCATTACTAATTTAAGTAAAATTGTTTTAAGTCTGAGGAAGGGAATAAATTTCCCGAAACGTTGCGCTGCTGAATAAATTGTACATTAATAGTTCCTTGTGACTGAAACCTTCACCTTTTCTAATTAAAATGTACAACCTAGTCCGCCCCTAGTAAACTGAAAGAGCTAATTTAAATTTAAGGGCAGTATTTTAGGAGGTCCTTACCACTGTTCATCATATCTATTTATTCCAGTAAAATGGATCCCACCTAAAACATTCTGTAAAAACTAGCCAAGTCTCGATGAAGCTGCTTGTTTATCTCTAAGAAGTAATGAAATCTAGAAAAAGTCGAGCCAAGTTTAGGGCTCCTTACTGCGATTTCTTTATTATTATAGTTAATGTTGTGTGACTTGGCCGTTGAACATTCTTTATACTTTAGTGGGTACTAGTCAATTTTGTTAAGTAAAGTATTATTGTTTGCTGATACCCCAATAACCTTTTTTACACTTTGTCAATTTTGTTCACACGCAATGCTATATCTGTTGTAACTACCTATGTTTGTTAAGCGAGATAATAGCCCATGCTGGTATTGGTAATTGGACGCTAGTGTCTCATTTTAGGCTGTTGTTGATTGTGCAACACATATGCATTCAGCATTGACAATGCTGACTTCTGCCTTCTTCTTTTTGGAGCGTAAAATCGACCACCGATCTAAAATAAAATAGACGTACACTGTACAGACGGTCTTCTATCAATGATTAGAAGTCCGTCTGTACTGGAAATAATTTTTTATACTGTTTGTTTCAGGCTCGTATTATTGAATACGCAGCTTTATCAAGCCTACAATTGACTGGTTATTGAATGAACGTTTTCCAAGTGGCAATTTTCCAATCATCAATGGAGAGCGTTTCTGGCGACAGATTGGTGCAATGGTGTCATGGAGCACCTGGTTTTGTACCCTTGTGTACCCTTCAACGGCCAAGTCACACAACATTAACTATAATAATAATGAAATCGAAGTAAGAAGCCCTAAACTTGGCTCGACTTTTTCTAGATTTCATTACTTTTTAGAGATAAACAAGCAGCTCCATCGAGACTTGGCTAGTTTTTACAGAATGTTTTTGGTGGGATTTCACTTCTTTTTGTAGAAACGTGGGTGTATTGATCTATATTATTAGATTTTCTTATTTGACACATTTTTTTAGGAGTAGTTTCTTTATTACAAATCTTTATTTTCTTTCCTGTTCTGAACTATGGTAGATAGAGCCTCCCATTATTTTTATTGAATGCAGCGTCCTCGAAAACCTATAGTTTGATACCAATCTTGTCCATATAGCCCATCTCTTACCCGATTCCTTTCCGGATTCAATTTTTTCTCTCCCAATCAAACCACCGCAGACACATCTGATGATGTTTTTTCTGAAGAGCAATAGACGTTCTAGATTGCACCAAAATTTCATAGCAGTTTTTTATTCGGTGATACAGCGAAACAGAGTTTCTTCTTCATAAAGCTCTTCGGAATGGAAAGAAGATAGAGAACATAACTGCTTTTACAGTTGCTGGTGATTCTCATAGAAGAGATTTGATTCACCAAATAAATCAACGAAGAGAGGAAGTGGGACAATTCCCTCAAATAGTTCAACAATTGTTGAAAGAGCACCCAGCACCCAAGCTTGTTGTACATTCTGATCCTTGTTCTCTGATGAAGAATGATCATAGATCACTTCATGAAGCCTGACAAGTTCGATCAAATTTTCATCAATTTTCACTTCAATCACTTCACAAAATATCCGACGTGATATCACTTACGGTTAGAAATTGTAAATTTGCGGGTAGTTCTGGTGTGCTATCAAGTGACAGCAAATGCTAACTTCGTGAATGCGTGAAATGATAACAATTGAAACAAGCCTAATTCTCAAAAAACATTTTTGAAGATAAGCTTTTATAACCTGCACTCATCCGCCATTTTGAAGCCGCCATCTTGAATTCCTCGAATTTGAAGAATCGGAATTCCCGACCCAGAAAACCCCCATATACCAATTTTGAATAGAATATGATCATAATTACAAAACTCGTCCGCCATATTGTGGACGCTATCTTGAATATCGCAATTTTGACAAAAGTATCATCATTTTCGAACCCAAATACCCACAGATACTAATTTTGAATGGAATCGGATCATAATTACAAAACACATCCGCCATTTTGGAGCCGCCATTTTGTTTTTTTCTATAAAAAATACTTCATGATGCATTGTCACCAGAATTAGGTAGACCTGCAAAATTTCAAATCAATCGGACGATTAGAAGTGTGTCATATTCAACTTGCAAGATTTGATTATAGACAGACACACAGTCACAGACAGACACCGAACAGGTGAAACCAAATAAAAGCTTATAAAAAGGATAATAATCGGGTGATCAGCCTTATACACAATGATAATTTTTACTGTCTCATTTATTGTTCCGGCCTAGCTTTAGAAAACCTATCGTTTCCTTGAACAATAAATGAGACAGTAAAAATATCACTGTGTATAAGACTGATCACCCGATTATTATTCTTTTTTCAATTTATATTCGATATTCACATATTGAGTATGATAACAATGTGTTTCCAAGCGCATAAACTTCCATACATCATTGTGGTTGCACATTTTGCGAAGATGACGTGATAGCACGTGAGCTCACGTGACGTGCCAACAATAGTACTCCAGATTTTCGATTATCCTAGTTTTTATAGTTTTCCCTTTATGTGGCCATTAAACCCTAACTCTGTACCAAATTTCAGCTCTCTGAGTCTATGGGAAGTACTAGTTCTATTTTGATGATCATGAGTGAGTGAGGGTCGAAAATGCGAAACTTTGCTTTCGATTAACTTCGGATCTAAATGACCTACACACTTGAAATTTTCGATTTTAAGTACGTGATTATAGCTTACTGGATGACGAAAATTTCGGCGTTCTGGTCTTATCCGGAGGTTCTCAAATAGGGGCCTGAAACTATATTCAGAAGTTGCTGTAGTGCGGACTCGGAGGGAGCGCAGAGCTTCAAGTCGTCCACGTATAAGAGATGAGAGATCAGGTGGTTCCTTCTGCCTGGTGGTCCGGCCTTGTATCCTATTTTGCTCTCCCTCAACTCAATTGTTAGTGGTATGAGTGTTATGCAGAATAATAGCGGGCTTAGCGAATCTCCCTGAAAAACTTCTCTCCTGTATCTCACCCATCCCGTATATACGGTTCGACCCTCTGCTCGGATGGCAAACTTCGTTTTCCACAGCGCTATGATGTTTTCTATCGCGTGGATGATGTTAGGATGGACTTTCAGCATTTTTAATAGCCGTATTATCAGTTCGTGCGGCGAGGTGTCATATGCTTTCGCATAGTCCAACCATGATGTGTGTAGGTCGCGCTTGTAGTATCTGGCGTCTAGACATACGCTCTTGTCTATGAGCAAGTTGTCCTTGCATGCTTGCACTCCTTTCTTTGCTCCCCTCTGTTCGTAGATACTGTTCCACACTGGTCCAATAACCCTCAGTATTTGACCTTGAATTACACTTGTGACGATCTTATACAGTGTATTGAGGGAAGTGATTGGGCGATAGTTCTTGGGTTGCCCTAAATCACCTGATTTTGGTATCAGCAATGTTCTACCCTCCACCAACCATGACGGAATGGGCTCACGGCGAGTCAGCATCCCGCTGAATAATCTTGCCAGGTGTTGATGTGTAGCTGGAAAACTCTTCCACCAGTAGTTTTGAATACCGTCCAGTCCAGGTGCTGTGAAATCACGCTTGTTCTTAAGGTCTTGTCTAATATCTTCGGTTGATATTTCAGAAAGTTCGTCGCTCTGCTGTTGGTTTTGATCACATATCTGCTGGAATCTGAGAAGTGCTGGAGTATCCCTGATTTCTGCTTGTTGTTCATACAGGTTTTTCCAAAATTCTTCGACCTCCTGCGGTGATGGTGGGTTCTGTGCCTTTTGTTGTTGGGACTGAAATAGTTTCGATGGTTCTGCGGTGAAGGTGTTGTTATCTTCAATCCATTTTTGCCTTTTTATCAGTTTCTTTCGCGCTGCAGCAAGTGATCTTATTTTATCTACAGCTTTCTGCTTCAGTAGATGGACTGTGGGCAAGTCTACTGTATGATGTATGGAACGAAGCTCCTCAATCATATCCTTCATTTTCTTGCTGGATTCAATTTTGCCTCTCAGAACATCTATGATACATTGGTACCACGATGCCTGCTGCCTCATTGATTTTATTTTGGTGTCAAGCCGACTGAGTCTTAACCTATGCTTATCGTTCTTCATAGCTGTACGTTTCGGTGGACATAGAAGCGAAGCGGCCGCTCTCACTGCAGCCACTACATCTTCTAGTGAACAGGTCTCGTTAAGATGATCTTGAATTACTTTATCCAATATGGCTAGATCTTCAGCCTTATGTCTTGTTTTCATTCGGGTGGCCTTGACCAGTGGGTTTCTGACGGCAGCCTCAAATGCTTCCCTTGTATTGACGATTGACTTCGGAACATCTCTCACCGTTCTTGGCCTCTGTTGCTGTTGATCTGGAGCATCTGTCACCTGCTCTTCAGCGTGTTCTATTCCTGGAACATCTCTCACTTGTTCCGCTCTTGGCCTTGCCCTCAGGGCTGATGCTTGGTGTTGTTGGTTTGGAGCATCTGTCACCTGCTCTTCACCGTGTTCTATTTCTGGAACATCTCTCACTTGTTCCACTCTTGGCCTTGCCCCCAGGACTACTGCTTGATGTTGTTGGTTTGGAGCATCTGTCACCTGCTCTTCACCGTGTTCTTATTATTTTTTTTTAACGTCCGTGTGAGGGGAAAACCCTTTATAGGCACCGAGAGGGTCCGCAATCTCGGTAGTGTGAGAATCCAGGATCTTGTTTGGCTACTCACTAAAAACCCCTCACACATTCAAAGGAGGAGTTCTTCATCCTGCCCTCGTAGCGTCCCTTAACAAAAGAGATGAGCTGCAAGTGGCTTCTAGAGTTCATGGGACCTGATGATATGAAGTGACCCGAGCAACACTGCCTTCTGCATTCTGTGCGCCAATACCTCGGCCAGTGATCTACAGACCGGGATAATCTTCAGTTCATCCACGTAGTTTGCTCTCATTCCACCGAGACATCCTATGATTAGTACGACCATCCTAATTTTATGACCTGGGTATAAAGTTCCAAGCTCGAACATAAGGTCTTTGTATTTTTGCCTCTTCTGTTCTTCTTTCATCACAACATTATTTTCAGCAGGGGAGGAGAATTCCACGACAAATAACTCCTTCAGCTCCTTGTCCAGCAGAAGTAGGTCTGGTTAACAGCATTGATCTGCCGTGTTGTTGAGACAGGATAGTTCCAGCATATGCGAGCTCTATCGTTCTGGACCACCGCTTCAATCTCCAGAGGCACATATGGTAGCACCGGTTCTTTGTCTATCCCATACGCGGCTCTCAGATGGAAGTATAGAATTCGGAGTGCCGCGTTGTGTCTCTCTACATACCTCCTATGGAGCATGGACTCTGCAGGCGGAAAGGATGTGCATAATCGTTTCCTGTTGCCCATGGCAAGCCCTGCAAGTTGTTGGGGTGTCCATTTTCATTATGTTCTTTTTATACCATCTCGTATTCAGTACTCCATCTTGACACGCCATCACAAATCCTTCTGTCTCTGACTTAAGGCTAGCTGACTTTAGAAAGGCGAAAGACAATTCTTCAGACAGGTCCTGGTCTTTTAAGCTCCTGAAATATATGGAGTGCAAGGTCTTACTCATATGATGTTCGAATAATGTATCTGACTGAGACTTTCGGATCAGTCTTGCTAGGCTTCTTTGGTCCGCTTGAGTGATCGGTGTTCCAGCGAGCTCAGGATTGATCGATACGCCGGTTAAGCTGAGCTTCTCCAGGGCCCTTTGTGCAGCTCGGAATAGGAAGGCTCCATGGTTCGCAATTTCATGCTGAGCGACGAATTTCAGAAGCGGATCTTCACTTCTTAGAATCTTTACTGCCATTTCCAATGTTTGTTGATAGTGTTGATATTCCAAACATTGCAATCCTCTACCCCCCTGGCTTCGGGGAAGGTATATCCTCTGTATTGAACTGTTGGGATGTAGGCTACGATTCATGTTCATCGTTTTCCTTGTTAACCTATCAAGATCGAGGAGTTCGTTTACCGTCCAGTTCACCACTCCGAAAGAGTAGGTGAGAATCGGGATGGCTAGCATATTTGTAGCAGATACTTTGTTCTTTCCCGACAGCTGTGATTTCCAAATGTCTCTCAGCTTCTTTTTGAAGCTGGCTGTTAGGTCATCCTTTATCTGGGTTGTCTCCAGTACACCCCTCTGTTTCATCCCAAGAAACTTGTAAGTTTCTCCGTCTTCGAGATGTCGAAAAGTCATTCCATCTTCCAGTCGAATATCTTCTCCTGCATCTTCAGCTTTTCCCCTGCGCAGATGAAATACAGCACACTTGTCCAAACCGAATGACATTCCTATTGCTGAGTCTGAAACGATATTCAGTAGTTGCTGTAGTGCGGACTCGGAGGGAGCGTAGAGCTTCAAGTCGTCCACGTATAAGAGATGAGAGATCATGTGGTTCCTTCTGCCTGGTGGTCCGGCCTTGTATCCTATTTTGCTCTCCCTCAACTCAATTGTTAGTGGTATGAGTGTTATGCAGAATAATAGCGGGCTTAGCGAATCTCCCTGAAAAACTCCTCTCCTGTATCTCACCCATCCCGTATATACGGTTCGACCCTCTGCTCGGATGGTAATCTTCGTTTTCCACAGCGCTATGATGTTCTCTATCGCGTGGATAATGTTAGGATGGACTTTCAGCATTTTTAATAGCCGTATTATCAGTTCGTGCGGCGAGGTGTCATATGCTTTCGCGTAGTCCAACCATGATGTGTGTAGGTCGCGCTTGTAGTATCTGGCGTCTAGACATAGGCTCTTGTCTATGAGCAAGTTGTCCTTGCATCCTTGCACTCCTTTCTTTGCTCCCCTCTGTTCGTAGATACTGTTCCATACTGTCCAATAACCCTCAGTATTTGATCTTGAATTACACTTGTTAGGATCTTATACAGTGTATTGAGGCAAGTGATTGGGCGATAGTTCTTGGGTTGCCCTAAATCACCTGATTTTGGTATCAGCACTGTTCTACCCTCCACCAACCATGACGGAATTGGCTCACGGCTAGTCAGCATCCCGCTGAATAATCTTGCCAGGTATTGATGTGTAGCTGGAAAACTCTTCCACCAGTAGTTTTGAATACCGTCCAGTCCAGGTGCTGTGAAATCACGCTTGTTCTTAAGGGCTTGTCTAATATCTTCGGTTGATATTTCAGAAAGTTCATCGTCCTGTTGTTGGTTTTGATCACATATCTGCTGGAATCTGAGAAGTGCTGGAGTATCCCTGATTTCTGCTTGTTGTTCGTACAGGCTTTCCCAAAATTCTTCGACCTCTTGAGGTGATGGTGGGTTCTGTGCCTTTTGTTGTTGGGACTGAAATAGTTTCGATGGTTCTGCGGTGAAGGTGTTGTTATCTTCAATCCATTTTTGCCTTTTTATTAGTTTCTTTCGCGCTGTAGCAAGTGATCTTATTTTATTTACAGCTTTCTGCTTCAGTAGATGGACTGTGGGCAAGTCTACTCTATGATGTATGGGACGAAACTCCTCAATCATTTCCTTCATTTTCTTGCTTGACTCAATTTTGCCTTGAGTCTTAACCTATGCTTATCGTTCTTCGTAGCTGTACTTTTCGGTTGACATAGAAGTGAAGCGGCCGCTCTCACTGCAGCCACCACATCTTCTAGTGAACAGGTCTCGTTAAGATGATCTTGAATTACTTTATCCAATACGGCTAGATCTTCAGCCTTTTGTCTTGTTTTTATTCGGGTGGCCTTGACCAGTGGGTTTCTGACGGCAGCCTCAAATCCTTCCCTTGTATTGACGATTAACTTCGGAACATCTCTCACCGTTCTTGGCCTCTGTTGATCTGGAGCATCTGTCACCTGCTCTTCAGCGTGTTCTATTTCTGGAGCATCTCTCACTTGTTCCGCTCTTGGCCTTGCCCTCAGGGCTGTTGCTTGGTGTTGTTGGTTTGGAGCATCTGTCACCTGCTCTTCATCGTGTTCTATTTCTTGAACATCTCTCACTTGTTCCACTCTTGGCCTTGCCCCCAGGACTATTGCTTGGTGTTGTTGGTTTGGAGCATCTGTCACTTGCTCTTCACCGTGTTCTATTTCTGGAACATCTCTCACTTGTTCCGTTCTTGGCCTTGCTCCCAGGGCTATTGCTTGATGTTGTTGGTTTGGAGCATCTGTCACCTGCTCTTCACCGTGTTCTATTTCGGGAACATCTCTCACATGTTCTGTTATTGACCTGTTGGAGCGTGTACCAGTCCCGGTTCGGCCCGCAATATTTCTCACCAGGGCTACAGCTTGTTCTTCAGCTGTGTCAATCGTCAATTGCTGATGTTGGCTCGAAGCATCTGTCACCTGCTCCTCAGCTTGCTGCTCCGTCCTTCCTTGCTCTCGAGACCGCCATAAGATTCCTCTTCTTTTGAGATGACTGATCTGATCTCTAAGGTTTTGCTGCGTCATGAAGTCAAGGTCTGGATAATTTTCGCACCACAGACCATGCAGCCTATTCATGTACCCTCGTCTTTCGGGTCTAGATCTTCTGTATAGCGCTGTCAGCAGGCTATGTTGCTCGGGTGTCCACTTGTGGCGTCCCCTTTGAGCCGTCCTGTTTTGGCTGCCGGTTCCGACTACGGGCTGCTCTTTCGAACGTTGAATCCCTATGCGACCGACAACCTGAACTCTCTCCTCGTCGATGTCCTCCTCGTCTAAAGGCATAGCTTCTTGTATGGCAGGCGCCTTCCTTCTCAGCATCCTGCCGTTGGTGTCCCGCATGCTGTCACGTCCAGCACCAACTCCAGACGCGCCCTGACGACCCCCAGGCAGCGACTGTTCTCCGAGGCTTAATATATATCTTTCCGACATCGGTTGAGAGTGACCGGGGTCCGCGGGATTGTCACACCCGTACACTACAAAGTAGTACCCCCCGTGCGGGTTTGCCACCATTTACCTTTGGTGGCCCAGGTAACTCGGGCCGTGGGGACGTCACCCCCCATGTGGCATGGCAGAAACCACAACACACCCGTGCGGTTTATTATTATTCTTCATCGGTCTCCCGTTCTCAGCTCGAGCTGGTTATTCTTCTATGAACCAGTGAAAAAACAATTCAGTTCCTCCCACTAGTTCAGAAATTTCCGCACGATGTAACAGGTTTGCAAATCCACAGCCTGCTGTGCACATCTCGCGATATTCCGGGATAATTCGATCCCTTGAAGATTTCTCTTCTCCATCCAGGAAGTGGTTTGTCCTCGCAATTGTTCACGTAATGAAAAGCTCGCATTACTTCAATATTCATTTCGCGGCTACACTGGATACGTGCGTTGCGAGCTCCCCTGCGGGCAGTCCTCCTCACGGTGGTCGAGCCAGCAGGTGGAGTGGCATCTCGATCTTCTGCCATGATATCGGTTTCCACTTCTCGTTCATGGGTTTGCCACCATTTACCCTTGGTGGCCCAGGTAACTCGGGGCGTGGGGACGTCACCCCCCATGTGGCGTGGCAGAAACCAAACCACACCCGTGCGGTTTATTATTATTATTCTTCATCATCGGTCTCCCGGTCTCAGCTCGAGCTGGTATTACTTCTATGAACCAGTGAAAAAACATTTCAGTTCCTCCCACTAGTTCAGGAATTTCCGCACGATGTGACAGGTCTGCAAAGCCACAGCCTGCTGTGCACATCCCGCGATCCTCTGGGATATCTCGATCCCTCGAAGATTTCTCTTGAATGACTTGGACATGACTCCCTCAGCCGAAATCACCAATGGTATAATAGTGACTTTCGACAATTGCCACATATTCTTCAGCTCAATTGCCAAGTTCTCGTACTTCGTTATCTTTTCCGACTCCGTTCTTCCGATGTTATGAGTCAATGGTACTGCCACATCAATTATCACCCCATACTTCTGATCCTTCTCAATGAACACAAGGTCCGGTCTATTGTAGTCCACTGATATATCTGTTGTTATGGGTCTGTCCCAATAGAGAACCGCTGCGTCCGTTTCCAACACTGCTGCAGGTTGATACTTATAATATGGCGGACAAGTATCCAAAAAACCATGTCTAAGAGCTAACTGCTGGTGGACAATTTTTGCCACTTGGTTGTGTCGGCCCAGGTATGCGTTGTCGGCAAGAACTCGACAACCTGCGATTATATGTTCAATAGACTCGCCAACTGCGCCGCACTTCCTGCATTTGTCCTCAACGTTCAGCTTCAAACAGTGCTTCTCATAGTTGCGAGTTCTTATAACTCGGTCTTGGATAGCCGTCAGGAATCCCTCAGTTTCAGGATACAATTGTCCCGCATTCAACCATGACAAAGAAGCTAATTTATCGACATTTTCCCCCTCAGGGTGTTTGGGAAATCTTCCGTGCAGAGCTTGTTCCCGCCATATACTTATATCTTCGCTTCTCGTGGTGATATCGAATGTCATTTCTCTGTGTTGTAGGTTCAGAGGTGTGTATCCCTTATCCTCTGTTGTCACCAATTTCATCAGGCTATCTTCAGACTCGAGCAGTCGCTGCCTCAAGTTTTTCTCCTGGGTTCTGCAGAGTTTATAGATGTTCAACAGACCTCGTCCACCATCTCTCCTGGGTAGATAAAGCCTTTTCACCGATGCGTTGGTGTGCAGACATCGGAACTTTGTCATTAGGCGGCGGGTGAGTCGGTCCAACTCATTCAGATCAGCGTCTGACCACTTCAAGACTCCGAAAGTGTAGGTCAGAGCAGGCGTAGCCCAGGAGTTCAAGGCATCGATCTGGTTTCTAGCAGACAGCTTGGTGTTGAGCACTTTGGTTACCCTGTTCTTATATTTCGCAGTGAACTCAGCTTTCAAACGGGTGTGGTCAATCCGTTGATTTTGAGGAATGCCCAGATACTTGTAGGTCTCTTCTGGCAACATACTGTGGATGTCCTGAAATTGTTCCCGAGTGTTCTCCATTTTACCCTTCCTGATGTTGACTATAGCGCATTTGTCGAGACCGAAAGACATGTCAATGTCTTTGCTGAAGGAGCGCACTATATCTATCAGCGAGTGAAGTTGATTTTGGTTCTCGCCGAATAGTTTCAGATCATCCATATACAATAAATGGGCGAGTTTTCGCGGATTCCTCATTGCTGGTCTGTACCCCATGTTGGAGTTTCTCAAAAGAGTAGATAGAGGATTCAGTGCTATACAAAACCACATCGGCGACAGGGCATCTCCCTGAAATATCCCCCTCGATATTTTTACGGTTCCAGCATTGATGTTGTTTATAAGAATATTCGTTTTCCATGTACTCATTAGATGTTGGAGCACGCCTCTTATTTTCGGGCAGATCTTATAAATCTCCAGTACTTTCACAAGCCAATCGTGGGGCACCGTATCGAAGGCCTTCTGATAGTCGATATAACATAGACTTAAATTCCTTCTTCTCGCTTGGGCTTGCTTT
Source organism: Adalia decempunctata (assembly GCA_951802165.1). NCBI lineage: Eukaryota > Metazoa > Arthropoda > Insecta > Coleoptera > Coccinellidae > Adalia > Adalia decempunctata. Next base: position 53,947,794 of record OX637697.1, read on the forward strand.
AACACTACAGCGTCTATGGTGAGTTGATGTTTGCATCCTGCCGATCCTCTTGAGCAGCCTTTCTGTTCTTCTTCCAGAATGTTGTTGGCTTCACAGTGACGATATATCGCATTATTCACAAGGGTTGTGAACAGCTTGTACACCACCGACAAACACGTTATGGGTCGGTAGTTTTCTGGCTTGCTGCGATCTCCTCTTTTGTGAAGCATATAGGTATTGCCTTGAGTAAGAAAAGTAGGTATCTTGAAGGGGTCTTCCAGTGCCTCCGAAAAACATCTAGCCAGACTTGGGAAACATGCTGGAAATTGTTTAACCCAGAAGTTGTGAAGTCGGTCGGGTCCTGGCGCCTTCCAGTTACTAGTGTTTTTGACAATGTTGGAAATTTCTTCGACTGTGAAAAGATCTGTCTTCATCTCAACGATTTCTGAGGCCTTGTGTTCAATGTCCGTAAACCAGCTAGTATTCCTCTGAAGTTGACCACTCTCCGACCATAGAGAACTCCAATATTGCCGAAATTCGTCATTGTTGATGTCAGCATGTTGATTGGAGGAGATTTCGGATGGCTTTTCAAGACTTCTGAAGAACTTCCTTCTGTCTCTCAAATATTCAGCGTTTTGTTGTTTTCGCTTTGTTAGCTCATTGTATCTTCGCAGGCGAGCACCTTTCGCTTTAGCTTGCTGTCTCAAGCGATCTTTCAGATCAACTATCAACTCTTTATGTCGTGGGGATTCCAGGTCCAGCCCTGCGGATGTGGCTATTTTTCGCACTTTGTTCAATACTTTACGCGATTTATTATCCTTCAGGAACTCATCCAAGACATCAACTTTTCCTCGAAGTTTATCGACGTCCTGCATTAATCTTCTTTTCCAGGCAGGAGTTTGATTTTTAACTTTCTGTTCACTGGTTCTGGGGATGTAGATCTTTTGCCCATTTTCTCCGATTACTGTGATGGCAGCACAGTACAGAGATAAGTGGACTTGTTCCAACGTCCATTGAGTGCTCAGGTGTTCTGCCAATATTTCGTTGAGCCACTCGATGTTATTTTTGGCCGTAGAGTTGAAGTTCAATTTTGGTAGGATGGGGCGGTTGAGCGGATCAGTAGATTCGTATTGCGCCAGGTTACTATAGAAGGTGTCATACAGTTGGCGATATTGTGGGGAGTCTTGGTGAGCAATTCGTGTGACAGACAGGTCCCTGGCCGTATCTGCTGGTCTCTCCAGCGGCTCCGTGGGTTCTTCATTCTGACTTCCGACAATCTGTTCTTGATTGATTGTGTAGCCCATTTCTCTCTTGATCTCATCTAGTTCCTGTCTTGTCAAGTAGCCTTTTCGTATAATAACATTTTTACGATCCGCAATGTTCCCTTCCGTTAGCTGGAGTTCTGGATGTCTCTTGGTGAATTCAGTATAGAGGGAGTATCTCCATCCAGGAAGTGGTTTGTCATCGCAATTGTTCACGTAGTAAAAAGCTCGCATTACTTCAATATTCATTTCGCGGCTCCACTTAATACGTGCGTTGCGAGCTCCCCTGCGGGCAGTCCTCCTCACGGTGGTCGAGCCAGCAGGTGGAGTGGCATTTCGATCTTCTGCCATGATATCGGTTTCCACTTCTCGTTGCTGTTGTGGTGCTGTATTTTTTTGAATGACAGGAGCCCGCTTCCTCAGCACCCTGCCACCGACGGATCGCATGCTGTCATGTCCAGCGCCGGCTCCGGACATGCCCTGGCGCTCCCCAGGCAGCGACTCTCTTCCGAGGCTTACTTCATTCACCATTTTCATGGGTTTGCCACCATTTACCCTTGGTGGCCCAGGTAACTCGGGCCGTGGGGACGTCAACCCCCATGTAGCATGGCATAAACCACACCACACCCGTGCGGTATTATTATTATTCTTCAACATCGGTCTCCCGTTCTCAGCATGAGCTGGTAATACTTCTATGAACCAGTGAAAAAACATTTCAGTTCCTCCCACTAGTTCAGGAATTTCCGCACGATGTGACAGGTTTACAAAGCTACAGCCTGCTGTGCATATCCCGCGATCCTCTGGGATATTTCGATCTTTTGAAGATTTCTCTTGAATGATTTTGACATAACTCCCTCAGCCGAAATCACCAACGGCACAATAGTGACTTTCGACAATTGCCACATATTCTTCAGTTCTATTGCTAAGTTCTCGTACTTCGTTATTTTTTCCGACTCCGTTCTTCCGATGTTATGAGTCAATGGTACTGCCACATCAATTATCACCCCATACTTCTGATCCTTCTCAATGAATACAAGGTCCGGTCTATTGTAGTCCACTGATCTATCTGTTGTTATAGGTCTACCCCAATAAAGAACCGCTGTGTCCGTTTCCAACACTGCTGCAGGTTGATACTTATAGTATGGCGGACAAGTATCCAAAAAACCATGTCTAAGAGCTAACTGCTGGTGAACAATTTTTGCCACTTGGTTGTGTCGGCCCAGATATGCGTTGTCGGCAAGAACTCGACATCCTGCTATTATATGGTCGATAGACTCGCCAACTGCGCCGCACTTCCTGCATTTGTCCTCCACGTTCAGCTTCAAACAGTGCTTCTCATAGTTGCGAGTTCTTATGACTCGGTCTTGGATAGCCGTCAGGAATCCCTCAGTTTCAGGATACAATTGTCCCGCATTCAACCACGACAAAGAAGCTAATTTATCGACATTTTCCCCCTCAAGGTGTTTGGGAAATCTGCCGTGCAGAGCTTGTTCCCGCCATATACTTTTATCTTCGCTTCTCGTGGTGATATCGAATGTCAGTTCTCTGTGTTGTAGGTTCAGAGGTGTGTATCCCTTATCCTCTGTTGTCACCAATTTCATCAGGCTATCTTCAGACTCGAGCATTCGCTGCCTCAAGTTTTTCTCCTGGGTTCTGCAGAGTTTATAGATGTTCAACAGACCTCGTCCGCCATCTCTTCTGGGTAGATAAAGCCTTTTCACCGATGCATTGGTGTGCAGACATCGGAACTTTGTCATTAGGCGACGGGTGAGTCGGTCCAACTCATTCAGATCAGCATCTGACCACTTCAAGACTCCGAAAGTGTAGGTCAGAGCAGGCGTAGCCCAAGAGTTCAAGGCATCGATCTGGTTTTTAGCAGACAGCTTGGTGTTGAGTACTTTGGTTACCCTGTTTTTATATTTCGCAGTGAACTCAGTTTTCAAACGAGTGTGGTCAATCCGTTGATTTTGAGGAATGCCCAGATACTTGTAGTTCTCTTCGGGCAACATACTGTGGATGTCCTGAAATTGTTCCTGAGTGTTCTCCATTTTACCTTTCCTGATGTTGACTATGGCGCATTTATCGAGACCGAAAGACATGTCAATGTCTTTGCTGAAGGAGCGCACTATATCTATCAGCGAGTGAAGTTGTTTTTGGTTCTCGCCGAATAGTATCAGGTCATCTATATACAATAAATGGGACCGTTTTCGCGGATTCCTCATTGCTGGTCTGTATCCTCTGTTAGTGTTCTTCAAAAGAGTGGACAGAGGATTCAGTGCCATACAAAACCACATCGGTGACAGGGCATCTCCCTGAAATATCCCCCTCGATATTTTTACGGTTCCAGCATTCATGTTATTTATCAGAATATTCGTTCTCCATGTACTCATAAGATGTTGGAGCACGGCTTTTATTTTCGGGCAGATCTTATAAATCTCCAGTACTTTCACAAGCCAATCGTGTGGCACCGTATCGAAGGCCTTCTGATAGTCGATATAACAAATGCTTAAATTCCTCCTTCTCGCTTGGGCTTGCTTTAGCACTACAGCGTCTATGGTAAGTTGATGTTTGCATCCTGCAGATCCTCGAGAGCAGCCCTTCTGTTCTTCTTCCAGAATATTATTGGCTTCACAATGACGATATATCGCATCATTTACAAGCGACGTGAACAGCTTGTACAGCACTGACAAACACGTTATTGGTCTGTAGTTTTCTGGTTTGTTGCGGTCTCCTTTTTTGTGAAGCATATAGGTATTGCCTTGAGTGAGGAAAGCTGGTATTTTGAAGGGGTCTTCTAGTGCCTCCGAGAAACATCTAGCCAGACTTGGGAAACATGCTGGAAACTGTTTAACCCAGAAGTTTTGAAGTCGATCGGGTCCTGGCGCTTTCCAGTTACTTGTGTTTTTGATAATGTTGGAAATTTCCTCGACTGTGAAAATATCAGTCCTCATCTCAACGATTTTGGATGCATGGTGTTCAATGTCCCTCAGCCAGCTAGCATTTCTTTGAAATTGACCACTCTCCGACCATAAAGAACACCAATATTGCTGAAATTCGTCATTGCTGATATCAGCATGTTGATTGGAGGAGATTTCGGATGGCTTTTCAAGACTTCTGAAGAACTTCTTTTTGTCTCTCACATATTCAGCGTTTTGTTGTTTTCGCTTTGTTAATTCGTTGTATCTTCGTAGGCGTGCACCTTTCGCTTTAGCTTGTTGTCTCAAGCGATCTTTCAGGTCAACTATCAACTCTTTATGTCGTGGAGATTCCAGGTCCAGCCCTGCGGATGTGGCTATTTTTCGCACTTTGTTTAATACTTTACGCGATTTATTCTCCTTCAGGTACTCATCCAAGACATCAACTTTTCCTCGAAGTTTATCGACGTCCTGCATTAATCTTCTTTTCCAGGCCGGAGTTTCATTTTTAACTTTCTGTTCACTGGTTCTGGGGATGTAGATCTTTTGCCCATTTTGTCCGATTACTGTGATGGCAGCACAGTACAGAGATAAGTGGACTTGTTCCAACGTCCATTCAGTTCTAAGGTGTTCTGCCAATATATCGTTGAGCAACTCGATGTTATTTTTAGCCGTAGAGTTGAACTTCAATTTTGGAAGGATGGGGCGATTGAGCGGATCAGTAGATTCGTATTGCGCCAGGTTACTATAGAAGATGTCATACAGTTGGCGATATTGTGGGCAGTCTTGGTTAGCAGTTCGGGTGTCAGGCAGTTCCCTTGCCGTTTCTGCTGGTATCTCCAGCGGCTCGTTAGGTTCTTCATTATGATTTCCGACAATCTGATCTTGATTGATTGTATAGCCCATTTCTCTCTTGATTTCGTCTAGTTCCTGTCCTGTCAGGTAGCCTTTTCGTATTATGACATTTTTACGATCCGCAATGTTTCCTTCTGTCAGCTGAAGTTCCGGGTGCCTTTTGGTGAATTCAGTATAGAGGGAGTATCTCCATCCAGGAAGTGGTCTGTCATCGCAATTGTTCACGTGATAGAAAGCTCGCATTACTTCAATATTCATTTCGCGGCTCCACTTGATACGTGCGTTGCGAGCTCCCCTGCGGGCAGTCCTCCTCACGGTGGTCGAGCCAGCAGGTGGAGTGGCATTTCGATCTTCTGCCATGTTTTGGAATTCCACTTCCTGATGTTCTGGTGGAGCTGTATTTTGTTGTATGACAGGAGCCCGCTTCCTCAGCACCCTGCCACCGACGGATCGCATGCTGTCATGCCCAGCGTCGGCTCCGGACATGCCCTGGCGCTCTCCAGGCAGCGACTCTTTTCCGAGGCTTAATGTATTCACCATTTTCATGGGTTTGCCACCATTTACCCTTGGTGGCCCAGGTAACTCGGGCCGTGGGGACGTCACCCCCCATGTGGTATGGCAGAAACCAGACCACACCCGTGCGGGTTTATTATTATTATTATTATTGTTCATCATCGGTCTCCCGGTCTCAGCTTAAGCTGGTACTATTTCTATGAACCAGTGAAAAAACAATTCAGTTCCTCCCACTAGTTCAGGAATTTCCGCACGATGTGACAGGGTTTGCAATGCTACAGCCTATTGTGCATATCCCGCGATTCTCTGGGATAATTCGATCTTTTGGAGATTCCTCCTGAATGATTTCCTTTTGTCAGCTGAAGTTCTCCAGGTGAAGACGTTATAGAGGGAGTATCTCCTTCCAGGAAGTGGTTTGTCCTCGCAATTGTTCACGTAATAAAAAGCTCGCATTATTTCAATATTCATTTCGCGGCTCCACTTGATACGTGAGTTGCGAGCTCCCCTGCGGGCAGTCCTCCTCACGGTGGGCGAGCCAGCAGGTGGAGTGGCATTTCGATCTTCTGCCATGATATCGGCTTCCACTTCTCGTTGCTGGCTTGATATTTTCTCCATTTTCATGGGTTTGCCACCATTTACCCTTGGTGGCCCAGGTAACTCGGGCCGTGGGGACGTCACCCCCCATGTGGCGTAGCAGAAACCAAACCACACCCGAGCGGTTTTATTATTATTATTATATTATATATATATTATATATTATTATTATTCTTCAACATCGGTCTCCCGTTCTCAGCATGAGCTGGTAATACTTCTATGAACCAGTGAAAAAACATTTCAGTTCCTCCCACTAGTTCAGGAATTTCCGCACGATGTGACAGGTTTGCAAAGCTACAGCCTGCTGTGCATATCCCGCGATCCTCTGGGATATTTCGATCTTTTGAAGATTTCTCTTGAATGATTTTGACATAACTCCCTCAGCCGAAATCACCAACGGCACAATAGTGACTTTCGACAATTGCCACATATTCTTCAGTTCTATTGCTAAGTTCTCGTACTTCGTTATTTTTTCCGACTCCGTTCTTCCGATGTTATGAGTCAATGGTACTGCCACATCAATTATCACCCCATACTTCTGATCCTTCTCAATGAATACAAGGTCCGGTCTATTGTAGTCCACTGATCTATCTGTTGTTATAGGTCTGTCCCAATAAAGAACCGCTGTGTCCGTTTCCAACACTGCTGCAGGTTGATACTTATAGTATGGCGGACAAGTATCCAAAAAACCATGTCTAAGAGCTGCTGGTGAACAATTTTTGCCACTTGGTTGTGTCGGCCCAGATATGCGTTGTCGGCAAGAACTCGACATCCTGCTATTATATGTTCGATAGACTCGCCAACTGCGCTATTATTATTATCATTATTATTATTCATCGGTCTCCCGTTCTCAGCTTATTATTATTATTATTATTATTATTTACAACACGCAATAAGTGGGAGTATTGGAATTATTATGTATTTCGTGTTAGTATTCGATGTTCGGAATATATTTTGATGTATGTCAAGAACAATTTATGTAGTTGTCAATAATAAAGAAACGTTAAACGTGCTAAGTTTTTCCCGAGTGATAAATACCAATCTTTATCACGAATTTGTACAATTGAAACACATACAAGCGAAAAGGAAACACCTAGACATCAAATTCAGAGAAATGTACTGGTTACTAGGAAGAAAATCAAAATCATCCTTGAAAAATAAGGTTTTACTCTATAAAGTAATGCTGAAACCAATCTGGACACATGGCCTGCAACTTTGGGGGCGAAAAATCATCCAGAGTGAATATAATACAGAGATTTCAGTCAAAAACATCGCGCTCTATAGTTAATGCTCCCTGGTACGTAACCAACAAAACCCTGCATGAAGATCTCCGAGTACCTTACATCAGCGAAGAAATCAGTACTGTCGCCACAAACTACCAAAATAGAACAACTGGCCACACCAACGACCATATAGAAAACCTCTACAGGGATGGATCATCCAACAGAAGATTGAAAAAATCCTGGCCTGAAGATCTCCTAATACATCACTGAGCAGAAGTGTTGTTGCCAGTGGGTACCACACTTTCATGTCCATTATTTTTCATTTATTTTTACTCAATACTCTGTAAGAAGTAGATTGTAAAATGGCATTAAACGTGATAAGGAAAAAAAAATTTTAGATACATTCAACGGGTTCAATGAAAACTTTAAGTTCACGATGGAAATAGAAAAGGATAACAGCCTACCCTTTTTAGACACTCGAGTAATTAGAGATGAAAATAATAAAATTATCCAGGACTGGTACATAAATTTCCATTCCCAGCACCCATATAATCAGAAAATAAATATAATAAAAGAATTAAAAAATAGGATGTAATATATCTCTGATGGAACTTTACTGAAGAAGAATTCACGGAGTTTGTTTTAAATTTTTCTTAATAACGGGAACTCAAAACATATCCTGAACAGATTGATACACAATAGAGAATCAGCATCGATACCACCCGAAAAACAAACAGTTTTAAGTTCAGGAAGATCTCACGAGAATCTTAGGTGAATTTGAGGATATTAAACTTGCCAGGTACAAAGGTGGGAGACCTTTTTTCGAGAACAAAAGATAAGACACCAATAGAGGATTACACAACTCTCTTTATAACTCCATTCAGTTCACTTTCGAAGTAGAGAATGAAAACAAATGTCTAAATTTTTCGGATATTCAAGTCACAAGAGTGAATGAACACCTTGAATTTGGTATATATAGAAGATGTCTGCATTTCAAACCCTGGTACATGGGCTGATTTCGATCCCATTGGCGAAAACCAGCTTTGAAAATGAAGTCCTTAAATTACTTGCCAAAAACAGCGGCTACTCTTCTAACATAATAGACAAATCAATTTTCAAAAAACTACAGAGGAAATTACTAACTTTAGATTATCCACTCCAACTCGAGGATGAAATCAGGAAATTCATGTTCATCAATTACATCCCATCTCTCGGTGAACAAATTTGCGAGAGAATTAGAAAAAAAAATGAGATTTATGTTATACAAGCAGGCCCTCCCAGCTTCGCCCGGGTAGAAATTTGTTTCACGCGGCGGTTTCATCTTTAACACTTCAACCTGCCATATCTTTTGATGTACTCGTTGTAATTGTAAGATGTGAAGGGCAATTTCGTTCTAAATTAAATACTGGAGATAAATAACGTATTAGGATGGATGAGAATCAATACCCAATTCATAAAACACACTCCCCAAATAGTGCATAATTTTGGAAAACTTCTGATTACCATAAACAGGTAATAGTTAGTCAATCTTGAGAGATAGATATATGCTATCGCGGACTTTTTTGTAGAACTATTTAAGAGGTACATTTCCGTCATACACTGTATCCACGTAAGTCTTACGGTTTTTGCAGCGCACGTGAAAATAGCTGATTATGGCTGATTTTTTTGTAATTATTGGAGTTATAGTAGGTATCCTTATTTTTTTCGGGTAAAAAGTATAGCCTATATCACTCAGGGATAATGTAGCTTTCTAATGGTGAAAGAATTTCTGAAATCGGTCCAGTAGTTTTTGAGCCTATTCGTATCAAACAAACAAAAATACAAATTTTTCCTCTTTATAATATTAGTATAGATATAGATGTACCAATAAGAACGTGAGATCACTATTTTTTAATAGCAAGGATCGACTGAATATCTCATAGTCGAGTGGTGTATATAAGCTGCTATGTGATGAGTGCCCTGCATTTTACATAGGTCAGACAGGCCAGTTTGTGTGAGTTAGAATTGAGGAACATAAAAGATCTATTCTGCAAAATAAATCCACAACTGGTTTCTCTGAAAACTGCATTACTCATAACAACTTCATAGACTTCAATAATACAAAAAATTTTACATAAAGGTAAACGTTTGGATCTCTTAGAATCCCTGGAGATATCTTCAGCCCAAAAATAAAATCTCCCTATTGTAAACGATCAACTAGATTTCTGCCTATCTTCGATTCTCTCATGTGTTACCTAATAATTATGTGAATGAGTACTTTCTGTATTGATGTATTCAGTTTTGAAAATGGGATGAAACCCCGAAAAGCTTCTGATAAATATGGAGCCTTAGAGGATTATAATAGATGTGAAGAGACTCTGTCTTGAATTTATGATACTACAATCAGAACCTGATTCCCCTTAAACTTGTATAGCTGAACTCTGGGTTTCCAAGGGGATTCCAACAAAACCTGCGGGTATCATATCATATACCCTTATAATGCATACCTCAGCAATGGAGATGAATTACCTATGTGCATTATCCAAATAATACTAATAACAATAATCTCAGAACAAAAGTTTAAATTCTACATACCTATAAATTTAAACAAATATTTGCAAAATCCCTTCTCATATTTGTATAGTTCATTATATTCCGATAATCTTTCAAATAAGAAAGTTAAATGTTTCAAAACATCATTTCTACTTCCAATATTCAATACAGCATATCCAAATTGTATGTGTTTCAATCTATAGTCCTCCAAATTTGTTATTTCATCCTTGATTTGATGATTTATTTCTTTGATATAGACTGTTATATCAGCGGAAAATACATTAAGAATTTTCCTATGGTGTTGAGAATGGAATTTGAGACCACTTGTTTGCTCTAATTCTTTAACACTATCTTGTATTGATTCTAAAATTTAAAAAATCACAGAAATTTCACTTGAAAATACTACTCTAAAAGTAGTGAAGAACAGAAAAGGCACATTACCCCATGTTAATTGATTATTTTTCACTTTTTCATTAAAGCAGTTCTTCAAATTCTCTTTGAATTGACGCGTCTTCACCATAACTTCATTTTCATAAAGCTCTATAATTTCTGAAATCTCATCCTTTTCATAATATTTCCCTAAATAATCTGAGAATAAAGTTTTGTTGTCTGAATCTACATGATTATGTGGCTCCTTCTTCATACATAATTTGTGAAGTAACATCTGGAAAGATGCAATTAATTCCATATTTTGTAATGAATGCCCTAATGCTTTCAGGAAAGGAACTATATTTCTTATTATTATTCGAATTTATTACTTCAATTTATATGAATATCAAATAATTGACATACTAAGTAAACATTCCAAGAAGAGAAATTTCCGATTTCTTTCAAATTTCGTCCTAGAACTGAAGAAATTTTATCTGTTGCATCCGGAATCAGTAATGGACTAACATCATCTTTATTATCCCCTCTGTATGTACTATTCGCCAAGAGAATATCGAAAATTGATTGTTCAGTCATTTTACTTGAATTTCTTACAAAAACATTAAGCGCGTTCGGCAATGACATCTGACTGGTCGGATTGATCTGAACATAGATGCATAGAACACCTGGACTGCGTTCAGAATCAACGTCGGACGTCGTCCAGTGTGCACCCAGGCCGTTCGTAATCGTCACCGGGTAAATGTTATCCCCGTTCGGAATCACTTGGGGCGTTCGTCGGGATGCACAACCTCGCAACCAAGAAAATAGATGGGTAAGAATTACTCGTCAAGCGCAGTGTTGTTATTTGAACATTTTGAACATGTGTTTTTAAATGTAGAAAGCTTGCACTTGTTACTTTTATTCGTATGTGATATTCCTAGTGTTTAGTTTGTTTTTGTTCAGTTTATTGTTAATTTTATTCTTCTATTCATTATGAGTTGTATTTCGAGTTTAAGTTATGAAATGTTGAAAGACAGTTTAGGAAGAATGATCATCTATGAAAGAAATAAATTATACTGTAGTATATTCTATATTGAATAGTGTATCTCATGTGGGTTGTTGATATGAACACCAGAGGGCGTCGGTCCTAGTACCGAATGATGTGTTCTATGAATTATGTATTATGTTCTGTGGGGGAAAAAAGAGAGGTTAGGAGATTATGTTAAGAGTTGAAGAAGAGAGGTATCCTGATTAGTGTGTTACGAGATTATTTTTGAATATTAGAAAGATAAAATAGAACTGGAGTTTTATTTTGAACACGCCCGATTATCACTACAGTCTTCAGAAGTGGGATAGACAAAAATCGTTAGGATTGATAAGATTTGTGCAGATTACGAAAATAACCCTACTTCAAGCACGTTCTACACAACCATGGCGAACGAGGGAAACCATCAAGAAAATTATGATGCTGGCGAGTTTGAACGGTTCCATCAACAGAATCAAAGGTTAGTGACCGAAGAATCTCATTCAAAAGAGCCAAGAACCTCATCTGATGAGACAGTCATAGGTGTAATGCTGAGTTCCATGAATCAAATGTTGCTACAAAACGCTCAGGTATTACAACTATTAGCCAACAATTCGACCAACAGTAATAATGCACCTAAGGAGACGTACCATGTGTTTCCTGATTTTTCCAAAACCATACAAAGTTTCAGTGGTCAGAATTTAGATTCAAGTCAATTGTGGTTGGATTCTATCGAAACGTCTGCTGTCCTACATCACTGGCCAGATTCATTTAAATTAGAAATAGCGAGAACCAAATTGGTTGGTGCTGCCAAATATTGGTATGAAGCCAACTACAGAAACTTGGTGAGGTGGATTGACTTCAAACAAGCATTCACTAGAACTTTCGTCATCCAGAAGAGTATAACGTCGTTATGGAAAGCTATGACAAACCGAATTCAAGGCACTAGAGAAGATTTAAGCATTTATTTCCACGAGAAGGCCAGATTGTGTCAAGATTTGAATTTGTCCTTCAATGAAATGAAAGAACAAATTATTATTGGTTTACTTTCCAGAGAGTTAGCCACCATGTTAATGGCTAAACCACATAATGATGTAGACGAGCTGTATCATGATTTGATGAACTACAATCGAATCATTGTGATTGAAAGACGAAACACACATACAAGCACAACGACAAGGTTCAAACCAATCCCAAGAGATGATGACAAAGGTGAGGTTAAGGAAGAATTAACCATACCTCCACAGACGTCCACGAGTATGACAGCCCAAACCCATAGAAAAGGTTCGATGCGTTGCTTCAACTGTTCAGAAGAAGGTCATTATGCTTCATCTTGTCCGAAACCAAAGAGGGAGAGAGGATCCTGTTTTCTGTGTGGCTCAACACAACATAAGCAGTTTTCCTGTCCGAAGAAGAAGACTTATGGAAACCCAGACCAATCGACCAATCTAGTGGATCAACAGGAGGTGATACCATCCTATCAGGTGGTCATGCAGGTAGCGTTAGGGGGTGAGGTTGTTGAGATAAGCGCTGTTTTGGATACGGGTAGTCCGATTTCGTTAATAAGAGAATCTTTGATCCATGAACAATATATTGACAGAGATAGCAATTTTCAGAATTATCAAGGCATTAATAATTCGGTATTGAATATTGTGGGTAGATTTGGAACAGATGTTTTTATCAGCAATTTGAATTTATCTTGTGATTTCCATGTTGTTAGCGACAATACCATGAGGTATGCATGTTTATTGGGTAGGGATTTCATTACACAGAACTCTTTGAATGTGACGTTTGGCGAAGGAGTTCAGATTTCAAGAAAATATGTTTGCGAGGAGGAGGAACATAATGATATATTTTTGATTGATCCTTCAGTAACTGATGAAATAGATTTAGAAATCAATGCTAATGTTGACCAACAATTTAAGAATGAGTTGTTTGATACTTTTGAAAAGAAATACTTAAATGCTACAAGACCTGAAACCCCGGAGATTGAATTCGAAATGAGGATTCAACTGACACCCAATTTTACTCCTTTCTTTTATAGGCCCAGAAGGTTATCCATATTTGAAAAAACGGAAACTGAGAAAATAATTAGAGATTTGTTAGAGAAAAACATCATAAGAGAAAGTAGCTCTGATATATCGTCACCTATTGTTTTGGTCCATAAACGTTCGAGTGGAGAAACCAAACCGATCTCATTACGCATGTGTGTTGATTTTAGAAAATTGAACGAATTCACTGTTCGTGATAATTTTCCTATGCCATTGATTGACGAACAAATCGAACTTTTGCAAAATAAGTCGGTATTTTCCAAATTGGATCTTAAAGATGCTTTTCACCATATTAGTGTCCATCCAGATTCTGTAAAATATACTTCTTTTGTAACCCCATTTGGTCAATACGAGTATTTAAAAATGCCATTCGGGTTGCGAAATAGCCCAGTGACTTGGAACCGATATGTAAACAAGGTTTTCAAAAAGTTAATACAAGAACGGAAAATAAGTTTAGTTATTGACGATATTTGTGTGGCAACAGAAACAGTTGAAGAGAACCTTAATATTCTGTCACAAGTTTTCAGCTTATGTGCGAGAAACCATTTGCAATTGCGATTAGACAAATGTTCTTTTCTAAAAGATGATGTTCAATTTTTGGGTTATGAGGTCGATAAGGAGGGTGTCAGACCAGCAGGCTATAATTTGGATGCTGTTCGAAAATTTCCGTTACCCAGGAATTTTAAAGATATTCGGAGTTTTTTAGGTCTAACTTCTTACTTCCGTAGGTTCATTCAAAATTATGCCTTAACAGCAAAACCGTTATATGACCTTTTAAAAAAATCTGTTAACTTCAAATTTGGCGAAGAAGAATTAAATTCTTTTAGTTGTCTCAAGTTACACAAATGCCGTATGAAGGAATTATTGCACCCTCAAGAATGAAACCTTGGGTGATTACTTCGTAGATTATTATTATATGTCTTTAGGTTATGAATTATGAACCTTATGTTTTTGTTATGAATGATTGTAAATTTTATGTCTTTAGATTATGAACCCTTATGTATTACTGTGAAGATTATGTAATGACCTTATGCTTATGTTATGAACAATTATGGATTTTATGTGTTATTATGGAACTTATGTAATGTCTTTCTTGCACTTCATGATTGAGGGCAATCATTGTTGTCAGGATAGGCCGAGCTGTAGTATATTCTATATTGAATAGTGTATCTCATGTGGGTTGTTGATATGAACACCAGAGGGCGTCGGTCCTAGTACCGAATGATGTGTTCTATGAATTATGTATTATGTTCTGTGGGGGAAAAAAGAGAGGTTAGGAGATTATGTTAAGAGTTGAAGAAGAGAGGTATCCTGATTAGTGTGTTACGAGATTATTTTTGAATATTAGAAAGATAAAATAGAACTGGAGTTTTATTTTGAACACGCCCGATTATCACTACAATACCATAGAAATAATCAAGGTAATAAAACCAACATCAGCTGATAGTTTATTCATTATTATTTATCGCTACTTAGTTCGTCATCAAACACTTCATTTAAATAATTGTTCAGTGAAGAGAAAATTAATGAAAGAATGTTATTATTCATTTCGCTAGAACTGCATCCACTTTCCATTTTGCAAATATAAAAAAATTCAAATATAACTCGTTATCACAAGATGAAACAGATCCAATCGCGAAAACAATCAAAAACGATATAAGCTAAGCGGTACAGAACACGGCAAAACACATTTATTTTTAGGTTATAAATGGAAAGAGAGGAAAGATTTTACCCGAAGTCGTTCTGAAACGTTCGACAACCAAGTGCGTCCTACGTTCGACGCACACTCTTTACCGGACGTTGATTCTGAACGCAGCCCTGGTGTAACAACTCCCTACTAAAAATCAGGATACATAAAAGGCAAATAAACACAAGAGTTACAGAATGACGATGTAAGGCCAAACTTGACCTGCGCGCTGGCAGATTTCTCATCGCATTGCCAACATCCAACATCTGATTTTGACACTTCGACCACTCTGACCATACGTTTATTTGTGTATTATGTCGTCGGTCAGAAAAACTAAACATTTCAGATTCTGGGATACCACGCGAAATCAATTTCTCATCGTTTACTAAAATACAGTGGCGGCTTGTCCTATGAGGCAGGTGAGGCAGTGCCTCACCAATAAACGTCGAAAATTACACGTATAAATATCATATATTTATTAATTATTTATTCAATCAATTAAAATTGTTTTCATTATCTTCTTCCATACGCATTTATATCGAAATTTCCCTTCATTATATAGCCATAAAATGCGTCTCCGGTTGGGTCTAAGTTTCCGTATCTCACGATTTCTAGGTAAACGGCAGAGGCACGCCTCACACCATAGATTAAAGAATTATATAGATTCGACACCCCCCCTCTAATAGGCGGAAAATGGTTGAGCGCTATTTCGCGGCGGATGCGAACAGAACTTTAGCAGTATATAAATAGAGATATAGAAATCTACTTTATCGATGAATGGCGCGAAAATTTGAATTGGCCTTTAGGTTCTTGGTGGTAAAAAAATATCTTGAAGTTGGAAGAAATTCATTTTCAATGTAATTAACAAACTCCAATTTTGTTGAAGTTGTCTAAATTACATTGAGAATGAATGTCTAATAGTATAGGTGGAATTTTGAATAGTAAAGAAAATTGCTGTTAATAATATAATTATTTATTCATACATAATGTTACAATCGAATGCAAAATTATGATTTTCACCTATATATGTAAGTTGTATACATATCAATTTAATTCTACATTTCTGATTATCAACATATTGTAGCGTCTCCTGAAGAAAGCTTAAATAAAGCCGAAAGCTTGAGAAACAAGGAAAAGAGTGTTTCTTTTATAACCGACTGCTAAGCCAAATGAAGTCAACTAATTATGTATATATATAAATATTTGAAATGAATATCTGACACATATAATTTACTTCAGTAGGAACATTCTGAGAACAAACAGTCTCGTCTTAGAAGCCCTAGAGGAATCAATACTCAGATTATAATACTTTTGTAATGAGGACTTTACAACAAGGCACTATATAAATTAGAAGACGAACATGAATACCCTTAAAAAATAATATATGATGTTGACAGATGATATCCTACAAGACTTCTATACTGATCAGAGGCACCTAGTGTACAAAATAAATTCCAAATTAAAAATCTGCTCCTCGTTCATGAAAATTTGAATTGTTCAATGATTGTAACTTACATATCAGTCATATTTCTTTCTGTAAAAGTAAAAAAACTTATAATTTCATGTGATACATACAGATGTTAAGCATCTAGGTGTCATTGTTGATAAATAAATAAATAAATAAATTGATGAGCCTAATTTCTTACAAAATATTTCGAGATCATCTCTCTATCTACGTTTCCTTCTTGAATCGAAAGAATTTTTGGCCTGAACCTATCTATCAAGTGTTTGTCTGGATTACTTGAGAGAAATTTGAAAAATTTTGAATCGCCTTAATTAGCAATTTTATTTTTTACCACCAAAACAAAGAACACCTAACAATTGTTTCACACATCACTTCGTCAAGGTTGTGTGTTGGGCATTCAATAATTTTAAAATTGAAATTTGTTCAAAGGATTTTTTGAAGTAATTTTGAAATATTTTTTTCGCAAATTCTAGGGATTAAATAAAACAAATAATTCAATGAATGAGTGAATAGGAAAGAAGTGCATTTGCCTGGTTTGATTAAATGCCCAAACTCATACTCTCTACTCATTATTACTGAGCAGGTTATTCCTACAAGATTCACAGTCCTTAATGAATTTATTTTTTAGAAGAATCTTGCAAATTGCACCACTCATATAAACGAGAGTGCATCTTCCAAGTTTACTTCTTTTATAAAGTGCTACGCTTGGAGGAATAACCGCACATATTTCATCAACAGTTAATGGGGCACTAACTGATGATGGAATGTTCCGTGTAAGAAAAGATTTAAGATTATCCAAACACTCTGTGGACAAATCCTCCTGACAATTTGAGCCAGCAGAGTGTACAGATAAGAAATTATTGATTAGTAAAGTTTTGAATGACATAGTAAAGGGTGCAACATCTGAATTGGTGTTCCTTACCCCATGAGATCGGATGTAGCCAAAAAAATTTTCCAGACAATCTTGATTAAAAGCCCTTGACAAAATGTAGCTAAAACCCTTTCTGTTCAGAAGTTTTGGTCGTAAATAGAGAAATGCTCTCAAACTTTGCAACATGTTCTTTACACTGGGTACAACAACAAAACTTTTCTTTGAGGGACAGTAAAAAGTCATGCTATTCAAGACTTCTATAGCATGCTGCCAGAAACTATCATGATTTGAATTACTGTTTACTTCCCTCTTCAAAAGGTTTTGCTGTTGGCCCATATGCTACGTTAACATTCAAGGAATCAAACAATTTATCCAGAAATAGTATTAAGTCTGCCGTGTCTGCAGCTTCTGGGTATAGCTTGAAGTCGCTGTTTATATCTGAAATAAAAAATATATGTATTACTATCACTTTCTTTTTTCAGAAAGAAAAAACTTAGTTGGATCATCTTTTTCATATGACTTCATAACTACCAGAAACAACCTATTGTTGGAATAATATTACAAACCTTTTAGTTCTTCCTCCTCTGTAACCTGCATCGCATCAGAACATGTTGGCTCATCAAAATAAACAGAAGTATAACTTATGTTCTCCTCAACATTAATCAGCTCCAGAATATGTTGGTTGATCTAACGAAACATAATCATCTTTTAAAATAAACAATGCAATTGATGAATTTCAAAGAACTGCATATTGTTTTTGTAAAACTTACCAGGAACATTTATAGTAGGGAACGCATCAACTGTAAGACCCCTTCTGAATTCTGGCAAACTATGGGCCTCAGAAAAATGTGCATGGCAGACATAATACCTGCTGTAAATCTGATCATTGTTAAATTTTGCCAATTCAGAGGTTTAATAATTTCTATCCATCTTTTGAACAAAATTGGATTGCTCTTCGGTAAACGATGTTTCGTCGTTCGTTGTTGCACCCAGGTACACAGCATTTCCTTATTCTCGACGGCATTTTTCACTATATTATTGTAGTTGACTAACTCAAAATTATTAAAAATTGCACGTGTTACAAGAGCAATGTTGCTTCTTAAGCAAAAACCTCAAACGCTGAAATCAGTGAAATCAAAACAACGAAAGAAACGACATATACAGCGCCGTCTACAGGCGGCTGAACTTATTAAAAGCGTATGCAGCGCTCCTGGTGTATGCCCACATAAATAAAACTCGTTGAATGGTGGGGGAAAGGAAGTGCCAGGACATAGATGCATAGAAATACCTGGTGTTGGCACTGATTAGATTTTGTTTAAGACTTTCTTGTCGATCGAAAACGTGATATTTTGTGCAGCTTTTCATTTCTCCCGAGAGGTATCGCGTTTTTTGTCGTTGCCGCAGTAGCGCCACGACCGATAAATATTGCGGATTTATTCCGGAACTAGTCCAAAATCTGAAATCTAGGATGCCGTTTTGATCTACAAATTTTGGTCACGATTTTTAGTAGGGAGTCGTTACACCAGGTGTTCTATGCATCTATGCCAGGACCCTGCTTCAGCATACATTAATTCCACAGTCGGTGCGAAAATCTCGACCAATAAGGATACAGTGCTGTCAGTGCTCTATTCCGTTTTATTTCTATCTACGTCAGACGTCAGCTTAGTGGACGTGCGGTGGAAATGCGAATGTCTAATGTAGTATAACCTATTTTTTTCTATGACAGCGTGATTGAAGTTTATAAGACTGATTATTGCAATCAAAGATATTCTACAACGATGGGCCTTTCAGCTGAAGCAGTTGATCTGCTACTTGACCTGAAATAAAAAACAATTATCCTCTTCTCTTTCATCCATATACTGATGAAACAAAATTTATCCAAATGGTTGTTATTGTTAACACAACATTCGAAGTATCCAATACACTTACAAATGCTTAGATGATGAAGAAATCCTAGAAGGAACAGCTTCAGTCTTCAAAATTTTTTCCTGATATAAAGATGAGTCTTCATCCGAAAAATGATCACAGCAAACGTAAAACCACTTTGAAGATATAAGGGTTTTTAGTTTTTATTGAAGTATTTTAAATAGATCTTTTTTATATAAAATAATGAAAGTCCAAATCGTGTATTTGACAGAGTTTATTCAATCAGAAATCAATTATTTTTCAAAACTACTTTGATAAATTGGATTCATGTTGACATAGAAAATTATTCAATGTCGAAAAGACTTCTGGCTTCAACACCTTCCCTCATTGAATTATTCTTGTCAACCCCATTGCATTATTCAATATTTCCAGTCTGGGTTTGAATAAAGGTTTTGTCATTATATCTGCCAGCTGGTTTTCTGAAGACACCTTCTTCACCTCAATTATATTGTCGAGCACCAGCTCACGGACAAAAAAATGTCGAATATGGATGTGCTTCGTACGACGGTGATATTCTGGGTTCTGTGACAACTTGATTGCAGCTTCGTTATCTAGCATCAATGTTGGCACGGATCTCACATCGATAATTTCTTCGAATAGACGCTTGAGCCAAACAATTTCTTTAGCGGCTTCACTAGCAGCAACTATTTCTGCTTCTGTGGTAGAAATTGCTACTGAAGTTTGTCGTTGGCTGTACCAGGATATAGCTCCATCTGCATACAAGCATAACACACCTGTAGTTGATCGACCTGTAGCATTATCACCACCATGATCTGCGTCACTGTAGGTCTTCAACTGACCTGTGGTTCCTGCTTTATAGCTTATTCCAAGCTCAACTGTTCCTTTCAAGTAGCGGAATATCCTTTTCACTTTCGAACAGTCAGAATTGGAGGGATTTTCGAGTTTCCTTGAAACTACACTAACTGCAAAAGCAATGTCTGGTCTTGTACCAGTCATCAGGTACATTAAAGCACCGACTGCTTCTCTATAAGGAAAAGTGCAGTTCAATTCATCTTCATCTTCCTTCCCTAATTGAATGCCTTCTTTAACAATTGGCGTTGACACAGGCTTACAATCTTGCATACCAAATCGCTCCAGTATCTTCTTAGTGTAAGCTGACTGATTTATTTGAACAAGTCCAACCTCCTTCCTTATTTCTATACCAAGAAAGTAAGATGCTGGTTTTGTTGTTATCTTGAATTCTGTCTGTAAACTGAGTAAGAATTTATCTTTCATCATTTCACAGGTAGAAGCTAATAACCCATCATCAACATAAAGTGCTAGTAGCAGCATGTTCTCTCCATTTTTCTTTATGAATAGGCAAGGATCTGCATCAGATCTTCTAAAGTTTAGTTTTTGAATGAAATCAGTGAATCTCTGATTCCAACACCTTGGTGCCTGTTTTAAACCATAAAGACTGCGTCGAAGTTTACATACTCTGTTGCTACCATCTTCGTAACCTTGAGGTTGCTTCATGTAGACCTCTTCACTAAGTTCACCATATAGAAAAGCTGTACACACATCGAATTGAGTCAGAGACATATTTTTGGTAGCAGCAATACTCAACAATGACCTTATAGTCCCACCCTTGGCCACTGGGCTATATGTTTGGTCATAATCTTCACCTCTTCTTTGTGAATAACCTTTTATTACCAAACGTGCTTTGTACTTGTCAATGCTTCCATCTGGATTTGTCTTGAGCTTGAAGACCCACTTGCAAGGTATTGCCTTCTTTCCTGCAGGTAAATTTTTCATTTCCCAGGTACAATTTTCTTGAAGTGATTTTATCTCTTTCTCCATAGCCAAAATCCAGTTTTCTCTTTCATTGCAAGATATTGCCTCTTTGTAGGATAATGGTTCTTGAGGATCATTGATTTCAGCTGCAACTGCCATGACATAATTTTCGAAATGTTTAGGCAGTTTCGTTTCTCTTCTATGTCTCAGATGTCTTCTTAATTCGATGTTGTCTTCTCTAATCCCATCGAAGTTGATTTCTTCAGTTTCTTGTTCGTCTTCTAGAGCATTTTGCCTGGTTTCTATAACTTCTTCTTGTGTGCTTCTCATTTCATCTGGATTTTCATGGATATCTTCTATCATTTCTTCTTCAGATTGATCCTCAAATGCAGCGTTCTTCAGGGAATCTTTATTTTGAATGAATTCGAGAACATTTTCTTGTTGAAGTGAAGAAAGATTCTCTTCCATTTTCTCGTTCACTACCTGTAAAGATTCACACTCATCAAAAATTACGTCTCTGGATCTGAAAAATCTCCTTTTTTCGAATGACCAAATTCTGTATCCATCGTCGTTATCATAACCCATGAGAACACCTTTGACAGCTTTCTTGTCCATTTTCTTCCGATTTTTCTTTGGAACATGCGCATAGCAAATGCTACCAATTATTCTCAGATGCTTTAGATTTGGCTTCTTCTTGTTCCATACCTCAAAAGGTGATTGATTATCGATCCCTGAATTGCTTGTTCGGTTTAAAATGTATGTTGCAGTATTCACCATTTCTGCCCAAAAAGTCTGATCGAATAATCCTTCTCTTGCATGCATCAAAGCTCTTGCCGTCTCTACAACTGTCCTGTTCTCTCTCTCAGCACAACCGTTCTGTTGAGGCGTGTATGGCATAATTAGTCTCTGCCTGATTCCGTGATGGCTTAGAATTTTTCGCACTTGCTCATTGTCGAATTCACTGCCATTATCTGACAATATCTCTCTTATGCCATATCCAGCAGCTTTGATTTCCGCAATTACAGTCTTCATCTTATCAACAACTTCAGATTTGTGCCTGATGAAATAGACGAAACGGTATCTGCAATAGTCATCTTTGAAGAGCACATAGTAGCGGTAACCAGATTTTGACTTGCTCTCGAAAGGTCCACAAACATCGGAATGGATCAGTAAACCAGGTGAGCTGGCTCGTTCCCTTGTACCAAACTTGAGTACATGAGCTTTTCCATACACGCAACCTTCGCAAACTTCACTATCCAGGTTGACCTCTATGCCTAGTTCTCTCTTCAATACCGTTCTCACATGTCTTTTGTTCTGATGGCCAAATCTTTCGTGGTAAAGCTGTAACACATTTCTTTTATCAATAAAATTGATTTCATTTGGAGTGTTCGCTCTTAGGGCTTTCATATTAAGTTTATATAAGCCCCCTGAGAGACTTCTCGATCCCACAATCAATTTTTCTCCTGATAATTCGAAATGACATTCTTCAGCCTTGGAAACAAATTCACTGTCAGGGTATTTATCGTGAGCAGACAATGTTGAAAACAAATTTTTTCTTATACTTGGGACATACCATACTTGAGATAGAGAAAATTCGAACTTTTCTCCATTCACCAAAGATTGTACACGAATTTTACCATATCCAATCGCTGGTACGGAATCCCCATTTGCTGTTCTAACGTGGTGATTTTGATCAAATGGTTCAAAATGTTCAAAAAACTCACTTTGGTTGGTGATGTGGTTTGTTGCCCCATTATCAACATACCAATTGTCATTATCATTGTCGCAAAACAACACATCACTGGAGACTGTTAGCAAAGAAACGTTTTTTGTTTTCACTCCATTGTTCTTTTTATACTTCTCAGGTTTTGGAGGCTTACCATCTGCCTTCCATTTTGAACAATCTCTCACTTTATGCCCTTTCAGTTTGCAGTAGTTGCAGATGAAGTTATTTCTTTTATATGCTGTAGTATGAAGAACCTCTTGTCTACTTTCAGACTTCGTTGTTAGTGCTTTCTCGTATGCACATAACTGGCTTGTCAAATTGTCCACATTTTTGTCTTTATCTGACATTAAACTCCAGCTAGACTTGAATGAGAAATACTCTACAGGCAATGTCTCTAAAATCTTACAAATGAGAAGAATTTCAGGTAACTCACAATTACATGTCCTTCCATTTGATATTTTATCTTTGGAAATTTCTTTTTGCAAACTGTTCCACAAATTCTTCAGCTTCGAAGTATGCATTGCGATATCATCTTCTGCTTGTTTAACGTAACTGAAAAATTGCATACAAACATCATATGTCTTTTTCTCGACATTTCCATCAAAAAGTCTGTGCAATTCCAGCCAAACATCTCTTGCAGTCGAAAAACACATGACCTTTTCCAAAGTTTCTTGAGTCATATTGACCGTCAAAAGTAAAAGAGCACTGCTATCAGCTTGATTGAATTCCATAAAATTTTTGTCATAATTGGATTTCTCTTCTTGCGTTGTATTCTCTTCTAAGGGTTTAGGAGCTTGAAGTTTACCCTCTAAAACTTCTAATCCTCCTCTCACTGACCTCAGTAAAATACATACTTTGTACTTCCAAGTTGACCAATTTTCTTTCCCCTCCAGTAAGCCTATCTGTACTTTGCTGGCATCCATTTACTGCACCAAAATACTTCCTGCTTCTTTTTTCTTTCTTGAAGGAAAAGAACCTCTCTGTCACAAATAATCTTGTCTGGAACTTCTTCTTTATTATTTTATATCTCCAGATGTAGACTTCTGTTTTCTAATCTATAAACCACGCTCTGCTACCATATTGAAGTATTTTAAATAGATCTTTTTTATATAAAATAATGAAAGTCCAAATCGTGTATTTGACAGAGTTTATTCAATCAGAAATCAATTATTTTTCAAAACTACTTTGATAAATTGGATTCATGTTGACATAGAAAATTATTCAATGTCGAAAAGACTTCTGGCTTCAACAGTTTTGAATTATCAGTCCATTATTTTCTTCTTATATTATCCCCAGGCATTCTAGCAAAAAGAATTATGTTGAAATTCTAATGAAGAAAATAAATATTCCATGCGACGCCTATGGAGAGAACAGTTGTTTTTGGTTTGTTATTTGTTTACTTACGGATGCAAGGATTTCCCACTGCCTTCACTGCTGATTTTTCTGTAAGCCACACAGCGATTTACCATTTTTCTCCTATTTCAATCGAAAATGTAATTGTACAATACAGTTTCCAACAAGTTTGTTTCACTTAAGAATGTAAACAGATTGCGGCCATGTTGAAATCTGTCGATTAATGATACGTCGTTGTCAATTTTATATCACCAATTTCCTTTTCTTAACTTCGTCCTCTCAATTTTCGTTGTACTTGAAAGAAATGATTGTCATAACATTCGTTACTAGATACAATAACAATTATAGTTATCATAATTTATTCCATAGCTAATAAGTTTATGAATTCTTAGTTGAACTTCCAGTTATTAAATTTCGTATTTCTCTTTGAACCTAAGGAGACTCCAGACATTTCCGTAGATTTGACAACGATGCTATTATGAATTCGGAATTGTACGGACTCATTCGGATTACTTCGTTCCACATGATATTTCTCACCAATGGGAGTGTGTGGGTTAATGTTTACATTTTGACCAAAATAAACAATATATAGCTATCTTATTATGAGGACGTTTTCTCTCTCACTATGCTCCATCTTGTTGTAGAATATCTTTGATTGCAATATTTTTGGAGGTAGTACTTCGATATTCGAAGACTGTCGAATGACCTTTATTTGATTATAGATATTTTTTATATGGAATGCAGAAGAAACAAGCGCTTTTCGAGAATTCCTGAAATAACAATAATTGTTCTTGGAATCTAGGATCAGAAATAAATATGATGCATATGGATTTGTTCATACATTTAAAACCATCAGATATGTTTCAATATCCGGTAATTATTTAGAACTAAAAGAACCGTTTTTGAGACGTGAAAAAATTAGATTTTGTTTTTCATATTGAATAGCTTTTCCAACATATACAATGATGTTTGTTTATAAGGGACCCACTAAAACGGTTCGCAATAAAAGGCAATAATAAGATCTATCTACAGTATAATCCACTTATAATGAACTCGCATGTAATGAACCAATTTCCAAGTCCTGAATTGAAACAATGTAAAATCTCGGACAAGATGGACTCGTTTATAATGGAACCTCGCCTGTAGTGGACTGAAAATACTGAAATAGTCTATTATAAGCAAGTTTTAGTGGAGATCCACTGTCACGAATGTTTGTGATGCAGTAGCAAACAGCACGATTTTGAATATTTCAAAAAAGATATTTACCGAAGTCATATAAAAAAACCTCTGTCCAAAGTAAATTAACAGACTTCCTTCCGAAACACTATTCAGTATTGAGTATGTATAATTATTATCAGTGTTATTAACCAATATATCTATTCAGATTCATAAAAAGTACCTATACCTATAAAAGGTTAGGAAAAGTGTTCCATGATTCCGTCTGTTGACCCTTTCCTCTCCATTTCTGCTCCTAAGTCGCTCAATATCCTAATTCATTAGATGTTCTGTGATCGTATTCTATCCCTTCAATCCGGATTGGATATAATGAACGCAGTGACTGAGTATTAAGAAAAATAGTTTGGAGTAAATCCACGTTTTCCCAATGATATAGAATGAATCTGTCAGTCTGCTAGTTAGTTACCAGTGAAAAAATTTTGAAATTTCACACAGATTGAAAATACCATCAACATATCTCTAGGTTCTCATGATCATTAGATACTGTGAAATGCTAAGCCTACCTAAGTATAGATCATTATTTCATAACCAGCGAGTGTTAAACTCGAATATATCAAGGAACAAAGATTCCCAGAAATTGAAAACTGGATGGAGCAATACTTCACGGAAACTTTCAGTTATAGAATAGTTTAATTGATTTGTCCAATTCCCTACTATACCTACTTTTCAACATAGAACATGGACAAGAACATAACAGAATTTAATTAATGTCATCAATTTTATCATAACACTGGTAGTGTGGTAGGTAAATAAAAATTAAATACAAATTATGAAAGTATTTATTTGAGCATCTTAAATAGTGCAGCAAATACTACAAAATGTACACAAATAATTATGGAACAAAAAAAATTCAAAATATAGTAACTTAATTGAATTCGGAAAATTAGATAGTAAGCAGCTAACAGGCAGAAATAAAGCAACATTCAAATATCCCAAGTATGTAGTTTAATCAAATACACATTCCTTCGACCATAAACAATATGAGAAACAAATAGCAAGCATAAAGTGTTAGCTGAGGTTAGTGCACAGGGGTACCATACAATTAATTCTGTGTATGATTTTAAAGCTCAGGGAAAAAACCTCAGCAAAAAAAACCCTGTCACCCTGTAAGTTCAGTGATGTCTTCACAAAAATTAATCAAAAATCATAACATCTTTGACTTTATTAGTGGAGTTCTGAAACCCAAAATGAAATTAACAATAAATCACAAAGGAACAGAAGATATTCAATTTGATTTTCACCATTTAAATATGTTTTCTTATTGATGTTCCCAGGAATGCTATCTCAACACCTTCATCTAACAAGCAGCATTGAAAAAACTCAAGAAGTACTACCAAAATGAAACCTCATTCCAAATTTTCCTCATTAAGCATAAAGTTTGTTAATTTAACTGATCTGGAAAGCTTAGAACAATTAAGTAACATTTTTTTTTCAACTTTAATGAAAATGTACCCCTTATTTGGAGTAACTTCCTATATTCCACCTTATCCTTGATCATGCATACTAAAAACTGCCTTTTGCAATCCAAACACATGCTTTACTTATCAATAATCCCAGAACTGTAACCCTCACACCTTCAAATAACATGCAGTATTTCAAAGAAACTCATTATCTCTAGGAACGCTGAATAAGGGCATATTATGTTGCAATCAATGAAAGTAGGTATATGTTGTATCTATCAATCTATCTGGAAAGCTCAAAAAGACCACATTTATACATCTGGCTGATCACTTTTACAATAAAAACCTACATTAATTTCTTTGATATTAAACCTTCTAATTTCCCACCAACATGATACACAATTCAGGCTACTTTTTACATGGGAAATAAAGCTGTTTTTCTATTTTCCTTTTTCTGTTATTCGAAGCATTATTATATTTCATATCAACAGCTGTACGAACAAATTTTGCCACAGTAAGAATGTCATCCTCATCCAATAAATCAAGATCTCTTTTAGTTTGTTCTAATACCATCTATAATCAACTACATATACAAAACCAAAACCATATGTTTGAATCACCTTGAAGACTTACCTCCAATTTTGTTTTAGAGTCGACGGGATTATTTGGAATTTGGCAGCTTTCATCTATAAAATTTTGCACATCCATTTCGTATGCAGCTCTACTGGTTGATGGTTCACTGATGTATAAATTGCTGCTATCATCATCTAATGCTACTGTATTGACCTCTAAAACAGAATCGCTTCTCTTTGTGATCAAAGCAACTGCATGTATATGTTTACACATTGCAGTTTTCATAGTATATTCTGGACATTGGCACTGAAACCTATGGATACATATTTTGCACCTGTCACAGTACAAACTTCTGCAGTCTTTGTCACACATTTCATTGTACGAAACAATATAAAATTTGTCACTTACCGAAGAAGACAGTACTTTGAATTCACCAGAGTCTAAACAAATTACCTTATCAGCAACATCATTTTCTGCTTTCGAGTGTGCTTCTCTGTTTACCCTAGAATTGTACTTATTTGCAGAAGGTCTTTCAGTTTCAACAATCCTTTTCCACATTTTATCGTTGACCAACTCCTCCAGAGTGTCTAGTAATTTCTCCACCCTACAATCAATATTTCAGGTTATACTTATGTAATTTATGGTTTATTTCTCATAGCTATACCTTATATTCTGTTTTCCTCTCATTTTGTTATGCTTAAGAACCTTATTGAGGCTTTCTATAGCCATGTTGGTGTTTATTCCTGCGTTAACCCTATAGCAGTGGGACCACATCATGATTCTCTGTTCACTTTGAAAATAATGACTGAAAAATCATATAATAATACTACTGCAACATGATTCCTGCATACACCATAACTCACTTCTTCAAATATTTCAGAAATTCATTTTCCTGTTCTCCCTCCAAATATTTAAAGTATTCCTCTTTCATCTTGTAGAATGTTGGTATGTCAGTTTCCTTTAAGATATTTCTCATTTTTATCTTCATTTCCTTTTTATTTTCCACTTTCTTTAATTTATTTCTTCCCTGAAGGTTCCAGTTTTTGATGACATGCCAAGCAAAGATTATAGAGTACAAAGATGGGAAACGCCCTCATATCTCTCGTACTAAAAACCGACTACGTTTTATGCATATATATATCGGGACTTTTTACTCACGAGATGGCGTTTTCATTACAGATTACAGTGACTGTAGTTTTTTTCATTACAGATTACTGTTACTGGAAAGAGCGCGAAATTTGAATACCACCATAAGTAATAATTTTGATTTCCACCTATCGAGCCCAGACAATAATATACAGGGTGACACAACAAAAGCAGGGCTTCTGTTCTGCTCAGGATTATATTTTTGATCTACATATTAATTCAATTGATACTAATTAAACACACCAAATAGATTTGCTTACATATTTTTATTTCAAAATATACATACAATTTTAAATTGGAATACATGTCAAAAATATCTTTACATCTGAGTTACAGAATTATTAGAACATATTTTTTACAGAATATTCAAAATCACAATTTAAAAAACATCTTGTAGAGGTGTAAAACTTGTATAAGGACTAATCAGATCCCATTCAGACGCCATGCCCGCGTCGCTCAATGAATTTGATGTGGTATCTTGAGGAAACAATATTATAATCGAATAATGATTGAACAAAAAAGACATGCATCATTTCTGCATTCCCACGAAAATCCTCCAAGAAATCCATTCGAATAGCAATTCCTCCGTCCAAATTCAATCATATTTTTCCAGTTTCAAACGATCATCTCAAGAAAAAACAACCTGAAAGAAAGAAAATTCGAAATTTGTCAAAAAGTTTCACACAATCCTTGGAAAACCGGGAAATTACATTCGAAATCTTCGGAAAACATGAAATTGGGCCCTCGAACGTTTTTCATTAATGCTCACCTGAATATGTTTCAATTCTCCTCGATTTTCCCCAAAAATGATAGGAATTTGCTGAAATCATTCACACGTCCTTGAGAAATGATGTGGAAATTCATATTTCATCGTCTTCTTCTTTGCATGAGGTCTTTTTCATTCCAAAACATCCGGTATATCCATTCCCATGAAAACAGAGATTTCCACAGCCATTCTGAAAGAAAATCTAAAATTAATATCACGTTTCGCACGACATTTCCATAATTACATACCTATTCGTTCAAAAATCAAAGTTTCAGCATCGTTTTTCCTCAATATCGTCACATTTCTACAAAAACGGTCTGAAAATCCGAAATGGCGACTTTTAAATGTGCATTTTTTCTTCGTTACCTCGGATACGAAAATATCGCTTTTATTTGAGCCAAAGAATAATCTAAATTTGATTTGAATTTGTCTGTTTGAATTGTACCATATGTGGTAACCATGGTAACATAATGTCACTTCTCCTAGCCAGGACTTTCTTCTCACCAGACGGCGCTCACGTCAATGTTGTCGCTTCGTTTCCAATCTTCCTTCTCTATAATCTTTGATGCCAAGTACAAAGTAGTCTCCTTGGTTTTCTTTCTGTAGCCATGACCTGGACAAAGCATTCAAAAGTTTTTTATCAGTCATAATCATAGACTTATTATTGATAAGTAATTCCTTGGTCAAAATTTTTCTTTTACCTGACACCATGCGTTGTAATATTTGACATCATCATCTGTCATAATATATTCGGCATTTATTGACTCTCCTATCTTATTTCTCAATGCATCGAAAAAAATGCTTTGAATAGCTTGATCCAACCTGTTGGACAAGAAGAAAGCCACTGGGAATCCAATTTTATTTTCATCCTTAACCAACACTATAGTTAAATCAAAATTTTTTCCATTAGTGCCATGCGTTCCATCTATGCATATAATTTTCTTGAATTGTTTCAGCTTATTTTCCATGTTACTGTTCATGTATCCTAGAGCGAAATCTTCTGCGTTCAATCCAGGGTAGGTTTCTCCTAGGGATGAGCGATATTTCATTCACTGTGATTTAATCACTGATATCTCTAAGTCACAGGTAGTCACTGTTCCGTACCGGTAATGAAGAGCGTGATTTGATCACAGTTAATTCCGTTACTGGGATCGAAGACTCCAAAGCGATTAAGACGCAAAAGACGTGATATCTCTTTGGACGGTGAATGTATTTCTGCGATTCATAAAGCACTAACCAAAACCATAAGGATCATTTTCCTATATCACCGTAAGAATGACATGGGTGATATGCGACTTCGTGCCTTATTGGTATTCAGGCGCGTATTTGCTTCAGGTTGATACTTGTCACTAATATATGAATTGAATATTTTTGAAAGTCGCTAATTCGCCACTTCCATACAAAATATCGTATTGGTTGGTTGCTTTTCTGTGAAGGCCGGTGTGACGTAACACGTAAATATTCAAATCGTGCCTGTGATTGAATCACCGTTTAAAATCACTGGTACTAACAAAGAGCAGTCACGTTTATCACCGTGATTTGAAAATCACGATTTCGCTCATCACTAGTTTCTCCTGATAAATTAACAAGTACAAATGCATACAATCTTTTGCAAGTTACATACCAATTTGCTTGAACAAAAAAACATAATTTTTTCCATGACTGTTCCATTCCCGCACTTTTAAGGCTGAAGCAATCATATCATCATCATGTCTCCGTTTTTCTGTATTGAATTTTCTCATTATATAGGCAAGATCTGATCTGGTAAGAACATTAATTCTCTCTATTTTATGGTTGGCTATAATTCTTGAATCCTCTAATATCCTTTCTTTCGTTACTCCAGCTGCCAATTTACATGCAATAATTTCCTGCTGGCTCTTTGTCAAATGTTTCGAACGAAGTTCATCTTTATGACCAACATGTGTCTCAACAAATTTAACATTAACAGCTAAAATAGACAATCAAAATCTCTGGGAGTGAGTAAAACATACTAATTACAATAGTTACCTGTATTAGAAATTCTCACATGAATTCTAGAAGGACAGAAACCAGCAATTTTGACACTTCCTCCAGTTTTCATGCTGCGTTTGCTGCACTGGCTAGTATATCCTAAGAAAAGATTTTCAATAAATTGCACAAACTGAACCATCTAGAATGGATAGTACTCTACAATTTGAAGGTACCAACCGGTATAACAACTCCGATTGCATTCGTAATATGCCAATCTGCCATCACTAGATTTTTGGCACACTCGTTTATTATAGTCAACATTCCTGTTCTCCAAAGCTCGCCAAGCCTCAAATTCCTCCTCATTCTTAAAAGTGAGAAAAGACTTCTTGACACTTAGAGAATGAATCAGTTCTAGGTGCTGGATCAACATATCATGAGACTCTAGAGCAATTTTTTCTTCTTCAGGACAAATAGGGCACTTTATATGCACAGTCTGTTTTTTAGTTGGTTCCACATGGTGAACATCTTTCAAGTGACGGTTTCTTGCCGAAACACTGGAATATTTCTTTCGACAAACTTGACAAATTAGATTGTCGCTGAAAATTAATAGTTTCAATGTTACAGAATATATATAATCAAATAATGAACACTTACTTATCCATCCTGAAAGACCTGCTCAGTAAAAACCTAGAAATGCAAGAAATACTAGAGCAATTAGAATTGCTGGTCTACAAAAGTAGTAGTTGCGATTTCCAATATTCTAATCCTTCAAATCAGCGTCGGTTAGCACAAATACTTATTCACAGGTATACAGGTAACAGAAGTTATGTTGTATGACAAATATTGCACTTGCCACTTCAAAATATAACTTTGTATCTTTGTAATACTCGTAAATATTTCGGAATTGTTGAGCTTACGACAGTGACACAGATAGCAGAATGAGAAAAGCCGTTGGCCGTTGTTTATTTGTTATGATTGAAACTTCGTTTCGTGATCTAGAAGAGCGCATGACAGAGATGAGTGAGATGACCTGATTTTCTCTCTGTCGTTGATTCACGACGTGCGCTTGCCGCTGATTGGTCGAAAGATTTCGCACCGACTGTGGAATTAATGTATGCTCCCTGCCTCACACTGCCTTTCTTTACGCGTCATTTTACATCATAGGGAACGGACGGCAGGCGAGAAAACCGTACCCCTAAACGACAAATATTACGTTTAGTCTGAGGCTAGCCTCTAACTCAGGGATGGGCAAACTACGGCCCGCGGGCCATCTCCGGCCCTCGAGTGGTTGAAATCCGGCCCGCCACAATCAAAGAAAAAATTTAGTGCAGTCTTCATTTATGTAATAATAGAAATAAACAAACAAATTGCTCTGCGAGTGTACGCGGACGCGGCGGCTAGTATTCGTTCATCCGTGAGGAAGCGGGGCGGAGATGTGCTTTAAACACGCGCACAATTCTTGAAGGATTGCATGGTGGCTGTGAGCATCATCATTTGTCCAGAAAAAACCAAAGAGTTTCAATCATTACAGTTATCACGGAAAACAATAACTGCTCGAATTGACGACATTGCTGAACAGTTATCATCACAACTGGAAAATAGCTGTAGTAAATTTGAATACTTTTCTCTAACCATGGACGAGAGCACAGATGTAAGTGATACTGCTCAATTACTGATTTTTGTCAGAGGAATTGATCCAGAGTTCAATATCACCGAAGAGTTGGCATGCTTACAATCTTTAAAAGGAAAAACCACTGGAAAAATTATATACGATTCTTGTTTTGAGGGTATTTCAAAGTTGAATTTACCTATGGACAAATTATGTAACATAACCACAGACGGAGCACCCAATATGGTGGGCAGCAATTTGGGGTTTATGGGTGTGTTTTGCAAGGAAAACCCCAACAATAATGTGGTATTTCTACACTGCCTTATCCACCAAGATGTGTTGTGCAAAGCAGCAATTGATATACAACCCGTATTGTGTGTGGTTGTTAAACTAATCAACACAATACGTTCACGCGGTTTGACCCATCGTCAATTTCAAGAATTTCTAAAATCCACCAAAAGCGAGTTCTCTGATCTTCTTTACCACACTAAAGTGAGATGGCTAAGCTGTGGTAATGCATTTGAGAGAGTTTGGAATTTAAGAAAGGAGATTGAAGACTTTCTGACGATGCAAGGAAAATGGGACGACTTTAAGATCATTTCTGACGAAAGTTGGTTTGCTGACTTCGCATTTTTCACAGATTTACTGTCGCACCTGAATAAATTAAATACGAAGCTTCAGGGCAAGAATCAATTCTTGGATGAACTTTGGGGAAATTTTAAAGCCTTCAAACTGCAGCTCAAATTATTTTGCAGCTGTATAGAGAAAAATGAACTCACCCATTTCCCCAAAGTGAGCAGCATCTCACCTTTGTCAGAAACCAAATCCAAGAGATTCGCGCAACAACTGAAAACACTGCACGAGGAATTCGAAAAGAGGTTTCAAGATTTCATGAGAATTGAGCCCGCCTCGAATATTTTTTCGATGCCTTTTAATGTTAACGTCGATGAAGTACCCGCTGACATCCAACTTGAACTAATTGAGATGCAGTGCAGTGCCCATTTGAAGCATCAACTATTTCTCAACAGCACCAAATTGGAATTTTATAAGTCCTTATCCAAAACACAATACCCAAGTATAGTTGCCCACGCCCAAAAAATAATGGCTATGTTTGGTACATCCTATTTGTGCGAACAAACATTTTCTGTTATGAAACTCAGAAAAAATTGTCTCAGAAACAAACTTTCGGATGACCACCTTTTCTCTCTACTAAAAGTATCAGCATCGCAAATGGAGCCGGTCTATGACGAAATCATGCAGAAAAGAAAACAGTTTCACATGTCGCATGTCCCAACAAGGACCAACGCTGCCGAACCTAGTACTTCGCAGCAAACTTAAGGCTGCTATTCCTTTTTTTTCTAAAGTTTTTTATTATATAGTTTTTTCTTGTGGACAACCTCCTCATTCCAAAACCCCTAAAAACGGGAACAAGCACCATAAAATATGATTCGTATTTTCATAATGTAAATTTTTTTGCACAATAAATAAGTTGCCGAAAATAAATATCAATGGCTTTTATTATATATACAAAACATAGATCGAAATTTAAAAACCTGGCCCGCCGTAAATTTTGTTAGTAAATATTGGCACGCGAAGGCAAAAGTTTGCCCATCCCTGCTCTAACTAGTCTTGAAATTCTCTCGCGAAGGGCAAACTGTAATTATTCTGCACTATTCGGGAACTAGTTCTTTAATCTATGAACTAGGGTCAGTTTTCAAATTGGGTTCGATTTGTAAAAATAGTTTTATCTGTTTTTCGTGTAGATTTAGGTTTGTCTCAGTGTTCATATGATGTCTTTCAATCTTATTACTGAATTCAATTTCCATCGGAGACCCAAAGGCGAAATGTATTTAACGGGACCGATGGGACGTCACGAATTCCCCAGTTAGATGTAAACGGTAGAAAGACTTGTGATTTTTTTTATTTTTCAGCTAATCAGCAAAGTTTTTGGCGTAATTCTTATGGGGATAAATCATATATAGTTCAAGAAGTAAAGCGATCTATTCCAGATTTGAGTGAATGTCTTGAGAATATTACGCAACTGACGAAGAAGAGAGTTCACTAGAATTAGTTATTTATAGGTATATGTACCTACATATACAGAGTGTCCCATTAGTGCAATGAAGTAGATAATCTCATTACTTACGTCAGTTACGGAAGAATATTACTGCAAAAATGGTTGCTCTAGCACTGATATATTAGCCTAAAATAATAGTACCGGCCACAGGGTGTTCGTTAGAAGCGGTATTACTGGTATCAGAATTAGGTCGGTTTGTTCTAATGGTAACCACTTCATATTATTTTATCTCTTAGTGCCAAATTAGTATTTCTATTCATTGGCATCAACATTTTTCTTAATTTATTCGGCGTGGCTAACATATAACGAAAAAATTATGGGAAAGTGGAAGATTTTACTTCATTATCAGAGTGGCATAAACTTCTATATTCTCAATGTTCTAGTTAATGGGTGTTTCAAATCTGATGATATGATGAAAAGCAACTTGCTTGTAGAGGATGTTCTTAACAAGGTCCAAAATTGAAGAATTTCAATAAGGATGCTCATTTTCTTCAACTGGCTTCAAATTACTTTTCATACGCACCCTTTAAAATGTTTAGTTTTCGAGTAAGATAATTCTTCATCGCTAGGAGTAAATATTTTACGAAGCAAAATGTTTCTCGAAAAAGATGACCTTGAGTATGCTAGCGATAAAGAATTATTCTAATCATCAGTTTTGCAATAGCCTTTTTCACGGAAACGCCACGGCAGGGAATCTTTTTTCTCCGATGTGCCTCACCACCTTAAACTCACGAGCCGCCACTGCTAAAATACACTTTCAATCATTAATCGCTACTTTGAAATTAGAATTTCATCTGCATAGTAAGGTGTAGTGACCACACAATTATTTATTTCAATTCCTTTCGCAATCGAGGAAATCAATATGATATTGTTCCATTTTAAGCCCTAGAATTGGCAGGCCCGGATCTAGGGGGGGGGGGGGGCAAGCGGGTCGCTTGCCCCGGGCGCCAGCTCAAAGGGGCGCCAAAATCAATCAGGTTAAAAAAATTTTGTTTTGGATTTTCTCGGAAAAAATTAATACCCTAGTGCTAAAATTTTTCGCAACAGTGTAATAAAAGGAAGTACGCTGATACTTCTTCTTGTATGAATTATGAGGAACTATTATACAGGGTGTCTGAAACAGGGTGTCTGAAACAGGGTTTCAAAGTGATCCTCAATTGAACTCTATGAAATCTCATTTTTTTCAAATGCATGGGAACCATATAATTTTGTAATTCCGATCGATTGCTCGTCAATAGCTAGTGTTCCGAACATTTCACGTATTCAAAATCAGTAGTTCGAATTTCACGACTAAATAAAGCCATATGTTGTCTAAACATCCGGTTTATCAAGATAATTTTCAAGTAGGCTATGTCAATAGTAAGAATATGTCAGTTTTAAACTAAGTTTTTTTCATTTAGTCATCATTCATTATCTGCTTTGTTTATTTGTTACATTCGCCGCAAAAAGAACAGACTTTTGATATATCAATCTAGTGTAACTTTTTTCATTATTGCTTGTTTTGCATAGTGCTCGATCAATAAAAATGAGTGAGAGTGACAATTCCTAATATAGCCTACTTTGAAATAGACTAGCATACCACTGATTTTGACAGAATTTCACGACTGAAGCCAGGTTTGGCTCAGTCAAATTTAGTGGTATGCTCGTCTATTTCAAAGTAGGCTATGTTAGGAATTGTCATTCTTACTCATTTTTATTGATCGAGCACTATGCAAAACAAGCAATAATAAAAAGGTACACTAGAATGATATATCAAAAGTCTGTTCTTTATTTGCGGCGAATGTGACTAATAAACAAAGCAAATAATGAATGATGATCAAAAAAATCTTAGTTTAAAACTGACATATTCTTACTATTGACATAGCCTATTTAAAAATTATCTGAATAAATTTGATTTTTAGACAAAGAGACCTGGCTTTAGTCGTGAAATTCGAATTTTATTCAATAACGGCAAAATTACTGATTTCAAATGTTTGGCACCGTCTAACTAGTTTTTGACGAGCAATCGATCGGAATTACAAAATTATATGGTTACCATTTGAAAAAAAAATGAGATTTCCTTTTTATTGAGGCTCACTTTGAAGCCCTGTTTCAGACACCCTGTATAATATTTCCTCATTATTTATACAAGATGAAGCAGTATCAGCGTACTTTCTCTTGTTCCACTGTGGCGAAAAAAATTTCTTACAATGAGGGATTTTGGAGATATAACACTCTGTCAACAAATTTGACAATAACTCAACAATCGCTCGAAGTGGTTGCACATATCATACATCGAATCAGTGCAGAATTAAACCAAGAATTCAAACATGTATGAATAAATATACAGGGTGTTGCATTTGAAATAACGAAGTTCACGTTCGTTTCCGGTAGAACCGGAAGTAGATTCCGCTTGAAAATATTTTACAATTCAAGTTCATGTACTCTAAAACAAAAATACAGAATCTTGAAGTCGTATCGTAATTCCTTCCTGGAATACTTCTAATGAAACACTGAAAAAAATTACACTGTATCTTCATTTTCAATGCATTCAGTTCTCATATCCAACCTTGGGGAGGGGGGCGCCATCATGAATTTTTGCCCCGGTCAGAAAAAATCGTAGATCCGGGCCGCGTATTGGCATTGTTTACTACAGTGCAACGCATACATGGTGTTGCACCGCGGTAAAGAATGACTGAACCAATGCTCTATCTACCCAGACATATCTTACCACGGCTCAGCGCAGGGAGGTGTTCAGAGGCGTAGTAATTATTGTATTATGGATACGCGCATCTATTCTCGGGGCATTTTTTACCGCGTTCCAATTCAACATTGCTTATGCCTTGATGGATTTGGTTGCCAATATTTTCGAGTCCTATCAAAGACGACACTTGCTGCATAGATAGAGGAACTTGAAGTCATTTGCCAATCTCCGGAATTCAAGAATGAAATACTGTTTAGAAAATTGTCACATTATTCTAATGTCTCTGTTCAAAGAATCGACGGTAATACTTTTTTAGTTTCTTCGGAGAACCATGATCATATGTTTCATAGTGCATAAGTAGATATTCTTTTTTGCGACTGTGTTTTTGGTCAGGTATTGTAAGCACCTTTGGGCCATATAAAATAAGTTTGGAATCACTTCTAGGACCTGTAGGCAAATAAACACTGATGAAAGAAAAGAATTGGAAAATTAGCTCTTGGAGAAAACATATCCTTAGAATTTTTTGACGACATATCAACAGATGTGGGTATGGAGAATAACTTGCCAACTAGCACAGAGCAACAAAGCAATGTTTTTGCCTAACAGGGTACTTTTTCTAAAGAAACAATAAACACTGTCGAGAATGCCAATGAAACCAATATAGGACATTCCGCATCTGTATTTGGAACATTCCGCAGCTGTAACAGAACTATCCGAAAATTTTGAACGCATAACAGTGGATTTCCATGCATCCGTCATCCGATGTCCGATTCGGATATCGTATACATTTTGTCGGACGGACGAAACTGTCAATTTCCATCCATCCGAATATTCAAAACGTTGTCGTGTGTTTTTATGAGAAAAATGGTAACATTTTGTATATACAGTGTGCGTCAAAATTATGGAACAAATTCATTTTCTCAGAAGAAAAATATTTGACAACAAAAATCAAGACAGGTCAATTTTTGTTTAACTTTTACCAAATTTTTATGCATTTTTGAAGGATTTTTGTTGCCAAATATTTTTCTTCTGAGAGAATGAATTTGTTCCATAATTTTGACGCGAACTGTATAATTATTGAATTATCAAATTACAAACCTTAAATTCAAAGCTAGTCTTTCACCCGATGAGATGGGTTCTCGTATATGGTACATTTTTGTGAGAGATGGTCCAACAATACTCAATAATTTGTTGAATGTGATATTGCTCATTCTCAAATAATTGAAATACTGCCCAATATCGGACAATCGCATTTCTTGCACCAAGTTATTGGGCCTCCTTTCTGCTCATAAAAATTCTTTCACCCATAATATAGGTGAACTTCGTTTTCTTTTCTTTTTTTTTAATAGAAGAATCGAAAGCAACAACAAATTTTCCATTGATATTTATATTCTTCTCCAAAAAGAAGAGAACGCCAAACATTCAAAAAGTTATGTCAAATTTGATACGATAACGGACAAAAGTTAAACATTTTTCAACTTTCTCCGATAACGGAGGAGAGTTGAAACTTTCGGACGAATGTTTGGCGCTCTTTCAATTTCGAATATTTCCGCCAATCACAACACTTTCGGACGATCGTATCATCGGATGACGGATGCATGGAAATCCACCGTAAGTAAAATAGCACACAAAAATAAAACGGTTGATATGGTTAATGCTATGACAAAATTTAATAAAACTCTGAACAAAATTATTACACCCTCTTACTTGTTTAATTCTATTTGTGTATCAAAAATTATCTCACTAAAAGAGAACATTTCTTCTCAGTCAACATCAGTAAGCCGAAGAAAAATTAGACGCGGTTTATCATGCGGCTGGTAGGCCATCAAGCGAAGAAATGCCAAACAATCCTAAAAGGCAAAGATCTTTAAAGAAAAATATTGATCTTAATAGATCAAATGCAAAATCACATGGATTATATCACACTAGGATTATACTTTAGTGGATTTTGCATTTAATGTGGTTTTTTATTATAGTGGCGATTGTATATTACTGTTATTTTTATGAACGCGGATTGCAAAATTGTGAAAGAAAGAAAATTTGAACGTTGTTGGGACTGGAACGCGGAAAACAATGCCCCGAGAACAGGCGCGTATCCATAATACAATAGTTAATACGTCTAAACACCATCCTGCGCTGAGCCGTGGTAAGATATGTCTGGGTAGATAGAGCATTGGTTCAGTCATTCCTTACCGCGGTGCAACACCATGTATGCGTTGCAGCGTAGTAAAGAATGCCAATACGCATCCGGGCCTGAGAATTGGGATGGAATATGCATTGTCGATTTCAAAATAAAAGAAACAAAAATTTTTCACCACCATGTTTTATTCATTGTTTTGATTGAGAGCAATAAATATATAATACGTAAACAAACAGAAAGTGTTTGCTGAGGTTGGTGCAATGCGTCTCTCAAAAGAGAAACCGAGTCTTTTCCCAAGATACCCTGAGTTCAAATCTGATAAGAGAAATAATGTCTTCACCATGCTGGCTAAGTAGTTTCCTGGAAGATGATTTAAAATAATATGCCCAATTAAACTCTGAAAATATTCTACCACTTTAGTCAAAGAAATTCTGCTATAGAACACTTCGAAACATATTCTATTGTATCCTCGGATAATATGTATGCTTTTCTATTCTCCTTCTTTTGCAAATTTCACCTCGGATTTCTGTGCAAGCCATCTGTTTAATTCCTCCCTCTCTTCCTGGTCCAGCAATTTAATTCTTTTCATTAATTCCTCATCACAATATCTTATTCGTCAATGTTCATCAGCAGAAGTTATTATAGAAACATTGCAGTACTTATCTTCGTATTGGGATTTCACTCTGAAACAATTCTTACGAACATTCTCCACTTCTTCTTTAATCTTGAGGGACTAACAATGTACTTCCACAGTAACCCTATGATGATAGTTGTTTGCATTTGGTCTTCCTCCGTGAAGAATTTGTTTCCACATTTTCACATCCACTATTTGGTACAATGAATTCAAAAGCTTTTCTACCATAAAATGAAGCAATATTTAACGAGGATTTCAAGTAATAACCAGATAACCATAAATACCTTATATTTTTTTCCTTCCATTTTTATTGTATTTCAAATATTTATTTCAACTCTCTATAGCCATATCCTTTTCTGCCATAGTAAAAAATTGCCTCTCTTTCACTCAATAAACACAAATGAGATTTTATTTATTGAAGTTCAGCTCTCAATCGCTGAAGAATCAAGGGTATGGTCCGTATATCAACCAAGTTCGGTTGGTTCATGAGAATCTATGGTTGGTGACTGTCAAGCATATATCTAATAACATCAATATGGATTATACCCCTGCTTTTCACAGTCTCAAAGTGAAGCCAAATCATTGGTAAAGCTAGAGTTGTACGCTTGCGTCAACTGGAAATTCAAAAATTGCGAGAAATTTAGAGGTTATGTTTATTCTGAAATACAACAAGAAAATAGATATCGAGAATGAAAATATGTCACTTGAATACTTTCAGTTCAATTTTAGAATATGAATAGGAGTTAGCAATGATATTTAGGACTTGAAGAAAACGGAATAAAGCGATTGAAACATTTCACATCAAATTGTGAGGTTATGATCGAAACTATTCACATGAAGTTATGAATGACATACGTTTCACGACATAATACGATGTGTCGGAGAGAGACAGAATTAAAAAAATATTTTTATTTTCAATATTGCCGCACAAGCGCAGATTTGGATTGTTACCAAATCCCAGCTTCAGTTTTGATTGGCTCATGGCCCATATTGGAATTATTAGATATATGCTGTCAAGCCGTTCCGTAAATGAAATATGTCCGGTTGGTAGATGGAAACCGAATATTTACGGGACATGGATTTTTTGCCACAGAACAGAAACAGAAATTACTTTTCGGCCTTTGTGAATGGATTTTTTATCCCGCTTCGAATATTCTTGAATAGTCTGTTGAATTTTCGTGTCTTATGTTATTTGTTGTGTAGTAATAAATAAAAAAAATGTTGTTTGATAAAAAAAATAATGATTCAAAATATTGAATCGTCTCAACCAAGGGGTAGAAATGTTGAGAACTATAACAAAAGAATTAAAATAGTACCCAGACTACCTCTACGGACGAATAGACCTTCAAGCTCTAATTTAATATCTGGCTCGGGTAAGGCGTTACATACGTCAAACAGAAAAATCGATCAAAATGCTCCGTAGCGTTCGTTTATTACAGAAAAATCTGACAAATCTGTACAATCTGTTATCACGTGACTAAAAAATCCGTCCGCTCTCGGATGCTATTGCCGAACGCCCTTATTATAAAAAGATGCCATTCTGCTGTCATGTCATAAATGACTTTGGCAAATCAGCTGTTGATACATCAATCAAATTGACAACGGAAAATACACTGAAATGATATTGCGGCGCCGCCACGAAACATTGCTAATATTTTCGATTTGGTCGAACGTCATTCCATTCAAAAATTGACGAGTGCCTACACCATTATTCTAGTCACCTTAGTTGCGGCATTCAAATGTCGTGTCGGAGATTCACGAACCGATCCGAACCAACCCCTTCCAACCAATACCTTACTAGAACACAAGGCCATGAAACAGAATGACAGCGGTAGGGGGGTGAAGAGTGTCAGTAGTCCATTATTTGTTTATGTTTTGGCCGGTATTTTGAGTGTTTTTCGTTGTTTAATAGTTGTAATTTTATTTATTTTGGTGTAACATCAGTCCATAACAGGTAAGGCACTTATATTTATCCACTAATTTATTTGTTTTAACTGATAATACCTCCAGTTCATTAAAGTTTCGCATTTCATCTTCGAGGTTATGTTGATTTGATTTTGACTTTTTCTTCAAGACTTGCTATTTTTAAGTTCGTTTCTAAGCTAATCTCCCAATTTTTTCCAGCTGAAATCATGCCTTTTCATTGCTCTGTTCCCAAATGCAGGGGCAATTATGCAGGTGAGCCTAAAGTAGCAGTCTTTGGATTTTCCAAAGACGAGCAACTCAAATAAATCTGATTGAACGCAATTAGAAGGAAAGATTTCGTTCCCAGTAACAGCAGTAAGGTATGAATTATTGCAAATTTAACTGTTTTGCCTGAAACTGTAAGAATTTACTTATTTCTAGGTTTGCGAACTACATTTCCAAACAGAATGTATTGAAAGATCTACCAGTTATATACATGAAGTCACAGGTCAAAAAGTCGAAATCCCATTGAAGTTTCCCAGGTACAGATGAAGAATGTTTGAGACGCCAAAAGCTGAAAAGAATTCCTGTCCCAACAAAAAACCTTCATACAGTTTTCCATGAGAACACCACAGGGGAAGAAAGACTGAATTCATAATGATCCTTTTCAATCAAAATACTGTTAACATTTGCAAAATTTTCAGTTGAAATATGACCAAGAGTAAGATTTGAGTATTCTAGTTAAGTCAAACGATAATATTAAAATTTCAGGAAACGATA
Organism: Adalia decempunctata; assembly: GCA_951802165.1. Lineage (NCBI taxonomy): Eukaryota > Metazoa > Arthropoda > Insecta > Coleoptera > Coccinellidae > Adalia > Adalia decempunctata. The sequence continues at coordinate 53,990,769 of OX637697.1, forward strand.
CACATGCCCGATGAATTGTTAGCTGCTGAAGCTGTATATGCTATAGCAGAAGTAAAGTACGAGGATGTTTTTATACAGGTCAATATTTCATCAATAAGGACAATTCGTGACCATATCACACTAAGTGAAAACCCAAAAGTTTGACAGGGTTGAATTCATTTGAAATGCCGAAAACTATCTAAATGTTAGTATAATGTTAATAAAGGTTTCCATGAAGCAGAATATTGGAATTTTATTTATAACCATCAATTCAAATATCCCTGCAGATTTTTTCTGATTCAAAGCAAAAAATATATAATTTATTCATTAAACAATTTACAGCTGACCTCAAAACAGTTCCTGGGAACTGGTGACAAGGCCTACAAGTACAATAGGTACATCGGTCAGCTAACCATGAACTCCAAAAAAATAAACACATCACAGCTGCCACAGCGCACACTTTCATAAAGGCTCTAATTATCACATAAATTAAACAGTCCCTAATTATCACATAAATCAATCTCTTGGCTTCAGAAATTCCACAACAAGTCTACTGAATTTGCTCCTCTGTATCACATTGTGTCTTCCTTGTTCTTCTAAGCGGTCTTCTTATTAGTTCCCGTGATCTAGTTCTATGTTCATGAGTTTCCCTTCCATAGTGAACTGCTTGCGTTCTCTTAAAATATCCATTTATGATACCATGTACCAGTTTAGCATCTTCCAAATAGTGAATTTCATTGATGTCCATTATCCGAGTTTCTCTATAGATCAAATGTGAGCTTGTGAGTCTGCTATATCCAAAGATGGTCTTTAGGACTTTGTTCTGTACAACTTGTAAGGGTTTTATATATGTATCGGCTCCATTACCCCAACATGGGATCCAAGGTATTTGTATTCATCAACTTGTTTTATAGCTGTCAATTTGTATACTAATATTGTTATCTATATCGTATCAACATAACATCTAACAGAAATGCTTAGGTTTGTGGAACGGGACCAATATCACTGTGACTACATGAATCTTGTTTGTTTACTTGAGTTAAAAATATGTATTTCATTTCACTTTTCAATCATTTTTAGAATATTTGAATAGCTGATATTAGCACCAGCTTCATAGGAACAACTAGAAGCTGACATTGTTGCAAATTCCTTATCAATTATTATTTTTCCACTAATTCTTGCTGAGAAGGCTGAAGTTTCTGAACATATTTCCAATACTGGAAGCATCACTTTTCCTCAAACTTCTTCACACAATAATATGAGCAGCATTTAAGCTTCTTCTAAAATGTTTTTCTTTTGATAATGGATGATTGTTCATGTATTTCAATGAAGGAATGACCTCGCCTTCATGCTATGTTTTGGAGACCTAAATTTGCTCCTAAATATCGAAAATATTCAGTTATACTGTGAAAAAGCACTGTTTTTACGAAACACTTGTGTTTACAACGATCCTATCTCTTCAGAAAAACATTATTTCTCGTTTATGTTGGAAAAAAGGAAATATAAATCGATCAACATATTTTTGACATTTCCACTAATGGACTACCTATGATGACGTCACCAATGTTGTTTCATGGCCTTGTGTTCTAGTAAGGTATTGTTCCAACTCCCACCTTCGAAATGCAACCGTGTTAGTTCGCTCTTCAGCCGGTGTGATTTGGCAGGAGCGCTAGTATCGCGGACAAACGAGCATATTTACTTCACATGACGCATGACAACCAGGTTTCATTTTCATTTCGTTTCTGTCCCGCTCTCCGGTGATCGTGAAGTTTTTCAAATATTATTTGAATAGTTTATAGTTTCTTTTGTTAATAATTCGTTTGAGTATTCAGTAGGTACCATCTATCTAATTTTTTATTGGTAAGTGTTTTTTTACAATTATATTATATACACATATTTATGAGACGTGTTGAGAAAGCCTGCCTTTTCAGCTTTATTATTTTTTGTTAGAACTAATAAACTTTTTTCTTCCTCCATGTAGGTAGCTCTTGCATCATTCTCACTGCTAAAAACTCCAGCCGTTCATTTCATCGGTTCCCAAATCCAAGTGGAAAAAATTCAGGTACTTATTTCTCAATTATTCTAAGCTTTATCAAAATTATGCCTTATGATTTGATGTATTCACCTATACACCTCTCCTACAATGAAAAGCACTTTAAAACCTACAAAGTTCAAAGCAAATAACATCTTGACTCTGCATTGCTAGTTTAATCTTCAGTTACATAAAAAAACACATTAGTATGACTTTGGTCACAGTGTCTATAAAACATTTTACTTTTATCTAAAATATTTTATCAATAAAGCGTGATTTCGTATACATTATTGTTTGTTTTATTTCAGAGACCGAAAATGGGCAGTTTGGGCTTATCCTAATGAGAACTGGGATGATCAGGCTTCAGTAGCTTTGTATAAAAAAGGACGAGTCATCTGTAGTGCTCATTTCAAAGAGGACAGTTTTACTGACTATGCTGCTCGCCACCTACACCCATATGCTGTTCCAGAGGACATAGTTTCTTCAACTTTTGATGGGGAGTTCTCACAGACGCATCCACCCACTGTTTGCATTGAACCGTCAGTTCTCACACCCAACTGTGCTTCAAACTGTAGTGTTTCACCAACTCAAGGTTACAAGAATTATTGTAAATGTTTTGCTGCAGCTTGTTTTTTTTTACTTAATTCAATAGTTTCGAGATCGAGAAGGTACAACAAAGTTTTTACGATATCTAATTTTTAAACTAAACCATCATTATCCTTTCAAAATTTGATATGGATCAATGTCAGTGTTTTTTATATATTTTTATATTTTTAATCAATAACTTGAAATATCAGGAGTCTGATATAATAAACTTAAATTATTTTAATGTGCCGGATATAAGACTATGTAACAGTAGGTATGACTTATTCTGTGATGATATATTTAATCGCTCTCCTTTGAATAATGTGTTGTCTCTGAGTAACCAAGTGTTGAGGGAGTACAAAGATTGTGACATATTTTATGTTTTTTAAAAATGGGAGATTATAATAGCAACCTTTAATTTTTGTATGTGTTGCTTTGGTTTAGTCTAATTAATTAAGCTCATTGTTAGTTGATTTGTGAGCTTTTCTGTTATAATAGTTTTTCTCCTTTTTTTAGAGTATTATTGATTAATTATAGATTTCTGTTATTTTGCGATTATGTAGTTGCAGAAGTAATGTTAGTCTTGTATATAATTACGTATTTTCATTATAGGTGTGACTCAAATAAATTGTCATTTTTGTGAATATCTAATTAAGTTGATTTTTGTTTGTGTAAATATAAAAGTGATGACGCATTTTTACTGCCTTTTTATTTTTTGATTCATCAGTGATTTAAAGGATTTTTCCTCGAGCTTACCACACCTAACTAAATAGCTATTAATTACATTTCTTTTACCAATAGCAGGAACTATGTAAGACTTGGAACGGTCCCTATTTGTTGAAAAAAACATATGGTTAACAATGGTTAGGTGTGGTAAACCTGAGGAAAAATCCCTTTAGTCTTTTCTCTTTTTTTGTAAATGAAGGAAAAAAAAGTTGATTTTGTTTTTACATTAAAGGTACGATGACGCAGTCTGATGTCGTGGTAGTTTGCGGTCGTTGCACTTTTAATGTAAAAACAATACTTTTGGTGTAGAGGTTCAAAAACACAACGAATTTAAATCGCCCGCCACCTGCCGCTAAACAGTAGTTCTGATTTCTACCGGTGCGATTTCGGAGTGGCGCTGTCTGAAAACAGTGTCAACGAGCTTTTGCACGGGAGTCGGACTTCTTTTCGTTTGTTTTTCTATGTCCGAACCTTCCCGAGAGAATTTGCCTCTAAAAATCGTGACCAAAATTTGTAGATCAAAACGGCATCCTAGATTTCAGATTTTGGACTAGTTCCGGAATAAAGGTCCATTCATATTTACCGACACCGCACGTGGCAGGCACGGACCAGCACAGACAGTGAACAGACAAGAGTATTCATATTTACCAGCAGGTATATTGCCAGCACCTAGCGTGGCAGACACCAACAAGGTCTTACGTAACCTTAGGTCAATATATATTGGTGTCTTCCGCGCTTATGGTAACACCTTTTTAACAGGTGCTGCAGGGGCGCAGCCAGGGGGGGGGCCCGAGGGGCCCGGGCCTCCCCCGAGATTTTTCTGCATGCAAACTTCTCTACCTGTATATCAGTAGATACAGTTGAATTTAATGCCATATGCTTTTTTTCTCCCTGAATATTTGCATCGGGCCCCCCCCGAAAGCAAATTCTGGCTGTGCCACTGAGGTGCTGTAATGTATTCGCTATATTTCACAATTTGTCGATAGAAGAACTAGCCGTAATGGCAATTCTTTCACAAGATGAATCGAGTTCCATGGAAGAACAGCCGAGAAAAAGAAGGCTTACTGTACATCCCATAAACACGAAAAAAGAGGGATAATTTTACACACAAGGAACTCGTGGATGATGAATATAGATTTTTCAATTATTTTAGAATGAGCAGATATGAATTTGAAACTATTGTTTGTGAAATAACTCCAGTCATATCTACAATCTTTATCGCTACGAGAAAAATTAACTGTCTGTTTGAGGTGAATAGTTTTTATTTTTGGAATAAAAAATAGAAATTATATAAATATCAATTTATTATTGTTCTAAAAAATAGAAATTATATAAATATCAATTTTTTATTTTTATTGAATTCTTTCTTATCTCGTACTCATATAGTACTTTTGCAATTTCCTTCCATGTGTCATCTATTTTTATTGTTATCACCTACGATCGCTCATATCAGGGGCGGATCCAGAATTTTTTCCAGGGGGGGGGCACAAGGTGCGGATGGGCAAAAAAGTATGTAACTATAAAGTAAAATTTAGAGTATTCTACCGTCCGGGGGGGGGGGCACGTGCCCCCCCCCCCTAAATCCGCCTATGGCTCATATCATACAGAAAAGAATAATTTCGAACTAATTCAATTAAATTCTCGTTATTCAGTATTCTTACGACCTTACGACGTAAAACGTAACAAGCACGTAAACGTAATCCGTCCGTAAACGTTGATGGTGTTCACAATGGACGTTGGTTCAGAAATTAATGGTGGTATTCTGCGTTTCATCTGTAAGCTACGATTCTATAGCGTACGATCGATCTGTAAGTGGCCGACTTACAGATTCGTAAATATTGCTATTCTGGAATTGTTCCTATAACTATCTCAGTTACAGTGTTACTTTTGAACTACTTATCGATAAACATAACCTACAATCGTAAGTTTTGATTTGAATGTTATTGTTGAGTACCTAGTTAACGTGTTTTCGTTTCGTTGTAAATCAAAAATAGGCGAGAAAAAAAGTCCATGGTAAGTTAATTCGTGATTAATCATTATGTAATACTTATTGCTATTTCAACATTTCAGCGTTGATATTTCAATAGGCACTAAAAGAAAACGCACCAAAAATACAAGTCGTGAGCAGATGGAGAACGATTATGTTCTCCGAAGCAATATTATTAATCCTACCTTGGGACCAACTTATCTGAAGGATAAATGAATATTTAGAAGAGATTATTATTTTTGTTATAACTTATGACTGAGGTTAAGTGATGAATAAAGTTCAAATGATGTTTTCAGATTGGTTTTAATTATATTTTACATATTCCTTATGTAATGGCATTGGAGCCTACAGAATTCTGGAAAGACCCTATGGCCAAAAAGTTGAGAGTACCTAATCAACACCCAAAATGTATAAACCTCAGATCAATTATATTCAAACAATTACTTGAAAAGGCTGAATTACTTTTTTGGGTAATGCAACAGCATTTGCATTTCTTGTGGGTAAAAATTGCTGTAAAGCAGTTATGAAGTTTATGGTGCACTGCTCCTTCAATCTAAACATTTTTATAAACTGAGCATCCGGCATTTCGAAAGGATTCATTGGATCACGAAACCTTCTCCTTTCAATTCTCATGAAGTTCCTATTAAAAATAATAATGATTTTCAGATCATATATATTATTGTGCAATAATACTCACCTGTTATGGTTATCTTCTGATAACAAAGCCATATTATTATTATCATTCATTATGAATCTTATTTCAAAAAGTTGTTCACCAGAAAATAAACAAAGCATTCGACATAACCTCACAATATATCATCCGATAGGCTTCCGACCATCTCTTGAGTACTCGTAAATATTTACGGTTTCTGTAAGCTACAGATCACCGAAAGAAAGTCCAGAATCGCACTCTTCCTGTAAGCTCGTAAAAAGTTACAGATTGGCTTACAGATGAAAGCAGAATACCACCATAAATCTTCGCTATTCCTCAAAGAAAGAAGAAGAAGCACAGAACATATAATAGAAGAAGTGCAACCTGCCCACTAATCTTTGGCAACGGCAGTGACGTTTCTGCAGCGGTCATAGACTACATAAATAAGTGGCAAATGGCGGCTACAAATATTCTATGACAGTTTGACAGATGTCGACGATTCCATTCCTTAAAGGGGAGGTCGCTGAATGATTTCTTATTCTTCAATATTGTTCCAATAGACGCCACACTAATTTTATAACCTTCCCCTGAAGAAAAAAAATACCATATTCCTATTAATTTTCAAATACTTGAAATTAGGTGCTTTGTACCATATTATTAATTTTATTTCCACTTAAATTAATATAATTACGAAAAAATTCAATATGGAAAATATAAATATCTTTATTTCGAATAAGAACAGGTGTATTACAAATTATTCATTCTACAATCTAGGCAACTCCATTAAGCAATTTCAGTCGGCATTGACAAATTAATGTTTCACTTCTCTATATGAATATTTAATGTACGTATTTGTTCATTAGTGTTTAACCAAGACATGTTGATTAATTCAATAAAATGATGATAAAAATGAATATTCCTCTAATGATATTCGAAACACTTGCAGCATAAAACTTTCAAAGAAGCATCAACTTTTAAATTTGTTTATATGCAGTTCTCACCTATATCTTCATTACCCTGCAAAATGATCATATCGAATGGTCTTCTTATGTCCTTTGAATCCTATAAAAATAAATTCCATTATGGATTTTCAATGTACTTGATTATATAATAATAATTACCAGAAATGAATTCGAATGGGCTTTAATATCATGCTCTCATTACTGATTTATTATTGTCATCCTCCCAAAATTTGTATGTTGTTCATCAGTTCCTGCAAAAATCAATATCGTTATAGACGTTCGACATTATTGGTAACATGACATATTACCTTAAGAATAATACAACAGTAATTTTGTATTAAGATTCACTTTAATTCTTCATCATTAACTTAAATTTGTCTCATCTCTGAAACTTCTTCGACATCACCACTTTAATCAATTTACAAATGGCCGACCGCTGACAAGTCACTTGTCAAGTGGCATTTGTCAGTACCAACTCATCAACGACATACGATTCTGAATTAGAGTGCGAGAGAGATATGTTTTCTCTCAACATTTGCTTTAAGTGGCACCGTATGTCTTAGTGTATCCGTGTTGCCTGACTTTGAACTGGCGCTTCACCCCCCTGAGAAGAAGTCTATGCATCAAATCGTCTATGCGCTTTTTGAATTTCGCAGATATATACTTGCGGGTTTCTTGAATATGAATTAATAGTTTGTTTTAAAATTTTTCGCAAATCACTAGACTCTTTCTATTTTGTGAAATGAATGAAGCATTGGCACTTTTTTTATTGAGACGTCGTTTGAAGAAACGAAAGCAAAATTTAGAAGAGAATGTGCAAACCAAAAAAAATCGACGGTGGTGGGTTAGACCAGTAAATCTCAAAAGAGAAAAGTGTAGTGAATTCAGAAGACTCAAGTTGGAATTGGAACTTCACGATGAAGAATGGTTTTTCATGTACACACGTATGACTCCAGATCGTTTTCACGATTTACTTAACATTGTTGGTCCAAAATTGGTAAAAAATAGTATAAGGAAGCCTATATCTCCAACAGCCTGTTTAGCCATCACCTTGAGGTAGGTCTGATAATTAAATACATAATTATTAGTGTGATAAACAAGCAATCAATTGTTTTCAGATTCTTATCTACTGGAGATTCCTATTTTTCCATAGCAAATGGTTACCGCATAGGAAAATCGACGGCCTGTACAATAATCCAGGAGGTGACAGAGGTTATATGGTTACAATTGGAACCATTGGTTTCAGCTCTACCGAACACTGATCATTTGGAAAAAGTTTCAGAGGAGTTTTGGAAAAAGTGGAATATGCCCAACTGCATTGGGAGTATTGACGGCAAACATATAAAGATAACAGCTCCTCCCATGAGTGGATCACTTTTTTTTAATTATAAACATTATTTCAGCATAATATTGCTGGGTGTTTGTGATGCCGACTATAACTTTCTATATGTTGATGTAGGATCTTATGGTTCTGTCAGTGATGGGGGTGTATTTAAATCATCAGCACTTGGCAAAGCAATTAAAACTTCCCAGTTGCCAATTCCAAATGAAACTTTCTTGCCTGGAAGTAACATTATGTGCAATCATTTTTTTGTAGGAGATGCAGCATTCCCACTGGGAAAACATTTAATTAGGCCCTACTCAGGTAAAACATTAGACATCCTTAAAAGTGTTTTTAATTACCGCATGTCCAGAGCAAGACGTGTGATTGAAAACACATTTGGTATTCTAGTGGCACGATGGAGAATTTTCAACAGAACAATATGTGCCCATCCTGAAACGGCGGAGAAAATAGTTAAAGCCACAGTTTGTCTACATAACTTCATCCGGCAGTCAGTTTCATGCAAAGATAAATACATGCCGAATAAATATGTTGACAATGAGGAATCGTTGGGACAATGGAGACAAGAAGTTAATACTGCAATTTTGCAAAACTGCCGCTGGCTAGGAAGCAACAATGCTGCAAAGGAATGGGAAGTACAACGTTTCCGATTAGCTAAATTCTTTCTGTCTCCTGCAGGGTTCAAGCAAGGGCAAATAGAGTATATCAAAAGAACATGAATGCAAAAATTTAGGCGAAACTTTGGACTATTAGAAAGAAGAGCTGTAATATAGTAAACTTTTTTTATTATAGAATAATATATTAACTATATAGAATTTCCATCATTTTTCTTTTCATTCCCTTTTTCTTCATCTCATCCTGAACATTTGCTAACTCAGCTGCCACCAGATTCCCAAACGCTGAGTCACTGTTTTTATTGTCCGAAATTAATTTTAGAATGCTTGCCTCCACAGGATCTACTTGAGAATTGGCAATTGTTGGAGGCAATTTATTTTTCCTAGCACTTCGCTGAGGCGTCTGCACACTGGCTGAACGGGGTGTCTCCACAGCAGACGAACAAGGTGTCCCCACAAAGGCAGAATGGGGTGTCTCCACAATGGCAGAACGGGGTCTCTCCATAATGGCAGGATAGGGTTCTGAAAGTTAACAGCTATAAGAATATACATCAAAGTTAGTTATCCATTTACCTTCATTATCTGAGTCAATGGTTTCGTATTCAATTTGTTGAGTATGATCAAACTCATTATTGTCATCGTTGTTATAGAAATTATACCCTTCATTTGTTTCTTTCACTGCATTGGAATTTGTTCCAGTTGTTGGTGGAAATTTAACATTACTGCTGGTGGGTCTATAAAAAATATGAAGTTTGTTGGCTTAATGAATTCTTATTTATAACAATGAATAATACCTTCGTTCTTGGATGTGTCCAGTCAAAAAATTCAGATCGTCATACCACGCCCATTTAGGTCTAAAACTTGTACCACTTCCACTAGGTACATCTCTGAATCTCTTCCTTTCTCTTATAAATTTTTCCCTCAAACTATTGAAATGCTTTTGGCAAACAACATCTGAAAATATCAAAACTTAAGAATTTATGAAAAATATGTAAATATTCATATGACTTACGTGGTACCTTGAGAGCTTCACCGATTCGAATCCATGCATTCTCTTTTCTTAATGTGTCCTTGTAGCCTTTATCTGATTTATCATAAATAGATGGATGGTTCCTCACCAAGTTGATGAGCAATTCTGTATCAATATTTTCTGCTTCCATTTTATTTCCTGAAACAATCCCACATTTTCAACAAGCTGTAAATTTGAGTTTCAATTTATCCTTACCTATACGATAATAATGATCAGACTTATTCACAAAAAAAAAATTCCACACAAATAGCACCACACATCTTGTTTGTTGCTCTAATTTAGTTATATAGGTTAACAATTTACGTGACATAACCATAGAACAGATTCTATCACAGAATTTAAAAATAAACACTTAAATTTCAAATATCCCTAGATTAGTTCAACTTTACGTTCGGATTACGGGCTAGCAGAGAGTTGAAGTGCGCACGATACGTAAGGCTTTACGTACACGTTAACGTAGGAAATATAACGTTTACGTCTGGTTTACGGATTGAGTGAAATTTGAGTTGAAGTGTATGCGACATGCGTGGTTGATGAACGTTAACGTTATGTCAACCACAGAACACAAATATTGTCAACCGTTAACAACCCTAACCTATAAATTTGAGTGTATTTACTGTATTTTGTTTTGTGTCAACGAAATAATAAAATTTTAGAATTGAATTTGTTGAAATTCTACTGAAAATAGAAGCTACATTTTATGGTAAGCACGTCGTTATAAATGTTCAATTAGGCTCTATTTCAGAAAATTTAATTCCAGATGGAAGGTATTCTTGATGCAGCGCAACTTGGGGATTCAGATTTCGAGGATGACATGGATGAGGCAATCCTGTTACATAGATTCAACAATGATCCTGTTGGGAATCGAGCAGTGCTTTATGGACGATTCACTCAGGACAATGTATCCAATACCGAGGCAAAAAATTGGTTTCGCTTTGAAAAATACCATATTCCTCGCCTTGCATTAGGCCTTCCGGAAACTATAACGACGGAAAACAACATTACATTGAATAGTATGTTCTTTTTATAGGTTCAATAACAATGTTTTAACATCCTTATTATTTTCTAGGTGTGGATGGTTTATGCATACTCGTAAGAAGGTTTGCATATCATATCCTAATCGCCTCATAGATTTGGAATGCATATTTGGTTACAGTTATAAGAGTATCTCCAGCATCATTAACACTGTCATGATGGTCATATGCAATAACAAAAGCCATTTATTGGAAAACCTTGGAAATGTGCCATGGTTGAATGAAGCCAAGTTGAGAGCATATTCAGAGGTATGTGATATTCTTATAAAGATGATATTGTCATGTGTAGGTCCTTTAGATCATTTACAGGTGCTTGTGAATTCACATTCTAAAAATACATTAATTTTAAACGAAACGATGTAAAAAAACATCAAATAAAACAAACAGAAAACCTGAATGTGTTATGAACCGAAAAATAGCCATATAGCCAACACCCATTTTATTTCTATGAATTATTTTAGCAAATTATGAATTATTAAATTATACAAAAAATTTCAGTTTATAAATTTATATAATTTGATACTCTCATCACTTTCAGGCAATAATGGAAAAAGGTGCTCCCATGAACAATTGTTGGGGCTTCATAGATGGCACTATCAGACCGATTTGTAGGCCAACAGATAATCAAGAGGAGTATTACTCCGGATACAAAAAAGTTCATTGTGTGAAATACCAATCAGTTTTATGCCCTGATGGAATTATCATTAGTCTGAAAGGTGCTTATCCTGGTCGCCGACATGATGCAGGAATGCTAAGGGAGTCAAGCTTTGCAATTGTGGAGCTGTCTTCAGGAAAAGGCTACAACATCTTGACTTCTGTTTCTTAAAACCGGAACAAGTAATGGGCGTGGCACCGAGAAGAGTAGTGAAGTTCATAGAGGCTTTGCTACCTGATTGGTAAACAGCGCGGGGTAGCACAATAGATCTTCAGGTCAAGGTGTTTGCGAGGCTAAGCAAAGTCTAAACGCCCCTCCTTAAATCTAATCTAAATCTAATCTAAGGGAGTCAAGACTTTATGAAGAACTTCTCCAGTATACAATATTTGGCAACCAGAAGTATGTCATTTATGGAGACAAAGGCTATGGCTTGAGGGAATTACTATTGAGGCCATATACAGAACTAGAAATAGTAGGACACCCAGACCGTCAAATTTTTAATACAACTATGAGTAGTTTGAGAATTGCTGTAGAATGGGGATTCCAAAAAATAGTTCAGGAATTTGCTTTTGTGGATTTTAAGAAAAATCAGAAGCTTTTACTGCAGGAAATTGGCACCATGTACAAAACATGCATGATTTTGACGAATTGCCATACCTGTTTATATGGAAGCCAGACCGGTACATACTTCAACATGGAACCTCCACAGCTCGAACATTATTTAGGGAATTGAATGTTCTGATGATACTTATATACCTAATAAAAAAAGTTTGAACTACTAGAAGATTTTTTTTTCTGTCTTTACATAATATATAAATAAAATAAATAAATAAAACTGATCTGGAATAAAACAAAAACAAATATTTAGTAACTTCTTTATTAATTTCCCAACTGAATGTATTCTAATAACAAATATATATTAAAAAAAAGTGAAAGTCCTAGTTCACATCACTACCACAATCAAAGTAATATTACCACAAACATAATCACAGTTAGTAGCGTTTCAGTCATTTCTCAAATATAAAATAAATAAAAAAACTAATCTGAAATAAAACGAAAACAAATATTTAGTAACTTCTTCATGCATTTTCCAACTGAATGTAATCTAATAACAAATATAATATATTACAAAAAAAAGTGAAAGTCCTAGTATCACTACCATTCATATGAGATCAATTATAATCACAGAAGTATTACCACAAACATTATAATCACAGAAACGTTTCAGTCATTTCTTAAATATAAAATAAATAAAAAAACTAATCTGAAATGAAACAACTTCTTCATGAATTTTCCAGGTTATGGATATCTACTTCGAATTCAAAATTCGGCCATTCGGAACTTATCGGTATCATTCGTATATTCTTCGGTTTACGTACGTTCCTTTTTAACGTATCCGTGAGAGAACGTTTGGTTACGTAGACCCGTAAACTCATTTTCTACGTTAACGTAAAAACCTGACGAATGCGCGTGCGTAGATGTCAATTATTACGTTAACGTTTACGTTCATGGCAGCACTTCAACTCTCTATTGTAACTCAAACGTAAACGTAAAAATCACGGAACGTATTGTGAACACTTCCATATGAATTCCGTTGTTTCAACTTTGCGTTTTACGTGCTCATTACGTGCTTGTTACGTGTTACGTTCATTGTGAATCGACCATGAGCGATGTTTTGATTTTGAATTTAACACCACACAGGCACGCAGAGTCATCGGCGACAAGTACCAGCGCAGACAAAACATTCTCGTCGAGAATGTCTTTCGCTGCTGGCCCGTGCCCGCCCGGCCACGCTACGTTCATACGCGGTAAATATGAATACGCCCATAAGAAATGTATGCAATCATATTTCTTCGTCTGTGCTGGTCCGTGTCTGCCACGTGCGGTGTCGGTAAATATGAATGGACCTTAAATCCGCAATATTTATCGGTCGTGGCGCTACTGCGGCAACGACAAAAAACGCGGCCCCTTTCGGGAGAAATGAAAAGCTGCACAAAATGTCACGTTTTCGATCGACAAGAAAGTCTTAAACAAAATCTAATCAGTGCCAACACCACGGATATTCAAACACTGTTTGAGTATCCGTGTGCCAACACCAGAAGCGCGTTCGGCAATAGCATCCGAGAGCGGACGGATTTTTTAGTCACGTGATAACAGATTGTACAGATTTGTCAGATTTTTCTGTAATTGGCCAGTCCAAAGATCAAAGTGCCCTCTTTCGGCAAAAACGCCAAACTATGGAACAAGTAATCCGTTGAGATCATGATACTAAAACACAAAAGATAAACCCACGCGCATATCTGACTACGTCATCGCGTGACAAATTGTCACAGAGAACAGAAACTCTGCTTTTATCTGTGACGTTGTTTGTATAGGTTAGAGTTTATAACCTCAGATTCGCTCAGATTCTTGTTGTGAACGCGTTTCTCCGCTGTGTTTTGGTTCGTGTTTAGATTATTTTGGATTGAATTGTGCTGTTTTTTTATAAACTAACAGAATTGGCAGAAGAATGATTTTATCTGAGTATAAACCGACAAAATATGATCTTTCCAAAACCTACGACAAAGTTAAATAATTTTAAGAACCAGTCCGGGAAAATGTGACTTAATTATCTCATGGTAACAATTAGGCTCTCATAATTATTCAATGTAGTAATGAATCATTCCAAGTAATACTTCAAATAAATTAATAACATTCAAGATAATCTGATTGGAAAGTCAAAGTTTCCCGCTTATTTTACCACCAATTTCCTCTGAAGCTATTTGCCACGAGTTTGTTAACATTATGTGGAAATCTTCAAGTATTCACATTTAAGAACTACTTTGAAATATTTTCGATCGAATACGATATTTCAAGCATTGCATTATTCTGAAAATAATTCCCGCCGACGTTCAAATGAGCCAATAAGAGCTATTTGTCACGAGCTGACGTCATGCGCCAAACGTATCAAAACTCGTTCCTCAAGTGATCTTATCTGTTGTGTTTTAGTATCATGCGTTGAGATCTTCTATATTTCGCGTGCTTTTGAGCAATAATATTTTGTTTCATATCCAGGTATTCTTGAGTGATATTACGAAGTTTTCATAGTGTTCTGAACAGATTAATTAGTATTTAAATAAAATTTGTTGAGAAGGTATTTATATCAGTGTTATTCATTTAAAATATTATTCACAAAGTTATCATGTTTTAGGTTACCAGACGTCTTGTTTGAGTTTGATTTTATGGTGCAGTTTTAACTGATGAGAAAGGTTGATACCACAATTATCAATAAGAGTGTTACGAAATTGATCATCGTAATTCACGGTACTGAGCTGTGCCTTTATTATTCTGTAAGATAGGAATTAAATAAGGTGAAGTATCTGAGCGAAGGGGTTCATGTTTTAATGCTAATGTTATGTTTAATTTCAGGCCAGTGCATTGATTATAGAACAATGAGTAAGCTTAGTTCTAGTGCTGAAAAAAACTTTATTCAACTGTTGTGGTTTCAATTGCTCTTCAAGGAAAAATAAACACCAGTGTCACCAGTCTATACGTTTTCATAAATTTCCTGAGAAAGATGCCTTAAAACTATTTATCACTAATGCCTTCGCTATATTGGAAAAATTGGACTGAAGAAAAGCATGGTTAAACTATAGATGGAGAAAACTTGCTGAAAAGATTTTCGTTGGTTCTCGAACAACTGCGAACAATATTTTTAGTGAATTTATCAAGTATTAAGCAAACATTTTGGTTTCAATTGCTCTTCAAGGAAAAATAAACACCAGTCCATACGTTTTCATAAATTTCCTGAGAAAGATGCCTTAATACTATTTATCACTAATGCCTTCGCTATATTGGAAAATTGGACTGAAGAAAAGCATGGACAAACCATAGATGGAGAAAACTTGCTGAAAAGATTTTCGTTGTTTCTCGAACAACTGCGAACAATATTTTTAGTGAATTTATTAAGTATTAAGCAAACATTTTGGAAGGTTGTATTCAGTGGCCAAGTTCTGAGGTTGAATTGATGAATTTACCGCTTAACATTTTGGGAATATTCAAGTGATACTTAATTATAAGGATATGCCATACAGATCTTCATGTTTGTCATGTCGCATCAGAACTTATTCACATTCTGATCATAGTTTAGGCAGATGTGATCTTTTTGTGTTGCTATTTTGTAGTATATTTCCATGAAAATAAAGAACATTCAAAACAATAATTTATTCACATAATTTCCATCGTATACCTCGTGAATTGTCGATCCAATTAGAAAGGAAAAAAGTCAATTTGTATAACAAAATTTTATAAACTCGACACTGTACTGCCAATAATACATTAATTCACTGAAATTATCCACAAAATCATCACGAGAACAAAGAAAATCACTTAAAATAATCTGTTTTACATATCAAAACAACGTAGCTTCAAAAGAGATTACTGGAATTCCGCCATGTTTGTTTACAGTCAGCAGCGCCCTCATCGGTGTTTGGAATCGCCAATAAACGAACGCTACGGAGCATTTTGATCGATTTTTCTGTTTGACGTATGTAACGCCTTACCCGAGCCAGATATTAAATTAGAGCTTGAAGGTCTATTTGTCCGTATAGGTAGTCTGGGTACTATTTTAATTCTTTTGTTATAGTTCTCAACATTTCTACCCCTTGGTTGAGATGATTCAATATTTTGAATCATTATTTTTTTATCAAACAACATTTTTTTATTTATTACTACACAACAAATAACATAAGACACGAAAATTCAACAGACTGTTCAAGAATATTCGAAGCGGAATAAAAAATCCATTCACAAAGGCCGAAAAGTAATTTCTGTTTCTGTTCTGTGGAAAAAAATCCGTTTCCTCCGTCGAAATACACCGAGCAAAAAGATCTACATCCGATTGATCAGATTTTCTTGCCGAACGGTCCAGATGTGTACTCCCCTCAATCTGGATGTAATAAACGAACGGTTCAGATCAATCCGACCAGTCAGATGTCATTGCCGAACGCGCTTCAGGTATTTCTATGCATCTATATCTGAACCGTTCGTTTATAACATCCAGATTGAGGGGAGTACACATCTGGAACGTTCGAGGATACAGCACAGAACATATATATAAGAGAAGTGCAAGCGCGGTTCAAAACGATGGCAACACGGATGACATTTGAATAGCCGGTGGCCGCCATTTTTCTGGTGTGAGGGAATGAAAAATGTGGCGGGAATATTTGAAATTACTGAAGTGAATTATTTTCTTTGATTTGAGACTCGAACACAAGATTAAATATAAATAATGAGGATCTTACGTTGAAAAATAATTAAACGTTAAATCCTCATTATTAATATTCAACCTTTATGTGAACGAGAATTTTACACTTGGGAATGGATTGATTTCTTTTCAAAGACAAATTTCAAATAGACGATTTATTGATTTTATGATCTTTATTCATCCGTTCTAAAGGTACAACTCATAATTCAAAAACTTAAAAATTAACCATCATCTGTCAAATATCAATAAGTTAATAAATGAGGTCAGAGGTATTGGCACTGAAAATTTGGAGGATAGCGGTATACCGTCAAATCACTGACGATATGTTGTGGTTAGGTATCAGTTCACTGGATCAAATAATGCTTCCAGGGACGAAATCCTCGCATGACTAGAGATTTAGTCACAACTGTTTAAGGTGGGCGTTCAATGTAGTGTGTTTTTATTTCAAGTTGATTTCGAAAACGGTTTCACTTTGAGAACTGAAATTTCGTGGGTGAACTCAGAAAGGATTAGGGTTCTTGTTGAAATAATTTTAATCGATTTCATTCCGACAGTTAATTTTTTTTCTTTCAAAAATAGAAGAAAATGAGCCAACCCATGCTTCTGTTTTATTTCAACAGAAAGACCCATGAAAATAGTTCAACTTCCGATTAAAAGGGAATCTACTGATAATTTCGTTCAGAAGATTAACTTGAAATACGGAATTGGCAGAGAATGGCCAAATTCAAATTTTGGCGGGAAAAAGTTCCTGCTTTACCCACAAATTCGCTTATTCCTTAGTTCGGCGATTTTCGGATAGAGAGCGCCATTGTACATTTCATTCATTATTAGAGAGATATTCATAGAACTTGACAGTGATAGCACAGAATACCTAAGTACACAGAAGCGTCTTTCCACCTTCCCGCCAAAACTTTATTTGATGACGCTTGTGCCTTGCTAGGTAGTACAAATGTCAACGTGAAATTTGAACTTCCTGCTGGACCCATAGAATTATGAATGAAGTATAGAATTATGTCACAGAATACCCTAAATTAGTTAGGTATTCTGTGATTATCCGCTCAAAAGTGACATATGTACCTAGGAGCATAGAATAACTGGAGGGAAGGCTTCATACGCTCGACAGATCATTTTGAACTGCCAATAACGGCGGAAGTTAGAGTTTCGTGTGACGCCCGATAGATAACGCTGAGATCCTTTATTCAGTAACATGTCAGATATTTTGTTCTATGGCGCTACAATTGCAAAGAATATAATGTGGCTGTCATTGTTATTGATACATTTATGCTTCTTTTTAATTGAAAATGGCCATAAATCATAACATAGACAATATTGATGACATAAAATCGCTTCATTCTGATCAACTTTTTATGCGCAATTTTATGGGAAGTCTGTGATCGGTAATAAATTTGTCAAAATAATATCCTTATCGGAAAAAGCGAACATTCAGGTAAGTATTATTATTATTATACGGGAAGACTGAGGTTTTATCTGTTCTCGTGTATTATATGCAGAATAGTATGGTATCCCGTTTACATTCCCTCTGCTAACACTTAGATTCGGAGCGGGAAACAGATTTTTCTTCCTTTATTCAATCTGATCCTTGTAGCCATTTCTTTACACGTGCTATATGCATTATATTGTCGGATTTACGAAAAAAAGTATGTATTGCTTTCTATCAAAAGAATATATATTATGATATAGTAATAAATGGGACCTAATAAGTAATAACAACGAATAACCATTAAAGATAATTTTATTAAGGATAGCCATGTTGTAGGAAGAAACGACGTTGTCGCCATCTCGTGACCTTGCGGCGAACTGACAAGTTCGGACGTTTTTGGCAGTTCATTTTCGTAGGGGAGCCTTCTCTCCAGTTATTCTATGCTCCTAGTATGTACTACCTAACAGAGAATGAAGGTCACGAAAATTTGCCCCTTGAAGATCAAAGTGCCGACGCTAAGTGACGCTTCTGTAAACGCGTTCGGCAATAGCATCCGAGAGCGGACGGATTTTTTAGTCACGTGATAACAGATTGTACAGATTTGTCAGATTTTTCTGTAATAAACGAACGCTACGGAGCATTTTGATCGATTTTTCTGTTTGACGTATGTAACGCCTTACCCGAGCCAGATATTAAATTAGAGCTTGAAGGTCTATTCGTCCGTAGAGGTAGTCTGGGTACTATTTTAATTCTTTTGTTATAGTTCTCAACATTTATACCCCTTGGTTGAGATGATTCAATATTTTGAATCATTATTTTTTTATCAAACAACATTTTTTTATTTATTACTACACAACAAATAACATAAGACACGAAAATTCAACAGACTGTTCAAGAATATTCGAAGCGGGATAAAAAATCCATTCACAGAGGCCGAAAAGTAATTTCTGTTTCTGTTCTGTGGAAAAAAATCCGTTTCCTCCGTCGAAATACACCGAGCAAAAAGATCTACATCCGATTGATCAGATTTTCTTGCCGAACGGTCCAGATGTGTACTCCCCTCAATCTGGATGTAATAAACGAACGGTTCAGATCAATCCGACCAGTCAGATGTCATTGCCGAACGCGCTTTGTGTAGTGAGGGATTCTGTGGTGATAGTGCATGTTCTATGGAGATATCCATAAAATGGACGGTGGCGCCTCTATCGGCTGCGCTTTCTTACTCGCTTTAAACGCCGACCTTAACTTGACTGGGATGCTTGAATGCTGAAGGTGCTCAGTGAAATTTCTAAGTTTACATTAGTCACAAATTGTTATGTGCAAAATAAAATATTAATAGATACATTTTTACATTAAATAAACATGTTTTTACAAGATAGTTTGTATCAAATCAATTTACATACTCAAAACGAATAAAAAATTTTCTTCAGTATAATATCACGATATTTGGATTCGGAAGACTTTAAATGAATACATCCAAAAAAAATCAACAATAGGCATATTTCTAGAAATAAATTACATGATCACAGGTTTGATATCCTTATTCTAACGCAAATCTTCCTCCTAGTTCATGAAAAAAAATTTTAAATATAATAATTCAAATGTATATAGCATAAATCTATCACTTCACCGTCATAAATGAATAAGTGGCTTTTACCAAAACTTGTGATTCGTTCTGTTTCAAAATTTATTGTGATCAGTCAATTCTGATTTCAAGATATAACTGATGGCCAGTTACGTAGTAGCATAATTATTTTCAATAGTACCATCTGCAAAGATATCAAAATCCTCGAAATTTTCAAAATCATTTTAAACATTCGAGTTGTATACGTTACCTGTTATTTCTATACAATACAATTATACATAATTCTTTGAATTAATACACTCCCTATCTGAAAAACAACGAAATTCACATTTTCGCTTTCACCAAATTTTCATTTAATAAATATCAGATATCACATTTTTTAACACTTTACGAGTAGAATCTAAGCCATTTAAAAAAATAGAACGATGCACGCTTCAACAACATCGAAATTATTGAAATTCACCATAAAAATGATGAAAATTTGACAGGGACGGTTCGTAAAACTCGAACATTTCTGGATCGTCGTGAAGCACCTTGTCGAACAGACATTGGTGGAAAAATTTGAGCTGTTAGGACAAGTTAGTGATGTGAAGAATGAAATCCGTGCAGGCGCTAGTTATATTCCCGGGCACGATGAACTTCGTCAGAGAGCCATGGGAAATGCTAACTCAGCATCGGATACTTTCCGGAATCCGAGAAAGAAGACCGAGCTTACATATATCATTGTCTCATTCATTTTAATCAGTCTTGACTTGACATTGTAATCTGTACGAAATACATTTTCAAAAACGCTTTTCCTGCCTTGATAATTATAACTGGCGCAGTCGACGGAGTTTCACGGGAGTTTTCATTGTGAAAAACTTTTGAGTTCTACCCTCTTTTGTGAAACGAGAACCTACCCACAGCAGTAACACTCAAAAATCCATCCAGGAAGAAGAGGGCATGCAGTTGTGGATTATCATAACAAGGTGGTGAGCGTAAATTTTTTCTTTGTTAATGTCAGACTCCTCTAATCTTCTTATTGATTCTCTTGCGGAAACCAATTCTGAATTAGAGACAGATTTATTAGAATCTTTCAATAATCTTTCGCTAGATAGCAGTAACTCATCTTTGAATATGCCAAACACACCAGCAAATTTTGATATCAAAAATCTGAGCATCGTGCCTGATTTTGATGGAAACCCAAATAAATTATATAGATTCATTCAAGCATCGGAGGCAATTCTTACTCATTATTTTGACATTGCTAATCCTAATAATTTCCAGAATTTGTTACTTTTGAATGGTATTTTAAATAAACTTCATGGTAAAGCGGAAGAAGTTGTTGCTATTCATGGGGCTACAGGAAATTGGAATGATATAAAAAATTCTCTCTTATTGCATTTCGGTGATCAACGCGATGAAAATAGTCTGAATCAAGATCTTGTTAATTTGAGACAAAATTTTGGTGAATCCCCTCATGATTTTTATGAAAAAGTGATCACTTTGTTAAATACCATCTGTAATCATATCGATTTGAAATGTGAAGTTGCGTTGAGAGCTAGTAAAAGAAACTTTTTCCAAAAACAAGCATTGAAAACATTTTTAGCTGGTCTGAGAAATCCTTTAGGACCAATTATCAGAGCTATGAGACCTAATTCATTGTCAGAAGCACTTCAATTCATAATAGAGGAGGATAATATTAAACATTGTCAAAGATCACATCAATCTATAATGAATAGCTCTAGAAGACCCTTAAATTACAATAATCAGAGAAATTATCCTCATAGACCTGCAGATTTTCGTCAAACTTTTTCTAATAGAGTACCCACTGAACAGCAAAGCTTCATCCCCAATCAGCAATTTCCAAATAGACCTGTAACTATTCAAAGAAATACTAATTATAAAGAGCCAAGATATTTTACTAATGCTCAAGTCTTTGGAAAACCGCAACAACCTAAACCCCTATGAGTATTTCTACAACTCACACTAGACAAAAAACACAACCTATGAGTACTTCATCAAATAGTAGACATTTTTCAAACGGGCAAAATCGTTCTTTTCGACAAAAACCTAACTTTATAAGTGAAGAGCTTTTTAATACAGAATATCATAATAATCCTCACATCTCCGACGAACAGTTCGAAGATGACGAAATTATTGATAATTGTGAACAAAATTTTTCGAACGTCCATTTTCCAAACCAGATCAAATAATAGAATTTCATGTTTCTAATAGTAAACGTGAATTACCATATATAGAAATTAAGAACCCACCTCTTAAATTACTTATTGATACAGAATCTACAAAATCTTTCATAAATCCTGATTTAGCTAGAAAATACTACTCAAAATTTGTGTTTAAAGAACCATTCACAGTATCAACTGTCCATCAAACTTCTCATCACGAATTTTGTGCTAATATCCCGATATTTGCTGAGTTTAATCGATATAATGAAAACTTCAAATTTTATCTATTCAAGTTTCATAATATTTATGACGGTTTAATTGGATTAGATAACCTAAAACTTTTAAATGCGTCCCTTGCATATATCTAATAAAATCAATATGGATTATACCCCTGCTTTTCACAGTCTCAAAGTGAAGCCAAATCTTTGGTAAAGCTTGAGTTGTACGCTTGCGTCAACTGGAAATTCAAAAATTGCGAGAAATTTAGAGGTTATGTTTATTCTGAAATACAACAAGAAAATAGATATCGAGAATGAAAATATGTCACTTGAATACTTTCAGTTCAATTTTAGAATATGAATAGGAGTTAGCAATGATATTTAGGACTTGCAGAAAACGGAATAAAGCGATTGAAACATTTCACATGAAATTGTGAGGTTATGATCGAAACTATTCACATGAAGTTATGAATGACATACGTTTCACGACATAATACGATGTGTCGGAGAGAGACAGAATTAAAAAAATATTTTTATTTTCAATATTGCCGCACAAGCGCAGATCTGGATTGTTACCAAATCCCAGCTTCAGTTTTGATTGGCTCATGGCCCATATTGGAATTATTAGATATATGGTCCCTTGACTTTCACAGTTCTATGCTCAATACTCCTTTTTCAACATTGCCTATAAAATATCAAGAATCTGCAAGTAAAGCTCCGTTCAAAATAAAAGTCGATGCAAATTCAAGAATCATAGCTAAAGTACCTATCAGACACTTATCTGGCGATGTAATTATCCCAAAACAAACTATTCAATCTTGTAAAATTTCGGAAATCGTAACTTGTCCCAAAAATGGCCTAGCGAACGTAGAAATTTGCAATGAAACAAATGAAGATGTTATCCTCATTTTAAATAAACCTATAGAATCAATTCTCATTCAGAATAATTTCGAAATTTTTCATATGGAAGATAATCATATTTCAGAACATTTAAATATAGAGGAATTAATTAGAACCTATCACATGAATGAAGAAGAAAAATTTCATATTTTAAAATTATGTCGTAAATTTTCAGATATCTTTAAATTAGAAAACCAGTCCCTTTCGTTCTCTAATCAGATAAAACATTCGATCAAAACAAAAGATGATATTCCTGTCTATTCGAAATCTTACAGATATCCTTTCATCCATAAAGAGGAAGTTAAAAACCAAATAAATTCTATGTTGGAACAAGGTATTATCAGACCTAGTCAATCACCTTGGTCATCGCCGATTTGGGTGGTACCAAAGAAAGCCGATGCTTCTGGTAAACAAAAATGGAGAGTTGTTATTGATTTTCGAAAACTAAATGAAAAAACAATTGACGACAAATATCCAATACCCAATATTAGTGATGTTCTTGATAAAATCGGTAAATGTCAATACTTTACAACTTTAGATTTAGCTAGCGAATTTCATCAAATTGAAATGGATCCTACTGATATTCCGAAAACTGCATTTAATGTAGAAAATGGTCATTACGAATTCCTACGTATGCCATTCGGTTTAAAAAATGCTTGTTCCACTTTTCAGAGAGTAATGGACAATGTACTCCGAGGACTAGAAAATTGTTTAGTTTATCTAGATGACATTATTGTCTATTCAACATCGCTGCAAGTGTTTTATTCACTATATATATATTTATTAAGAAGGCACTGTGTATTTCAACGTATTTATTAAACTAGTTTACAATTCTTGGTGGTCTTGTCTGGTTACCGGTCGGGGATGGAAGAGGGTTAACCTCACTTCTCCGGCCAACTCGTCTTCTCAACCATAGAGCTGTGTACACAGAACAATCACTCATTATCTTATTATAATGTTCTTATAAACTATAACATTTACATGACTATACTAATATATAACACGCTTTCACTTTTTTTTTTTTAATTAAAGCTACTCATCACATTCATAATCTCTTAAGTAATAGGGAACATTTCTAGTTCTTTTAGGTTGTATTGCCTTATGTTGGAATGCAGGATTGTCACTTTGGGAGTTCTCTCCATCATTATTATCCAATAAATAATTATCAAAATTTGTGATTTGAATATCATTAAATATATTATCATTTTCCACAATATGTTCAGAGGTTGATGGTATGTTAACATTATTCATAATATGTTCAGAGATTGATGGGATATTATCATCTTCCATAATATGTTCAGAGGTTGATGGGATGCTACATTTGGTATCATTACTTATATAATCATCAGTTTCATACAGCAAATTTGACAGATATTGGTTAGTTATCTTAACAGGTAGATTTGTTTTATTTATAAACTTTCTGTTTCTTCGAAACTCATTACCTTGTGTATCCTCGATTTTATATGAGCGATCATTATGTTTACCAATTACCCTTCCTTTTACCCATTTTTTGTTTTTTTGAAATAAAATATTTTGGTTATTTTGTAGAGGTGGTAAGTCTTTTGCAGTTTTGTTATAGGTCTGTTGCATTTTTTGTGAATTTTCTTTGAGTTTAGATACAATATCTTGCTGATTTATGACTTTAGGTGATAACTTTTCTGAAGAAGCAGGAAGTTTAGTTTTAACTAGCCGGTTCAAAAGTAGTTGAGAGGGAGCGTATCCAATGCTGGGCAAAGGACTGTTTCGGTATTCTAAAAGATAATATGACAATTCATCTGTATTATTCATTTTTTTAAGCATGTTTTTAGCAATAGAAACATATTTCTCTGCTAGACCATTCGACTGATGATGATGAGGACTGGAAAATTCTAATTCAAAGTTCCAAGCCTTGGCAAAATTTTTGAATTCAATGCTATTATATGGTACATTATCTGAATATAAAATATCTGGAACCCCGAACCTTGAAAATATTTCGCTACAATTTTTAATAACCGTTTTTGCTGTTTTATCATTTGTAGGAAATACTTCCAGCCAATGTGAAAATGAATCTACAATTAGTAAGTAGTTTTGAGATCTGAACTCAAAGAAATCTGTGAACAATATTTCCCATGGCCGTTCGGGAGTTTTATGTGGAACAAGGGTTTCCTTTTGATTATTAGGTTTATGAACCTGACAAATCTCACAATTGGAAACAAACAATTCAATATCTTTCGACATGTTTGGCCAAATCATTATTTCACGAGCTCGTAACTTGCATTTTTCTATTCCAAAATGAGCTGAATGAATCAACTTGAGCATTTCCATCCTAAGATTGGAAGGAACAACAACCTTGTGATTGTAAAAAATTATGTTGTCAGACAGATGTAAATTGTCTTTTAATTTATAATAATATTTCAATTCTTGATGTATTTTTTTGTGATTTTGATTGGGCCAGTTGCCTGAACAATAATTTTTTACTTCTGATAATATTGGGTCAGATTCTATACTATTTTGAAAACTAATCATCTTTTCCTTTGTCATTGGGACTTTGAGTGAAAGAGAGTGAATTATGTATTCTAATTCCTCATCTATTGGCGCTTCTGATTTTATGAAGGATCGGCTTAATGTATCTGCAACATACATTTTAGAACCTTGTAAATATTCTACTTTTAGGTTATATTTCAGCAGTTTGAGGAGCATTCTCTGTAATCTAGCAGTTACGTCGTCAAGATTCTTGTGAAATATTGATATTAAAGGTTTATGATCTGTTTTAATTGTAACTTCATGACCGTAAATCCAATAGTGAAACTTTTCGCATGAGAATACAATACTTAGCAATTCTTTTTCAATCTGAGCATAGTTAACTTCTGCTTTATTAAGTGAACGGGATGCAAATGAGATAGGATACCCGCCCTGCATCATACATGTTCCTATACCCTTGCTTGATGCGTCTGTTTGAATTTCAATTGGTAATTTTTTGTCAAATATTTTTAAAATAGGTTTATTGGTTATGAAAGTTTTCAAAGTGTCTAATTCGTTTTGATGCTTTTCCAACCACTCGAATTTTGTATCCAATCTGGTAAGACTTCTCATATTAGAGGTGAGTTGGGATAAATTTGGGATAAATTTTGAAAAAAATTTAAAAAGTCCCAAGACCCTCAACAGGTCTTTTTTATTTGACGGAGCCTCGATTGCCATAACAGCTTCTACATTTTTGTGGGAAGGTTTAACTCCATCTTTCGAAATATGTTGACCCAAAAATTCGACTTCTGTCACTTTATATTGTAGCTTATTGAAGTTGAATTTCAAATTATATTTCAAAGCCTTTTCTAATACTCTTCTGAAAGCAGTGTCATGATCAGATTCATTTGATCCATAAATAATCAAGTCATCAAAGTAAACACTCACATTTGGTATGTCGCCAAAAATTTCTACGTTTTTTTTTTGAAAAATTTCTGGTATGCTACTCAATCCGAAAGGAACTCTATGAAATTTATATCTACCAAATGGAGTGTTAAACGTACACAAATCTGAGCTGCTTTCTGTTAATTGAATTTGCCAAAATCCATCTTTCATATCTATAACTGAAAAAATAGTTTTTCCTTCCAATTTAGCTAAAATATCATCACATTTTGGAATACAATAATGTTCTCTACATATAAATTTATTTAAAGGTTTGGGATCGAGACACAAACGAAGTGAACCATTAGGTTTCTCCACTATCATTAATGAATTTACCCAGTCTGTGGGATTATCTACTTTGGAAATAATGCCTTTTTTTTCAAGGTCATCTAATGAAGCTTTCAATCTTTCATGCAGGACTAATGGAATCTTCCTCTGTGTCTGAATCACTGGTATTGCATTATCTTTTAATTTTATATCGACCAAGCCCGGCATACAACCAATTCCTTCAAAAATATGTTTAAACCTAGAGTACAATTCTTTACTGTTTTTTGGTAGTGGTTCATCAATGAGGAATTTCATATGTACTGAGTTGATACGAGATATCATATTGAACTCCAAGCAATCTTTCAATCCTAGCAAGGGTTCTGAATCAAAATCTACTATCAAGAATTTTATGTTCAGAAGTTTGTTTTTGTATTTGCATTCAAATGTAGCATGTCCCAAGGGTTTAGATTTGAAATTACCATACGAAATTATAGTCAATGATGTCGGAACTAGTTGGATTTTCCTAAAATTAAGAGTTTCAATATATTTTAAAGGCAAAATACTTGACTCAGCCCCTGTATCTAACTTAAATCTAATATTTTGTTTATTGATTTGAACAATCTCATACCAACTCCTATTATTATTGTTTAGTTTCTGTTCATGTATAACAAATGAATTCTTTTTACTCACAATGTCATTGATTGCAGCTGCATTGTCTGTCATTTGCACTTCAGATGCTTGTCGTTGAGTGGTCCTTGTTTGTTGGTTCGACCATCTGTGGTTGCTTTCTTCTTTTCTGTTTTTAAAGAAACAAACAGATGCAAAGTGGTTTTCTCTCTGGCAGTTACGGCAAGTTTGCTTATATGCTGGGCATTTTCTTGGAGCATGTCCAGTCCCACATCTGCTACATTTTCGTGATGTCCTATATTGCTTCACTTCATGAATTTCTTCACTGTCCTTGTCTGCATTTAATAATTCCACGTGTTTAACCGTTATTTCAATGGACTTACAATATTCTTGGATTTTTTCTAGAGACATGTTTGAGTCTCGCAGTAGGTGTCTTTGAACTTGTTTATCCAATATACCAAGTATTATTCTATCCCTGATCATCCTTTCTGCATAGCTTATTTTGACTTTGTCACTTTCGCAGACAAATCCACAATTCGAAGCCTGATTTTTCAATTCTGTTATGAATGAATCAATGGATTGGCCTTCTTTCTGGATTATATTATTGAATTTGAAGGTTTCCATGCAAATATTTTGTTTTGGCAGGAAATGATCATCAAAACAACATATCACATCTTCTAGTTTCTCTACACGTGTTTCATCAAAAGTGTTGTATATGTCTATGCACGACTCTCCCAAATTATGTAATAGTAAAGCAATTTTTACCTTATCTGCAGCTTCAGATTTTCCAGAAGCCAGTAGATATATTTGGAACAGCTGCTTCCATTTGGACCAACCCTGTGGCTCGTTTGTGTTGAATGGCTGTGGGGGTCTGCAATCCATTTCTGAGTCTTGAAACTGTTTCTATTGAACCAAAAATTGTTTTCTTCAGATTCGAGTCTTTTGTGTGTTTTTCCACGTTCTTCTTCAACAGTCAATGCCTTATCACACCTGACACCATGTTTTATTCACTATATATATATTTATATTATTAAGAAGGCACTGTGTATTTCAACGTATTTATTAAACTAGTTTACAATTCTTGGTGGTCTTGTCTGGTTACCGCAGTGTTGCCACCCTCCGTACCTCCGTTTTCGGTAGAAAGTTCAGAAAAATTCGGAAGAAAATCGGTAGATTTTTGAAATACATACCTTTCACCTATTTTATGGGTTTTTTCAAGTTTAAATACTATTTTTCCGAAATATTGTACATGCAAATTAAGCAAAATTGAAAATAGATTTAATTTATATTCGAAAAACTGGACTTTTCGACAAAAAAATCAATAATCTAACGAAATACATAGGTATTGCAAAAATTAACACCTGTTGTAAACAAATATGCAAAAAAACACATGAACATCAAATTGCTCGAAGAAAAATATACAATATATGTTTATGTAATAAACATTTTATATGTATATGTAATAATCATTTTAACGAAAAATAAATATTGGTACTAAAGAAATATATAAAAAAATGAATTTTTGAAGGAAATAAACATTTGAAACAAAAATTAATAAAGTGTAATATGTATCAGTCATTTAAATAATATAAGTCTTGACAAACATCACTCTCAAATTTTCAGACGAGAATTTTCCCCCCCAGATTAGCATCAATCATTGAACTAAAGCTACCAGTTCTCATTAAGGAATTTATCGATTTTAGGAAGCGGCAACCTCTATAACGTGTAGTATGCTTTTCGTTATAGATTTGTCAACTTTTAACTCCAAATTATCTATCAAATTATGTTATGGTAAGGAAACCTTCAAAATAATATCGAAAGAGTCATGATTTCCTAGAAAATCAGAACATACATTCGCTCTATCAAAATTCGGTAGATTTATGTGCTTTTTCGGTAGATCGGTAGATTGAGACGAAAATCGGTAGATCTACCGAAAAATCGGTAGAAGTGGTAACACTGGGTTACCGGTCGGGGATGGAAGAGGGTTAACCTCACTTCTCCGGCCAACTCGTCTTCTCAACCATAGAGCTGTGTACACAGAACAATCACTCATTATCTTATTATAATGTTCTTATAAACTATAACATTTACATGACTATACTAATATATAACAGCAAGAACATATCGTCAATCTTTCAAAGGTTTTCAAAAGACTCAGGGATGCCAATTTTAAAATTCAATTGGATAAGTCGGAATTTTTAAAAAAGGAAGTAGCTTATTTGGGTCATATTGTCACAACTGAAGGGGTCAAACCCAATCCAGATAAAATTAAAGCTATCAAGAATTATCCAATACCTAAAACGACGAAAGAAATTAAAGGCTTTTTAGGACTGTTAGGTTACTATAGGAAATTTATTCGTGATTTCGCGAAAATAACTAAACCTTTAACGGCTTGTTTGAAAAAGGGTGCTAAAATCGATCATACCTCATCGTTTATCAACTGTTTTGAATATTGTAAAAATTTGTTAATGAATGAACCTATCCTTCAATATCCGGACTTTTCTAGAGAATTCATTATAACTACAGACGCTAGTAATTTTGCAATTGGTGCGGTTTTATCTCAAGGAAAAATCGGCAATGATAAACCTGTTGCTTATGCATCAAGAACACCGAATGACAACGAACAAAATTATAGCACGATAGAAAAAGAACTTCTTTCCATAGTTTGGGCAACCAAATATTTCAGGCCCTACATTTTTGGCAGAAAATTTGTTATTGTAACGGATCACAAACCATTACAATGGTTAATGTCTCTTAAAGAACCAAATAGTAAACTTTTAAGATGGAGATTAAAACTTGAGGAATTTGATTTTGAAATTTTTTATAAAAAGGGCAGTTCTAATACTAATGCAGATGCACTTTCAAGAATCGAAATTCACAATAAAGATCTCTTTGAGTATATGGAAAAATTTAATGAAGGATTTTCTAAGCATAAAGCTAATAACGATAGCGAATCAATGATTGTCAATTTAGAAGAAGGAGATGGTAACGATCAAATTACATATAAGGAACTATCATTTGAAGATTTTGAGAAACGTTTGAACATGAATGAAATATATTTTTCTCCTAATATAATCGAGAAAATTGGTAATTTATTTGATGCTCCAGATTACTACTCTCTTGGTCACTGTGTATCTGAAGATTTCTATATGAATAAGGGTATAGCACTCGATTTTAAAGAAAAATTTGGAAATGTTCAAGAACTCAAGTCTCAAAATAAAAAAATTGGAGAAGTGGCTAAAATTGAACACAACAAAAGAAATATTTATTATTTGGTCACTAAAGAGTTTTATTATCATAAACCGCGATACGAAGCCGTTTTTCGAGCACTTCTCAACCTCAAAAAGTTGTGTCAAAAAGATGATGTAAAATACCTTGCACTACCAAAGATTTCTAGCGGTTTGGATGGACTTGAATGGAATAAAATATTCAATATGATCAATTTTATTTTTGCAAATTCCACCGTAAACATTGAAATTTATTATTTATCTCAAGAAGAATTAATTAATTTCCAGAACATTGAAAATCAAAACGAATCAGTTGGAAATACTATACATTCGAATCACGAAAATCCAATTCAGGAAATTCCCATTTCTGAGAAAGTTTTGAATGTTTTCGACAATCAAATAGTTTTCGAATCTGTTTTTCATTCTCCGGCAAAGGTGAGAGTAGAAAAATTTTTTTCAAACAAACAGAGAATTTTTGTTCAATTATCCACTAACGATTTGAGTAGAGAAGTCATAGAATTTTTCAAAACATATATAAGTCCAAATATCCTTTATGCTTTGTATTTTAAAAAAGATGATTATTATACAGAAATTTGCGAGATTCTCAGAAAGACTTTCAAACAATCTGCTTTCAAATTATTGAAGTGCAATGAAATCTTGGAAGATGTAGAAGAAAAAGACGAACAGGTTAGGGTTGTTAAATATATGCACGAGGGAAAAACGAATCACAGAGGTATTTCGGAGACTGTTACTAGAATAAAAAGAACGTATTATTGGCCCTGTATACAAAAAGACGTAACAGAATACATTAATAATTGTGAATTATGTCAGCTTAACAAATATGATAGAGATCCTCCGAATCAAAAACTGATGCTAACACCCACACCAAATAAACCCTTTGAAATTGTTCACATCGATACTTTTCAAGCACAAAGTAAAAAATTTCTTACAATTGTCGACGCCTTTTCTAAATATGCCCAAGCATATCCACTCATTTCCCTTACAGCTATAGAAATAGTAAGATCTCTTTTAATTTTTATGACGCATCACGGTTCACCGTCAACGATAGTGATGGATAATGGAACAGAGTTCAAGAATAGTACTGTGTCTGAATTTCTCGACCTACACCAAATTTCTCCTCATTATATCACGGTAAACAATTCACAATCCAATGGTATCATTGAAAGATTTCATTCCACTATTTTGGAACATTTGAGAATTTTAAAAGCTAAAAACAATGATTCGCTAAATATTGAGGATTTGATGCCCTACGCCATTTTTGGTTACAATAATACTATTCATTCTTTGACAAAACAAAAACCTATTGATATAATTAATGGCCATTTAGATAGTAAGGACCCCCTCAATATAGATATAAACAAAACTATTATTAATAATTATGTAGAAAACCATAAGCAAAAAACTAAAGAAATTTACAGCAGATTGAACGAACTGATGGGGGAGAGGAAGCAAAGCATCATAGAAAAACATCATAAAAATAGACATGATCCTTTAACGTACAAACCCGGTACTATCGCATATAGAAAAGTTAAATCTAATATGAGAAATAAGCTTACCCCCAAATTCTCCAAAGAGAGAGTAGTACGTAATAGGAAAATTAAAATAAGTAGTGATAAGAAGATTTTGCACAAACAGAACCTAAGAAAACCAAAAACTAAATCTAAGAAACTTTTTCAGGTTGATCGTAATGATCCTAGTAGCAGCTCAGGACATTCAAATAATAAACCTGAAGGACAATCCGGGAGTTCTTCCGATTCACCTAGGCACAGCAAAAATTAAAAGCAAATTTCACAATTTCATACATTACTGTAATCTTAAACCAATTTCCGTAGAATTAAAATATTTAGAATTTCATTATAAGACAGTATCTACACCTTTTCCAATTGTAATTCAGAAAACGTAAAATGTAATTCAGAAAAGCAAATTGAATTTCAGAAAATGGAAATTGTAATTCAGAATAGTAAGTTGATATTTAGAAACGGTTATTTGAATTTCAGAATAGTGATATGTAATTCAGAAAGGGTAATTTGAATTTCAGAAAAGTGATATGTAATTCAGAAACGGTAATTTGAATTTCAGAAAATATAAATTGTAATTCAGAATTGGTGATTTGAAATTCAGAAATGGGAAATTTTAATTCAGAAAAACGAAATTGTAATTCAGAAAGAAGAAATTGTAATTCAATTGCTTGGTACCCAAACTACTTCCTCTAATATTATATACGTAATTCAAATACAGACATGATTCCATTTAAAATGGGTGGCGAAATATATTAATAATGATTCTTGAGGTCATTTTCCACTCTCAAAGTACTTAGATGCCTTCATAGAAGTGAGAAATATAATAACAATAACTTTATTTCCAAGAATAACATGAAGGTATAAACAGTCAAAACCGAAAACAGGAAAAAAACAAACTTGAAAATACGAAATTCTTAAGACAAGTTCGATGCCACATTGTCCTAGATTCCTATGTTGCATCACTTGATACCGAACTCGATATTATTCTGAATTACATATTACATTTTCTGAAATTGAATTGATGACTTCTGAAATACAATTTTCCTTTTCTGAAATTGAATTTGCCATTTCTGAATTTCAATTCACTATTCTGAATTACAACTTTGTTTTTCTGAATTACAAATTCCTAATCTGAATTTCAATTTCGTTTTTCTGAAATTGAATTAACTATTCTGAAATTCAATTTCTGTTTTCTGAATTACATATTGCTATTCTGAAATACATGTTTCCTTTTCTGAAATTCAACTTTGAATTTCTGAA
This sequence comes from Adalia decempunctata, assembly GCA_951802165.1. Lineage (NCBI taxonomy): Eukaryota > Metazoa > Arthropoda > Insecta > Coleoptera > Coccinellidae > Adalia > Adalia decempunctata. The sequence continues at coordinate 54,024,227 of OX637697.1, forward strand.
TTACAACTGTGAAAGGTGTAGTACTATTTTAAATGCTTCAAATTCTATGTTTCGTACAGAATTGGAAAATCATAAGAAATTTTATGAATATCAATTAAGCTCAGCGAAGCAAAAATTGAAAAGTTTGATACCAATGGGACGATCTAAAAGAGGAATTATTGATGGATTAGGAACCATAATAAAGAGTATCACTGGTAATTTAGATGCGAATGATGCATTACATTATGAATCAGCTTTAAAAGAGCTTCAAGACAATCAGAAAGGAATTATGATAAATTTAAATGCAGGTATCTCGTTAACGGGTGAAGTAATTGAAAATTTCAATAAAACCATTTTAGTCCTCAGACATAATCAGAAGACGATTGCATCCCAGCTTGAAGGAATCTCTGAAAAATTTAATCAATTAAGTGATAATTTTTATATGTATATTCAGATAAAGAATCTCATGGATCAAATTGGTATTTCGGTCAATATTATTATAGAATTAATCGATGAAATCGAAAATGCTATTAGTTTTTCAAGACTTGGAATATTGCATCATAGCATAATTAAATTTTCAGAATTGAATTCAATAATCACAGAAATAAAAAAATTATACTCTTCAAATAACTTGATATTCACGGACGAAAAAGAATATCACAGATTTTATGAATTGATAAAAGTAGATGCATATTTCGTCGAATTCAGAATTGTTTTCATTCTTCATTTTCCTATTGTTCACTCTGAACTTTTTTCTCATTACTATTTATTTTCAATTCCAACTATCAACAACACTATTCTTATTCCCAAAAATACCTATCTGACAAGCAATGAAAAACGGTATCAATACGCCTCTTCACCTTGTGTTGATTTACACCCACTATATTACTGCGAAAACGATAAACTTAATGATGCCTCAGAGGTAGAAGATTGCTTGTTCCAGCTATTGCATCTCCAAAAATCCATTGGTTCCTGTCAAAATCATCCTGTGGAAACCAATAAGAATGTTATCCAGCAAATTGGCAATGGTAGATTCATCATGATAGCTCCGAGTGGAATAAAAATCCGCACAGTATGTAGAAGAACTGATGTCAGCACATTGAAGGGAAACTTCTTGATAAACGTTCCGAAGGGATGCCACTTCGAAAGCTCAGAAGAAAAATTCTACAACGACAAGGAAATCCTGAAGGGAGAACCAATGTATCTTCCCCAAATTGCTGCTGATCTGAATGCAACAACCCTTACTGCATTCAAAATAAAACTTGAAGATTTTTCACTGGATCAAATACACCAACTGAAGAGAAAACAAGAGGACATTCAACCCTTGATGGAAAAACAAGAGAGCACCAAATCATTCCATGAAATATTGATATCTATTACTTATTTTCTGTTTTTCATAGTTATCTCCTATTTTGGTTCGAGGAAAATCATATTATGGCTGAAGTCCCCGGTTCCAAGAAATCAACCAGAGAGCCAAGAATCCCAACCACGGGCAGTTCCATTCTTCACGACGTAAGCACCTTTCTGAGGATGGAGGAGTTATATTCCCGGGCACGATGAACTTCGTCAGAGAGCCATGGGAAATGCTAACTCAGCATCGGATACTTTCCGGAATCCGAGAAAGAAGACCGAGCTTACATATATCATTGTATCATTCATTTTAATCAGTCTTGACTTGACATTGTAATCTGTACGAAATACATTTTTAAAAACGCTTTTCCTGCCTTGATAATTATAACTCGCTCAAGAACATCCTAGAATATTGCTGCTGTAGCCGAAAGTATTGAAGAAAACCCAGGTTTGTCCATTCCTCGTCGTTTTTTAGAACCAGGCGATCCACAAACGTCATTACACCGTATTTTCCATGAAGATTTGGGTCATAACGCTTGAAGAGTTCTGTTAACACAAGAACTTAAGCCGGCCAATTATCAACAACGTCGTGTCTTGGCTGATTGGCAAATCCTGTTAATGAATGAAAATAATTCGGAATTCCATCAAAAAACCATCTTGAGTGTTGAGGTCCATTTCCATCTAGGTGACTTCATCAACAAGCAAACTTGTCGCATCTGGGGCTCGGAAAACCCAAGAGTTATTGCTGAAAAGTCTCTATTTCCTCAACGTGTGAGTATTTGAATCGGTTTATGGTCCGGCGAGATCATTGGACCTCACTTTTTCGAGAATGAGGCTGGAGCAACAGTTACAGTGAATGGGTTGGACTATCGAGAGACGATTAATGATTTTTTATGGCCAGAATCGGATGGTATTGATCAGGACAACGTTTACTTTCAACAAGAAGGCACTACGTGTGCCACACAAGCAACGAAACCAATGATCTTTCTCGGGAAAAGATGTGATCACAATTGGCCTACTATGGATCGATATAATTTACACCAAAAAATTAATTCATTATTACTGAGATTAGGAGCGGGGAATGGATCAATATGTTTGTTTGAATGATCTGTTCCTTGTTGCCTTTTCGAGACACATGCCATATTTGGAATCAAATCTGTACAGCTCCATTTCATAAGAATATATATATATTATTCAGACGTCTTGAAAATTTGCAAGAAAGATCGCCTTTCATAGATAGATAGGAACAGCGAATGAAAACGTTTTGAAAATCCATATCTCTTCCAACTGGACATTGGAAATATGATTATAACTGTATTTAAAAATTGGCGGAGGAGCCAGATCCTATCAAAATAGTTGTTACATACATAGATAGGTGGTACAGGTGAAGCTAATAAAAGCATGTTGAAAAATCTTCGATGTTTACAGATAGTTGATTGTGTGGATCTACAATTTGAGTGTTATTCGGGAAGAGATACCAGCCAATGATCATCAGAATATGAATTAATGTGATATTATTCCGTTAGTCATGATAATACACTGCGAAAAAAAATTAACGCACATTATGGAAATCTCAAATTTATTCTAAAACTGAAGGTGTTCTCAATGATAATTATTTTTATCACAATCATGCATCCATATGTTATCCACTTTCAACGTTTTTCTTCAATACAGATTTTTTCTCCCAGCAGGAATAAAAAAAGATGATTTTATCAGATTTTGAAAGTATTGGCCCCATTCTGAAATCAGTTGTTCTCGATCAATTCTAGTGATCAATAGTTTTTCTTTCGTTTGATTTTCTACACTCGATCGCTATGCAACGCGAAACACGCAATTTGACCCAAAAGGAATGTGACCAAGCGGTAGTTTTGCGAGAAGAAGGGTGGACATACACAAGAATTGCAGAAAGGTTTGGAGTTTCCAATACAAGTGTGTCCAGAATGTTGCAGCGATTCAGGGAGACAGGTACGAATGTCCGAAGACCAGGACAGGGTAGACCACGGGTAACAACTGCCATTCAAGAACGTTACTTGAGAGTTTCTTCGTTGAGACAAAGGTTTGCAACCGCTCGCCTCCTTCAAAATCAGCTTGAGCAAACTCATGAGGTGCAAATTAGCACTCAGACAATAAGAAATCGCCTCAGAGAATATGAATTAAGGCCTCGTGTCACGGCAAGAGACCCAGCTCTTACCCCAGCATATCGAAGGGCGCGTTTGGATTTTGCGAGAGTGCATATCCATTAGGAAGAGGCCGATTTGGAAAGAGTTCTCTTCACAGATGAGTCTAGATTCTGCCTCTACCATTGTGATATATCAAATATCATTTTAATTTCGCGGATTTCGCCGATGACAGATATCGAACGTAATCTGTCAGACGCATAGAACTTATAGTACATGAAATGCTATTACTATGGCCAGATCAAAAAGTGGTTTAGGGCCACTTGCACCCATAGACAACTTATAGATGGGCCACTCTCCTACTAAACATTTGAAGCTGATTTTAATTTCATCAACACCCACCAGACAGCGCTCGCATCGCTGTTTTCGGTTTCTTTCCTTACGATTTTCGTTTCCTCTGTGTTTCTGTCATCTTTCTGTATGTATGTATGAATCCTATTTTCTTTTGGACAAAACTAGAGGTTGCATGTGATAAATACAGATGTTCAGCATCTAGGTGTGAAAAAAATAAATAATGTAGGAGGCCCAGCTACGGAAGTTGGCTCTGTAAGCAGCCATTGCTTTTTTCCTAATTTCCAATGTGCATCATTCTACATACAGTGAAAATACCTCAGAACAGCTTCTTGAATAATTCTTCTGAATGTTCACTTCATTTCTGATCTTGTCGAAATATTACTCCTTAAAATATCATCAACTGAGACTGTCTAAGTGTTGAGGAGAGAAAGTCAATGTTTGGGTTATGTTTTTAATTAACAAGAGTTTATTTTCTTCAAACCATTCAACTGCAACCGCCAATTCCACACAAGTTGCTATATCAACTGCAATCTTTTTTGTATCATCAATAAAATAACGGTTGATATATCTCACCCCTTTCTTGCATAGTAGGTACTTCTCCAGAATTCTATTATAGTTCTTGTTTTTGACCATAAAAATAATTTTTTTTTGGACATTATTCAATGATCATTGTTTTTATAGTTAATGATTTTGGTAAACAGAAGTCTTATCCCCAACTAACAGAGTATTATTCGAGAATTTTCCAACTTTGGGTTCATGAAGGTCTAGATCTAACTACGCTTCATGATCCAACTCTGCCTGGGTGAATGAATAAATTTCATTTCATGATCATAAATGGTCTAAAAAAATTGTTCACAAATAATTATGTGAATATACGATAAAATAGTCCTTTGGTTTTCTTACATGCATATTGTCAATAAATCCGATTGTATTAGGGAAGAGTGTTTCTGTGAAACAAAGAATCAATAATCTAAGGTATATGTCAGTGGGCCATTCACCGATTTTTGAGGCTTAAAAACATTACTTCATCTTTAACTCTCCTCATAATGTTGCTTTACGAACATTGAATGTTTCACATATGGATAATAAATTATTCGAAAAATACAGTTACGAATTGTGGCTTAACTGGTTTCAGTGAGGCCAGGCAGCAGTCCAACGTCAAGCCCATGGAGCAGGATAGGACAATTCAAAATGTGAAATTTTGAATGAACCTTTATCACACAGAAAATCTTTTTTCCTGCATATTCTTTTTAGGAAGAGATCCATCAGACAATCAAGACTTAAAGCTTAAGCTTCAAACAATATATATTTTGAATAAATCGAATAGCCAAAACAATGCGATACGATTCCATAATCCAATGTTTTGCACAATATCAGTTTCTCAAGTAGGAATGAACCCATTCCATTGACGAATATTCTAAGTCCACAATAAAAACAAATGGTTCATCCCCGGGCGTCCCGTAAATTAGGGAATTGGGCATTCTAATGACCTGTCAAAACAAATTCTCAATATGGCGGCTGAGGGCAAACCATAGAACTCATAGTACATGTACTATAAGTTCTATGGGGTAAACAATACGTTGGTGTTTATGTTGCATCTTAAAAAGTCTATCAACAACAACAACAACAAATACACACAACTAATTTATTCACCAGGTTCCTTATGACGTGTTATGACACTTCAGAAAGTTGTTTGCCCCATAAACAACTTGTTGTCTATGGCAGTGGTTCCCAATTTTCTTTTGCCACGGAACCCTAATCGGAAACATTTTTTATGGCGGAACCCTATTTTGATCCAATGTTAAGTTTGACTATTTTCATCTTCAACTTGAAAAGGAAGAACAAATTGTATGCTTGGAATATTATAAGCTGTTACACAACATTTTGCTGCAATTGACCCATTGTCCATTTGGGTTTCCAGCTATTCCTACAGGAATAAACACAAAAGATAAATAGGATTCATCAAATTTTCTTTTTTTTTTAATTGATCTTTCCTGAGGTTCATTCTTTTTGTGTTGAGGTTTGCTTGTTTTGACCCGTCTCAATCCAACCATGTTATAAACTAAAAAAATTGCAAGTTGAACTTTGAAACTTGATATGATGTCCAACAGAGTTGTGCCGAGCACTGATAAATAGTGCTTAAAGTACTAATCACTTGAAAAAAAGCTCCCGATTCGCGAGCACTAAGCACCAATTTCCACAAAAGGCTCCCGAATACTAAGCACTTTGGCAAAGTAATTCGATATTTCGAGTGCTAAGGCTTAGAAACACTTCTTTAGGAACTGTTAAACTTGAAGTTATTTTAATCGGAATAAAAATTAATCCTATTCATCTTAGCTGGCATATGTGAGATTATTAACGAGTAACAAAAAATTTACACACTGTCTCGAATTCGATAGAACTATGTAGGTATAAGAGTTGGAAACAAAATTTTTAAGGACTACGATTCCGTAATTCGAAATAATGAAATTTGGAATGCAAAGTTCTTTTCAAGAATTATAAAATTTCAAATGGGGAATTATATTTCAGAAGAACAGTCTGAAGAGAAATAACAAAAAAATATGAGTGAAATGTTGAAGTGTTTCAATTATTAAGCACTATGCACAGGCTTTTAAAAAGTGCTTGGAAGTACAGTGCTCCGGACCACAAAAGGTCTTCCGAGTGCTTTCACGAGCACAATGCTTTGGCACAGCTCGGAGGTCCGATAGTATTTTAAAGGTGTTACGAATGATGAAAACATACAACACTCGGATAAGACGGAACCCCTATAGCCCTTCCGCGGAACCCTAGGGTTCCGCGGACCACCATTTGGGAACCACTGGTCTATGGTTTGCCCCAAAGATATTCTACAACAAAGTTGTAGAATATCTTTGGTTTGCCCTCAGCAGACGCCATTTTAGTTCACGTGATTTACAATGCCTAATCCAACGACCTGTCAAATATTTTTTTGAGGTTAGCTGGTGGTCAAACAAACCAAGTTTAGCTTTGTTCATGTAGGCATTAAAACCGTTTATTTGCTTGAAAAATTGTTTTATGTGGAAATTTTTTCGATATTTCTAGTCAATCTTACTCTTAGGAATATCAGACCAGTGAAAATTATTTAAATTAAGTGCATTTTCAATAAAAAATGCCATAAATGTGTGCCAAAGTTGGATGTGCAAGTCGTTCAAATTATGAGGATTTTCTTGAATATTTTGGAACACCCAGTGTGTGTAACTTGGTGTATTATACACATATTAAGTGACTTATCAGGAAACAAAAGGAAATTGGGTCAGCAGTCATCAAGACTTGACAATATCGAAGATAAGAAACTAAAGTGAATGTGTCTTCGTAGACACTGAAATAAGCAGTATTCAGTTCATGTAAAATGTAAAACTGATGAATATTTAAATTTATATCATATAAAAGGATAAAGAAGTTACAGGGACAGAGCTCTGATTAATATTCCTTCTCCAATACTTTCTCTTCAATCTCTTCGGGCTCCCAATACTAAAAGTTGTAATCATATGATTGAGTGAAATTTTCTTCGTCAGTGATACTTCAGGATACTTTTTGATATTAGAAACCATAAAAAGTCACTCGTTCACTCATGAAATGCATATAAGATAATAAAATTCCTCATATTTACTGCAAGCCAGCGACCAGTCAGAAAATTTATAGGTTATCTGGAGGCAGGGCGCCACGTGGTTTGGATTGTCTAATACAGCTTTGGTTGATAATTTGACATGTACCGCTGTCAGAATTGACGTAACCGCTGTGAAAACGTTGGTTTGGTCACAGACCAACAAGACAATCCACTTACCCAATCCCGCCAAATCAGCGACAATGTCCTTGAGAAATTGTGGGGTCTTGGTGGGAGAAAATCATACGAAGCGCGAAATTCAAATCGAAATAACATAACCCCTAACTGTCATTGGGAAACGATTCTTGTTTCTGTTTATCCGAATTAACTTATTTTAGAAGTATTGATAACTGGCAATCAAATGGATTTGAATAATATTGTGCTCGAATAAATAATGAAAATGGATTTAATGATCTAGGAGTTTATGTTAATTAAAACCTTTAATTCTGATGGGTTCTAACTTTAACTAAATTTTCGAAACAGCTGACCTTAAATCGAGATAATTGTACATTCCAGGTGAATGAGAAGATATTTCACATCTTTGATACACCTCACCTAATGAGGAATGTGATAATGACTCCTGAAGTGGAATTTGAGACCTAAAAATTGCTACTAAGTTGTACCGGCTTGAAGATAGCTATCTTCAGGCCGGTCTAAGTTGTCAGATGCTCATATATACCGAACTGCATTTCAGAAGATTAAAGTTAAATATGCCACACAAATATTCAGTTCAACGGTGGTCTTTTGTATATGTTCGCAAATGTTAAGAATAATGTGTGCAAATACTAATCTTGCATTCAAAATATGGTCGGTTCTGCAATCACAACTTTCCAAACCGAAAGTATTCCTTGACCTTGACAATCCCTGAAAAGCTGTACAAGACCGAGGACGAGTCGAAAATTAAGAATCGAAGATAATTGTATGGATTCTCAACAAAAAAATCCTCCATTCGAGAATTTTCATTAGCAAAATATGAAAACAAAACATTAATATGACGTTTCACGTAATTGACATTTCATTTATTTCAATCTCGCATGGACACGAGAACTCATCGGTCTTATTCGGTTTTGTCTGCGCTCTGATTGGCCGCCTCCCGTTTTAATCGATTTCCAATTTTCCAAAGCAATCTAATGTAAAATCTGGCGGCTGAGACAAGGACAGAAAACACAACAAGGTTACAAAACACGCGACCAATAGACCAGTCCAACGATCTGTCACGATCAGCTGTTTAAAAATGGCTGCTGGGTCAAACAAATAACAAACCGAGGTTTTTCAGTTACGAGGTACGTGTTTCAGAATAGTTTCTGTTGGTTTCTCAATTTTCAACTTTAATGTCTTCAATTATGCCATGTAAAATGATAGTTATAATAGAGTAACACTATAGCAGAAATGTTTGTTATTTGTTTGACCCAACAGCTGAACAGCCATCTTGAAAAAAGGTGATCGGCTGTTTTGTTGACGAGATGATAGATAACCCAAAAAAATCCAACGTTGCCAGTTGTATCATCTACATTCACGGTCATGGCCTACTTCAGAAGACCGTGCTTCTGTCAAGTAGGTTAGGGCGCGAAATATTGATATTTTGAATTTGCCGCTATTTGAATATTATTGTAACCAGTGATATTCTATATTATCTTTACTAAAATGCCTTTTATGTGCAAATTGATATTTTTCCTAGTTTCTTCAACGCAATAATTCCACTTCAAGCAAAAAACTCATGAGTACAAGTATTATTAAATCTCCGAATAATAATTTTTCTATCAAAAGAGTACAAGAAAGCTCGCCCTTTCTCATGATACTGTTGTATTTTCAGACGCTGAAAGACAAAAAAGTTAAGTCGTACCAAAATACGTCAGAATCTGACAATTTTTGGTCAGATTGAATTTTCATATTTTCAAAGGTTAATAAAAGCACTATGAATGTATAGATTTTATATTTTCATATTAATAATAGTTAATAAGTTAATAAAAGGACATTGAATGTAGTTTTTTTCAGGTTTGTGCGAAGTTAAATTCGAGTTATGGATCGAATTGAATAAATGGTACTCTACTTAAGGATGAAAAAACATCATGTCCATTTTCTAATTGATATAACATTATACTTTATTATTCACCTTGAAATACCTTTGCCAGCTTGTTCATTCGCTGTATATGCTTTAAATTTTTAAGACTATATCTAGTCGACCATCCAGATTTAAAAGTGACGGAGTGGTGCTCTCCTCAATATAGATAAGGGTGATTTACAGAGCGACTTTTCTCTTTTGAAAAAACATAATGTGACAAATAAAAATCTTTCAATATTGCACACGTACGTGCGCATTGTTATTCTACTCCTAAATATTACATTTCAAATCAAAAGGATTTCTAGTTTTGAAAATACAGGAAAAGATTAATTTCAATTACCAATAATTCCGGAACCACCACAATCATTCTGCTTATTATTAAGGAACTCAACTGATGAGATGAGTCAGATGACCAAAATTTTCCATGGGAAAAAATTTAAAACCCCCATCTTATTTTCTACAAAAAAATTAGTGAATACGGACTGACGGACGGCCGTCCGAAAACCGGCAAATTATGGAACCTGGAATTATTTTCCAGGAATAACACACATTAAGCAACGTGATAGCACATTTTAGCATAGAACAAGCGAACTGAAGAAGTATACAACAATCTTAAAAAATAACTTCAACAATATTGATGATCATTCAGTGGCTCAGCAGATATATAAAGGAATGAATCTTCACATGCATGACTCAAGTTTTCTTCTATGTTAATAGCTTCCTGATGTTGCTCTTTTCAGATCAGTTTTTGATTTCACATATTTTTTTTTTGTAGAAGTAAATCTCATTTGGGGTTCTATTAATCTTTTTTTGGATGCATTTGTTGACTGAAATTTGTTATTAGAAAACTCTGAACAATGTGTTAAATTTCTTGCTATCATTAGGTGATAATGAATTTTATTCATCATTGAAATGCTCGAAGTCTAAAGATTCAAATCTCAAAGCTAAGTCTTTTATATCACAAATTTTTTTATTAGTGTATTTCAATTTTTTGTCAGTCAACGCTAACAACTCATCAGATATATTTTCCACAATCGAGTTAACTGCAGGTTTCACTTGTTTTGGAATTTGCATTAATACTTGAATACTTGTGAATGTGTTCACATATTGCCTTTTTTCCAAATGAAATTTTCATTCACATGAAAACATGTGAGCACATATTTCGCAAAACGAGCAAATTTGCTGACAGCACTTCATATCCAATAATCGAAGAATAGTATATGTCTGTTGATTTTTTGAAACATTCCAACTTCCATTATAATTATTGGTTGTGATAATATAATCATCGGTATGTCTGAGCTTCCATATGATTTTGAGGCATTAATTTTGTTTGTTTTGTATGTTCACCTTTACCTAATCTAATAATTCTTTTTACAGGTTTGTCTCTTACATACTTCAACACTGCATTCAATCCTTTATCAAGCTGTGTTGCAGTTTTCCTTTCTAAGTAGAAATATTTAATGACCTTATGCATTGACTCCAAGTGCATATTTGTATTAATTCCTGCTTCTGCTCTGTAACAGTATGCCCATTTCTTGAAATTGTGACTATATAATTATGTTTGAAATATTCTCCCAAAACTTCTAGGGTTTTCGTTGTTGCACATGTAAGCCAAAGCATTAGTCATAGCAGAAGTGAACTGTGTCAGAGGTGTTTCTTAATTTTTAAAATCTTCTACATTTCTGTACGCTTCCCATGCTTCGAAGCTTGCACGAGTTCGGAGAAGCAGTTGTGTTCTGTGTACGCTTTGTTACTAACCATTTGTATTCTGGAATACATGAGATTCCATCTCAAAATTCATTAAGTGATCATTATGTAGATGTTGCATTAGATTTCTGTTGTTTGAAAATGTGTTATTGCAGTTTGGTTCAAGACAACATCAGCTACCCCAAACACTATCCTTTCCATAAGATAATGGTTCTGCAGTTTGCTTGTGCACTTGATATGTCGCTTGTGGTTGGATTTATTGCTGAAAACTTTTTCACAAAATTTGCACATAAAAGGCATTTTAGTATAGATAATATAGAATATCACTGGCTACAATAATAATATTCAAATAGCGGTAAATTCAAAATGTCAAATTTTCGCGCCATAACTAATTGACAGAAGATACGGGTGAATCACGGCCATCTAAAGACTTTAGAAGGCCGTGGGTGAATGTAGATGACACAACTGGCAACGTTGGATTTTTTTGGGTTATCTATCATCTCGTGTTTTGTTGGACTGGTCTATAGCTGGGAACTAAATTGACAGAGTGCCAAGTCTTGTTGGTCTGTGGTTTGGTTGTTTGATACCTTGGTTGATTTACGGACCACACTCTAAATTCATAGTAATTCCGTGTTTCTGTTCTGTATGACAAGTCGTATCCATGGGAACATGGAAATTTCGGTATTCCTCCAACTTGAGATGTTTATCCATTATTTTAAGCTGAGCAGCAAGGCTACTAGACTAGCATTCCATGTACTATAAGTTCTATGGTCAGACGCCAGCGGCCAGCTGCATTGGCGGCCATTTTTCTGGTGTGAGACCACAGATTGTTGTTTCCAATTTTAGCACTAGCGTTTCACCCCCGTGTGGCCCGTGTGTGACACTGTGAAGTGAAAGTGACAATTGTTATCATGTTATCTATATTCATTATTCATTTTAATTTATGACTTTAATTAGTTTAATTCTTACTTCTTCGACCAAGTGACCAAGAGGCAAGAATATTCTTCGTCAATGCTTTAAGTACGCTGTCGGTTGAGATGTGATAAAAGTTGTTCTGGTTTAAATATGAATAACGTCCTAATATTAAGTATTACAATAACCCTGTTTGAATAAAAAAATTATTTCTTTGTATTAAATATTACATTTTGCGCATGGAACTGCAGATGAAGAAAATTCAATATGGTAAGTGTTGCTCTATTTTTATTGGTTTCAAATAATTGCATAATTTTACAGAGTGATGATCCTCCTATATTACCTGTTGGAACAGCTGTAAGTGCAAAATATAAAGGCGCTTTCTGCGAAGCTAAAGTGAGCAGAGTATTTCCCCAACTGAGATATAGGGTAATATCCTTCAATCGGAACAGTTTCCATCATTTTTAATTTGAAATTCTAGGTTTCCTTCAAAGAACCTCATCCCGGAACAGAAACCCTTAAAGAAGAACATATCAAAACAAGTGGTCCTATAAGAACTGGGAGAACTGTATTAGCATGGCATCCAACTCAAAAAACGTTCTTAGAAGCACAAGTCACTAAGATACAGGATCAAAGTCAATATACAGTTGGTGAGTTAATAATTCCTGTTATGTATCATGATCTAATAAATTAACATACTTATTTTAATTGTAAATTTTGTTTAAGTGGTATACTGTAAATAGTTCTTCATTTTACTTTCATTCTGGTATAATATTTTTTTTCAGTTTTTGATGATGGTGACATAACTACATTGAGAAGGAATTATTTGTGTTTGAAAAGTGGAAGGCATTTTAATGAAAGCGAAACTTTAGATCAGCTACCACTAACACATCCGGAACATTTCAGTAATCCTGTTATTGGAGGTAGAAGTAGACGACGTAATAGAAATCGGTATGATTTTATGGATATTAATTATTCTATTCTAAGTATTCACCCCTCATCTCACTAATATGCTTACCATAAATCACACACAACAAACCTCACCCTGTTACATGAAAGGACTAACTACCATACAGACATCTAGTTCACAAAAATGTATAGCATATTACTTGAGTTAAAGTCATCCAATTGATTTTGTATTTTCACAAGCATTACATGAAAAATATACTTATACCATGTAAAACAAAATGCTAGTATACAAGGCGATCCTTTGGTATACAACTATGGGGCTGCTCTAAATCATCTAGAAGGAATACCATCCAAAGTTTCAATCAAAAACACTACGCTTGATAGCCAATGTACAGTGGTATGTCACTAAAAAAAGATAATAACGTTCTTCATTTCAAATGAATCTCCTACAGAAGAAAACAAGTGAAATTGTGTCACCATTATAAACATATCTTCTTAATTCTATTTATATGTAAAACTAAAAAAAATCCTCAATTTTGTATGGTTCCATCTGAATTAAGTATCCATGAATCCGCTTCTTGAACTTATTCAAGTCCTCTTCTTTCTGCATTTCTATCGACAGAGCATTGAAAAATTTTTTACTCCTATATTCCACTTGGTTCTGAGTGCTAGTTAAATGGCACTTGGGATATTTATAATTGAGTTTTCTTATGCTATACTTGTTTTCATTAATATGTTCTCTGAAAAGTTCCTTGTTCTTATGTAGGAATATGAGGCATTCCTGAATATACAGGGTTGGGATAAAGTTTGGCACCAAATTAATATCTTTAAAACGAAACAGGCGTAATTTTTGAAATTTGGCAGCTGAGTGTAATGGACCACAATGCATCTGATGAGCATATTTTCATTAATGAGATACTTCCGGTTTAACCGGAAATGACAAAAAAAATTTTTATTTAAATGGGACACCCTGTATATTTCTGCAGATTCTGAAAGTGCACCTTGTTTCGGATCTGTCCATATCGAGTTCCATGCTTTTCATGACGTATTTTTTATGAAAATCTGTAAAGAGAATAAATACAGGGCTTTTACTAGTAGAAAAAATTTATTGAAAATAATTAAAAAAAATGATTTTAAATGTTCGAAGTGCTTGCCATTCAGTCAGCTGCCAAATTTCAAAATTACTGTCTGTTCCGTTTTAAATATATTAATTTGGTGCCAAACTTTATCCCAACCCTGTATATTGCATATAGTGTCAATATTTTATTTACTCTGAAAATACCTCGACATGATGTAGTTCTACTTAGTTTGAAGACTATTCTTATTGCTTTTTTCTGTAGAATGAACAGAGAAGACATATTTCCTGATCCGAAGAATATTATTCCATATCTCAATCTTGATTCTTTTGTAGCACAATAAACAGTTTTCAAGGTGCTGCATTTCAAATAGCTGGAGATAACCTTCAATCCATAAACTGAAGATGAAACCTTTTTTGAAGCGTGATCTATTTGGTATTTCCAATTCAATTCGTTGTCAATGTATGAAGGAATAATTAGAGAAAGTTCGTCTGAATTTGCTAGTTCAATAGTTTTAGTACGTAAGAAAGATGGAAGTATAAGGATATGTTGTGACTACAGGAAACTAAACAAGAATATCTTAAAGGATAGGTTTCCTTTACCCTTGATTGAGGATGTACTTGACAGGCTCGAAGGTGCTAAGGTTTTTTCGACAATCGATCTGAGAAATGGATTTTTTCATGTTGAAGTAGAAGAGGACAGTATAAAGTATACTTCGTTCGTCACACACAATGGACAATATGAGTTCCTCAAATGTCCATTCGGTTTGTGCAATAGCCCGCCAGTTTTTCAGCGATTCGTCACTTATGTTTTTAGGAAACTCACTGCTCAAGGAATAGTAATATTCTACCTTGATGATATTATCATTCCTAGTAGTACCGTAGAAGAAGGAATAGAAAGGTTGAAGATAGTTCTGCAAGTTGCTAGAGATTATGGACTAGAAATAAAGAAGAAGAGTGCCAATTTTTGAAGACTAAAGTACAATTTTTAGGATATGTTATTGAAGATGGCAAAGTGCAGCCTTCAGAAGAAAAGACGCTAGCAATCAAACGTTATCCTGAACCTACAACTTTTAAACAACTTCAATCTTTTCTTGGTCTGACCGGATACTTCAGAAAGTTTGTACCGTCTTACTCTACAATTGCAAAACCATTGAGAGACTTATTAAGAAAAGATGTGCTATTCAAATTCGGAGATGGACAGAGGCAATCTTTTCGAAAGTTGCAGGAACTACTGACATGCTATCCTGTATTACATATTTATCAAAGAAGTTTACCGACTGAATTACATACTGATGCAAGTAAATATGGATATGGAGCTTGTTTAATGCAGAAATCAAATGAAGATTCCATGCTACATCCAGTTTATTTCTTAAGTAGGAAGACGACTCCAGCAGAAGAGAAATATAATTCCTATGAATTAGAAGTTTTGGCCATCATAACAGCTGTGAAGAAATTTAGGACCTACCTCTTAGGAATGAAGTTCAAAATAGTAACTGACTGTTCAGCATTCCAAAAGACGATGCAGAAGAAAGATTTAACGACTAGAGTGGCTAGATGGGCTCTTTTGTTAGAGAAATATGATTATGAAATAGAGCATCGAAAAGGAAGCAGGATGTCTCATGTAGATGCACATACATTGTGTACAGTGTACCGGTCACCAAGGGGAAGTTTTGATGTTTTCCTGAGTGTGCTGAGCACAGCCTTGGAGTTGGGCTTGTGTGAAGACAGTGGTGGGATGATTGTAACAGGCGACTCCAACGTGGATTTCCTGCGGGAGTCAAAGGAGAATAGTAGACTCATAAACCCGTTTGCCTCATTCAACATGAAATGCACTATGACAGAGCCAACTAGAGGGACACAAACATGTGTTGATAATATATTTATAGAAGATGGGTTACAAGTTGAAGAGAAATATACCAGGAACCTTCACTTGGGTGACCATTACGTGCAGCTGATGACAATTCCAGTGAAAGAAAGACAAATACAAAAAGCAAACATTAAAAAGGTTAGATTAACAAATAAAACAAACATTGACAAAATGTTGGGAAGGCTGGAGACTTTAAACTGGAAGAAGAAATTGATAGAAAAGTCGGCTCAGGATGCTTTTACGGACTTTTTCGAGGTTCTGTTGCAGGAGTATAACGACTGTTGTCCTGTTGTGAAGAGATGATTCAACTCGAAAAAAAAGGTTGAAACATATGACACTGAGCAATTTAAGGAATGGATGAATAGGCTTGAGGCAATGGAAACTATATACAAAGTACGCAAAGATGCTGAATCGTACAATGCTTATAAACTGTTGAAAGAAAAGTTCAGAGAGAACATTGCGCTGATGAAACGCCTTAATTATGAAAGAAAAATTGCAAATGCCGATAATAATACTAAAACCATATGGCAAATGATAAAAAAAGAAACAAACACATACCGAAAACATTCCAAGGAGACCACATTGCAGGCACAACAGTTGGGTGATCACTTCGGGAAAATTGGTGAGAACATAGGAAATTCTTTTGGGGTGAGTACATCCGAGGCCAAGGTTTTGCTGAAGTCCGTGACAGTGAGGAACACAGGATCTTGTTTTATGGCGCCTACCACTGCGCAGGAAGTTATAGAGATTATATCATCCATTAAAACTAAACCGACAAGGGATATATATGATATGGACACTTATCTATTGAAGGAAATCAAACAAGTGCTAGCGGAACCAATTAGTGATATAATCAATAGATGCTTCAGAGAAGGAATATTTCCTAAACAGCTCAAAAGAGCCAGAGTGATCCCAATCTATAAGGAAGAAGATGAGAACCTGGCCGAAAACTATCGTCCAATTTCGATATTACCAGCTATATCGAAAATTTCTGAAGCAGCCATCAAGGTGAGATTGCTCGGATACCTAGGGAAACATGATATGATACACGCTAGCCAGCATGGTTTTTCGAGATGTTCGATCTACGATCACAGCGATGTTGGAACTCTACGAGAACATAGTTACCTCAATAGACAACAATGTGAAATTGGAATTGATGCTCTACGATCTATCAAAGGCTTTCGACTCGGTTCAACATGAAATACTTTTGGCGAAGTTGGAGTACTATGGATTTCCGGGAAGTGTACTGGGGTTGTTGAGCAGCTATCTCACTGATAGAAAGCAAGCTGTCCAATTGAAAGACAACTGGTGCAGTGAGTGTAATATTGGGGTGGGGGTGCCCCAAGGGTCAGTTTTGGGCCCATTGTTGTTTGTCCTGTATGTGAACGACTTGGCTGTGAACGTGCGAAACGTGAAAACGTATCTCTATGCTGATGATACTACCTTCCTGGTCAGTGGGAGCGCCCGGGAGGATCTAAAATCTCAGGAGGAAGAAGCGAGAGAGTTAGCAAGCAGGTGGTTTAAAGCAGATAAACTGAAAACTAACGACAGTAAAACACAAATAATGCAGTTTGGATCGAACGATAAAACAATTAAAATGCTTGGAATATATATGGATCCCCAAATCTCCTGGTGGGACCATCTAGATGTGCTGAGTGGGAGGGTGTCCAGGGCGGTCTATTCTATAAGAAGAACAAAATGTATGGTTTCACGTGAAGCAGCGAAGATAGCGTATTTTTCGAACTTCCACTCGCTGATCGCTTATGGCGTGCTTCTGTGGGGTCATTCGACTGCGGCGGAGGAGATCTTCATTTTGCAGAAGAGGGCTATTCGTGTTTTGGTTGGGCTGAAGAGCACTGAGAGTTGTCGAGAATATTTCAAAACCGAAAGGATACTTACCTTACCGTCGCTGTTCATATTTGAGGCCCTGAGATATGTACATGGAAGAGCTGGATGCATGAGCAGGTTGGGGGACAAACATGACTATGACACTCGAAGTAGAGAGATTTTTGAAATCCCCTACCACCGTCTCGTTAAAACGCAAAACAATGCAAAGTACTGGGGAATTAAATTATATACAGTATCCCGAATGAACTGAGAAAAAAAAGGCAAAAAAGTTTTGAAGTGTACATAAAAAACCTACTGATAGAAGAGGCGTTTTATTCTCTCCAGGAGTTCCTGGCGTATGGTAGGCGACATTAGATGCACTCATGTGACCACAGTCGATGGATCATTAGGTGTCATATTGTATGTGATGTTTTACAGTTTATGTTATGTTTGAGATTGTACTTTATATCATGACTCAGTTTTGACATGCCATGTATTATTTGATGGTGATAATATATTTCTATTCTATTCACTTAGTCGATATCCTCATGTAATGGTGATTTCCGAAGAAGATGGATTTCTAGAAAAAGTAAGAATGGCACAAGGAAAAGACGAAAATTTCGCGCTTATTGAGAAGATTTTGGAGACGAAGGGCGAGTATGAAGGTTATTTCACTAGACATGGAATAGTTTATAAGTTTGTCAATGGTAAAGAACTTTTGATGGTACCAAAAGCCATGCAGACGGAAATAATAAAGAAAGCTCATGAGGAAGGACATTTTGCGATAAAAAAAAACTGAAGAATTGATAGGGCAGGAATATTTCATTCCAAAATTAAAAGAGAAAATTCAGACCTTTATTTCCAACTGTATTCCATGTATTCTTAGCAACAGGAAAGAAGGGGAAAAAGAAGGAATACTTCATCCGATCTCGAAACTAGAAGGTCCTTTACATACTTATCACGTAGATCATTTGGGTCCTATACCATCGACGAATAAAAATTATCAATACTTATTGGTAATTATAGATGATTTTACCAAATTCACATGGATCTTCCTAACTAAAACGACGAAGGCCAAAGAGACTGTAAGTTGTTTAGTCAAGCAACAGAAAACTTTTGGTAACCCTAGTCGAATCATCACAGACAAAGGAGCAGCTTTTACTGCTAAAGAATTTGAAGATTACTGTGATGAAGAAGGGATCCATCACGTGACTATAACCACAGGAGTTCCTAGAAGTAATGGTCAAGTTGAGAGGATAAATCGAATAATAATTTCAGTATTAACTAAACTAAGCTTAGAAGATCCTACTAAATGGTATAAATACGTTGACAGGGTGCAAAGAGCGATTAACTCTACTTATCAAAGAAGCATTAAAACAACGCCTTTCCAAGTATTGACTGGTGTTAAAATGAGAAGAAAAGAAGATTTTCGATTAATAGAGATTATAGCAGATGAAACGAGAAAACAATTTGATGAGGCAAGAGAAATCGTCAGAAAGGAAAGCAAGATGAATTTGGTTAAGATGCAGGAAGAAAGTAGGAGTTTTAATAAAAAGAGAAAAGAAGCCAAGATGTATAAAGTGGGAGACTTAGTTGCTATTAAACGAACCCAGTTTGGCTCCGGATTGAAAGTGACAAGAAAATTTCTTGGTCCTTATGAGGTCTCCAAGGAGAAACGGAATGATAGATATGAAGTAATAAAAGTAGGAAACCACGAAGGACCCATCAGGACATCAACGTGTTCAGAGTATTTGAAGCCTTGGGTGCAATTCGGAACTGAATCCGAGTCGGATTCTACGTAGGATGGCCGAGTGTGGGATTCGTACTTATATTTCGAATTGAATTATAATATTCTATGTTGTTTGAATGACGTTATCAATAACTTAGATATAGGAGGCGAAAAATAAAAGAGCGGGAGAGAGACGTCAATCAGATTGGAGACGAGTTTGTTCAGAGGCTGTATTTCCTCCGAATTTTGTTGTTACTTGCTTTCGTGAATAAACTTTTATTCCAACCTCGTGATAATTACCCTAGACAACGTAAAAAATCCTACATGTATATTTCAAGAAACTTCACGTTGTCCTCCACTTCATATATCATTTAATTCGATGTTACTTGGGTTTTCTATACCAGATTTGATGTGGTGAAAGATTAAAACATTGGTCTTTTCATGTGAGAATTGGACTAGTAGAGACCCAGTTTCCGAAGTACACCACCAGGTGGCACCACCACAGGAAGACAATGCATTACCGGTTTCTGGCTTATTGGCCGTCATCAGATACATGTAGTCTTATCCTGAGATGAGAACCAACTGAAACGGCAGAACTTATATTACTCCCTAGCAAGAACTATTGAGTACAGTTTTGTACAGTAGTTCCACCTAGGGAGCAAATGTCTACGCTTCATCCCGGAGGTCCCCTCAACAACTAGATCTCTACGTACATTCATTTATCCCAAACGGAATCTCGCAACAACTCACTTTGGAGTTTTATGCAATACTCCAATTCTCACATGTATTTCATGTGACATTATCCTCCTTCTGCATTGGTCTTTTCTTTGTTCAGTAGTAAATTATTGCAGCTCAACCAAGAACTTGAAAGTTCTTCACTTCTGGCCATTGGTCTGCAATAGATAGGATGTTGGTATCATCAGCATAATTTACCACTGGTCCTTTTTTGTATACTTCGTTTATTTTTGCTGCAAAGTCATTGATATATAGGATGAAAAAAATTGACCCTGTTATACTTCCTTGTGCAATTCCAAGTTTAATCATCTGCTGTTCTGATCTAAAAGTCTCTCTATTTGATTGTATCTCACCAATTTGTGTTCTATCCTTAAATATGATCTAACCCATTTTGAAGCTTGTCCTCTAATCCCAATTCTTTCCAATTTCTCCAGGAGTATCTCATTATTAATGCAGTCTAAGCCTTGGACAAGTCCAGAAACAAATCTAAGGACAATTCATCTTCTTCAAAGGTATCCAATATTTTTTTTATAAAATGGTATACTGCCGTTTGTATCGATCTTCCCTTCACATAGCCATGTTGATTCTTGGATATTATATTGTTATCAATCACTAATCTCATTAGCTGTCTGCAGAAAGCTGCCTCAAATATTTTGGAGAAAGATGGTAGAATGCTTATTGGGCGATAGTTTTCATACTTCTTTGGGTCTCCTTTTTATCCTTATTATCAAAAAACCTTTTTGAAGACAAGCTTTTATAACAACACTCATTCGCCATTTTGAAAACGCCATCTTGAATTCCTCAATTTTGAAGAATCGTAATTTCCGACCCAGAAAACCCCCAATAACCAATTTTGAATAGAATATAGGATCATAATTACAAAACTCGTCCGCCATATTGTGGCCGCCATCTTGAATTTCCCAGTTTTGACAAGAGTATCATCATTCTCGAACCCGAATACCCCCAGATACTAATTTTGAATGAAATCGGATCATAATTACAAAACTCATCCGCCATTTTGGAGCCGCCATTTTGTGTTTTTCTATAAAAAATATTTCATGATGCATTGTCACCAGGATTAGGTACACCTGCAAAATTTCTAATCAATCGGACGATTAGAAGTGTGTCATATTTAACTTGAAAGATTTGATTACAGACGGACAGACACCAGGACAGGTGAAACTAAATAAAAGCTTATAAAATGGGCTTTATTATTGCTGTTTTCAGTTTATCTGGGAAGGTTCCAAGTTTCAATGATTCGTTTACAATGTATAATAAAGGATCTTCGATTTCTTCTATGGTTTGCTTTATCAAATGATTGGAGATTTCGTCTACACCCTACACCATATGTTTGTTTGTTTTTCATAGGCAAAATGTCGTCCAACGAGAGTAGACGTGTCGGTGGCGCTCCGCTAAGCGAAATATCTAAGTGTGGTTACTGAAAGAACACTGTCAAAAAGTGCTTTACAGTGCCCTACGTGTAAGACAATATTCCATCCAAGTTGTGGAAATAGGGTGAAGAAGTGTTGTGAACAGGATTTGATCGTCTTTTCGCAACCAACTGAACCTGAAAAGAACTTGAAAATGGATGCAGAGTTAACAACCACAAAATCCGTATCTGCTGAATCTACAAATGTTGATATCTTACTGAAAATTATAGATCAATTAGAAGAAAGTACTAGTTTATATAAGTTCAAAATTTCAACATTAGAAAAAACATTTGATGACAACGAGGAGATTATTCCAGATTTAAAGATAAAACTCAGCAAAAAAAACTAGTAAACAACAGGTTGTTAATGTCGATAAAATCAATCCGTCAAGTGGAGAAGAATACAATGTCAAGGTTGGGAATTCTGCAACTAATGATTGCGGTAAAGATCAGTTGGAGGTTCCAATACGTACAGCTCAACGTAAACAAACAAGATCTGTGAATAACTGGAATGTAAATTAGTGGAGTGCCTGGAGCATTCAAGCTCGGACTAGAGTTATAGTGAATGAATTGATACGATCGATGTGGGATATTGTTTTTCAAACTATAAATTGCAATGTTTACCAATTTTTTTTTGTGCAATCCATTTTTTCATTGTTTAAACAAATTATTATAAAAAATTAATGTTTGACCATACATTTTCACTTTAAACAGTAATTTTTTTGTATTTATATGTTGAATCTCACCTGAGTAGACATATAGGAACATTTTTCAAAGATACCTGTGAATAAAAATACCAGTAGGGATCTCGAACGTGGAGGGGAGAGCGGAGCGACAGCTGCTATTATCTCTAATATATAAAATTCTCCTGTCTGCATCTTTGTTACCGAACTCCTCCGAAACGGCTGGACCGATTTTCGTGAAATTTTGTGTGCATATCGGGTAGGACTGGGAATCTGCCAACATCTATTTTTCATCCCCCTAAATGATAAGGATGGTCCACCCCTAACTATTTTTTCGGGCAAAAATTTTTTTTTTTATTTTTATTTTTTCATGATACGGCATACAAAAATACATATAACCCTAAATTTTCACCCCTCTACGATCAACCCCTTTTTCTAACACAACCTAACCTAACCTAAATTGAACTCTTTCAGGCTAGTTTTTCATTTTTATAGGCCAACATCTATTTTTCATCCCCCTAAATGTTAGGGGTTGTCCACCCCTAATTTTTTTTTAAATTTTTTGGGTAAAAATTTTTTATTTCAATTTTTTCAAAAAAATCAACATTTTACGAATTATTTCCGGAAATTTCTATTAATTTGATGGGTATAAAAAAGATAGTATTAAATCAGCCGAACGGAATCGTCGTGCATTAAAAAATAAATGTGCAGATATTGAATTTGATAGAAATGTTGAGAGTTAAATTAGCTGACAACAATATATTTACATGCCAAGCGGAAAGCGATGCCGACAAATTAATTGTTGAGACGGCAATGAATTTGGAATCAAGAGATGTTGTTATAGTTTCAGAAGATATCGATGTCTTAGTGATATTAACGGCATTGGTAGATAAAGATCGTGAAATATATTTTCTAAAACCATCCCGAGGCAAAGTTCAACAGAAGATATTTTCATCGATAAGTTTAGAAAAATCATTACCAAACTGTAAAGAACATATTCTTTTTTTACATGCCTTTACGGGTTGTGACACTACTTCTGCATTTTTCAATAAAGGAAAAATTAAGTTTGCCAAAAATTTTGAGAAACGGATTGATTTACACGACTCAGTAAAAGTATTCAAAAATATCAATGAAGACCCCAATAATATATTGCAAGCAGGTGTGGCATGTATTTTGAGTTTATATGGCGCTTCGTCTAACACTCATGATTTAAATACATCAACGTTCAATTCTTTCATAAAATCAACAGCCAAAAATACGAGTGTTATTTTGTCATCACTGCATCCAACAACTGATGCAGCGTTTGAGCACCTTAAAAGAGTGTACCTACAAATTCAGATATGGCTAGGAAATGACGTACTTATTGAAAATTGGGGATGGAAGTATTCCAATAACATGTACATCCCAATAACTATGAATCAATTACCTGCTCCGGATAATTTATTACAAATGTTATTTTGTAATTGCAAAAAGGGATGTGGAGCTGCGTGTGGATGCAGAAAAAGTGGTTAACACTGCAGTGTAGCATGTCTACAGTGCAGCGAAAATAGTTATTCCAATACTCCACCCATTATGCAGATAGATGAAGTAGAAGAAAATATTTGATGTTGACAACAATGTTATATATTTGAATAAACGGATTTTGTACTAATAATTTTTTTTCATGGTCGTAATTAATAACATTATTTCTTTAAATGTACACAATAGAGTACGTTTCATTTATGATTGAACTGGCCGAGAAATTCCATTGTACATAGCAGCTGTCGCTCCGCTCTCCCCTCCACGTTCGAGATGACTACTGGTATTTTTATTCACAGGTATCTTTGAAAAATGTTCCTATATGTCTACTCAGGTGAGATTCAACATATAAATACAAAAAAATTACTGTTTAAAGTGAAAATATATGGTCAAACATTAATTTTTTATAATAATTTGTTTAAACAATGAAAAAATGGATTGCACAAAAAAAAATTGGTAAACATTGCAATTTATAGTTTAAAAAACAATATCCCACATCGATCATATTATTTCATTCACTATAACTCTAATCCGAGGTTTTACGGTTTTGAATGCTCCAGGCACTCCACTAAATCGAAACAAGGAAAATTCTCGTGAAAATTCGAGGGATCAGATCGGCAGCATGAATAGCCCTGCTCCACAAACGGCTTCAGAATGGAAAACTACAGGAAGAAAAAGACAAAAAAATCCAAAAACAAGATTGGGAACGGGTTAAACCGATGCTAATATTGCTAATGAAAATGGGGTTTCTGGTCAAGAAAAGAAGGCTTGGTTCTTCATAAACAGAGTTAAAACTCATGTAACCGAGGATCATGTCAGAAACTACATTAAATCTAAAGACAATGGGTGCGTTCATCCGACTAAGCAGCTACCGCTACCGCTCCTTCAAACGTCAAAACCATATGATTTTTTCGATCCGTTGTGTCAAATTAGTTAGTAATTTGACACAACGAATCGAAAAAATCATATGGTTTTGACGTTTGAAGGAGCGGTAGCGGTAGCTGCTTAGTCGGATGAACGCGCCCAATTTCAGTGATACAACTGTGAAGGTTAAGGAGCTAACTTTGGCCGGGAAGCACGGTGATATGAAGAGCTTTTTGGTTAAGATTCCCTTTAAACATAAGGACGAACTATATGACACTGAATTCTGGCCGGAAAATGTGGGAATCAAAAGATTCAACTTTCGAGCATATGAAAAAAACCGAAGCTCCAATGATTTTTTATAACTGAGAGAGTGCAAGTTGATATATCCAACAATTTCAACAAATCCAAGAAATGTATTAGCATTATCCATCAGAACCTTCAATTAATAGGGAATGCCTTGAATTCTTTACAAGATCTCCTCATTTACCATGGGCATTGCCAGGTACTGTGTATCACTGAGCATTGGAAGGCGAAAGATGAACTAAACAGTTCTATTGACGACTTCATATTGGTGTCCTCTGTTTGTCGTGAAAGTGGGAAACATGGAGGAGCAGCAGTTTACACAAGAAGATCAGTGAAGAGCAAGGAAAGAAAAGACTTGAGTGATTTCAAAGTGATTGGGCAATTTGAATGTGCGGCTGTGGAGTGTTGGTTCAATGAGGCCAAGTTGATCATTTGGTCGGTGTACAGACCTAGCGGTGCTGATGTTGGTGTTTTTTTCGAAAAGATGGAAATGCTACTCGCGTCCATTGAAGTGGGTCCGGAAATTATTGTATCAGGTGACTTCGACATTGATCTTTTGCAGCATTTCCTGTATAAGTGAAATTTTCATCGATTTTTTCGAAGTTTTTTTGTATTTTATAATAACCAGACCGTAGACGAATCCATATATGAAGTTTCATAACAAACACTCCATCCGATCTCGAGTTATAAATGGTGTAACCAACATCTATCTCTCTTTTATATATATATATAGATGTACAAGTCAAAGACTCACCCTGTATATGTTTTAATATCAGCTTCTTCTACCGTCTCTTTTGCTCTAGAAATAAAAAGCCATATTTTTTTATTTTCTTCATTAGGTTTGTTAGATTGGAACTTTCTGTTAAATTCGCTTTCTTGCAGTTGTGCAGTTCCTATATTAGCTCTTTTGTTTCTTGACCGTCGTCTATTTTAAAAGCTTTTCAGTGTTGGAATAGCTTGTACTTGGTAAATTTTAATAGGTGTCAAATGAATAAGTAATCCAAGTAAAATAAAGGTACCTTTATTTTCCTACATGTAAATAGCAGAAGAGAATTTTTGATAATAACCAATGTAGAGTTGTTCAAGATATCATTCATATTGTGGTTGGATACCGATTAAATGATTGCAAACTTTCATATCGATTTTGACAAAGGTACTGAGGATGGCAATTAGCCGACAGCGCTCTACCTGCTATTAAATTTATTTTAATAATACTTGGAGTACTTATTCATTTGACACCTATTAAAAGCTTTTATTTAACTTGCAATGTATGTATGTATGTTCGGGTGGAATCTTGCTACTCAATTTTGAAGCAGATATCCACAACCGATTGAGCTGAAATCTGATATACACGTTTAACTTGGATGACAATACACGATAAACTCTGTGACGTCATTCTATATCCAATATGGCGGAATAGTTATTTTTCACGCATCACTACAATATGGGTATCAAATGAAAGGGCTTGTTGAGAGTAATTGGGAAAATAAAGTTGACGTCATTCTAAATCCAATATGGCGGAACATCCAAGATGGCGGAATAGATCTTTTTTATGCACTTCCACAATATGGGTATCAAATTAAAGGGATTGTTGAGAGAAACTCGAAGAATAATGTTGACGTTATTCTGAATACAATATGGCGGAACATCCAAGATGGCGGAATATATATTTTTTATTCACTTCTGCAATATGGGTATCAAATGAAAGGGCTTGCCGGGAATATTCAGAAATAACTAAAAAGTGAAAAATAAATTTAAAGCAAAAAACCTTTTTGAAAAAAGCTTTTATTTAAATGCTCAAAAAAAAAGAAAATAAAATTTTCCTCTGAAATTTCGACTATCAACTTATAACCTCATTATACACAATTTATATAATCATAAAAGCTTGTCGCGAGGTATGCGTGTGTACCTATAAGTATTTAATTAAACTGAAATTCATGAAAATGATCATATAAATTGTGTATAATGAGGTTATAAGTTGATAGTTGAAATTTCAAAGGAAAATTTTATTTTCTTTTTTTTTTGAGCATTTAAATAAAAGCTTTTTTCAAAAAGGTTTTTTGCTTTTAATTCCCTTGTCCTATTCGTAGTTCTCTCCAAAACCAAATGTTTTCGGTTGGGTTGATTTGTTATGAGTTTCCCTAGATTGCATGAAGACATCCAAATACCACATATAACTGATGTGATAAAATATCTCTCTGCTAATTACCGAGGACGACTACAAGGTCACACAAACAACCTTATACAAAACCTCTACATACAATATCAGAAGATTAAAGAAAACTTTGCCTGATGATATCTCACAAAACTGAAATTA
This sequence comes from Adalia decempunctata, assembly GCA_951802165.1. NCBI lineage: Eukaryota > Metazoa > Arthropoda > Insecta > Coleoptera > Coccinellidae > Adalia > Adalia decempunctata. The sequence continues at coordinate 54,051,589 of OX637697.1, forward strand.
GCGAGTAGAAATGTCATTGGACACTTCAATTGTGTTATTTTTTTCACTGAGCACAATAACTCAATACTTGTTGTTATGAGTAGATTGTATATTATGCAATAAATGACAAAAAAAAACAGCTCGAGTGATGTTCACAACTGGCCATAGCAATTGCCCCTGTTGCAATAGATGGATTCTCTTTACTATCTTGGATTATATTTGGGTCGACGACTCACCTGGGAGAAACACATACAGGAGAAGAGAAATCCAGGCAAATGTACTGGTTACTGGGGACGAATTCCAAACTATCCATCAATAACAAGGTATAACTGTAATGTATGGATGAAACCCATTTGGACATATGACTTGCAACTTTGGGGAATTGCAAAATTATTAAGAATCAACATCATACAAAGATTCCAGTCAAAAACATTTCGTTTCATGGTACATAAGGAAAAAAACCCTACTCGAAGACCTTCTAGTTTCATACATCACTGAAGAAATCGTAACAGTCGCTACCAATTATCAAATCCAAACAACGGGTCATACAAACGGTGATTCGAAAACCTATATAGGGAAGGATCATCCATCCAAAGATTGAAGAAATTCTAGCCTGAAGACGTCCTACAGCATCAATAATCAAATCAAATAAGTTTTTATGCCATTGGGCACCTCTCTTCCATGTCCAATACCATTCATTTGTTTCAACTCAATACTCTCATGTAAAGTATATTGTAAAATGGAAATAAACATTAAAAAAGACTTTTTTTAGGGAAGATGATAGCGAAGGAGAACATGGGGAAGCTGATCCTGAAATGGAAGGTTATCATAATGAAGTTGGAAGAGTTGTTTGGGGTGAAAATCTTGAGAAGAAAAGGAATAAAGACTGGCCACCTGGGCTCATCATGTTACCGAAAAATACAAAAATTCTCAACACAAAAGAAGAATTCTTGATTAGATCATTCAAAGATGACAGATTGTAAGTAAACTAGTCTTATATTGATAGAGGATGACATTAAACCATAATTAACCAGCTTTGATGCCATTATGTGAGTAGTTTCTGGTGGTCTCAGTGGATACTCCGATACTTGATGTGCTCATCAGGCCTAATATTTTTAAACAACAGTTCTCATCAGTTTTTAAATCTACAATTTAAAATTCAAAAACAATCATTCTGAAAATTTTCAGCTATAATGTTCCAAAGAAGGATGTGATTGAGTTCAACAAGGAAGTGGGTGAAAAAATAGATAAGAACAACACTCCCTTTTCTATAGCAGTTCAAAAAGCTCTAAAATACTTGAATACTGGTGAGCTTCCAGCAAATTGGGAAAAGCATTTTCATTCAGATCGTATGGAAACAGATGTAGAAATGAATTTTTCTGATGTGAGTACTATATAAATCAATAAGTTGCTTTAAAAAATTCCTACCACTGACCAATATTCAAAAAATGTCAAATTTTCACGATATACTTACCATTTTTTCAAATGGTTTTCAGTGACTATCATTCTTCAGAGTTTGTGTCCATGTTCATGAAATGAAATAAAAATCTCAGGAAGTTAGTCGAATTCATTTCCAAATGGAATAATATAACATTGTCAAAGTTTTGGAATGATTTGCACCCTTTTCAAGGCTGAAATGAAATATTTTTAGAATAATGGTGACATACATTTCCGACAGCAATTACCTTGTTATATGAAATTTGGATTATGCATATAATAAAAATTAATTTCAAGTCCGAATAAATTAAATTACATATTTCCTTCATTCATATTACAATATGACCAATAATTCTGCAGCTGTCAACAGGTGCATCATATTTTTGTCAAAATCAAAAGGGGACGAACGAATACATAAATATGGAAATATAAATACAATTGAATATTAAATGTTCTAAATAATAATATAATATAATAATATATACAGGGTGTCCGGTAAACCTTGTACAATATTGAAACTGGTGATGGACCAGGTCATGACTGTTCAGAATATATAGTGGGAATTGCAGCAATTAATGAGGTACTCTTTTTTCTTTGCTCGAGCTTTCGAGATATTTATTTATCTCTTCATCGGGAGAACTAAAATAAAAAGAAAACGGTAGAAACAAATAAGATGATATCATGCAAAACTTACGAAATTGAGAATGTATAAAAAGATGGAGGTTTCTAAAATTGACATCACTAACTTAGGTGTATAAAAATTGAAAACATATATTACTTTCTTAATATAAATAATGAAGTTGAATTTTGATTAAGGATGTCGAATTGACAGTGATTTTACATATCTTGATTTAAGCATTATGGATTTTGAAAACATTCCTCTAAAACTCAACTAGAATTTGAAGAATCTAAATGGATCAAATATGATGAAGAGATAAATGAATATCTCGAAAGCTCGAGCAAAGAAAAAAGAGTACCTCATTAATTGCTGCAATTCCCACTATCCAATTTTCTATCCAATAACTTATCAGCAACGAATTTTCGATTATATATATATATATATAATTAAAGATTTAGCGACTGTGTATAGGAGACGCTGCAATATGTTAATGATCAGAAATTTAGAATGAAATTAATATGTATACAACTTACGAAGTTGAGATTATCTACATAAAGTTGAAACATTCTAACTGTATAAGGCAAACAAAGGTACAATTTCTTAAAAAAAAAACAAATTTAACTAATTTTTTATATATATATATATATATATATATATATATCCTAGTCCCCACAGCTCTGGGGAGGTTAGCATTCTCCACAGGGTTTGTAGTATATGCGCTCCTATCATGAGAAGTAAACACCAGGACGGCGGGGAGTCTCAGGCCGGCTCCTCTCGGAACCGTCCAGATGTTCGGCCTGTAGGGGTAAGGTGTGGAGCAAGCGGCGCACCCCCCCGAGATGGCTCCGCAAGGCCAACTCCTGTTCCTCTGCAAAGAGATAGACGAAGTAGCTTGAATGCTCTAACAGTTCATTCCGCTACAAGGCCACAGCAGGATAGACGCACACGCTGGACATTGGATGAGAATTACACAGTAATGCGTGCGCACTACATCGCGATGGACCTTGTTGAACAATCTGTTAAAACCTACCGACAACTTCTGGTAGAGATATGGTCCTGCCAGGCCAGTATACGCCCAGCTGATATCAAATCGGGTGCGATGGATTCTGAACAAACAAAAAATCTCAAGAGCCGAGCTGGAGATCATCAAAGCAACCTGCTCCCTATGCGTAATAACGGAAGAACAACTAAGTGGGACGCAGCGGAATGAGCCTCGTAGATCATCCCCCAGAGTAAGGAGAAGCGGTTTGTTCATTATGACAAGACCGGTTGATGCGGTGGAGGAGTCCTTCTTGGGTAACCTGAAGAAGTTTTCGGGTGTCGCGACGGTCAGCAGGCCGAAATTAGCTAGGCTGGAATACTCCAGAAATTTATGCAGTCTGTTGAATCTTTGAACTCCGCTCTTCCAAAACACCTGGAGAACATCAATAGACTCGAAGAACTGGTGGATGCGGTTTATGCGGCGGCTGTCACCATATATGAATTGAATGGACAGAAAGTGGAGATGGTAGCTGAACAACAACGCCTAATTAAAACTCCTATCATACCACCATGGCAGGATCGCCTGCAAAAGAAAATAAATCACATGAGGCAAAAGATAGGACTAATACATAACTACCTGAATAGTCCAAATCCATCTACGAAGGTTGTCAAGTCGGTCAGAAAGATTGCGTCTGAGTCCAGAATAAAGCGTAAAGATCCCAATTTTAGAGAGAAAATTTCCTTCACCTGTGACTATCTGAAACAGAAAATCAAAGCTCTAGGTAGCCGAATCCGGAGCTACAATGAAAGGGTGAAACGCTACACTAACAATAATTTGTATTTCAAGAACCAGAGATAGTTTTTCCGAAATCTATAAGAAAAACGTGCGCCTGAAGCGGACCAACTTGAAAGGAAAGTAGCCCACCGGTATTGAAGTGGAGTGTGGTTGGAGAATTCAACATATGACGAGGGGGCATGCTGGATTGACGAGGCGCAGGCTAAGATACCTAGCACTCGAATGGAGGAGGTGAACGTGGAAGTGGCAGACATCGCAGCGGTTCTGAAGAACTCAAAAAATTGGGCATCACCTGGTATAGATGGAATTCATAATTATTGGTGGAAGTATTTCACTTGTACCTCTGAAAGAGCAATTCCAGAAGGCGCTCGATGACCCATCAACTATACCGGAATATTTCACGCAGGGTATAACACGCCTTATAACGAAGGAGGGTGACCTCAGGTACCCCAAAAACTATCGCCCGATAACATGTATACAAGATCCTCACCGCCGTTCTAACGAGGCATATAAATAAACATCTCGAGAGGTATGGCCTGATGTCCCAAGAGCAAAATGGATGTCGTATAAAGACCAAAGGATGTAAGGAACTCTTGGTCGTCGATTATATCCTGACCAAGCAGGCTCGGAAGAAGCTTAGAAACATCTCTGTAGCGTGGGTAGACTACCAAAAGGCCTTCGATTCCGTCCCTCACTCTTGGCTACTGAGAGTGCTCGAAATGCATGGAATAACCAACCGTGTTATTGCATTCTGGGACATCTCATGAAAACATGGAGAACTACACTTCTGGTACGGGTTGGAGATCACAGAAGAATCGGAGCAGATCCGCATATGTCGTGGTATATTTCAGGGCGACACACTTAGCCCGATGTGGTTCTGCCTAGCGCTGAACCCTCTGAGCATGCTTTTGAACAATACCAACTATGGATACATTATAGACAGGCGAAGAATGACAAAGATCACCCACCCACCACCTATATATGGACGACCTAAAACTATATGCTGCGAATCAGGACAAACTAACGAAACAATTAGAGATTGTGTCAGCATTCAGCGACTCTATCCGCATGCAAATGTGCATAGATAAATGCGCAGTTCTTGAGGTGAAGAGGGGAAAAATACAAGATACGGAACACCAAACAACCCACATGAATAATGTGACTATACCGAATCTCAAGACCAATGAATCATATGAATACCTAGGGATAACACAAGCGTTGGAAATAAGAACCTCTGAGATGAAGCAAATGTTCAAAGAAAAATTGTACACCAGAATGAACTTGCTCCTTAAATCCTAACTCAAAGCTCCAAGCTCAAAACCTCTGTTCACAGCCATAAACATCTGGGCAATGCCAAGCATAATATACTCCTTTGTTGTGCTGACCTGGTCGACGACCGACCTCCGTGAGTTAGACAGCGATTAGAACAATGCTCACCAGATACGGAGTCCATCATCCACACTCATCCACAATTAGACTTTACCTTTCACGACAACACGGAGGAAGAGGACTACTTAATCTTGAAGCCACCCATAGTAAGAATATCGACCGTCTAAGGAACTACTTTCACATGAGCAACTCACCTCTATTCCGGGCCATTTGCGAGGCTAATGATAATCTCTCAGCGCTCAAGTTATCCAAGCAGGAAATCCGGCATGCCAGAAGAACGGATGAGGAGATGAAGGAAGAATGGAAATCCAAGGACTTCCATGGCAGGTACCCCGGTCATCTGGAAAGTAGAGAAATTAATAAACAAGAATCACTAAGTTACTTACGAGCTGGTTACCTCTTTCCGGAAACTGAGGGTACACTGATCGCGATACAAGATCAGGTAATGCCTACCAGAATGTATCTTAAGCATATCGCAAAAACAGATATCCCTTCTGATCGACGTAGAAGGTGTTCGCAGGCTGCTGAATCGATACAGCACATCATATCGTCGTGCTCAATTATGGCTCCTAGGGACTACCTTGAAAGGCATAACGCGATGGCTAGAATATACCATCAGCAGATGGCGTTGAAGCTGGGCTTGCTTCAACATGAAGTCGTACAGCATCTATATCAACCTCAGACGCTAATACAGAATCAGCGCTATAGGCTGTACTGGGACGCCACCTTAGTAACGGATATAGGTGTGGCGCACAACAGAAAAAGACACGTGTCTCCTTCTTGACATAACTATACCAGCAGATGAGAACATCACTAGAGCTTACACCGAGAACATCAGCAAATACGGCAACTGAAGGAGCTATACAGACTCAAAGCGATAAGTATACTCCCGCTTATAATATCCGTGAATGGCTTGGTCGAGGAGCACCTAATAGAAAATACGGAACGACTGTGCTTGGACCGCAAAATAATATCACATGCCCAGAAGCAGGTTATTCTGCATACTACGCGTATCATCGTCAGAAAGTTCTTACATGGCCCTTAGCGGAAACTACTGCCTTGACAGATGTCCGGCATTGGTTTTTAGTACCCGTTCAAAACGGTGGTTAGAAAAAAAATAAAGAATATTTAATAGTGTCTCTTCCCTTATTTTCCTTTTTCATATGACGAACTAATGCAGTATTTCATCCACAAAATCTAAATAAATATTCCTTTTTGCAGTCTTCAGATGATGAACCTTGTGAAGAGAAGGATAGATTTGTGGCTCAGCTTTTCAAGTTTTTGGATGAAGCTGGTACCCCATTGAACAAAACCCCCACCATTGCTGGCGAAGATGTTGATTTGTATAGACTTTTCAGTGTAGTAAATAAATTAGGTGGTTATAATAAAGCCAACAATCATAACAAATGGAAAGCTGTTACAGGAAAATTGAAATACGGCAATGGCCAGTCCATCACAAATCAAATAAAATCTGTTTATAAGAAATGTTTATTGAGTTTTGAAACCTTCTACAAAACTTTAGGTGTGACCATGCTTACTCATACAAAATCCAGTAGGAAAAACAAAGGTGAGTCTCTGCCAGTTTTGAAGGGTTAACAAGGGGGTTGTTATTCATTCTGAGCAAATTCACAGTTCAACAGAATAAGGGCCGGCATCATAAAAGGATAACCGACGGTTGAACCCTGCATCAACCACCAGATTCCGTATTTTTAGAGAGGAATTTGATTGTAGGCGCAACGGTTGAACCGTCGATTGCCCCTTATAATACCGGCCCTGAAGCCAACACAAGTACTTTGCTCACTGTTCCACAAACATCAAAATTTAACTGAAGAATTCATCAATAATAATCATGTTATAATTATGATTTTGGTTTCGTAAGAATTCATTATACTGATACCCAGGTTTCAATAAAACCCGTCATTACCTCAGGGTTAAGGGGGAATCGGGTGTGTTTAGGCTAAGTATTGTTACTGTGTCCTTCCACCTTGGACACAGCTCTGTTAATTTAAACCGCCATTCAATGATGACGAATCAGAAAAAATTCTTATTCCAACCAGAGTTTCGAACCCCAACTATTGACTTAGTTATCTGCATATACATTTTTTTTCAATGCTCAATGTCTGATCGGCATTGCACCATAATTTATCTAATTCTATGTTTGTGTGTGATATTACGCTTTCGTTTGCATCATGTGTAATTTTGTCATGTATATTTTTTACTTTCAAACATGGATACTTTCATTCCCAAGAAGAAGTTCTCAGATGCTGAAGTGTAGTACATTTTATTATGTCCAATAATATTTTTTCCAATTGGTTAATGATATCCTTCTAAATTAACTGCTTATCATGATGCATACCGTTTTTTATTGTTACCTAAAAAATCAAAGTTTAATGCATCAGGTCATTCAATTCGATATCCAGTCTTGCAAATGTGGATCCTTTTACACAATCATTTGAGAGTTTGGAACTTTGAGGCGATTATTTACTGATAGAATTCATCTTTGTAGCAGTATTGTTTCTGTATAATGTTTCGATGTACATTATTATATTTTTTTCACCCACTTTGTTTTTTAGTCTTTAAGTACCATTGTTACTATTAGATAGTACATATTTTCGGGTTTACCCTTTCATGTACTCCATCGAATAAATAAATGCATCAATCAACCATTTTTTTAAGGACGATCTTTAATCAGAGACAAAGATAGGGCTACGCCAATAAATAGTCCAAAACCTGAAAAAGAAGAAGAAAGCAAAGAACGTAAGGAAGAAGAAAAACCCCTAGAAGATAAACCAAAAGCACGTTCTGGGGAGATAAAAGATGATAAGAAAAAGAAAGAGCTTCCAGAGGCCAGTGAAAGCAGTAGTGATAATGATGATCAATACGAACCGAGCACAAGCAATGACACAGGAAGACCAAAAAGATATACCAAAGTCAAATCTTGGACGAAAGAAAAGAAGAATACTAAATGTTCAATTGGAGATAAGGTTAGACCTACTGCGGATAAATTAGAACAGCCAGTTAAGAAAGATGAGGAAAAAGACAAGGTAGGAATTAATCGTTTGCAGAGAATGATAACTCATTTCTTTCGAAATCTCATGTATCTACAGGATGGCACATTATATGTTTCTGATATCGGAATCGGTTTGAAAATTTGCATGAGTGCATTATCGGACATTCTCTACCCAACTGAAATATTTTGGTCAATGCCACTTATGGCACGTCCTGAGTCCGTACACCAATTTTTGCCGATGACGTCAGTTACTCTCATCTTGTACAAAATCGCATATTTCAGTTCAACCAACGCACGATCGTGGCGCTGACTACCACTTTCCGCGTATATGTTATATACATCTTCCCTATTTCATATTGAGAGCATTTGAGGACATGAAGTTTGGCAACATAGTCTTATAATAATTCTTATACAGTGCGATTAATGGACGTCCGTTATACTCTGTTATCGGAAAAAAATTGTTTTGAATGCGCGACCTCGCTTCTCGATGAAGTGTTTGGTGCTGCATTTGTGAATACCTATGAAAATCGTCTATCCAGATATCGCCGTGTGATAAACTTTGGGAAGGAAAGGGGATCATAGTATGTGGATTTACTGATTGAATTCGTGTTCATTACACCCAAACTACAGGGTGTCCCAAGTTCGAGTGCGTATTAGACGTTTCTGGAGAACTGAACATATTTTAAATCTGAAAATTGATATTGATATTCGAAATTCTCTACAGACCTAAAATATTTTTGGAGCCTGAGAACCTCCGGTTATACAAGGAGTGACAATAAATTTGTTGGAATTTTTTTTTTTGCATTTTTACGTTTCCGATATGATTGAGTATTCAATGCTGGATACATTTCTGGTGAAACTATTGTATTCATTCACATGGTTTTCAAAATATCGAAACCAAATCTGAAAGAATACCAAATATTCATAGTCAGTAGTATTATGTTCATTTTTCTTGTTTTAAACATCCCGAGTGTAAACCGTTCTCACAACTTCAAAGTAGAAGCACGTGGAAAGGGCATGCAACTTTTGAATTTCATAAATATCATCACAGGGTGTTTCAAATTTTGTGTCGAAAACTTTGATCAAAAATTGGCCATAACTTCTGTTTTTCAAATCAGAACCCTATTTTTTTAAGATTGCGTTGGATTCTGCGGAGAAAAATAATGATAGCACTTTTGCTCCTAAAATACAGACATTTCTGAGTTATTTGAGATTTTCTGAATCGATATCATGCCAATTTTCATATTTCAAAAATGTCCAGTTCTTCAGAAACGTCTAATAGGCACTCGAACTTGGGACACCCTGTATACATGATGCTGTATTATTTTCTTTCTTTCGTTTTGAAAATTCTTGATCTGCTATATAAATCATTTTTAGTCAATTTAATGCATATTAAATCAAAAATAACGAATAATCAGTGTGTGGGGATGAAATCCATCATAGAAATTGAAATGAATCGCTGTACACGATGACCGTCGATAAAAGCAAAGAACACGTTTCAATGATTCACTAAATTTATTTAGATTATTCAACTATTGAAGCAATATCGATATTCAGCAATATACAGGATGTTCCAAGTTCAAGTGCCCATCAGACGTTTCTGGGGATCTGGACATATTTTGAATCTGAAAATTGGGACTGTAGTATCGTTTGAAATTCCCTACTGAGCTACTGAGCAATATTTTTGGATCGTGAGCACTCCCGATTATACAAGGAGTAAAAATATCTTTGTTCGAAAATATTTTTTTAAATTTTTTCGTTTCGGTTATGATTGAGTATTGGATGCTGAATACATGCATTTCTATTAAAGCCATTGAAATATCGAAAAAAAGCGAGAATAAAAGTCAATAATTCGAAGTTATTATTATGTTCATTTTTCTTGTTATCAACATCCTGAGCGTAGATCGTTCTCCTAACATCAAAGCAGTGCACTGTCGAAAGGAAATATGATCATAGGGTGTTTCAAATTTTGTGTGTCGGAAACTGTGATCAAAAATTGGCATTACTTCTGTTTTTCAAAGTTGAACCCTATTTTTTATGATAGCGTTGAATTCTGCGAAGAAAAACAGGGAAAAGATGTTCTCGCTCCTTTAATTGATGTAAAATAATTATTTTTCTTCCAGAATCCAACGCAATCATAATTTTTTTTTTATTTGAAATTAAAACTAGACCATTCACTTGCTAAGTGGCCACATTCGTTGAAAACGCAGAGGCAGGTTTTTGTTTGCAGGAAGACACTCTTTGGCGCATAATTCATTAGTGAAATAGCCACCCCCTGAACTGAATGGCTCCAACCCTCGAATTTTAAATAGAGAAGATAGATTGTGTGATACCTCATATAAAAGCTTATTACGTCAGCTTTCCATTTTGGTACTTTTTTTGAGTATTGGATTGAATTTGACTCAGAAAGAATGTTTATTATATTATGTATTTCCTGATCCGCGATAAGACATCCACATTTTCTTGGAATTTTGATTATTTCTTCAACTATAATTTCTTGGAAATTGTCTTCAAGAAGTGAGTGGCTATCCCTCTCGAATTTTCAATAATGAGTGGCCATATGATATATAATTTGAGATCAATTGTACAAAGAGATGAAGTGATGAGCGTTACATTGATTTATAACATGACCAATCCTCTCTAGTAAAAATTCAAAAGGGGTAGCCAACCCGCTTAGGGATGGCTATTTCTCATCTAAACGGCAATTTCTGAGAATCCATAGTTTAAAAAAAATAATAGTCATAATTTCAAGAAAATATTCATGGCTTATCACCAATCAGAAAATATTTTCATTCACTCAATATAATTATTAACATCCATCAAATAATCAAATTTGATCCGATTTTCGAGTTTCATGGGCGTTATTATTACACATTCTATCTTCCCTATTCAAAATTTCATTAATTCGATCATTCCACCAAGTTAACGTTTCAGGAGAAAAGTGCAAAATTGTTGTATTTAAATTCGAAGGAAAAACACGGCTACAATATCAATTATAAGGAGTGCATTATTTCAAATTAGAAATTCGAATTCTTTCGGATTTGCATTGTTCGGAATAAAATTGATGTAGGTAAGAGTTCAGGAAATAAATTTATTTTAATACTTCACCATGCTTCAAATAATCGTAGTACATCATAAAATTAATAGAAATCGAATAAGATATTCAAAAGGGTCAGCAAATCACTCATTTGAATCTTTGTGGGGTTTAACACAAAACACGAAGAATCTATAGAGGCACTTGTATAAATATTTACTTATTATTATTAATCAAAAAAATATCGTTTGACTTGCGTATGTTATAATTTTTTTAATAACATTTCATAATTATCCACATATCAATATGTGAATTTTCACCGAATGGAATTTGGTGTCATACTGAGATATAATTTCTTTATCTAAGAAAACAATCTAACGATTCAAAAATATTTCAGAATTTGACGAAGTTGCATCCCTACATTCTGTTTTGTTTTCGCACAAATTAATTAGATTCCAATTCACCAGATCTTGAATAAGTGAATTCAGGTCCGACTATTGTATATACTCCGTACAGAGTCAGCTTTTTCGACGTCCATTACATTAGTGTGAATTTTCATAGGCCGCTTTTTGGACGTCCATATATACATGTCTAAATGATATTATGAATTGATTTATTATGATATTATGATATTATTCGTAAAAAACATAAACGTGATTCCAACTGTTCTTATATTTGAAAATTAAACCCTAACTTCTCCTTACGGCGATTCCTATCAGATTGAGTCGGACTTGACAGAAGAAATGCGAAATTTTAGCGGGAAAACGGGTAGAATTAAGGAGATCTAATAACTGCAGCAATTGTTAACTTTCTTTGTTTCGGCCGCCGGGGGGAAGTGATTGTGGGGTTACTTTCCTTGTAATGTTGCATCGATAAGACCATCTCTCACATGTTGTTGCGCGATTTGATATAATTCGAAAATAAAACAAACAGCCAGAGTGAATAATCAAAAATAGAGAACAAATATTCCTTTATGTATTGCCTTATGGAATACCGAGACAATGGTTTAACAACTACCACTCTACATTAATCTTGCATTAACTAGGTAACCTTTTCACTTTTTCTTGTTTTTTCATATTCTAAGTTGTTGTATTCTCTTGTAGCCCTGAAGAAGAAGTCGATAGACTTCGAAACGTTGGCCTTGTTTTAAGATTTTAATAAAGTTCTGTCCAAATACCCGATATTCGAATTCCTGTCTAATAACATCGTTTCAGTGTTGTTGTGTGTGCTGGTATATAATCGTGCACTGCAGTACGTCCAGAAAGTCTTGTACTCGTTGGATTAAAATTCAGGTATGAGGTTTTGAACGAAACGCTGAAACACATCAAGCTGTGCACTTTTTGAGACCGATTTCATGCATACAGATTGATTCATCAAGGTTGGACGTGGTCCTACTTTCTTATTTTAAATTTCAATTCTATTATTTCATTTCTGCATTCTTTTTGAAATTCTCAATTATTTTTGATACAGCCTTTTGATAGCCTATTTCCAAATTGAATGGTTTTCCATAGATCGGTGATTGAATTTTGTAATTACGCGAGTATGAAACAATAATATTAATTTTTGAAACGAAGGCCGAAGTACCCTTTGGAACACGTCAAGGTATTTACCGAAATGCGCATTTTTTAAGACCGATTTCATGCATACTGGGTGATCCATAAAGCCTGGGCGTGTACCTACTGTTTTATGGATAACCCTTTATGAAAAAATGCGAATCTTGATAAATACGTGTTTCAACGTGTATTTCAATCTTTGTTTCAAAAATTATCAAAATTGTTTCATACTCGCGTAATAACAATATTCAATCACTGACATCCAAAAATTCCCTTTGATTTTGAAATAGGGTAACATATTATATCAATAATATTTAGAATTTCAAAATGAATTCAGAATTGAAATTGAAAAAAAAATGGGGTGCCCCTTTGAAATAAGAAACTAGGACCGCTCCCAAGCTTCATAGATCACACTGTAAGCAAAAAATCGGTCTCGAAACGTGCACATGCGATAATTTGTTTGACGTGTGTCAGAGTTTATTTTTCGCAAGTTTATATGTACCTGAATTCAAATCGAATTTGTGCGAGACTTCATGGACGCACAGTAAAATAGGGTAGTAATATTATATAATATTATATATTATGTAATACCATCAGAATAGAAATTCTTTCGCCAGAATTACTCTATTTTAATATGGAAATGAGCAATAAATATTGAAAATATTCATGAAAAATAAAGACAAGAAATTTGCTAAACATAAATCATTGATGAAAATATAGAGATTCATGAAGGTTTCGAGAATGCAAAAATCAGATGGAATTCTTTTCGATTTCCTCAGAAAATGAATAATTCGATGAACTGAGAATTGAAATAGGCATCATTTCAAGTATGGAATAGAATGTCAAGGGAAAAAAACTTCAAATTCGAGAAAGATTTCGATCGAAAAATTTTATTCTATGCAATTTCACCCTTAGAAAATATGGTTCTTCATAAAAGTTTTTTTTTCCATCGTTTTCTATCACTAATTAACTGAGCAAACTGGCAGACATATCGAATCATTTCATAAAATGTTTATGTCTGCATACTGACTACTCTGAATTAACCTTGTTGATTATTTACAATCCTTGTTCTTAGCCATTCAGAACTGAATTAGTGATAATTAATTGTAAAAATTTCATCACTATATTTCGTTTTCATTTTCAGAGTAGAATATCGTCCATATAAAAATCGAATAAACTTCCTTCGAAATAATTGAGCTATCAGAATAACGATGCAGGCATATTTCCTACTGCGTAATAAAATAAAAACGTTTGGTCGTCAAATGAACTTATTTAATACAGTTGGATGTATATGCGAATTTGGATCGATAGAATTCGTGCACAAGCTCAAAGGCAACACTGTCGGACGTCTAAGAAACGCAGAATGAACGCATTATATGCTTTCGGTCGTCAACTTGAACGAGGATGAAAGGGTATGAGATAGCACTGAAACAACTGAAAAAAAATTGGTGTATGAGAAAAACTGAGTACGGTTGCTGAACCCATAGCGGCACTCTTTATTATATACTTCATGACATTCACAAGAATGCGCCTATTTCTGATGGACGTTATAAGCCTGGATTTATACTGGACGTCTATCAGCACCAGGATTTATATATATTATATATATATATATATATATATATATATATATATATACACAGGGTGTCTCAAGTTCCAGTGCCTATTAGACGTTTCTGGAGAACTGGACATATTTGAGATCTGAATATCGAAAAAAAACCTGAAAAAAAGTAAAATATTCATAGTGAGTATTATGTTCATTTTTCTTATTCTGGACATCCTGAGTGTTAACCGTTTTCACAATGTCAAAGTAGAAGAATGTGGAAAGGTCATGCATCTTTTGAATTTCATAAATATCATCACAGGGTGTTTCAAATTTCGTGTCAAAAACTGTGATCCAAAATTGGCCATAACTTCTGTTTTTCAAATTAGAACCCTATTTTTTTATTATTGCGTTGGATTCTACGAAGAAAAATAATGATAGCACTCTCTGATGCTCTTGCTCTTAAATTCAGTAATTCCCGAGTTATTTGAGCTTTTCTGGATTCATGTTGTACGTAGAATCAAATTCATCTAATCTTTCACTTAAGAATATTCTGTGATCATAGAAGATAAGTTTTCCCATTAATAATTCCCAAGTGACAGGTCTAATTTTAGGTTTTATCTTCACTTTTCGATTTTATTCAATGGTTTCATAAAAATATTCATCGAATATGTTGCATGAGAATATTCTGTGACCATAGAAGATAAATGATCCCATTAATAATTCACAAGTGACAGTTCTGACTATTACTTGTTACTATGGTTTCATGAGAATATTCATCGAATCTGTTTAGATTCGATGAATTTTACTCTACGTACGACATGAATCCAGAAAAGCTCAAATAACTCGGGAATAACTGAATTTAGGACCAAGAGCATCTGGGAGTGCTATCATTATTTTTCTTCGTAGAATCCAACGCAATAATAAAAAAATAGGGTTCTAATTTGAAAAACAGAAGTTATGGCCAATTTTGGATCACAGTTTTTGACACGAAATTTGAAACACCCTGTGATGATATTTATGAAATTCAAAAGATGCATGACCTTTCCACATTCTTCTACTTTGACATTGTGAAAACGGTTAACACTCAGGATGTCCAGAATAAGAAAAATGAACATAATACTGACTATGAATATTTTACTTTTTTTCAGTTTTTTTTTCGATATTTTGAAAACTATTCGAATGAATACAATGGTTTCAACAGAAATGTATTCAGCACTGAATACTCAATCATATCAGAAACGAAAACATTGAAAAAAAAATTTTTTGAGCAAATTTATTTTCACTCCCTGTATAACCGGAAGTGCTCTGGCTCTGAAAATATTTTAGGTCTGTAGAGAATTTCGAACAATATCATAATCCCAAATTTCAGATTTCAAATATGTCCAGTTCTCCAGAAACGTCTAATAGGCACTCGAACTTGAGACACCCTGTATATATATATATATTATTTTTGAAATCTCCAACAACTTCTCGACAACTTTTCTTAACATTTCCCTATACCTATCTGTTCCGTTTTCGAAATATAAATCAATTTCAATTTTTTTCGCCGCAAATCATGATCACTAAAAATGCTGATAACTCCGGATTGGGAGACACTATGGCATTGAAATTTGGTTTGGAGTTAGGTGATACATGAATGCTTCCAACACATCAGCCTGATCTACGTTACTTCAATACCGGGTGGTAAAAAATACAGTCTTTTTGGTTGCTTGAAAAAGTGACTTAAAGTTGTTTATTTCAAATGGAACGTCCTGTATATTATTAGAAATTCAGAAAGCTGATGAATTTGCTTTCATTTTCTGTATATCATGCTTTTATATATATAGTTATATAGTGAAAAGGGGTTACAGTCCACTGCGACCTTAAGGTCTATTGTGCCCTCTGACAGAGCTGTCATCATCGCGCCTCCTACAGCTCGCCCTCCAGTTCCAGAGATTTGATGAAATCCAGTATCTGGGACGGCTTCAAGGAGGATAACTCCCCACTTCTACAAGTTTCTTGTCCAAAGCTATCTTTCCTTTGGCTTACAATGGCATAGCATTCCGTAACCAGGTGAATAGGAGTTTCTTCCTCCTCCCTACAGAATATCATGCTTTTACCTAACTATTCAAATTTCGGACTTATGAGCATTAATTTGTCAAAATATCCCTTCAGAATGGTATTCCAATTCGGTATTTGGTAGGCAGGAGTCGCAGGACATGACAACTATTTGATTTTGATAGTACCTTGACCTTGTGACATTCTCCTAATAAGAAAGGCTCAAACTATTTATATGAATTATCATTAAAAAGTAGAACAATCATGTCGAATATTTCTGTTCGAATCGCTGGCCGTTCACTGACTGCTTTCGTCCTGGCAGATCGTTTTTCTTCGAAATCCAAATCTTCAAATGCTTGGGTAATCCTTTCCAACAATTCATCTCTCGAATGCACGGGCGTTTTGTAAACTTTTTCTTTCAACATTCCCCACAGATAAGAATCTAATGGACTAAGATCGGGTAAACTTGGTGGCCAATTTCATGGTCCCAAGCGCCTTATCCACCGACCGTCGAAATGTCTCCCCAGTTAATAATAATAAACAAATTCATGAGCACTTCGTTTGAATGGTTTTCTTCCATCGTTTCGAGGGTATTTGCAACTTCTGAAATGACGAAAATGTCGAAATTCAAGTTTCTTAGTGCCTTTATTATTAGGAGAATTTCACAAGGTACTGTCGAATAGTAATCATGGCCTGCCTACCAAATACCGAATGGAAATACCATTCTGAAGGGATAGTTACACTTTTTTCAATGTAATACCCTATATATGAGTTCAATAATTGAATGACAAGCTCAAATAATGATGAGTTTATAAAGACCATTTATGCCTTAGGAGAACCATTTAAGAGAAAATGGCGAAAAATCGAAAAAAGGAGTATTTTTAATTGCAATTAATGAATAAACCCTTCAAGCCAACGAGACAGAGAATGTTTTTTCGTGGCTACCCTTAGGCAGAAGAATAAAATTTAACTCTGGAATATAATGAGTGATCATAATTAATATTCAAACATTAACTACAAATAATGGTCGAAAACTTCCTTATTTCAAATGGCACACCCAGTATTTCTGTACCTTGTTGAACGTAAAAATTAATATCGAAACTATCTTCATTGAGTTTCCCTATACTAAGATGTCTAGAATAATGGTGTAGGCACTCGTCAATTTTTGAATGGTATGTCGTTCGACCAAATCGAAAATATTAGCAATGTTTCGTGGCGGCACCGCAATATCATTTCAGTGTATTTGCCAAAGTCAATTATGACATGACAGCAGAATGGTATCTTTTTATAATGAAAGTTTTATACTTTTCCTAAGAACTAATATACATCAGGATGTCAAGAATATAAACACGCATTATTGCTTGACAAAATTATCGACCATTAACACGCCATGTTCGCCAGAATAAATTCAAATATTTGAAATTACTGATAAAAATCAGTCATAATTTGTGAATAGCGCCACCTGAAGTGGAAAGAACGAAACATTGCTAATATTCTCAATTTGGTCGAAACAAAATCTAATCAGTGCCTACACCATTATTCTAGACATCTTACCCTATAGTTTTCCAGTAATTTTTGATTTTTAATTCAATTAGTGAACCGACTATTAGGAGCAATCATATTCAAAATATTTCTTCGTTCTCTGCATTTAATTAAAAGTATAGTTTTGCATTAATGCACACAGAACTGAATATTCGCTTTCCGAAATATACTTCCTCTACTTTGATTCTTCATACTTGTTATCTCCAATTGTTGGATTGAGTATTAGTAGACTCAAATATGTTCACAAAATACCTTCAAATACTACCTTACTACTGAATGTACTTATGCGGGTGAAACTCGTTCCACTCGGTACTCAACTCACTCTCTGGCCAAAGGTTCACGATCACAGATCTCTTTTGAAAATCTCGAAAATATTGAAAATGTGAAGAATAGGGTAAATGTTGGACTGGAGCACAGGTTCATCGCCTGAGCAAATATTTTTTTTAAATGAATCGTTTGTTACATGATTCTTTGAACGTATGGCTTAACTTCAAAACGATCGGAATAAAGAAAAATTTAAGGACATGTACCGGAAAAGATTGAATGATAATGACACTTAATACCTTCTAGGCGAAATTAATTCGAAAATAATTAAAAAAAGAATTGATATTCAGAAAAACAGTAGATAATCATTTATGAAGGAATAATAAATCTTGCGTGACTGCAACACCATTATTGAGATCTTCATGAGTTTTTCAGATTTCAAATAATATTGTAAGCATTTCCCCACAAATATTTCCAAGTATTTCTATGAATATCGCTAATCATAATAGTAGGTTAACTAGTTGAATTAAAAATCGAAAATTACTGGAAAACTATAAGGTTTAGGGTTTAGGTATGGGGAAACTCAATGAAGATAGTTTCGATATTAATTTTTACGTTCAACAAGGTACAGAAATACTGGGTGTGCCATTTGAAATAAGAAAGTTTTTGACCATTATTTGTAGTTAATGTTTGAATATTAATTATGATCATTCAGTATATTCCAGAGTTGAATTTTTTTCTTCTGCATAAGGGTAGCCAATATGTCTACACGAAAAAACATTGTCTGTTTCGTTGGCTTGAAGGGTTTATTCATTAACTGCGAATTAAAAATACTCCTTTTTTCGATTTTCCGCCATTTTCTCTTAAATGGTTCTCCTAAACCTAAGGCATAAAATGGTCTTTATAAACTCATCATTATTTGAGCTTGCCATTCAATTTTTGAATTCATATAATAATAATAATCTTTATTTTGAAGAAAATCGCATACATTGGTCTGTAAGCAACTGTTAGACAAAATAACGTCAATAAACACAAGAATATAATTCTAACTTTGACAGTTTAAATAATCATTTATCTCATACGGTTCAAGGTTCAACAGTAGCTCAAATATACTTTTTTTGAATTCTTTGATGGTATTTATTAATTTTATCCTATTTGGTAGCTTGTTGTACATTTTTATGCAGTTATAGAATGGTCCTTTCTCTGTCATGGTTAGCCTATGTCTCGGATAATTATAATCAAGACTTCGTGTTTCATAAGTACTTTGTGGCATACATCCCTCGAAGATATGCCTGTTCTTGAAGAAAAATAACAAGATCTCTTGTATATACACTCCCTTAAATGTTAGTAGCCCATTTGCTCTGAACTTTCCTCTACAGGTTTCCCTGTGTTTCAATTTCAACATTGTTCTAAGAGCTTTTTTCTGTACTATAAAAATTCTGTCACTACCTCTGCCACATCCATAGAATATTATGCCATATCTGATCACCGACTCAAAATTAGCATGATATATAATCTTCAGTGTTGTCATATCTACGTACTGACCTATAATTCTCATGGAGTAAACAATACAGTGGTAGTCTTATTCTCATTCAATGCAAGATTACTTTTCTCGAACCTGCTTTGGTGAGAGCTACATTAGCATGAATAGAGAGTCTTGGAAAATCCATAGCATTAATGAGCGAGTTGGTTAGTTGGTTATCTTGCAGTTTTCAGTTTCTATCTCTTCCAAATCATTCAAATATAATATGAACAAAATCGGTCCCGTTATGCTCCCCTGGGGTACTCCAAGTTTAACATCTCCATAATCAGATCTTGCCATTTGATCATCCCTGTCTAGTACTACCATTTGTTTTCTGTTCGATAAATAAGATTCGAACCACTTTAGCGCTGGTCCTCTTATACCATACCTCTCTAACTTGTCAAGTAAGTTACAGTGATTTATACTGTCGAAGGCCTTTGACAGGTCAAGAAATATTCCAAGTGAAAGCTCATCTTCCTCCAAAGTATCCAATATATTCTGGAGAAACTGGAATACAGCAGTTTGTGTTGATTTGCCCTTCTGATATCCATGTTGAGAGCTGCTTAGTCTACCACACATCAACATGAAGTCCATTACTCTCTTACATAGCACTGTTTCGAATATTTTTGCGAACGATGGTGACAGGCTTATTGGTCTAAAATTTTCAAAATCTGTAAGGCTGCCCTTTTTATGTATAGGTTTAACTCAAGCACCATATTTCAATGAGTTATTAATGATGTAAACTAACGGCTGGATGATCACTTCTATGCACTGTTTGATTGTTTTAGTGGGAACTTCATCTACTCCACTACTAATTTTATTTTTTAAATTCTTAACCAAATCTAAAATTTCTTTGTTGTCCACTGGTCTAAAGAAGATTGATTTCTCATTGAACATAATGTTATTTGAGGAAAATTGTTGGTTTTTTACTACGTGCTACACCACGTTAAGCAGATACTCATTATAGTCATTAGCTGCTTTTTTTGCATTTCCCTCAAATAGAATTTTGTTATTGATTCGGTTACATTTCCCTTGGATTTGTTTTATTACTCCCCATACTGCCTTGGATTTGTTATCTGAATTTATAACTTGTGAATGGTACCTGTTTGACCTTAACTGCTTCAGTTTGCTGTTGTACTCTTTTTTTGTTCTTCGGTATTCATCTCTATATCTTGTATCTGAGGAACTGCACACATAAAGTATGTCCAATCTGTTTTTGCATTCCTTTAAGTCAGTGTCATGTTCCAGTTTTACATGTTTCTTTCTCCCTTCAAGGATTTTTTTCTTAGGAAAAGAGCTGTCCAAAAACCTCAGGAATATACCCATGAAGGCATTCCACTGATCATTTACTTCAGATTGTTTAATATTGTACACTTTCGACCAACAAGCTGTCGTCAAACCGTTTACAAAGCTTTCTGTATTTTGTATATTAAAAAATCGTTTTGGAGAGAAAACATTTGAATTCACCTCACCTGTGGTGTTATAGTTGAGATAAATATCCAATTTTTGAGCCGTGTGATCAGATATCATTGAATGCAACACCTGAGAAGAATAATTCACTTCATTAGTTAAAATGTTGTCAGTCCCGGTTTTTGAGGTGGGAGTAATTCTATTGAAATCTGAAATCGCATGTAGAATATTGTAGGAATTAATAAGTGATATGAAATCTTGTTTTTCTCGTGACATACTACAAAAGTCAATGTTAAAATCACCTGCTATAACTATCTTACAGTTGTTTTTTTGAATGAGAATGTCCAATACCTTTTCCAACCTATCAAGAAGCACAGATGCATTTCCTGGAGGGCTATATATTGTTATTACCACAATTTTTACCCTGTTTACATCGAATTCACCTGCAGCACATTCAAACTTCCCCTCCACTGACAAATCCTTCAAATCATTCCTCTCATGTCCCGTTATTCCCTCTCTGGCATATAAAACTGCTCCTCCATGTGAATTTTCCCTCTCCCTGCAGAAACTTGCAACCTGGTGGTAATTTTCCAGTGTAAACATTTGTAATTGTGACTCGGTCTTCCAATGTTCTGTAACACAAATGAAATCACAGTTTTCTTGTTCACTTATAAAAGTCTGAAGCTCATCAATACAGTTACCAATTGATTGGACATTTTGGTGTATGAATGTTATTTTGTTGATTCGGTTTGATGTCTCTACTTTCCTAGATAGGTTTAGGTCTCTTGTATGTCCACTTGAAAATTTCCCTCCTGATCCTCCAGAAATTTTCTGTTCTTCTCGAAATCGAATCTCTTCACACCCACATTCAGAGGCCAAAACTCCGGTTTATACATTAGGTCCTTTTTGTCTAATGGAGCTGTTACAAGAAATCTTTTGAAATGGTTTGGACTGCTCGGGATTTCTTTCACATGAATGGAATTTTTTTGGAATCCTGGTTTACTTCTCAAGTATTTCACAATTTGTTCTTCTGTGGCGGTTCTTTTGACCCTGTATACATACAGCCAAACTTTCCTTTCGCCCCCTGAAAAGCCGTTTTTGTTGTCTTCCTCGCTGACTTCTGCTGTTCCCAAATTTTTCCTTGGTTTTCTTTTTTTGTATGTCACTTTCTTAAACTCGTTTGGTGTTTGCCCCTCAGTTTTATTGTCCCCATTATCATAGATTACCATTTTCTCCTATTTTATTGTTATCTTGTTTGTTTACGTTTATTGTTATTGCGTCTTTTCCATCATGATGTTTATCAAAGGTTTTGTGTTGACATTTGACTTTGACGTACTCGGCTGGCTTATTTGTGGCGGGTGATTTGAAATTGGTGTAGTCGATGCTACCCGACTTCCAACGATTGTGCTGTAAGTTTTGTTTACATTTGTATCCCGATTTTTTTGCGTCGTTATTTCCGACTTTTCAAGATATTGAATTTTTTCTAAAAGAAGTTTGTTGTGATCTTTCAGAATGACATTTTTGTCTTCCATTTCATTAATCAGTTTTTTCAGTAACTCAATTTCAGCTTTTAGATGTTCATTTTCTTGAATTTTACTTGCCAATTTTGAATTGGATTTTCCAGTATTCTCCTTCTCTTTTGCTTTACAACAAAGAATTTTGTTGCCATCAGTAATTTTAAGTTTTTGCACGCGTGCACAGCTTAAATGGAACAAACCAAAGCAATTCACACACACTACCACCTTGCATAACTTTTTAGAGCAACAATTGAAATTTGTGACTTTAATTTCACCGAGAATTTCATTATCTTGCGGGAGATCATCTTACGACGAACTGTCGCCGGACGCCATTTTCGCACATTATTGGGTATCACACACATATATAGGATATCATATCGAAAAAAGTGTAACTATGGTCTAAATCTTTGTTATCGAACACCCTATATATGTAAAAATAATTTTAAATTGTGCATCTGATTGCCCTTTACAATTTACATGTCACGAAAAAAAAAATTTCAAAATGTCTTCATTTACTGCCTCAAAATGAGAACCTTGTCTGGGGTGGGCCACCCTGTATAGTATAAAACAAAGTCGCTATAGCTGTCTGTCCCTATGTATGCTTAAATCTTCAAAACTACGCGACGGATTTTGAAACGCTTCTTTTAATAGATAAAGTGATTCAAGAGAAAGGTTATGTATGATACTTGCATAATATTGAAGAGAAACAATGGTGAATTCAAAGGTTTCTAATGTGATCCTAAAGAAACACTTTTTTTTCGCTTACATTGCGAAAGCTGACTGAACCCCACGAGATAAATCAAAATAATGTACTAGGTATTGTACACCTTAAAAAGGTCAACAAAAAACTTCGCGATGGCATATGTCTATCTCTTAAGGATAACCCACAATAACCATTTTTTATCCTTTTTATCCTTATCCTTTTATCATTTTATGCGAAAAAATGGCTTATTTAAGTTATTTTAAGCAATACAGCATTAATCCTTATCCAATTTAGTACCTTAAATACATTGTCCATTCATTAAAGATCAATATGGCCCCTTACAGCATGTGATTTAAATATATATTTCCGAAGATATTACAGATTTAAAATGCGGGGACATGGCGGTGCGACATCTGCAATGACCATTAATAAATCGCAGGGTCAAACTTTCAACCTTGCGGACATAGATTTGAGCTTTGAGTGTTTTTCTCGTGGTCAATTATATGTCGCTCTTTCAAGAGTAACTTCTAAACAAAATATGTTTGTATTGTCTAATGACAGGGTATTAAGTATCAGCATTGCATCCGTGCGAAGCCGGGGCGGGTCGCTAGTCTTCTTATATCCTGAAAAACAATTCAAAAAGCCGGAAAACCCGCAAAGTTGGTTTGTCCTTTTGGGATTGCCAATTTGGATAGCATTATTTCAACGTATTCGATTTTCCGTGAAAAAGTTTCACGAAAATTCGAACTCAATTGTTTTTTACATGTCCTCTGTGAAAAAAAAAATCAACCAAAATTGTTGACTTTTCCAGGTTCAACAAACGAGATCTAAGAGCCAACTACCAAAAGCTGCCACACCTATATTAGAAAAGAAGGCTGAACCTAAAACCCCCACCAAAGAGATCAAAGAAAAAGATAATAAAGACATGAAAGATAAAACTTCAGTTACAAAGGGAATAAAAAAGCTTGATGATGAAAAAGATAAGACCAAACGCCATAGGAAAAGATCTTTAATTGATTCAGAAAATGCAACAGAAACACCTGCTGCTTTGAATGTGAATAAAGGTGATAAATTAAAAGTCTACTATGGACCATCAATTGAATCCAAGGTAACTTATGAAGCTAAAGTATTGGATATTGTTAAAGATGGCCCTGAACCTTTCATTCGGGTGCACTATACAGGATGGAATAATAGGTGAGGAAACATGATTTTGTTTAAAATACAGTATTGTTTGTTCATAGCGAATTTTCGTTTTTAACGAACCAATCTATAGGGTACAAACTAAAGTATCATAACATTCGTTTTTTTAGAAAATAACTGACTTCTATATATCCAACAGTTTTTGTTATATTCGCAAAATTTTTCGGTTGCAATGAACAATATTTTATCACTTGGTAGGAGATTTCCTTAAACCATTCGGCTGAGCATGAGCGATTACCTTATTGCTAATCAATATGATGAAGATATAATTTCACAGGTTAAATATGATGTAAAAGGGATCGTAACAAAATGTAAAGTAAAACGAAATTTGTACAATTAAGGAATAGCATAGTAACGGTTAATAAATCACAAAAACTTGTTTCGTAACCAAGATAGAACCCCTAAACAGACTTTTTTTTTCAAATATAGCATTCTGAAAGCTCTGCATTCTGGTATGCACAATATTGAGATTTTATCCATAGCTTTCTTATGAACATCTGGAACGCACAAATATTAAATTTCAATATCACATTCAAACTCTGTACCCGAAAGGACAAAAAAATGCTTTGAGTGCCCTATGTAAAAAAGGCAAATGCAACGCATTGTTTCATAAAGTATCATCTGTAGATTTAATAAAAAGCAAACTGTTCCCACGAAAAGCGTTGATATGTATTTTCTAAATACATTTGTCCATTAGTGTATCATTAATAAAGAGAAAAAGTAGTTAAAAGGGGAATGTTTTTTATATTTATATATTAGACGATAGGGTGAATACGTTTGACAGTGCTATACCCTATTCCACCAACAAACAATTTACTATAACATTAAAATCGATCCAATCGAAAAGTAACACTAACAATCTCACAATCACTAAAGCAGATGAAAATGCAGGCTTGGTCATCCTCCCTTCTTCCCTATATACCACCAAAATCATAAGATTTTTTGAAGACAATGATATTGTTGAAAACAGGAACAACCCACTAACCAAATATGTCCTTCAACTTAATAAGATGCGTAAACACTGCCCATCCTCCAGAAGTTCAATCCCGATCTGAGCATTCATAGTCTAAAAGAGAAAAATCCCCAACTGCCTAATATGTAAAGTCTCATTGAATTCAGGCCCGGATCTACGATTTTTTCTGACCGGGGCAAAAATTCATGATGCCCCCCCCATTCGTGAAATATATTAATTTATAAAAAATAACAATAGGGAAAGCTTCTCGCAGATCTGCCTGTGAAGAATTTGTAGCAGATCTAATGAAGTCGATCTTCCACTAATTTCAGGAACCAGCTCTTTTAATACCGCTAGTCCTAACAAAAATCAATCAACTGCATTCAAGTCTCTTCAATATTTTTGCGCTAAAAAGGTCCCATTTTTCTGCACATAATTCTTCTGAAAGAAGTGTAGCTTCCGAGATCCAGTTTTCAATAGGTTTTTCCCCCATTCCTTGCAAGATCTTCACAAGAGCTTGCATCAACGATAATGAACGTGAAATAATTATATCCCCTTTCTGAATTTCCACGTTGACCCTATTGATCTCTCGCAAGTCGCAGAATATTATACCAAATTGTTAGGTTCAAGATTAATCTAAAATCCATCACAGCATGAAGCAAATGACCAGCTTCATACTTGGATTCTTCGACTAGTGAGGATTCTTTGATTTCTTCCACAGCCTTCATTAGTCCCGGTAAATTATTGAGCAAGGCATTAACAGCTTGATGTTTAGCCCATCTTGTTTGGTTACTTCCTTTAAATTTTTTTTTCATGCACTTTTTCATAATTGTTCATCTTGTGGTTGAACTAACAAAAATAGAATACAGTTTTTGTACAACACTAAATAAATATTCTGCTTCTGAACATAATGAAGTCGAATGGACACCCACAAGATTCAAAGAGTGTGCTCTAGGCATGGAACTAATACTGCCAGCTCGTTCATCAGTAAAATTATGGATTGTCCTTTATACTTCATGCCAGCCATATCAGATCTGCTTGCAATTTATCAAGAATTCGCTATGATATTATTCTCCAGTTTTTCCGTCAACTTCTAAGAAGTCAATAAAACTTTCCTTCATCTCATATCCAGACTTCGTTCTCTTTAAATGTCTGGTTCATTTGTTCTGTGTGAGATATACATCTGGGGTGCAGTCGAACATAATAGTGAAATAGTTGGCCTCCTTGATCTCATAATGTAATAACAATTTCGGAATACCGAAATTGGGTGGCCATTAAATCGATAATTTCTTTTTGTATAGTTTTGGACCGATAGGATGTTTTGTCCTTTTTTTGAGTGGTCAAGATGGCACTTCAGAGTCGGGTCATCTATACTAATATTATAAAGAGCAAAGATTTGTATTTTTGTTTGTTTGATACGAATATGCTCAAAAACTACTGGACCGATTTCAGAAATTCTTTCACCCTTAGAAAGCTACATTATCCCTGGGTGACATAGACTATACTTTCACCCGAAAAAATCAAGGATACCTACTATAACTTCAATAATTACAAAAAAATCAGCCAAAATCAGCTATTTTCACGTGCGCTGCAAAAACCGCAAGACTTACGTGGATACAATGTATGACGGAAATGTACCTCTTAGATAGTTCTACAAAAAAGTCCGCGATAACATATATCTATCTCTCTCTCAAGATTGACTTACTATTACCTGTTTATGGTAATCAGATGTTTTCCAAAATTATGCACTATTTGGGAGTGTGTTTTTATGAATTGGGTATTGATCCTCATTCAACCTAAAACGTTATTTATCCCCAGTATTTAATTTAGAACAAAATTGCCCTTCACATCATACAATTACAACGAGTAGGTACATCAAAAGATATGGCAGGTTGAAGTGTTGAAGATGAAACCGCCGCGTGAAACAAATTTCTACTCCGGCGAAGCTGGGACGGCCTGCTTGTATTGAATGTAGAAAATTTTTTCCGAGAAAATCAAAAGTAAAAAAAAATTAACCTCTGGTTGTTTTTGGCGCCCCCTTAAGCTGGCGCCCAGGGCAAGCGCCCCGCTTGCCCCCCCCCTAGATCCGGGCCTGATTGAATTACACAAAGCAGCTAAAAGTATCAGGCGCATTACCTCAGCATTTGGTTCTCCTGCACATAAGACTTCAAATTTCATGAATCAAATTTTACATCACCGTTGTCTATAAAAAACTCATTAGAATTGATCAACAACATCAATTCCACCATTGTAACACCACAGAATAGATACATTTTGACATCCTTTGATATTGTCAACCTTTATACGAACATTCCAATAACCGAATCCCTTAACTTACTTGAAGAATATCTCTTGAATTGTCCAACAAGACATACCTTCGATATTGACCATGATGACATCCAGATGATAATGAGCTTGATAGAACCCATCACGAAACAAAATTTCTTCTTCGATGGAAAAGTTAATTCTATGACAGATGAATCGATTTCAAGCGGATAACCACTTATAACCGCGGTTATCTCTGGTCCTGCCCTTGGTTATAGCCCTTAAGGAAGGACCACGTATAACCAACTTGCGCTTGAATGTGGTTATCTGAATCGCGCGAAAATCAATCCTATTAATCTCACTTCTTATAACCAGAATCTTAACCCAGCTCTTGAGTACGGTTATCTGCGGTCCAAACGATGACGTTGAAGGGCTAATTCATGACGTCACATACTCATAACCAACAAGGACCAAAAGCGCTTGAATGAAGTTGGTTATCTTTGGTGATTACCACTTAGGACCAGGTTATCCGCTTGAAATCGACTATGGTCTGCCCATGGGATCACCTCTTAGCGGTCTTCTCGCCAATATCTTTGTCGATTATGTAGAATCTTTGATTTTTAAGCACTCAATCAGCCAGAACATTCTTTGGAAGAGATATGTCGACGATATCTTGTGCATATGGTCAGCTACCTACCTTTCTAGAATTAGACTCCTTCCTTACTTACATCAATTCCCTCTCCAGAATAAAATTAACATTAGAACTTCCCAAAGATAATAACATCAATTTTTTATATTCGAACATTACCTTAAAATCAGATAACTCATTTGAATATAACATATATCGAAAACCAACTCAGACTGACATTGTGATTCCCAGATTCTCCTACCATCACCTCAGATCAAGAAAACAGCCTTTCACTTTCTTTTGAATCGACTACTCAATATCCCTCTTTCACCGGACAATTACCAAAGAGAACTTCAAAACATTTATAAAATTGCAGTCAATAATTGCCACAATACACAATTTGTTGATGATATTCTGAACTCTATTAAAAATAGAAAGATCGTCAAAAATTTTTTATCCACACACCCATTTGAAGAAATCCTATATTGCAATCCCATACATACTTCTCTGTACTCAACCGCAGATTACATTTCCTTCTTGCCGATATCGACCTCAATCTTGTCAACACTTCACACAACACACTGGAACACATGATTATAATAATAAACCCAAAATAGAAACCTGTATTTATAAGATCTCCTGCAACAGTTGTCCTGCCTATTACATAGGTATGACCACTAGAGCTTCCAAAATTAGATATGGCGAACATATGAAAAATAGACCTCGCTCTGCCATGGGCGAACATTTACTTGAGCCTGAACACTCCACTTCACTGAATAACCTCACTATAATTCATAATCACAACGACTTCTTTCATACGGGATCAACCGTATTACACACTTAATTACATATTATAAAAATACCAACCAACTTATCAATTATAAAATAGATCCAGGTATGAACAAAAATATACATAGATAGGTATATATATATATATATATATATATATATATATATACATGAGAATAGTTTAACGTCTGTAAATATAATTAAGGAAAGAAATAACGGCATGCCGTTATTTCTTTCCTTACTTATATATATATATATATAATTCAAGATTTAGCGACTGTGTATATTCAAAATTGGTTAAATTTATTTGGGTTGCCAACCCAAATAAATAACAACCCTGATAGATTAACAGAGATTGAAATAGAAGAGAATCCACCAGAAAATGGGACAAACAAAATTTATATTACCCTTCCAAATATAGAACCTTTAACAAATAGACTCAAAGATATTTTACCAAAAGAAAAACTTAAATTCGCGATCAAGAATGTTAAACCCCTGAAAAAATTATACAGTAAATTAAAAGATGAAACACCATTATTCAGGAATAGTGATGTTATTTACAAAATTCCCTGTTCCCATTGTGAGTTGAAATACATAGGGCAAACGTCCACAACTTTGCAACAACGCATCTCTCTCCATAAGAGTAATATTAAACTGAGAAAAGATCATTGTGCGTTAGCCAAACACTGTATCGAAACAGGCCACATTCCATCATTTGAAGATACTGAGTTGTTGGATCGGGAATCAAATCTTAGAAAAAGGACCCTTTTAGAAATGATAAGAATTTCACAAAATGAACAGAATATGAGTTCAAAAAAAGACATTGATTCCCTGAGCAATGTATATGCCCTTTTGATCGATATGGACAAAAATAAAAAACAAAATCACCGTTTTCAACTTCAAAATTGAAATACCTTCTGGAATGGCATTTGTTCAGTAATCACAAAATTTCATATACTTACCTAATCATTTTATACCAACTTGTGAAGAGGAAGAGCATTCATAGATTATCCATTTATATTACTATATGTCATGAAAAATTATTGACAATTTCAGAATGTTTGACTGCTCTTTCAGAATTTAAAAAAAGAAATTGTACCTTTGTTTGCCTTATTAGTTAGAATGTTTCAACTTTATGTAGATTATCTCAACTTCGTAAGTTGTATACATATTAATTTCATTCTAAATTCCTGATTATTAACATATTGTAGCGTCTCCTGAAGAAGGCTTAAATAAAGCCGAAAGCTTGAGAGAAAAGGAAAAAAGAGAGTTTCATTTATTTCCGACTGCCAACCCAAATAAATTTAACTAATTTTTAATATTATATATATATATATATATATATATATATATATATATATATATATATATATATATATATATATATATATATATATATATATATATAAAATTAGTTGAATTTATTTGGGTTCGTTTTCAACTTCAAAATTGAAATACCTTCTGGAATGGCATTTGTTCAGTAATCACAAAATTTCATATACTTACCTAATCATTTTATACCAACTTGTGAAGAGGAAGAGCATTCATAGATTCTCCATTTATATTGCTATATGTCATGAAAAATTATTGACAATTTCACAACGTTTGACTGCTCTTTCAGAATTTAAAAAAAGAAATTGTACCTTTGTTTGTCTTATTAGTTAGAATGTTTCAACTTTATGTATATTATCTCAACTTCGTAAGTTGTATACATATTGATTTCATTCTAAATTCCTGATTATTAACATATTGTAGCGTCTCCTGAAGAAGGCTTAAATAAAGCCGAAAGCTTGAGAAAAAAGGAAAAAAGAGAGTTTCTTTTATTTCCGACTGCGAACCCAAATAAATTCAACTAATTTTGAATATACACAGTCGCTAAATCTTGAATTATATATATATATATATATATATATATATATATATATATATATATATATATATATATAGGAATGATAGATTTCTTGTGCTATATTTTATAAATTGTAGGTTTAGTTTTCTTGGGTTTAGAGCACAGTAAAACTTTGGATATTCACGTTTAGTTGCTTTTCAATCGACATATGTTTCGGCGTATAATAAGCCCTTTTCAAGATTATGAAATAGCGGGGACATTTACATCTAAAATATATTAAAAAGTTAGTTTGATTTTTTTCCTTCTTCATATGCATGCTTACCTATTATAGTCTACTCGTTATTTTTCTCAATTTCATTTTAACTCAAATTAAACATCAAATATATGGTGCTGTCAATTAGAGATTGTTTTGTTCTTTGTTTCTTTGACTTCGCAGATTTTCCAATTTATCACTTGAAATGCCATCTGTGCTCTTGCATGAATATTAACAAATATGGTATTGAAGGATTATTTCATTTAGATTATGTTTTCTCTATTTCTGTATCGTAATGAGTTCATTACAGTACTAAAAACAGTGCTGTAATGAATTCATTACAGCATCGTTTTCAGTAACATTTTTCGTTTTGTGGTTGTCAGCAATGACTTCAGATCCTTTTAAATTTCAGCAGACGTCAATTTGGAAATGTCAGTTTTCGTATTTCCTAACATTCACACCAACTGCCAAGATACAATAAGAAAGACACTAGGACCTATAATTTGAATTTTTCATTGAATTTCACAAAATTTGACTGAAATAGAGAAAATATCGTCTAATACTCCTTGCAGAATGCAATTCCAATACTCATGCGTTCGAAAACTCGCTCCTTCGTCGCTTGTTTTCGAATTTCGCATTCGTATTGGAATAGGAGCCCATTCTGCAACTAGTTTTAGAATATACTATTACGTACATAGTCACAGATGACGCCTCTATACAAGTTTAACATTATTTAAGGATGTTATGGTAGATTTTTGCTAAATTTTTTAGGTCGGTCCTGTCGTTCATAGAGTTTTTTTCCTTTTGGATATATATCATCTCCAGAAAAGTCCTTATTTTGTTGTTGGTTTCTTTATGTAGGATTTCAAAATTGTCGAAGTCGAACTCATGGTTATTTGTTGTTTCGTGTTTTTTTAGGACTGTAGAATTTTTTGAATATTTGTGGCCATTAATTCTTTCTTTTATGTATTGAGTCGTCTGGCCCCTGCGAAGTCAAAGAAACAAAGAACAAAACAATCTCTAATTGACAGCACCATATATTTGATGTTTAATTTTAGTTAAAATGAAATTGAGAAAAATAACGAGTAGACTAATAGGTAAGCATGCATATGAAGAAGGAAAAAAATCAAACTAACTTTTTAATATATTTCAGATGTAAATGTCCCAGCTATTTCATAATCTTGAAAAAGGCTTATTATACGCCGAAACATATGTCGATTAAAAAGCAACTAAACGTGAATATCTAAAGTTTTACTGTGCTCTAAACCCAAGAAAACTAAACCTACAATCTATATATATAAAAGAAAGATGTTGGTTACACCATTTATAACTCGAGATCGGATGGAGTGTTTGTTATGAAACTTCATATATGGATTCGTCTACGGTCTGGTTATTATAAAATGCAATAAAACTTCGAAAAAATCGATGAAAATTTCACTTATACAGGAAATGCTTTTCCTCCTTTTGAGCGAGGCCACTAGGTGTCGCTACAGTTACAGTTACGCTACCGCTTATTCGTAGGTACTTCTCTCCGTTAGATGGGGTGTACAGTGACTATATTACCACTATAGTCACTGTTATAGTGTGTAATTTGAGTTGCCTATAACTTTGCGCCGTTGGCCAACACCAAATCTTAGCTTAGGAGTACAGATGGCGCTATTCACACATTATGACTGATTATTAGTTATTTTTATAGTGTTATTTATTCAAAATAACGTTATCGTGAAGTAGGATGTCTAGAATAATGGTGTAGGCACTGATTAGATTTTGTTGTGACCAAATTGATTATATTAGCAATGCTTCGTTCTTTTCACTTCAGGTGGCGCTATTCACAAATTATGACTGATTTTTATAAGTTATTTCAAATACTTGAATTTATTCTGGCGAACGTGGCGTGTTGATGGTAGATAATTTTGTCAAGCAATAATGTGTGTTTATATTCCTGACATTCTGATGTATATTAGTTCTTAGGAAAAGTAGAAAACTTTCATTATAAAAAGATGCCATTCTGCTGTCATGTCATAATTGACTTTAGCAAATCAGCTGTTGATACATCCATCAAATTGACAACGGAAAATACACTGAAATGATATTGCGGCGCCGCCACGTTGCTAATATTTTCGATTTGGTCGAACGTCATTCCATTCAAAAATTGACGGGTGCCTACACCATTATCCTAGACATCTTATCGTGAAGGTGCTATATTTGACATCAGCACCATTAGATGGCGATGAATTTGTTGAGGCTTTCGCGACCATCAATGTATGTCATCTGTTTTTTTTTTCGAGAATTTCGGTCGTCGTTGTTTGAAATGGTCGAATAAAGAACATATGACATCAATTACTGTGTAATTTGCATAGGACTTATAGTACCATGAAGGTCTATTAACAGATCCAGAAGCGCTTGAATATCACAGTGAATTTTTATCGAAATGTCAAGTAAATACGATTTTGGCGATCAGTTTCGATCGTGATATGTCCATTCTCATCTTTTCTCATAATTTTCAAAATGTTTTTGAATTTCTGTTTGGGTAATAAATATATTTGCGGAAATCACTAAATCCAAAATTGCTATAATTGGTAATTGACATATTACTTTTATGTATCTGTTCTGTGTGACAGCTCATATCCATCGAAACATTTGACAGTTCAAAAATCAGAGAACCAAGCTGTTGATCTCCGATCACCGGTGATTACGATTTGTGAAATCCACCGTAAGTATCATTTAGGCGGAACAAAGTTCGCCGGGCCAGCTAGTTTTTATATAATATATATATATATATATACACAGTGCGGTGGAATAAGTGTTCCTCCCCACCCCCATTAACTACTCTATTTTAATATCTTAAGAAAAAAGCTCAAACAGGTTACCAACATTTACAATGTAGGTAAGATTCATTTAAAGACAAAACACTTCCAACGCTCCAATGAACAAACCTACCGTCAAGCCAACATTGAATTCTTGCAAGGTAAGATTAAAACTCTCCAATAACTCAGACTCCGTTAATTTTTGAACCAAAGTGTTTTACATTATTTTGAAATCAGTTTCAATAGGTTTCAAATGAGGTGTCGCATGATGCACTTTCTCATTTAAAATCGAAGGGGTGACACCCCCATGAAGAGGGATTATGTCAGGTTCGTAACTTTTATGTCATAACATGCTACGTTTAATATAAAAATTGACCTGATTCAGTCTTTTTGTACATTCGAGAAAAAATCCATTCAAATAAATAAATCGTTGTTATTTGTATCAATAGTGAAAAATAAAACGAAATACATCAGATGCATTGTGGTTCATGACACTCAGCTGCCAAATTTCAAAAATATTGCCCGTTTCGTTTTAAAGATATTAATTTGGTGCCAAACTTTATCTCAACCCTGTAGAATCAAAGCTTATTCCTAATTAAATTCTTAAATTGTGACAAGGAAATACCGAAAATTTCAATACCCTCAGAATCAATCAGTCTCAATGTTCTCTCAATAGGCAAGTGCATAAAGCATAATTAGTAGCATAATGGGGCTAACAGAACAACCGGTTCGCCCTCAAAGAACGTGCCGGAACATTAAATGAAATACTGCCAAGAAGCCCAGGACAAATCACCAGGCCATTCAAAAGCTTGAACACGAACAGTAGGTCTTCCCGAACACGTCCCTCTCAGAATAATTAGTGCAGTTTTGTAGTGAAATCATTTCGAACTGACGTAAGTAATGGGTTTTTCTATTTGATCGCACTAATGGGACACTCTGTATATGTACATATTGTTTTGATATATTGTTTATCCTGACTACTCCTAGGTCTCCTGAGGAGACCCCTCTGAAACTACAAGCTTCGAAGCTTGTAACTTGTGCCGAGTTCGGAGTAAGCAGTTGTGTTCTGTGTAGGCTTTGTTACTGTGTCCTTACGCCACCTTAGGCACAGCACTGTTAATTTTTGACCCAACAGTGAGAATGGTGGCCCCTACCGAGACTAGAAAATTTCTTTCCTAGCTCGGGATTGCACTTCGGACTTGCAGGGTCCTAATCCAATGCTCTACCACT
This sequence comes from Adalia decempunctata, assembly GCA_951802165.1. Lineage (NCBI taxonomy): Eukaryota > Metazoa > Arthropoda > Insecta > Coleoptera > Coccinellidae > Adalia > Adalia decempunctata. Next base: position 54,086,901 of record OX637697.1, read on the forward strand.
GAGCCATATACCTATAAAAGAGTAATTCTAGTGAACTGTCTAGTTCGTCAGTTGCGCAATGTTTACAAGACATTCACTCAAATCTGGAAAAGATAACTTCACTTCTTGAACGATATATGATTTAACCTCATAAGAATTACTCCAAAAGTATTTCGAGGGTTTAACTGGGCAATTTGTGGCGGCCCACGCGGTCCGCTAAATCCATTTCGCCTTCGGGTCTCTGATGATTATTGAATTCAGTAATAAAATTACAAGACTTTTTGAAAGATATCATATGAACACTGGGACAAACCTAAAACTACACGAAAAACAGTAAAAACTCTTCTTACAAATCCAACCTAATTTGAAAACTAACCCGAGTTCCCGATTGATCTGAATAGTGTAGAATAATTGCAGTTTGCCCTTCGCGAGGGAATTTGAATCGAGAGGCTGGCCTCAGACTCCACGTAATGGGCCTACCACACGCTCAAGCTTCACCAAAGTTTGGCTTGCGCAGGCATCTCGTACGTAAAGATTGGACACAACAGTTGCTACCACACGGCACAGTTAAGTACGCGCAAGCCTCATTCTTTGCGAAGTCGGCGACACGATAACAATATGCGTTTCCACAGGCAAAATTTCAAGCTCGAAAATTACACAAGCCAAGCCGTGGGGTTTGCGCGGTATACAGTTTTCCCAACCACACGCTCAGTGTTCAGTGCTCAAGCCGGTTTGCGCAAGCAAAACTGTGGTGAAGCTTGAGCGTGTGGTAGGCCTATAATGCCGGCCATAGACATCGTTATTTTTCATCCGTTCATACCGCCGCGATACGAACCGTCTCGGCAAAAGTGCCAAAAACCGATGTGTGTGGCGAAGAACCGTCGGTACGCATCGTCGGTAGAAATATCTGCCGATGCTTGATTTTTGTCACGACGGTTCATCGGTTGTCGTGCCATACCGACTGTGTGTGGGGGGATTTCGTCGAGAATCGGCGGTTATTTTCCATTAGCGTAGTACAAATCCCATATTGACCGTTTCTTCATTTCTTTTTTATTCACCACCGAAACCGCGGCCGCCACTGCTAAGAGATGTTTCCTCTTCATGACGTGCTTATTCGCGAACGACAGCAAAATAACTGGTAGAATTTACCGAAGTGTGTGGGCAAAACAGTTCTGCGATATGACTCGGCGGTTCGAACCGGGGCGAGGAAAACGGATGAAAAATAACGATGTCTATGGCCGGCTTAACATGTGGCGTTTAGGCGTGCGGTCTTCACGCCAGGCGAGCGGTCTTCACGCCTGCCATCCGTGCCCCTTGATGCAGAACGCGCTAGACAAGAAAGTGCGAGGCTAGCCTCTGCCGTTTACTGGGAGATGAGGAAATGTGATGGATACACAGAAATCGTGAGATATGGAAACGTAGACCCGGAGACGCATTTTATTGCTATATAATAAAGGAAAATTACGATATAAATGCGTATGGATGCAGATAATAATAAAAAAATTGAAATGATTAAAAAAATAATAAATAAGATATGATATTTATACGAGTAATTTTCGACGTTTATTGGTATGGCACTGCTTGCCAAATCAGGTTCTATCGACAAGATGCTGAGACCGTCCATCCTTTCATGGTTCATCGTTGACCTATAATCATTTAGTGTGCGGAAACGGCCCATTATGCATGTGTTGAGAATAAAATATTTCTTACGGGTGCCATATCTTACAATTTGAATCTAGATCCACTCAGTTCATTCAAAGGATCATGTTACGACTTGATAAACTCTGATTTTTCGTCAAATCCAGAAGCAAACAGCACCACTCAAAGTTAAATGGACATCCAAATGAGCTGCTACAGCCGTTACTGGAAAAAAGCGAACCGAGAAGACTTAGAAGACATTGGCCAGCTGACTTAATGGGGAAGTCAGAGTTTTCTCAATGGAGAGAACCCCTTCACGCCATGCCCGAGCCTATCATTAATAACATAAAATTAGCTCATAGAATGTAAATTCTGATTGCTGATAAATAAACATTAATGAAAAAAAATCGTCTGTAATGCCGATAATTATCTTAATATCCGCACTCAGTGCTTATAAATCCTCATTCCAACGGCGACAAGTGTTTCAAGATTCCAAAAATATGGCCATAAATCATCTATCAGGGTTTTTATTTCGGAATTGCTCAAGTGGTATCCTTTCTGTATTCTTCTAATGTTCTAGGCATGTACAACGGTGAGAAATGTACATTCTTGGGTTTCTAGTGCGATACGAAAGCATATTTTTTCTAGTAAAACATTACTTTCTAACGCGAATAAAATATTGAAGAGTAAACGATTTTTCCAGTGTGAAACATTGATTCATATGCTGAAGATGGGTAGAATTCATATACAGGATGTTTCACCACAAACTGGACAAACATATATAGCGGTGTAGATGACATCGAGGAAGTAATTTTTCCTTATGACATCCCGTTTTCGAAGCATAAGCTAGAGGCAGGGTGTTTAATGTCAACTTTGAGGAATATTCTGACAAATGTGGTTGTTAGAATTACCTTAGTTTGTTTTTACAATTGTTGAATTAGGATCATAGTTAGGATATAAAAAAAAGATAGTTGACATTATTGTGACAAGAGTTGAATAAAAGGATTGAAAGGACATCCGACTTTTTACTAAAAAATACTAGTTCAGCAGATCTTTGACCAGGAACTGAACATTTGGTGCCCCGGGTGAGGAAAAACAAAGACCTCAAAGAAGTGGAGCTGGAGTAAATAGGAGTTTATCTCAAGACTTCGTTTGGCCTGACAAGTTTGGAAGGAAAGAGAACTTGGGGCATGACAAAGGAACGATATTGAGAAAGGAACCTTCAGTTGGGAATTTCAGACTTCAAGACAATAGCGAGGTAAACAAAGGCGTAGAGGATCGAGAAGAAAACTGTCGAGAAACCAGCATGTCAACAAAAAGTAAATCGTTAACGAGAAAAAGTACTAGAACGACAAAAACGGCAAGTATTAATGAGGCGAAGAAAAAATTTGCTCTGGAGGCGGAATTGAAGAAAATAGAATTAGAGATGAAGAAGCAGGAAATTCAGAATGCCCTCAAACTATTACAATTGGAAGATGAATATGGACAAGAGGAAGTTGAATCGAGAGCTGAAGTGGAAGAATCAGTTGGGGAAGAAAGTGCTCAATATTATGACAACCATAAGATACGTCAATGGGCTCGACAAAGTTCTGGAGAAGTTGAACCTGAGGATGAACAGACAAAACCAATTAAAGGAGAAACAACTGATTCAAGTATCAAGATGCTATGCGAGACAATCAATGAGGTACTTCACTCAGTCAATCAATCAGTTCAACACAACGTGAGACCTGAGGGACGTAAGTTTTTGGATAAAGAACTTATCTACTTTGATGGAAATCCTCTAGATTGGCCAATATTTATTCGTCAATTTCGAAATTTGATTGAGGAATATACAGCAGACGAAATTGTATTTAAACTGCAAAAATGTTTGAAAGGCCCGGCTAGGGCAGCAGTATCAGGTATCATTTTGACTTCTGATGTGAACAAAATTATTAAAACATTGGAAACTCGTTTTGGTAGACCTGATATCATTATAGAAATGTTGCTGTCAAAAATTAAAGCAATACAACCAATCAAAGACACAAATTTGGAAAAAATAATTAACTTTTCCACTGAAGTGACAAATATAGTGATTATTATGAAATCTTTACGTTCTGTTGGTCATTTGCAGAATCCACAATTACAGAAAGATTTACTGAACAAGCTTCCTGATGAATTGAGGCTCAAATGGGGAGAATTCATCATTCAGAAGAAAAAAGAAAATGGTGAAGCCAATCTGGAAGATTTTGCCAATTGGTTAGGTACTTTTTCAGAAGCAGCTTGTCAAGTTAGTTCTGCCAGCTTCTCTGAACATTGGGATAGGTCGAAAACTTCGTGGGATAGATCAAAATCTTTTCATAGTGGAAGAAGAACAGAACGGGTGTTCACTACGTATGATCAGAAGGCTTCCAAAAAATGTTATTATTGTGGAGATCCTGCTCACAAGGACAACTGTCCAAAAATGGAAAATGATGACTTGGAAACTAGGTGGAACATTGTAAGAACAAAAAAACTTTGCTTCTCTTGTCTTAAACAAAACCATCAAAAATTCCGGTGTAAAAATAGGAAAATGTGTGGCAAAAATGGGTGTAAACTTTCCCATCATTCACTTCTTCATAGTGAACCTCAACCAGAACCTATTTGTACAATTAGGAATAAGGCAACAGTATTACTCCGTTTCATTCCAGTTATAATTTATGGTCCTAAAGGGCAATGTGAAATATTAGCTATGTGCGATGAGGGATCTACAGTTACCTTGTTACACTCTGAAATTGCCGAAAAAATTGGATCAGTCGGACAACTGGCACCCCTATGTTTGCAGTGGACAAACGATGAAGTGGTAAGAGAAGAAAATTCCTTCAAAATTGATGTTGAAATTGCTAATTTAAACAATGACATAAAATTTTCTCTGCATGGAGTACGAACAATCGAAAATTTATCCCTTCCTATACAATCTCTACATAAACAAGACTTTGAATATCTCGAACGATTACCGATACAAAATTACAGCAACCAAAGGCCAAGTATGATCATTGGACAGGATAATATAAATTTGATGATACCTAGAAAAATTCACTCCGGACCAGAGAACATGCCGTTTGCTTCAAAATGTAAGTTAGGATGGACAGTTCATGGGCCAATAGAAAAACTCCCAAATAAAAATAACTTTCATATTTTACATATCGCTGAAACAACACATATAGAGGATAGCTTTCAGAAATTAATGTTGAATTTCTTTTCAACTGAAGGTTTTGGAACCACTGTTCAATCAGATCCATTAGGATCTGAAAATATTGAAGATGCAAAAGCATTAGATATTATGAGTAGTACTATTAAGAAAATTGACAACAGGTATGAAATAGGTCTGCTCTGGCGAAATGAAGATATTCAGATGCCAAAAAACAAAGGACAAGCTATACAACGATTGAGATGTGTGGAGAAAAATTGTATGAATGACTCAAATTTAAAAGAAGAATACCTGAAAAAATTTGAAGACCATTTGCAGAAGGGATACATACGGAAGTTGACGAAGGAAGAAGCCTCTAGAGGAGGCCCAAGGGAATGGTACCTTCCTCATTTTCCAGTGATGAATCCACACAAAAAGAAGGTGAGGGTTGTTTTTGATGCAGCAGCAAGAACAAATGGCATTAGTTTGAATGACATGCTATTGACTGGACCTGATCAACTCAATTCTCTAGAATCAATCTTGCTGAAATTTCGTCAGAAAAAGATTGGATTCTGTGGTGATGTACGAGAAATGTTTCACCGAGTATTGATACGTGAGGAAGACAGAGATTCGCAACGCATTCTATGGAGAAACTTAGAGAATAATAGAGAACCAGATGTTTACCACGTGAATGGAGCAAAATGTTCTCCGTCCTGCGCACAGTTTGTGAAAAATTATAATGCCAAACATTTTTCAGAAGGTGAAATTCAAAAAACCATTCTTGAAAAATTCTATGTGGATGATTATCTCGACTCAGCTGATGATGTAAATGAAGCTCTGATCTTAACAAATGGAGTAAAAAACACTATGCAGACTGCTGGTTTTGAAGTTGTCAACTGGATATCGAATTCCAATCCCCTGACGAGTATAATGAATATTCCGAATGTTTCAGACGATTCCCAAGAAGAAATAGAACACCGAGTTTTGGGACTTTGGTGGAATTCTAAAAATGATGAATTCACATTCAAAATTGACTTCAACAAATATGAGAATTTAAAGCTAACCAAGAGAAATGTATTGAAATCAATTATGAAGTTATTCGACCCCTTGGGTTTCATTTCTTGCTTCATTGTAAAAGGAAAGATTTTAATGCAACAAATTTGGAAAGCTAAAATTGACTGGGATCAAGAATTACCGAAAAATTTAGAAATTATGTGGAAAAGAATGCTGGAAAGTCTGAAAGGGATAATACATTTCAAGATCCCAAGGTGTTACAGTGTGAAAATACCAAATTCTGAAAACATAGAGCTACATACATTCACAGATAGCAGTAAAGAAGCCTTCGCAGCCATATCATATCTCAGAGTAGAGTCAACAGGCGGGATAGAAACAATGATCGTAATTTCCAAAACCAGAGTTGCTCCAATGAAAGAATTGTCTATACCAAGGCTAGAATTACAGGGTGCAGTCCTAGGTACCAGAATAGCTACTTTCGTCATCAAATCATTAGAAATACGAATTAACCGAGTTTATTTCTGGACAGATTCAACATGTGTACTTGGATGGATAAGAGATAAATCGAAGAAGTATAAACAATTTGTATCTAACCGAGTAACAGAAATAAGAGCTTCAAGCAACTCGGATCAGTGGAAATGGGTTCCGACCAGTGAAAATCCTGCAGATTTAGCGACAAGACAAGCACCTACAAAAGTAGATATTGAGTTTTGGTTACATGGACCACGATTTTTAAAAGAATCAGAACAGTATTGGCCACAAGAAGATCCCAAATCAAATGTAGATCATGAGACTATGGTAGAGGAAAATTCTAAAATTTGCCTTGTGATACAAGAATTCAAGTATAATGGCCTGTTTCCAGAAATTAAACGCTTCTCCAAATATAAAAGATTATTATTTTCTACTGCACGGTTTTTGAGGATTGTAAATATTTTCAAGAATCTGGTATGTAAATTTCGATCTGGAGATTCAATGCAAATTCCCCAAGAGGAGAAAAAAGTGACTGATCAAGATATGCGAAATGCGGAGGAATTATTGCTGCAAAAGTCACAGTGGGATTGTTTCTATAAAACACTATTAGATATTGAAAGTGGGAAAACATTAGATAGACATAATGCACTATACCCCTTGTGTCCAAAATTGAAGAATAATCTACTTGTTGTTGGTGGAAGAACAGATTTATCACCTGTTTTAGATGAAGACACGAAAAATCCAGTCATTTTATCTCCTAAGCATCATTTAACGCAGTTGTTGATTGAAAAATATCATGAAGATTTCAGACATCAAGGCATTGAAACAGTCTTGAATGAATTGAGACAAAAATATTGGATTATCAATGGACGAAGAGCTGTTAAATCCGTATGTCAAAGATGTTTGAAATGTAGGTTCGCGAAGGCCAAGCCTGTGGTACCTTTGATGGGGCAATTACCAGAAATACGCTTGTTGAAAGGAAAAAGAGCGTTTGTTAACATAGGCATGGATTATTTTGGACCGATATCCGTCAAAATTGGTAGAAGAATTGAAAAAAGATGGGGAGTGCTTTTCACCTGCCTGGCGGTAAGAGCTATCCACCTAGAGATAGCTCATTCTTTAACAAGTGATTCAGCGATTCAAGCTATAATGAGAATGGTTTGCAGACGTGGAACACCTGAAAAAATTGTTTGTGATAATGGAACTAATTTTCATGGCGCATCCAAAGAATTGAAAGAAGCTTTACGTCAATTCAATATGGAAGGATTGCAGGAAAATTTGAATGTGAAAGGAATTAAATTTTTATTCAATCCTCCTGCTTCGCCACACATGGGTGGTGTTTGGGAAAGGCTAATTGGTTCTGTCAAGAAAGTCATTGGAAAAGTATTATTTCAGCAACCTATTAAAGAAGAGACTTTAGAAACCTTTTTTGCCGAAGCAGAATTCATAATTAATTCTAGACCCCTAACCAGAGTATCATCTGACCCTTATGATTTAGAATCCATAACTCCAAATCATTTTTTAATTGGATCGTCGTGTGGTACAGGTATTCCTATGCCCAAATTTTCAGATGGAAAAACAATAAGAACTGAATGGAATAAAGCTCGTTCTTTAACAGAGAGCTTTTGGAAACGATGGATGAAAGAATATCTACCAACCCTAACAAAAAGAAACAAATGGACAAATAACAGCCAATGCATTAATGAAGGCGATGTGGTATTATTAGTGGATGAAAATGTTCCACGATTCCAGTGGCGACTTGGCAGAATAATAAAATTACATCAAGGGCCCGATAGAAGAGTGCGAGTAGTTGACGTAAAAACCAATTATGGCGAATTTAGGCGATCTGTTCACAAAATTTGCAGATTGGAAATTGAAAACTGATTATTTTTGGCGTGGGAGAATGTTAGAATTACCTTAGTTTGTTTTTACAATTGTTGAATTAGGATCATAGTTAGGATATAAAAAAAATATAGTTGACATTATTGTGACAAGAGTTGAATAAAAGGATTGAAAGGACATCCGACTTTTTACTAAAAAATACTAGTTCAGCAGATCTTTGACCAGGAACTGAACAGTGGTTATGTTATGGGTGATCCTTTAAAACGGTTTCTGGTACATCTTGGTATTTTTAAGTGCTCAATTCAATTGTTGTGAAGAATTCTGGAAAAAAAATCGAAATGACGGAAAACCGCTTATGCTTCGAAAACGGGGTAAATGTTATAAGCCAAGAATGTCTTTCCCGATTTCATCTACACGGCTTAATTTGGGGGCACGGCAGTGGCCCCGCCAACTCGAGCGCGAAGCAAACACTGCCGGACTATCTTTACCCGAACCATTTCGCCGCATTTTCAGGCCCCTATTTGAGAACCTCCGGATAAGACCAGAACGCCGAAATTTTCGTTATCCAGTAAGCTATAATCACGTACTCAAAATCCAAAATTCAAGTGTGTAGGTCATTTAGTTCCGAAGTTACGCGAAAGCAAAGTTTCGCATTTTCGACCCTCACTCACTCATGATCATCAAAATAGAACTAGTACTTCCCATGAACTCAGAGAGCTGAAATGTGGTACATAGTTAGGGTTTAATGGCCATATAAAGGAAAAATTATAAAAACTAGGATAATCGAAAATCTGTTGGCACGTCACGTGAGCTCACGTGCTATCACGTCATCTTCGCAAAATGTGCAACCACAATAATGTATGTAAGTTTATGCGCTCGGAAACACATTGTTATCATACTCAATATGTGAATATCGACTTTAGAATATAAATTGAAAAAAAAAATAATGTAACGTTCTCGGGGTTTAAACAAATCGTCTGCTGAATTTAAACGTCTAATTTATTTCCACAACCGCTAAGTTATCACACTGATTTATGTACAATAACTAATACTGATTTATTTACACACTTGCTAATAATGCTGATTTATATTCACTACTTGGAATTCGCGATTCACAATTCAATCCGGCTCTATTCAGATAGTAACTGACTGTCCTCATCGTGCGCGTCTTTATATACCTAATACGGCTCTGTTTCTAGAATTAGGCAATCCAAACCACGTGGCGCCCTGCCTCCAGATAACCTATAAATTTTCTGACAGGTCGCTGGCTTGCAGTAAATATGAGGAATTTTATTATCTTATATGCATTTCATGAGTGAACGAGTGAGTTTTTATGATTTCTAATATCAAAAAGTATCCTGAAGTATCACTGACGAAGAAAATTTCACTCAATCATATGATTACAACTTTTAGTATTGGGAGCCCGAAGAGATTGAAGAGAAAGTATTGGAGAAGGAATATTAATCAGAGTTCTGTCCCTGTAACTTCTTTATCCTTTTATATGATATAAATTTGAATATTCATCAGTTTTACATTTTACATGAACTGAAAACTGCTTATTTCAGTGTCTACGAAGACCCATTCACTTTAGTTTCTTATCTTCGATATTGTCAAGTCTTGATGACTGCTGACCCAATTTCCTTTTGTTTCCTGATAAGTCACTTAATTTGTGTATAATACACCAAGTTACACACACTGGGTGTTCCCAAATATTCAAGAAAATCCTCATAATTCGAACGACTTGCACATCCAACTTTGGCACACATTTATGGCATTTTTTATTGAAAATGCCCTTACTTTAAATAATTTTCACTGGTCTGATATTCCTAAGAGTAAGATTGACTAGAAATATCAAAAAAATGTCCACATAAAACAATTTTTCAAGCAAATAAACGGTTTTAATGTCTACATGAACAAAGCTAAATTTGGTTTGTTTGACCACCAGCTAACCTCCAAAAAATATTTGACAGGTCGTTGGATTCCCTAATAGTTCAGATAGTTTCCGGAGGCTTCTAGAATCGGTACGCTGAATCAGAGAGTCCAGAGACGTATTCAGGAGGATTTCGTCCGCTACAATAATAATCGGGTGATCAGTCTAATACACAGTGATATTTTTACTGTCTCATTTATTGTTCAAGGAAACGATAGGTTTTCGAAAGCTAGGCCGGAACAATAAATGAGACAGTAAAAATTAAGTTAGCATCTGCTGTCACTTGATAGCACACCAGAGCTACACGCAAATTTACATTTTCTAACCGTAAGTGATATCACGTCGGATATTTTGTGAAGTGATTGATGAAGTGAAAATGGATGAAAATTTGATGGAACTTGTCAGGCTTCATGAAGTGATCTATGATCATTCTTCATCAGAGTATAGGGATCAGAATGTACGACAACAAGCTTGGGTGCTGGGTGCTCATTCAACAATTGTTGTAGATACTATTTGAGGTAATCCTCCCACTTCCTCTCTTCGCTGATTTATTTGGTGAATCAAATCTCTTCTTTCAGAATCACCAGCTACTGTAAAAGCAGTTATGTTCTCTATATCTTCTTTCCATTCCGAAGAGCTTGATGAAGAAGAAACTGTGTTTCGCTCTGTATCACTGAATAAAAAAATGCTATGAAATTTTTGTGCCATATAGAACGTCTATTGCTCTTCAGAAAAAACATCATCAGATGGGTCTGCGGTGGTTAGATTGGGAGAGAAAAAATTGAATCCGAAAAAGAATCGGGTAAGAGATGGGCTATATGGACAAGTTTGGTATCAAAATATAGGTTTTCGAGGACGCTGAAATCAATAAAAAATAATCGGAGGCTCTATCTACCATAGTTCTTTTTTCTATTTTTGAAATAGTCTGTTATTAATCTTTCTGCTATATTTGTCCACTTTATCCTTCAAATTCAACATCATATTGGCCAAGCAGCCCCAAAAACCACTGACTACCAAGTTTCAAGGAAATCGGAATAGTTGTAGAAAATAGAGTATCCATCATATTAGACTGCAATTTTCCTCATTTCTTCTTCATATTAGCATAGGGCTTTCTAAAAAATAACTGAACATTTTCTTTTTCTGAATTTCAACTTCATTCGCTATCTCCATAACTCCTCACTACCGAGTTTTATGGAAATCGGGATGGCTGTAGCAAGAAACTGTTCGCCATCTTTGATGGCCATGTTGATCCACCATTTTGTTTATAACATTAAATGCCTTGCTACGGAATATAGTTTTTGATTTATGACCAGCTTTTTAGTATCCTGAACCACTGTGCGGCGTGCGAGAAAAAAAAGTTTGCGCACAAATGCCTCCGGAAAAGAAATACCTTTCGCGCTCTCGTTGAAAAAAAATTACATATTTTTGAGCCCTCGTCCTATTTGAATGAGAGCTGTATTTCCTCACGATGTCAGTATATTTCGAATTTTTAAACTACAGATTCGATCCAAATGACATTTTGCATTGATAATAATAGTTTTATGACGGTTTAATTTGTATGTATGGAAGGAAGAGAAAAAATTACGAAAGAACACGAATAATTACAACATAATGTTAGGTTAAAAACAAGTCGCGGTAATATTCACCCACAGAATTCTGATCTTAAGAGTTTAATGCAGTGATACTGGGTGAACACTCGAACTTAGTGGTGTTACGTTTGTGAATATGAAAAAATTCTCCGTTTCTCGAATTATAGCCATGAAAGCTTGAAAGCCTAATGGAAGCATGTTCGTTCTCTTAAACATAAATATTCAGCGAATACTCGACTATTTAGTGAATATTCAACTAATCACTGAATACTCCACAAATCAATTTTTTTGAATTTTTTTTTTCAGAACCGAGTTGAGTAATCCATCAATCGTGGTGTCACGAATAAAAGTTCGAATGATCATTCAACTGTCTATTCAGAAATGTAATTTATTCAACATATTTTGTACTGTCCCCAAGTTCTCAATTTTCAAATCAAATCACAGAATGAAATTGACGACATTCAATCACTTTGAAGGTTTCCTCAGCAACGCAGGTCTACTTGTCGTAAAACAGTTTACCAGTTCAAAACTTCAAATGTCACATCGATTATTTTCTGAATTTATTTTATTGTCATTTAATTTTCCAACATTGAATCGTCAGTTTTCCAATAACAGAGAAAAAAAATTATTATACACGGGAAATATAATAGATTTTAGAGTCGTTTCTGTGTCTCCCTGGAGCTAAACCTCTTCTCCTTGTATAATAAATATACAATAACATATTTATATCATTTAGGTTTTTTGATTAATATCATTAAGGTTTTTCGTGTTGAATATTCGAATTGATATTCACTGAATATTTATTGAATAATTACTGAATATTCATGAATTCTCATGAATAATTGTTTTAATGAATTATTGGAATAATTGAATAAATTGAAGGATGAATATTCTGATACGATAAGGCAAAAAAGTCCCGGCCCTAATATAAATAGTTGCCTGGTATTGCGATCTTTCGCCAGTCATTGACTTACCCTTTTTTGTTTCTATCCTTTGATTCAACATAATTTGTGTGAAACATTAATTTCAGAATCAAAATATATTCCTCAGGTATGATGAATGGATAAAAATGGCGAGAATTGCGGAAAACTTGAGCGCCTCAACCAAGGCTAAAAAAAATAGGAACTCTACTAATGAAACTAGCAGTCCAGTGACAATTAGAAGTCTTCAAGTAAATGCAAGTAAAATAATGAAACGAAAGAGGGGTACCCCACTCAGCAGAAGGCAATCTGTTAATGAAACGCCCAGATCAACAACTCCACTGAGTTCCACTTCGAATTCTAGCAGACCAAAAACGCCGGCCACACCAGCTACTAGATCTACCACAAAGGGCATCAGTAAAGGTTTGCATCATAGTTTCTTTAGTGTTTAAAAAATTATTGAATACTTTCCCGAGTTATCCTTTCTAACAACTTGTTTTTTAACTCATTATCTGGACTCTATACATATACTCCATTCACAATTATAAAATCACATCTCTGGCCTTGGAAATTTGACACATTCCACCATCTCCTGAAAACGTAACCATGACCTCCTATGTGATTGAATAAAAGTGAATGGAGTATATACAGATTGGATAAGTTTCAATCAGAGTATGGACCATTCAGTGTAAACCCCAAGAACATGAGAACAATGAGCAATAGAAACTGAGTACGTACCATGTTCATGCCCAATAATCTCGGAAAAAACCCACCACTCAAAACATAGTTCCTAGAAACTAAGGACATGAGACGTAGTGGGCAAATCGTCATATGCTTAATCTAATTATAACTTATAGTGACATGGAATGCTATTACCAGATCAAAAAGTGGTTGAACATCTCAACTTGGAGGAAGAGCGGGATTTTCATGTTTCCATGGATATGACCGGTCACACAGAACCGAAACACAGACGTTTTTGCGAAATGCCAAGTGAATCTTATTTTCATAATATTTCTGTGTTTCTGTTCTGTGTGACAGGCCATATCCATGGAAATCTCGCTGTTCCTCCAAGTAGCGATGTTTACCCATTATTTTAAGCTGAACAGCTTATATCATTCCATTATAATGTAAATTCTATGAATCTAATTCATTGAAACAGATAGAGAGCATTCGGTTCTCATAGTAATTGAAAGAGATAATATCACTTCTAGAATGACAAGGAAGAAAACACAAATCACTTGGCCGATATAAATATTAACAAATGGTATGTGCCTACGAATTGAGGGTCAACTGCAGCTTTAAATTTCCAGTGTTGCTTAGCCGAGCTCCACTAAACTTCTAAGGGCCGATTTTATAAAGGACAACCGAGGGTTCAACCGTTGCGTCAACGAACAAATTCCTCACTGAAAATACATAATCTGGTAGTTGGCGCACGGTTCAACTGTCGGTTCGGCTTTTATAAAACCGACCCTTAGTCGAAGTGAAACTGCAGCGTCGAGATTTGAACACGGTATGAGATTTCGAATTTCATGTCAAAATTGACAATCTTTGCGGTTATTTTTGAATGAAAAATTGGGTTATAACGAACACTGCGAATGTAGATGAATCACGAAAGAGAATATTAAGACTTTTTTTTCAAATGGCAATTTTAGAAGGGCTGAAGTATGAAATGACGGTGAGGATTAACTTCGAATGAAAAATTCAAATATGTTAATTGAAATAAATCAATCATTGTTGTAAACCAGATTACATCTCTATTATTTTTTTTTGGAAATTTGTTTTTATATCAATTTCCACATTTTCGGGTATATTATTTATATGGAATGTTCCTTTTTTTTTGTGGGCTAAAACATGTGTTTCATACACAAGGCCAGAGAACAGTCGGTATGAATCGAGATCCAATGTGAGTATACAGCTATCAACGGTTTTCGCGATTAAGAATTTCGAAAATAATATTTTTCCTTTCAAAGCTAGTTGTGCGAGTTTTGAATTTGGACGATATTGGATGCAAAACTGATTGGTGCAGTGCATGGTGAGAGAGCTCTCAAGGATTACGAAACCATGAACGGGTAAGTCCATGAAATTGCAGAGCATTTCATCGTAAAAATTTGTAATTCAAAATCATCATTATTAAAAAAATGTTAAAACACGGTTCTTCGAGAAAGTCTGGTTACGTCAATCATTCAAATCGGAGAATGATTCCACTTCCAGTTATACTCCATTCACAATTATAAAATCACAACTCTGGCCTTGGAAATTTGACACATTCCACTCTGTATCGAAGTTATGACGTTTTTCAAAATATTTTCATGTTCCAAGTCAACACTATGATTCCCTTTCTACATTCTTAGCGTATTTCTTAGAATGTGAATTTATTCGGAAAATGCATGAATTGGAAAAGATGTGATGGACGGAAATAATCAACGTTTATATGAATGATAGAAAGGATCCCTTTTCTAGTTATTTGCATGAAAAGTACAAGAGGTCACTGTTGAAATATATTATTTTTCGCCATGGAAGAAAATTGCATTGCTTTCACATAATTTTCATATGCATGCTTGTGAAGATTTAGGGTTATTAATATTATCCTCTTGAACTGAAAGTTCAAGACTTGACGACATCAATTGTTGATTCTAATCAAGAATTTATTAAAAAAAATCAAGCCAAAGATGAATTGATGGGTAATTACAAGAATCAAGAATAATGTCAATTTTATTTTGTTGATAACTTTCTTAAAATCAATGTTGGGATATAAAACTCGGCTGCGTTTGTTCAAACAACATCTAAAGAATACATTTTTCACCATCTCGACCTTTGAAAGGCGTTTCTTATAGGAGAATTAGGTCTAAGTTCCACCTCATTAGTGAGTTACCTAGCTTTTGAAAACCTGCTCAGATATCGCCAAATTCCTTGGAATACCTGAAAAATGTCATCCTAATCGACCTCTCGAGGCTCCATCCGATCCATCTACTGTGATATCTGTCCAAATAACAGCTTTTTCAACGAAATTCCCGTGTATCCCTTCAACCTCGAAATGTAAACATTCGTCCTGGTCTTGAAAATCGTCCTCACGCTCCAAACTGGCGCTAAAAACAATAAACATACGTTAATCTTGGATATTCGACGAAAAACTCACCTGCAAATATCGATTAAATACCAAAAATCTGCGAACAATTTGTAAACCTAACAAAATGTGGAATATCTTTGATACTTTTACTTTGATGATACATTGCTCCAATACATTTTTGGAAACCTTGTCACATTGTAAAACATTTGGGATTTATTCTTGAATTCATCTTCAGTTCGTGGCATCCGAACATGTTGAGGATGAAGTCGTGCAATAGCTTTGGATACTTTCCAGACTATCCTACTTGCAGTACCTTTATCCATTCCGATAAAGTCTCCCCCAGTCTGTAAAAAATTTCCAGTGGCAAAATATCGCAATGTGACGAGAACCATTTCCTCAGGTGACAGCATGGTTCCTGAAAAAAACTTAATTGAAACCTATGTATTCATAATGAGAGTAAATCTGAAGACTTACCAATCTGTTCGTGATGATATTTCCTCCTGAATCTGGTATATCACAAAACGTACTCCATCTTTTGATGAACGGAATCTCTGTAAACATTCACTTTCATTCAACACCTAAAAATGATTAATTCTCTCCCGATATTTCTTTGGCATTCTTCTCGAATGCATTGCAAAATTAACTGCTTCCACAAAATCTTCATCATCGGTCAATTCTGCAAGATTATTGCCGAGTTGAAAATCCATTTCTGACAATAAATAATTTTATAGAATTGATAATTTGAAGTGACATTCCAGCTGAACCAGGCTTGAGCGTCCGATTTCGGCAGCTCAAGTTGAGGGTCGGTTTGAGCGAAGCTCAAGCTTGAACTCGCACTGTACAATAGATATTTTTGTTTTGAGTAGGACTCAGTCTTGAACTCGGCTTAAACTCGGACTGTACCAACCGGGCCCAAATCGTATACCCTAATCGTTAAATGCTGGTTAGGTACTGGTTATTCATTCTCTTAAAAAAGTTAACATTAATTCATCATTTCACATTTTTTTTATTATCTGCATCCATACGCATTTATATCATAATTTCTCTTTATTAAGGTATAGCAAAAAAATACGGCCCTGGGTCTACGTTTTCTTACCTCACGATTTCTGTGTATCCATCTTACTTCTCTGTAAACGGCAGAGGCTGCCCTCGCATTTCCTTGTTTCGCGCGTTATTCTACATCAAAGGGAACCCTAATTAACACTTTTTTCTGGTGTCTCACCATGTTATACTTTCACCAGCCGCCACTACAGTGAAGTCGGGTCTAAGTCGCCCACATTGTTCACTCTTCTAGAACGAATGATCCAAAATCTACTATCTAACTAGCAATTACACCTACTGTCAGGGACACTATCCCAAAGTTGACACTGATTTATAGTTCACCCAATCCGCTATATCAGTCCCAAGCCTGGGGTCTCCTTAAAAGAAAGGAGAAAGGAGGAGGGGGAGGAGTACCAACCTCGAAAAAAACCAGGGTTCATCTGGCCCGGATGATAGCACCCTGTTAGGGGCCCCTGCCAGGGTACGACAAAGCTGCTGTCTTGCAGGAGGATGTTGGTTCATCAAAGACTAGAGGAAGACAACCTTGACGACAAATTACCTGGCCCTCCAGGTTGGGGGTTTTGACAATGGGTTAGCTACCCATCACTTGTAAAAAATTTTTTTTTTGCTAAAAATCCTAGTAGGCAGCCTCGGAATTTGGACGGATATAAATGGAAAAGACCACGACAACGGAAAAGGGAAATGATTTTTGGATGCATTTAACACCCCTTCTCAACACTGATAACCAAGTAATATTACAATAATCACAAGGAATAATAAAATAATTTTACTGTATATTGAATGCATTTCTCAGTTTGGCGAATGAAGGCAAACCTAATGGTTTAGTCAGTATATCGGCCTTTTGATCCGCACTACGCACATACTTCATCGTAACGACATTTCTAAATATGTTGTCTTTCACAAAAGAATATTTAATTTCAACATGTTTAGATCGCTGGTTGATTTGATTTGATTTTGTGAGAGCGATGACACTCTGATTATCTTCCCAGATAGATATGGGTTCTTCTAAGATAATTCCAAAATCATCCATTATCGACTTCATCCAAATTGCTTCCTTGATGGTTTCACTAAGTGCAATGTATTCTGCTTGGAAAGACTGTTTTTTCGTGGTCCAACTGACAGGATTTCCGAAAACAAATGCTGCGTATCCTGATGTAGATTTTCTATCTTCTAAATCATTTCCCCAAGTCGGCGTCACTATACATTTCTATTATTGGAAAGTTTCCTTCTCTAAGATTGTGTAGCCCCAAGTCGATTGTTGATTTCCATAATTTAAGAACTCTCAAAGCATTTTTATAATGAATGTGGTTATAGTTATTGCAAAAGCGACTCAAATAATTTGTTGCAAAATTGATATCGGGTCTTGTTCCTGCTGCAATATATATCAAAGATCCAATGATCTTGTCTGCTGATTGTCTGCTGTTGTTTCAGCTTTTTCTAGTTGTAATTTGTTTTCCATAGGCGTCAAAGTGTTTTTTGCATCCAAATGATTAAAATTGTCTATGACTCTGTGGATCATATTCTCCTGAGAAATAACCATCCTATCGGACAACAAATGTATTTCAAGTCCAAGAAATTTGAACTCTTCTTCAACTTCAAGATCAGTTATTTCGAATCTTTTCTTGAGTGAATTTTTAAAGATATTCATCTGATTCATGTTGGTAGATGCCATTAAAATATCATCAACGAATAATAAAACGAACAATTTTATCTCACCGATGTTTTTGATGTACAGACAGGTATCTCCTTTGGAGTGATAAAAGCAATTTTCTGTCATAAAATCATCGAAAAGTCTATTCCAATTTTTTGGAGATTCTTTCAATCCGTAAATGGATTTCTTTAATTTGCAGACTTTTTCCCCTTCTTGAAATCCTGGAGGTTGCTTGATGTGATTGTGATATTGTTTATCCTGACTACTCCTAGGTCTCCTGAGGAGACCCCTCTGAAACTACAAGCTTCTAAGCTTGTAACTTGTGCCGAGTTCGGAGTAAGCAGTTGTGTTCTGTGTAGGCTTTGTTACTGTGTCCTTACGCCACCTTAGGCACAGCACTGTTAATTTTTGACCCAACAGTGAGAATGGTGGCCCCTACCGAGACTAGAAAATTGAACTTCGGACCTTTGGGTCCTAATTCCAACGCTCTACCACTGAGCCAAGGGCACTATGTAGACATCACTATATATTGGGCTATTCAAAAAAGCTGTACGAACATCCATCTGCATGACATGAAGTTTCTTGACTGCTATTATTGAAAGCATGATTTTTACTGAAGTCATTTTTGCCACAGGAGCGTAAATATCTGCATTGATATCTGTCTGTTGAAAGCCTCGCGCTACTAGTCTAGCCTTATAGATGTTGTTGGATTTTATTCGCACACCCATTTGGTATCAATGACTGGACAATTTTCTGGTCTACTAACGAGTTCCCATACTCCATTATGCTTCATTGAATTCAGCTCACTGTTCATGGCAGCGCGCCATTTAACTTTTTCTTCTACGGACATGTGTTCCAAATCTTCATATCTTACGTCATTTTCTATGCATAAATTTAATTCAAAATCATTCTGCCAGATAGGCTTGGTAGTCTTGCGAGTAGGTCGAGACGATTCGTGATGTTGAGATATGACAGGCGTTGTAATCTCTTCTGATTGCCCCTTCTGAATTTCATTATTGGGAATTGTGACTAAATCAATGTATGTTTTTGATTCGTCAAAGATAACGTTGCGAGCCCTAAATATCAATCCGTTATTCTTCATCAATTGGTAGCCATTACTTGTATAGCCTACCATAAAACATTCTACGGCTTTGGGATCAAATTTCGATCTTTTTTCTTTTGGGATATGTGCAAATGCCCGACATCCGAAAATTTTCAAATTGCTCAGATCAACGTTTTTTTCATATCAAAGATTTGCTGTAAGTTTCCCATTTGAAGTATAGCTTCGGTTAATTACATACAATGCTGTCAGCACTGCTTCTGCCCACATGTTTTTATCCATGCCACTGTCGCATAACATAGCTCTAGCTCTCTCAGCTATTAGTCTATTTAAGCGTTCAGCTTTGCCGTTGAGCTCCGGTGTATACGGTACTGTATATTCGACTTGAATACCTTGATTTCTGCAGAAATTCTGAAACTTCTCAGATTTGTATTCAGATCCATTATCGCATTTCAAACGACTTATTTTCGTATTCATTTTTGAAGTTGCCATCTTTACGTATTCCATAAACTTATCGAATGCTTCAGATTTGTTTTTCATGAGGTAGATTACCGTGAAATGGGTGAAGTCATCCAGAAATGAAATAAAATACTTTTCATCATTCATTGACGGCGGCGGATTGACTGTTCCAAAAATATCAGAATGAATAAGTTCGAGAGGTCTCCTGGCGGGTGTGGTATGATTTTTCCACGGGAGTTGTGCCATTTTACCTTCTGCGCATTCCTTGCAAACCAACATTGTCAAAAGTACACACGTTTTTGGTAATTTCGTTGACAAGATGAAGTTTTCCTGTTTTTGTGCTTTCCATGGTATCTGTATTGGCAATTTTTATTTGTACGGGTTTTGACAAAGACACTTCTTCGGTTAAATGTTTTTCAGAGTTCACATAATGATTTGACGCACCAGAATCAAGATACCAGCTAATCTCAAGAGATTTCTGGTTTAGTTCATCATCCTCGGAAGTCAAAAATGCAAATTCATTGTCAATGTCTTCGATTTCACAGTTTTCATTTTGAACTACATTGACCTGTTGGTTCGTATTTTTCTTGAAGAAGAAACAATCTGACATTTTATGACCCTTACGTCCACAAAAGTTACACTTCAGATTTGTTTTCGAAAATTTACTTCTATTTTCCTGATTAGAAACAGTTCTCGATGCACTGAATGCATGTTGATTTTTGTGTTTCAATTCTAATTTATCCTCTTTGTATTTGAAACCAACTGAAGAAGTACATTTCAGTTTCATATCATACTCAGCCAGCCTCCTCTTCACATCATCCAATTTCATGTTACTTTCGTGAAAAGTTTCGAGTGCTGTAACAACTGATTCAAACTGAGTAGGAAGAGTGTTCAGAAGTATACAGCAAAAATCAGATTCATCTAATTTTGCTCCAACATTCTTCAATTCACGCATAATGCTATCAAAAATAATGAAATGGGATTCCAGCGTTTTCTTGGCATCGTATTTGAGTTCCACAATCTGTTTTAGTAATAGCCTTTTACTACATGGTCCCTTCTTCTCGAAGGTATGGCATAAAGACATCCAAATATCATAACTGGTTGAGTTGTTCCTGATATGTTCGAGATAGGAATCCTCCAGATGTTGTGCTATGAGGGACTTACACTTGTTGTCCATTTTCATAGCTTTCGCATTTTCTGCGTTTGCTTTGGTTTGCACAGAATCCAAAACTCCTTGTTCATCAAGGTAAAGCTCCATTCGTAACTTCCAATCAGAAAAGTTTTGACCGTTGAACGGTTTTACTGCACGAACTACACGGTTGTTTTCCGAACTCATAATGTTCACACGTGACTAATATTCACGAATTACTGAAACTGCACAACAGCGAATTGGACGTAACCTGGGCCCATAACCTATTGGATATTTGGATTTAGCTCGAATCAGTGGCGGTTTTATTTATCTACTGAGGGGGGGGCGAAGTGAAAAAATAAAAAAGCAGTTCGTGGGGATTTTTTTCAATGGGACGACAATGATAAAGCTAAAACAAAAATTCTGAATGAGGTGAATAAAAATATACAGGGTGTCCCAAGCTCGAGTGCCTATTAGACGTTTCTGGAGAACTGGACTTATTTGAAATATGAAAATTGGGATTATGATATTGTTCTAAATTCTCTACAGACCTGAAGTATTTCCAGAGCCGGTTATACAGGGAGTGAAAATAAAATCGCTCAAAAAATTTTTTTTCAATTTTTTCGTTCCTGATATGATTGAATATTCAATGCTGAATACATTTCTGTTAAAACCATTGTATTCATTCGAATAGTTTTCAGAATATCGAAAAAAAAACTAAAAAAAAGTAAAGTATTTATAGTCATTATCATGTTCATTTTTTCAATTCTGAACATCCTGAGTGTAAACTGTGATCACAAAATCAAAGTAGCAGAATGTGGAAAGGTCATGCATCTTTTGAATTTCATGAATGGCAATACAGAGTGTTTCGAACTTTGTGTCAAAAACTTTGATCGGAAATCGGCCATAACTTCTGTTTTTCAAATTAGAACCGTATTTTTTATTATTGCGTTGGATTCTGCGAGGAAAAATAGTGCTAGCACTCTAAGATGCTGTTGCTTCTAAGTTCAGCAATTCCCGAGATATTTGAGCATTTCTCGATTCATGTTGTACGTAGAGTCATCGAATCTGTTTAGATTCGATGAATATTCTCATGAAACCATTTACCATAGTAACAACACATAATTACACCTGTCATTCGTGAATTATTAATGGTATCATTTATCTTCTATGGCATAGAATATTCTCAAGTAAAAGATTAGATGAATTTTATTCTACGTACATGAATCCAGAAAAGCTCAAAGAACTCAGGAATTACTGAATTTAGGAGCAAAGGTATCTAAGAGTGATATCATTATTTTTCTTCGCAGAATCCAACGGAATAATAAAAAAAATAGGGTTCTTATTTGAAATACAGAAGTTATGACCAATTTTCGATCACAGTTTTTGACACAAAATTTGAAACACCTTGTGATGATAATCATGAAATTCAAAAGATGCATGACCTTTCCACATTCTTCTTCCTTGAAGTTGTGAGAACATTTTACACTCAGGATGTTCAGAATAAGAAAAATGAAAATAATACCGACTATATGAAAATTTTACTTTTTTCAGTTGTTTTTTCTTAATTTTGAAAACAACAGAAATGTATTCAGCATTGAATACTCAATCATATCAGAAACGGAAAGATTGAAAAAAATATTTGAGCAAATTTATTTTCATTCCCTATATAACCGGAAATGCTCAGGATCCAAAAATATTTTAGGTCTGTAGAGAATTTCGAACAATATCATAATCCCAATTTTCAGATTTCAAATATGTCCAGTTCTCCAGAAACGTCTAATAGGCACTCGAACTTGGGACACCCTGTATATTGAATATATTTACTTTTCAGGTATCAGGGGTCATGCCAGTCAGACCTATTTCATTCGATTATTATGTTAACCTAATGAAATTAAAGTTTAGGGGGGGGCGATCGCCCCTGTCGCCCCCCCCTGAAAACCGCCCCTGGCTCGAATGAATTCCTTTGAAATATAATAACTTTATTTTCTATTTTGTTACATACATCAAACTTGATACATTAATAAATTTAAATCATATGACATCAGTGTTGTCATTTAACCACATAATCATAAATGCATAGGATTATGTGTGTTAAATAATAAGAACGAGAAAGTGTAAAGATCTGACCTCATAAATCGTGGGCCGACACTATCAACGGTTCTTTCTTTATTCTCCTGGGTTTATTGTACCCGCAGGGCTCCGGAACTATGGAATTTGGTGGAAGTTTCCAGTTTTTCCGATAAACACGGTGCAGTGATCGTTCTTCCACTATAGATGTATCAAGCAACTGGATATCAGGGGATAGTGGTAATGCCCGTAAGCCTCTTAAAAATTATTGATCGAAAGCTAATTAAAAAAAAGCAATTCAGATTGATCAATTACTCACGAGATGTTGTTTGGGCTTCTTGTAGTGTTTTATATTAGACAAGCTGGCCGTCCCAGCTTCGCCCGTGTAGAAATTTGTTTCACGCGGCGGTTTCATCTTCAACACTTCAACCTGCCATATCTTTTGATGTACTCGTTGTAATTCTATGATGTGAAGGGCATTTCGTTCTAAATTAAATACTGGGGATAAATAACTTATTAGGTTGGATGAGGATCAATACCCAATTGATAAAAAGTCACTCCCAAATAGTGCATAATTTTGGAAAACATCTGATTACCATAAACAGGTAATAGCAAGTCAATCTTGAGAGATAGATATATGCTATTACATTTCCGTCATACATTGTATCCACGTAAGTCTTACGGTTTTTGCAGCGCACGTGAAAATAGCTGATTATGACTGATTTTTTTGTAATTATTGAAGTTATAGTAGGTATCCATATTTTTTCCGGGTAAAAAGTATAGCCTATGGCACTCAGGGATAATGTAGCTTTCTAATGGTGAAAAAATTTCTGAAATCGGTCCAGTAGTTTTTGAGCCTATTCGTATCAAACAAACAAAAATACAAATCTTTCCTCTTTATAATATTAGTATAGATAATCCGACAAAGTCGAGTACAAATTGCCTTTCAGGTGAGGAAAACGTAAGGTAATACGAAAAACAATTTGATTTTCAATAATCTTCTTGCGAAAATATTCCGATTAACGAAAGTACGTATTTATTTCACAATCAAGCTAAACCATATGACATTATCTGAATCTCCGGAAATTGACGTATGCGTGCGATTCTGAAAATGCAGCGAATAATCGAGTTACCTGACTTCTGACTACAGAGGCGTGAGATCTGAGCGGCAAAAAGTGAAATTAAACCTTTTAAATTTATTGAACCGTGACAATACCCCCCTCTTCTTTCAGGGAATTCGGCACAAGTTTGTTGCTTTTCGGGAATTTCGCGAAATTTCCGACCAACAAACTTTCATATTACAATCGAGAAATTTTGCCGGCAAAATTCCATCTCTAGTGGTATTACATAATATGACTATTCCACTCTTTTCATTTTTAGTGAGGAAGTTTCCGTAGCAACGATCGTTTCATCCCGATAAAACTTTCAAACCGGCAAAACCAACATGTTGGTTTTTCAGCGATAAAATTTTTGACGTTTCTCCAATTCATAGATAGCTTCTGAAATGAATATCATAGAGAAAACAAACAACGTTTAGTGGTTTAGTCAATCTATGATGAATTCTAATTTGCCAAATAGCGCAATAAGCGTCAAATGTGAACATATTACCGTATTTTCTCGTGGAATAGTCATGCCGAATACCACTCGAGATGAAATTTAAGATGCCGCAAAAATTCCATCTCTAGTGGTATTACATATGAAAAAACCTCAATAATATTTTTGTTTTACTTTTATAGCACCTGCAATACATTAATTATGAGAAATTTTTTTCACTCCATATTCCAATTTTCTCTTATAGTCCGAAAACGGTTGAACCATAAGGTTGCGGTTTCCACTCAATTAATTTTCTCTAAAATTGAGGCCGGAAGATCACTTTGTTATTTAAAACTTTTCATTGAAACCGATAAGCTGAAAGTATTTGAATTCTCTCTTTTCCTCCATTTTAAGTATTAAAAAATGGTAATCTCAGAATTCCATCCAATCAGAGAGACCTCAAATCGGAAGGTCATAAAAGTGTCAATTATACCTGGGGTCATAAATGATCATAAATGAACTATAAGAATCTATTGGCCCATCTGCAGTAAAGAGGTGTCAACCATTGGGAGACGGGTCAAATACAATTATTTAAATACAAGAACGAGAATAACTCGAAAAATTGAGAAAATTTAAGACAAAATTTTTGATCATTTCAAAGTTCAATGAAATACCGTTGTCCTACGTAATTTTTTTTTCGATAAAATATTTCCTTGAGATATTTGCTTCTGAAGAGTTTTTTAATTTTCAAAGTGTAATTAGCGAAAAATTATGAATCAATGCCAAAAGTCGTACCTAGGTAATGCTCATGTAAATGCTCCCTCAAAATTTGAATGAAATCCGATAAACTGTTCATGAGTTATCCTTGATATCAATTAGCATTGAAAAAGTATAGGCACAAAGAAGGTGATGTACAGCCTTAAATATGAATAGAAGTTAGAAATGATATTTAGGGCTTGAAGTAAACGAAATAAAGCGATTCGTTTCACATGAAGTTATAAGGTTATTATCGAGACTATCGAGAGTATTCAAATACAGATATGAATGACATATGATTCACGACATATTATGATGTATTAGAGAGAGACTGAATTAGTAAAATATTCTTAATCTCAATATTGCTGCCTAAGCGCAGATCTGGATTCTTGCCAAAGCCCAGCTTCATTGCCCAATGAATTATGAAATGACACGTATGACATTGCGGCGCCGCCACGAAACAAGCATTTTCGATTTGGTCGATGTCAATGCATTTAAAAATTGACAAGCGCATACACCATGTTTTTAGACATCTTAAGCAAGGCTCATATCATTCCATGATTATGTAACTTCTATAGTAAATTGAGTTGCCTGCAACCCTGTGCTGTGGACCAAAACAAAAATGTCTCAGTCAAGAAGAAACATTAGATCACGTCTCAGCGTATTTGTATTCTGTGAAGTGAAGGTACAGTACCATTGACAAAGTAGGTACTTCAATTCGAAATCTCAGCGTTGTATTGCTAAACTAAAGTGGTTCATAGAGTGATCAGAGGTAATTAATCATTGGAACTATTCCTCATCCATATAATTCGATCGTGATTTATATTTACATTCGTGGTGTCGTTCATAACAAGATAGGTACTGCCATGAGAGAACTGTTAAGCATTTAAAACAGAAAATTATATGTTCAACAATTAGATAACGCTTGAATAAAGAGTATTCTCTTCGTGCGAATAACAATGGTACTGAAATTTCGTATATTTGGCCTAATTCATCTCCTGCTTGAAAAACTAGCAATTGTAAGTTTATACAACTTAGCGGTAGGTTCCACCAAGCGTAATCACCGGTGATCGGAGCTTGATCTAGCATCAACTCGATTTGAGAGTTCAAAAATCAGAGAACCAAGCCGTTGATTTCCGATCACCGGTGATTACGATTTGTAAAATCCACCTTAAGATATCATTTAGGCGAAACAAGGTTCGCTGGGCCAGCTAGTTAAAATAATATTTTTGGGTGGAATGTATTTCACTTATAAGGAGGACTGCTGTGAGAAATACTCGATTTGATTTTTGCACTGCAGAAGGCCATTGGCATTCCACTGTGCTACTTTTGAAAAATTAGTGTACTTCGGTAATGAGGTTGGGAGCATGTTCAATATCAATATTTCCTGAAATTCTATTCAACAAAACAAAATTGCGTCTCGACTGTGAAATATTGCGAAATATTCCGGTTCTAGATCGTGAAACCCAGTGTTTTCTACAAATTCGTCTGAATCCCCTGCGTTAATTTCTGGATTTGTGTTTGATTTCGTCCAGGTGGGAGTTTAAGTTGATCTTGCTTCCCAAGGCCTTCTAGATATTTAGCTCTCTCCGCAAATTAAATATTTGCACCATATATGACACAAGGGCTTCGATAAGGGGGGGCCCTGGGGGTAACTAACAGCTAATGATCTTTTGTCTTTAGAACAAAAGAGGATCAGAAGAACTTCATTTCAAACCGACACATCTGTTCATACTGATACAGAATCGCCAGCTAGTGAAAGTGAAACAGAAGAGCTTAGCAGAACCAGAAGTGGTGGAAAGAGTGACGAATCGGATGTTAAAGTGTATCGAAGAAAAATTGATCGAATTCCTACCATGGTGAGTGAAATTCTATGTACTTATATGTAAGTTGTCTGAATTAAGAGTCTGTAGAATTATAATTCTATGTTTAAGGGAGAAGAGACTCCTGTGGTGGGATTCTATAACTTCCGCTTGCTTAGTAAACGAATACGAAAACGTAACGCAGCGAATCGCAAGCAAAGGAAGGCCCTATTCTATATCTCACTTTATCTCTTTCGTTTCGTCATCTCTTCGCTCTCGATTCTGTTCACGAGATGTGGCAATTTTACACGAAGAAACATGTCAACGTTGCAAAGAATTTAAAATTTCCGTAATTGTGTGCCTCTGGCACAGAGTTTGTCTCTGTTGTGTGTTATGTTTTCCATGTCTGTGATCGCTTCTAATATAAATTTATTGAAAAATACCAATCTTTGAAGCATGCTTGCTGTTAATAACATTGCTTCTTTTTTCATATTATTTTTGCCAAATCAAAGTATATTTTTGTGGTGATTGAAAATTAGGTAACTCGAAAGTTCGAGTTATACTTCTTTCACTCTTTCAGAGGATTTATCATAACTTAAAATGTATTCGAAAGATTTAAGGAATAATCACATTAGGTGGAACTTTTTCTGAATGAGCTGTGTTTTTTCAAGTGAAATTTGTAGCGAGGTGGGAGATTTGGCTAATTTCATCAATAACAACTGTCTATAACAGTGCATGATGAGGTATATTTCAGGTATAACTGAAATATAATTGAAAAAATAACATATGTCTAACAAGCTCTCTCTGAATGTCGACAAGACGGTTTATATAACATTTGGGAATTGCTGCAATAGCGTCCCGGAGTTTTTAAATATTAATATAGGTGGGAAACTAATAACAAAGATGGACACGGTCCGGTACTTGGGGATTATCTTCGATAGTAACATGATTACCTCTGTGAGCCGCACATATTATATCATTTGTAACTTGTGTGTATTTCGGTATATAAATAAATAAATATGTAAATAAACAACCATTCCTATTGAATATAGTCTTCTTTACCTGAACGAGAAAATTTTGCCATAACGAACAGAAACATAACAATTTAAAATCAAAATCTGACATTTTAATTGTGTCACGTGGACAAATTCAACCAATCGGAATTGTCGTCAAGAGTTTCGTAACGCAAGCGACTCCTAAAGCTAAGCGTCCACATGTCCGCACCGTACGCATCGGACGGATCGGATTTACGGATCTCCATTGTAGAAATGCCGATGCTCCGATGCGTCCGGTGCGGGTCTGTGGACGGGCTTGCACGAGTTTCTATACAAAGAATACCGAAATCCGTTTGATCCGATCCGTCCGATGCGTCCGGTGCGGACATGTGGACGCTTAGCTTAAAACGCCACGTTATCGTCAGAAGATCCGAATGCCCTTCGGCCACTACGACGCTTGCCGAATGTCTTTATAGAATACCGATACCTAGAAAACGATCGTTTCGTTACGTGATCGATACGCTTTGACGATACAGAATCCCACCACTGGTATCACAAGGTTTTGAAAGTGAACTCTTTTTTCTTTACAATTGCGAAAGGTCGGTAAAATAAAGAGTTCACTTTCAAAACCTTGTGATACCAGGAGTCTGTTCTCTCTTAAACATAGAATTATTTATATATATGTATACAGATAGAAAAAATTGAAAGTGGAATATGAATGTTATTCAACATAACAGACAGAGAACGATCGCATCACATTGGTAAGGTCTACAACGCTATTGCGCCTCCGAACAAACCATTGTAGTGGTGGAAATGATGAAATTTGTCTCGCTTCGGATTATTGCAGAATAACTCAGGTTCCTTGTTGAGCCCTTGTCGACTGTTAACGAAAAAAACAAATAATTATATTGCTGAATGACATCCATCTGTGTAGTCCTCTCAGAAGTTGTTTCGTAGTGTTGAATAGACCTTTTCTGGTATTTTCTCAAGTAATCCTGACTGAGAAGTCCACTTAAATCGCAAACTAACGAAATACTGTGAAGAAAGTCTCAAAACAAGAACAAAGAATGCTCAGTTTTTTTCAAATCAACACTAAAACAACGTCTTCGCGTTATAGTTCTTCGCGAATTAGAGCGTAGTTAATTAACGAAATTTCCCATGAGCGGGCGAAACCCGTGAGCACGATCATGCCACGGTGGATATTCATATGCCGAAATTCATGATCAAACCTGAGAAATATCAATCATCTATATATATAAAAGAAAGATGTTGGTTACACCATTTATAACTCGAGATAGGATGGACTGTTTGTTATGAAACTTCATATATGGATTCGTCTACGGTCTGGTTATTATAAAATACAATAAAACTTTGAAAAAATCGATGAAAATTTTACTTATACAGGAATAGTATATTTCATTACTAGTCCAGAAAGTAAGCTTTTTCCGTGCGCGCGCGAAGAGTTCCCGTGTGAGGCGGAGCCGTGTAATGAATTCATTACAGCACCGTTTTCAGTAACATTTTTCGTTTTGTGGTTGTCAGCAATGGCTTTCGATCCTTTTAAATTTCAGCAAACGTCAATTTGGAAATGTCAATTTCCGTATTTCCTAACATTCACACCAACTGCCAAGATACAATATGAAAGTCACTAGGACCTATAATTTGAATTTTTTCATTGAATTTCACAAAATTTGCAACCATCGACCGAATGGAAATCTCGTTATGAATTTGAATTATACCTAATATTTCCTCTAGAAAGTATTCATTATTTGAATTTTCATCAAAATGGGATAACATTTTGTATACGACACGTGAATTAAAAATGTTTATTCACTCGAAGAAATTAACCTTCCTTCTCATGAATAAACATTCATTTAACTCACTTGTTGTATAAATAACTATTAATACTTCCGCCGCGCCGGAGGGAAAAGTAAGCCAATGCAACTATTTATCTGCCTAGGCGGCGAAATATAACTTTTCGATGATCCTGTCAGTCGAAAACTGACGCCGTTATCGTACGTTTGGAAATAAAATACTTTTTTTCACCCACCCCCAGTATCTTTCGAACGAAACCGAATTCTGAAATATGGTTCAGAAAAAAAGTGTTTCGTTTGATGAGAGGAATCTTGAGTTAAAATATATGTACAAGTCAAATAGCTCTGGGGGGCTGTTAAACTGTAGTTAATTTAAAAGTGCGAATTCCAACTCTACCAAATAACATCACTCTCACGTAATTGAGGCTGATGTGTTTTTCGATGAATATGTCTATTCTAGTGTGGCGGAGTTTTAGGCAATAGCGAAATTTCACAAAAGCAGGCAAAAGTAGTGGACACAATTTTCCGATGTCGGATATTCAATACCTTTTCAATATCTTCATGTCGAATGGAACCTGAGGAATATCGAATGGGGTGATATCTTACGTTAACCGGGTGCCTTCAAAGAGCTTCTTTAACAGGGGGTAGAACTCAGCAAGAAGATTCCACGAAAAATTGCCTGTATAAAAAATTTAAAATGGGGAAGTTGAAAAAATCATCAATTCAATTGGTCCTAAAACGCACGAAGCCAAACCTGAACTCAAATAGTCTTCAAAGTCTAATAACTTCCACAACATGAAATTTTGACTCGCCTTTGAAAACATCCTGTATGACGTTTTCGAGTGGAATGAGGAGCAAGTTCTCTTTGTTACAGTGAAAAGTTACTTCGAATTATGGAGCCAAGAGACATTGTGTTGTCAAAGGGATCAACATTTTTCATATTTCGGCCGTGAGTTTTTTTCATTCAAAATACATCAATTTCATGAGTCTCATAACAAAACTTGATGTGATTTGAATCAGCCGTTGAAAGAATATTCGAGGTTGATATTTCGGCGAATTTAGATAAATCTCCCCATATGTCCCCAAAAAGGAAGCTCCCATGTATGCCCTCTAACCTCATTTGTTCTTCTCGTCGTTCAACGCACTGTATATATTTTTGAGTATTAATTTATTTCAATCCATCCGTTGAAACTAATGAAAATTGTTTCCAGCATAAATCAAGAAAAAAACACAGAGAAGATGATGATGATACAGATAAAGAGGAAGACCGAATTTTGAAAGAAATGATGGATAGGGGAGCCAAAAGTTTAAGGTTGTTCATGTATGAGAGTGATGATGAAAGCCCAAATATTCCAAAAGGCCGTGATTTTGACCTTAACCAAATTAGATCAGAATTGAAAGGATTCTCTAAAGGTGATTGTCATTATTCGTATTTCGATAATTTAGTGATAGGACAGTAATTTGATATTTGTATTATAACCTGTAATATGAGCAGGAACACCCTTCATTGTACAGTTTCGGCTATATATTGAAGATGGCGAGTGCGAATTACAGCCGTTTTGCCAATGAGGAACCCAACTGTTTAAATTCAAGCTGTCAGGATTTGTCGCACAACGCCCCATGTAGTTCAACATTTTCAAGGGGCTTCGATTCAACAACAGCGTAGAGGAGTACCTGAAGATTAGGAATGGGGATTATAGTTGACGGTAGTACAGAGCTCTGAGAAAGTACCTTGATAATCAGAAAGCTTTTCAGAACAATGTAGAGAAATGGAAACAGTTGCACAGTTTGTTTTTAGATATTCCATTCAATTTTTTTCAATAATGTCGAAAATTTTTGGACTAAACTGTAGGAAAGGTCAGAAATTTTCAGTTGTGATGAAATCATGTTCGTTCACTTCCAGCTCTGCCTCTGAATGAACTTGATAGAGCAGATAAAGATAGTTCGTCTGATGACTCAACAAAGCCCTTAGAGATCGACGTTCATGTCACTGCAGAAGTGGAAGAAGAAGAAGAAGAAATAATGGAAAAACAAGAAGAAAAGGACACAAAGGCTTTTGAGGAAACTTCAAGCTGTGAAGATATTTATGAATTCAAAGAACCTGAACCGTTTGAGTTCGAGTCTCGATCCAGTTTAGGCGAAGACAAAAGCAAGAAGCGACTTAACCGTTTTTTCGAAGATTCGGATAAATCTCCGTCCAAAGTGACGCCTCCTAAAATTCCAAAGCTGGAATCTTATTTCGAAACAGAAAAGAGCACCTTCCGATCATCCATTAAGATCATGGATACTGAAGAAGACAATAATACTCCAAGAGATGTGATACCAAAAAAAGAGTCTGGAGACCTCTTTGATAAATTGGTGGAGTCGCCTAGTTTCAATATCGGTAAGTACCTGGTGATCAGAGTCCTACAGGATGAGAAAATCATTTTAATTATAAGTATAACACGTATTTACAATGAATACACTGGTGCATTTTCATTGACTTTTGGAATGAGCTGGTCGTTATCTTCCACTACCCATCTGAAACTACAAGCTTGGGAGCTAGTATCTTGTACGAGTTCGGAGAAGCAGTTGTGTTCTGTGTAGGCTTTGTTACTGTGTCCTTACGCCACCTTAGGCGGTTAATTTTAGAGAGCCAACGAGTGGCCCACTTCCGTTGACTAGAAAATTTCTTTCCTAGCTTGGGATTGAACTCGGACTTGCCGAGGTACATTCTCAGTTACCTATTCGATATGAAGTATGTACTAACAACTTGACAGGATTGATGGTTTCGAATGAAAAATACCTAGAATTTAAAACCAGGCTAGAGAATCTTGAAAGTTTAACTAAGCTTGTAGGAGACCAAAATTCCATTCATTTTCGCTAATGAATATGGAAAGAGCTTATACAATGTCAGTTTGGTTTCCGTCCATGATTGTAATTTCAATAAGAACTTTTCAGGAATTTGGACAATACTTTATTTTCTCAAATATTATTCAATGTGCCGACGTTTCGGAAGCGAGTTCCTCCTTCTTCAGGGCTGAAAGACAAAAGGACACTTAACAAAACAATAACAAAGACAGCCTCTGAAACTAACCTTAAGAATATTGAGTTTTTCGAGAAAATAATAAGAAGGAATAATCTCTCATAAATACAGATTAAAACATTCAAAATTACATATATTATATCGTCGTTGGAAATAAAACAGAAGTGTCAAAACAAACAGAAAAAAAAGGGGGGGGAACTTGAACTGTCAAGCATTACAATCACAGAAACAAATTCACAGATCTATCTCATTTTTCTTTCCTTTCGCTAAACTGCATTCCGCGTGTTCTTCCTTGTACCTCATCACGTCGTGCCCAATAAAATATCATAAAAATAGCTAAGGTTATTGATGTTATTTTGGTGAGTGGAAGGGTTGGTTGGCAGAACAAATCTAGTCCAAGTGAGGTCACAAATTTATTGACTCACTTATCAAAAGGTACCTTTTGATTTACTTAGTTGCTCTTGTTTTTGTCAAACAAAACTTTCACTAAACAATCGCCGGATTGTTGTGCAAACAATAAGAAATTCCAGAAAACAATTTGGAGCACGTTTTCCCAATCGCCATACAATTTTTCATCTGCTTATTCTGCTTCCTTCAAAGTGTCACATGAATATGTCATAATCAGAACTGCCAACCTAATTAGTGGATGACATAAAATTCACATAGTTGCCAACCTTAACTATATATAAAATAAAAATGCATCTGTGGAAGTTAGGATAGGTCGGGATAAAGTTGGGTTAGCTGTCAGTTGATCAATTTACAACACTCCTCCTTGATCAACCTACAGCGAAGTGTCTCAAATACTCTCCTGTTGAGTGGCTTGGTTAGGATGTCTGCAATCTGCTTGCTGCTTTCGACATGTTGTAGCGTCACTGTCTTGTCGATGTGTTGCTGAATGTACTTCCGTGGTATCTCAATATGTTTCTTCCCCTTGCTGGTTTTTCCTTGGTGTGCGTTCTGTAGCATGTGTATAGCTGACATGTTGTCAACAAACAGTTTGATTGGTTGATCGGCTTCCATGATACCAAGTTCAAGTGCTATTCTTTTGATCCAGCAAACATCGTCAATGACTGACACTGCGGCACGGTATTCGGCTTCTGCTGTCGAAGTGGCTACCAGACGCTGCTTCTGCGAATACCAAATCACTGGTCCTCCTCTCATCACTAGTACGCCACTCGTCGACTGTCCTGTCTCAGAGTCTCCTCCATAATCCGAGTCTGTATAGGCGGTGATTGTTTTATCTCCTCCTCCGAAGATTCCTGCTTCTGATGTTCCTCTCAAATACTGGAAGACACGCTTCACCATTGCCTGGTGGCTCTTCATTGGTTCGCTGCAGAAACGGCTAAGGAGTTTCACGGCGAAGCTGATATCTGGCCTGGTTATTGTAGCTAAATATAATAAGCTTCCTATCCCTTCACGGTAGTTGTTGTTCGCCGGAAGTCGCTCGTCGTTCTTAAAGTTTGTCTTCTTGGTGATCATCCCTTGCTCAATGGGCGTGGCTGTGGGATTGCAGTGTTCAAGTTTCATTTTTCTGAGTATCTTTTGTGTGTAACGGGGCTGATTTACAAAGATACCATCCTCTCTGACTTTTATTTCCATGCCCAGATACGTTATTTCATCTTGCACTTTCTTGCTGAATGTTATTTCAAACTCCTTATTTATCTTGCCCAGTAGTCTGAAAATTTCATCTTCATTTCTTCCAATTACCAAACCATCGTCTACAAATAGTGAGAGCATGATGCTTCTGTCTTTGTTGTAGTAGATACACGGGTCGTCGTCTGTGCTGATCAGACCCATTTTCTCTTCAAAGTGCTTGGTGACCCTCTCATTCCACATTCTCGGAGCTTGTTTGAGTCCATAAAGACTCTTGTCTAACTTGCACACTTTCCTTGATCCATCTTCGAATCCTTCAGGCTGGTACATATAGATTTCTTGTTCCAAGTTCCCGTACAGAAATGCAGTCTTAACGTCGAATGAGACTAACTTCATTTTCTCTGAGGCTGCGTGACTAAGAAGTAACCGAATAGATGCATGGCGGGCCACTGGACTGAAGGTTTCCGCGTAGTCGGTTCCTTCTTTCTGTTCAAATCCTCTTGCCACAAGTCTTGCTTTGAATCTTCCGTCTGCTTTCTCTAGAAGTACCCAGCGACAGGTGATTATCTTGACTCCTTCTGGACGGTCCACCAATTTCCAAGTTTTCATTTCCATCAGCGAATCGTATTCTTCCTGCATTGCTCTCTTCCATTTTTCATCCTTGAGTGCCTCACTCACCGGGATGTCCTCAGTTTCACCGATCATGGCTACTTGGGCGCTGTTTCCACCTCGAAAGGTGTCAAAAACGTAGTCTCTGAGTCTCGGCGGTGGCCGCAGGGTGGCACGGTCTCGCAGTCTTCTTCCTTCTGGCTCTCGTTCCGCTGGTGTCGTCTCACTTTGGCTGTCGCTTGTCCTCTCTGTCTCGCTTTCTTGCTCTGTCTCACTGCTGCTGTCTTCTTCTTCCTCAGATTGGTCCTCTGATGACTCCAGTTCAGTACCTTGTCTCATGCTCAGTTTCTCCTCGTCGAAGAGCACATTGTCTGAGCTGACAATTTGTCTCTTGTCAGGCATGTAGATCCTGTAGCAAGGTGTGTCGATGTCGTAGCCTACCAGAATTCCCTTTTCTGACTTTCTGTCAATTTTACCTCTCATATGTTCATGAGTCAGAACATAACATTTACATCCAAAAGGTCGCAGATTTTCAATCTTCATTTTTCTTCCGAACCACAGTTCTGCTGGACTTTTGCCTGGTACGTTGCTGGTTCCTGTCTGATTGATCGTGAAGATAGCGTAATTCATTGCCTCTGCCCAGAGTCTCTCATCAAGTTCGTTTGCATGTATCGCTGACCTGGTTGCCTCGACAATCGTCCTCATTTCTCTCTCGACTCTTCCATTCTGCTCTGGGGTATATACATTGGTGAAAGTGTGCAAAATTCCAAGTTTGTCCATCAGCTCCTTCGTCTTTGAATTTTTCAGTTCTCTGCCATTATCAGATCTCAGACTCTTCACTCTCCTTCCTAGTTGATACTCCACCAGTCTCAGATAGCTTGCTATCTTCTCTGGGGCTTCTCCTTTTGTCTTCATGTAGTAACAGGTTCGGTAGTGTGTGAAGTCGTCCTTGAACATAAGCCAGTACTTGGCTCCTCCTAGTGACGGGATGTTCATCTCGCCAGTGTCGACATGCACAAGCTCTAGCGGTTCCTGGGCTGTTTTTGGATTGTTTGGGTGAGAGATTCGATGCTGCTTTCCGTATGCACAGGCTTCGCATACATAGTTATTCCAGTCGTCAATGTACTTTATTTCTTTTCTCCTCAAAATGTCCCTGACATATTTGACATTTTGATGTGCAAGCCTTTCATGCCAAGTTTTGATTGACACTTTAATCAAACTTGTCTCTTCCTGTCTTCTCAGCATCATTTTGTATAAGTTTCCT
Source organism: Adalia decempunctata (assembly GCA_951802165.1). Classification (NCBI taxonomy): domain Eukaryota; kingdom Metazoa; phylum Arthropoda; class Insecta; order Coleoptera; family Coccinellidae; genus Adalia; species Adalia decempunctata. The sequence continues at coordinate 54,123,318 of OX637697.1, forward strand.
TTGCGTTTTGCCATTGCTACTATTTCCTTGCCATCTTGACTGAAAAAAGTTGATTCATTGCCATTTGCTTTCTGAAAATATCCTTTGTCCAGTAGTTGACTTACTGAGAAGAGATTGAAGTTGAGATTTGGCACGTAGATCACATCCTCCAGTACCACAGGGTACCATTTTTGACCATCAAAAGCTTCCATTTCAATGTTGCCGACTGCAACGCCATCTAGCCTGGTTGAGTCTCCGATCACAATTGAAATAGGTTCGTCTAGCTCGACCAGCTGAGCAAACCACTCACGACGGAATGTCATGTGCTGGCTGGCTCCACAATCTTGATACCATGAAGTTGCCCTGTCCTTGGAGATGTCGTTGTCCACTATCGACAGTGCTGTGGTCAGTAATGCTCTTTTCTTTGTTGTGCCGTTGGTTGTCTTATTTTCTTCTTCTCGTGAAGGGCATTCCTTGGCAAAATGTCCCTTCTTCTTACAAACGTTGCATGAGTATTTCTTCTTACAGTATGCGATGTATTTTTCGCATGGCTTGCCTCTACATTCCTTGATCATGTGATCTGGCTTCTCACACTTGTAGCATGTAGGGTGCTGCCCTCTGCATTTGTCACCTCTTTTGTTCGCTCGTCTTCAAGTCTTAGACGCTCGATCAGAGTTTCCACGTTCTTTGCTGCTCCAGTCACATTGTCCCAAGATGTCCTGAAATGTGCCAGTCTTGTTGGTAGCACACTCATGATCCTCGTCATGATCCAGCTATCTATCATTGGATCATTCTCAGTTGACACTTCATCGGCAAGTTCCAAAATCTCCAAACAATTTTCAACTGCTGATTTATTTTCATCATAGGAAAAGGTAAAGAATTTGATTCGGGAAGTTTCTAATGTTACATCAGTCTTAGTACCATACAAGCTAATTAGTTTATCTATCATTGCTTTAGCAGTTTTGCAATTTGCTATTTTTGTTGCAATTTTACTATTGACATTTAGACCTATCAACGTTTGAACTTCGACATCTTTCTTTATCCAAGCTGAAACGGTTGCATCAGACTCAGCACCTGATGGTCTCAGTTTCTGGCCTGTTACGATTTCATACAATTCTCTATTCTTAAGTGCTAGGTTTAATTTAAATCGCCATGAAACAAAATTAACATTTCCTTGACTGTCTTCGTTCAACATTTCAAATTTAACTTTTACAATTTGACTGACTTCTGACAATTTTTAAGTAAACAAAATGAACTTTTATAGCTTTCGTGGCGATTTTCTGACTTAATTTCGACTTGCGTTTTGTCTGCTGAACGTTGTCTTGCTGTGCGATGGCTGCTCCCTTGTCGTAAGTTTGAGATTATGTCGTCCTCGCCGGCTCTGACTTCCTGGACTGCTTTTCTCGACTTTCCTGACGTTTGTCCTCCTTTTCTGCCGATGAAACCCTTTACAGCTGCTCTGGCCCCATAACCTGATGTTATTTTGGTGAGTGGAAGGGTTGGTTGGCAGAACAAATCTAGTCCAAGTGAGGTCACAAATTTATTGACTCACTTATCAAAAGGTACCTTTTGATTTACTTAGTTGCTCTTGTTTTTGTCAAACAAAAATTTTCACTAAACAATCGCCGGATTGTTGTGCAAACAATTAGAAATTTCAAAATAACAATTTGGAGCACGTTTTCCCAATCGCCTTACAATTTTTCATCTGCTTATTCTGCTTCCTTCAAAGTGTCACATGAATATGTCATAATCAGAACTGCCAACCTAATTAGTGGATGACATAAAATTCACATAGTTGCCAACCTTAACTATATATAAAATAAAAATGCATCTGTGGAAGTTAGGATAGGTCGGGATAAAGTTGGGTTAGCTGTCAGTTGATCAATTTACAACAGTTATTAACGTCTTCTCTGAAATTCACGGTGTTGTTGCTCCTTATGGAGATCATCTCACTGATGTTTCTTTTGTAACCATTACTCTCCACATCCAGTATTTCCACATCCTCGTAGTAAATTGTGGCCAAAGACAGAGGTAACACTACGGTAATTATGTATAAAAGTGAGTATCTAAAGGAGGCATACAGAATGCTGAGCGACTCTGAAGTTTATGAACTGTTGACTGCAGATCCCACTAAGCTGTACCCAGATACGATCAACAAGATATTAATGATGTTTAAAAAGGAATCAACTATTACAACTGACGAGTACAAGAAATTAATTCGACGCAATGGTGTTTCCCATAAGTTATATTTCCTCAGGAAGACCCACAAGGAAGACCTCTCTTTAAGACCGATTTCCAACGATATTAACTCACCGATTTATAATGTTGGAAGGTTCCTCCACCAAATTCTATCTCAGGTGTTATCAACGTCACCTTACAATGTTAAAAACTCATTTGACCTCAAAAGATATCTACAAAATGTCCAAGTTAGCTCAGATTTTTCACGTCCTCTCTCAAATTGACCGTGCCGTTTTTTCTGATGAAAATCATCTCGCTTATATTCCTTTTGTAACCATTGGATTCTACATCTAGTACACTAACCTCTTCGAAGTTGAAGTTGTGTCCCTCTTTGAAGGTATGATATGTCAGAGCCGTCTTTTCTTTATTGTTGATGTTTTTAGTGTCATATCTGTGTTGTCTAATTCTATCTCGTGAATATTGTTTTGTCTGTCCTATGTAGCTACTGTTACAATTTGTGCAGGGTATCTTATAAACTACTGAGGATAATAGTTCCTTTTTCGTGGCTTCTTTCAGTTTTGTGAAAAATTTCTTGGTGGTGAGGCTGTTATAAAAGGCACAAACGCAGTTCAACTCTTTCAAAATCTTCTGTATCCTGTAAGATAACCCTTCAATAAAAGGAAATCTATGGTATGTTTGTAGAACATCAGAGTGTATTTTGGAGCTTTCCTTCTTTTTCGGTAGATAATATTGTTACTCGATAGGGTCCTGAATACTGTAGTCTTTCCAACATTAAGGGCGGGTTTCACAAAGCTTTAATCGCACGATTAACCGCTTAATCATCCAATTCGACGGTGCCAACAAGGATTTGACGGTGCCATCAAGGATTTGACGGTGCGATGAAGGATTTGACGGTGCCATCAAAAATTGCACAATCAACGCGCTTTGACGGTCGATTAAGGAGGAAATGCGTTTCACAAAACATTTTTGGCATCTGATTAACGAACAAACCGCGTCTGTGCTCATAATCAAATTGATTCGACGAAATTGAGCAATCAAACAAGTTGACGGCCGTTAAAATTAAAAATGTTGAGCGATATAAGTTCATCCTCCTCAGAGGAGTACTGTAATGGAATTAGTGCATGAAATAGCAAGCGAAATTGAAGCATACACAAGAAGAGATAGATCCACTGATGCAAGATTACAAATATTGGTGGCTTTGAGGTGTTTTGCAACAGGAGGTTTTCAAATGACGATAGGCAATCACGTCAATATTTCTAAATCGACTGTATGCAGGATAGTTCTTGCCTCTCAGAGTTTTTTTCTGGTGTTCCATGATGTATTTGAATACTTAAATAATGAGGTATTCGGAAAAAATCAACGAACTGTAACAAGTTGATTAGTTGAATCCACGTAAACAAAAATCTAACCTTATTCTTGGATTCTTAGCGCTTGTCTGTGTTCACCGTTAAAATTCAATCGTGTGATTAAAGAGAACAGATTTGCAGCCGTTTTCCTAAGTAAATGCAACGTTGTCGGATTGTTTTCCACCGTCAACTGACGGAGTCGTTAAATTGTGGGATCAAGTTTTGTGAAACCCGATTATAGTTAATCAGATTGTTAAATTTGACGAAGGAATCTGTTAATCGTGCAATTAACGCATCTTTGTGAAACCCGCCCTAAGAGAGGTTTATAGTGCCCAGCTTTCTTAGCGTACGTCAAAGTCTACATACCTCTCACCCCTCACCACCCCTAAGAAATCGTCGATTTTCAGTACGTCCGAAGATATCTCAGACATTCCTCATATTTACCGCCCTTTCCTTCCACATGCGGGATTTCTGTTACGTACAGCCTTTACCAAGCGGACGCCGGAATTTGTCGAATGCCATCGGATATTCACGAATGAAATGGAATTATTTACGAAACTGCTGACAACACTGTAAATTCAAAGGAGGTAGACGTTTTACTAGATGGAAATAAAATAGTTGGGGATTCCCTACAACCTACAAACAACAGAGGGTATTCCCACTTTCAAGGTTGCGGTCTATAATACTGATTTTAGCTGAAGGAAGTACAACAGACAGGATGTTACCTGTGTTGGCAGATGTGAAGGAACAAAATAAGAATATATCACCTTCTTGGTTGTACGAATTTATTGCGAATTTCTGTTTTGGTTGTAAGTTAGATTCGGAAAAAATCATCCACATATGAACCTACAGTAAAAAAAAAGTGATTGAGATTCAAAACGTAAACTAAATTTTTTATGAATTTAAATTTGTTTATTGTATGAAATGCTCTATCAGCGGAATTGTATATACATATTTACATTTTTAGTTACAAGCAATATAGATAGGTATATATGAAACTTTTCTTCAGAGAACAAAATATCGACAATCGTTTTTCAAATAAGTACCCTATTTTTTATTATTGCGTTTTGATTAACGATTGTGCAAAAAAAATGATGATAGTTCTCTTAGTTTTTCGTTTTTTTATTGGAGTAAAATTATTATTTTTCTTTGCAGAATCCAACGCAATCATAAAAAATTAGGTTCTAATTTGAAAAATTTAAGTTATGGCCAATTTTCGATCATGGTTTTCGACGCAAAATTTGAACCACCCTGTGATGATTTTTCTGAAATTCACAAGATGCATGGCCTTTCCACATTCTTCTACTTTGATGTTATGAGGATTGAGGACTATTTACGCTCAGGATGTTGAGAATAAGAAAAATGAACATTATACTGACTACGAGTATTTGAGTATTTGATTTTTATTCCGGTTTTTTCTCGGTATTTTGAAAACTATGGTTTTAACAAAAATGTACTTACTCAGAATTGAATACTTAACAGAGGAAAAAAAATTAACAAATCTATTTTCACTTGTTGTATAACCAAGAGCGCTCAGGCTCAGAGCTCAGAAAATTTCGAACAATATGATAATCTCAATTCTCAGATTTCAAATATGTCCAGTTCTCCAGAAACGTCTAATAGGCACTCGAACTGGAGACATCCATTTAAGTTAGACTGATTCCTGTATTATAGTAATATATTTTTTGATATATGTAAGTCATTTGAAAAAGCTTTTTTTTGATGTTAGTTTTTGAAATTTAATGAGTTTTTTCATGAAATCAGATCATGGATCAGAAAATATCATTATTTTATAAAATTGAAACGATTAGGTTATTCAAGAAGGAGGAAGTATTGTATGAAATTCTAGAAGATAAACATCACATGCATAACAAATTCAATTGTTAGGAACAACACCAATTGATTGATTTGGATTTTTGAGATGAATGAATAAAATCAAAATCAGACAATTATATTTATTACCAGGATTATTTTACAGAACTTCTTTTGAATGAACATGGATGAACATAAGTTTTTAAATGGCGTTGTAAAAAAAAATATGAAGAAATATATAATTATATTTATTGTATCATATCTTGACGAAAAGATTTTCCATCCAGCGTCGACTTTGGGATATTCCACCCTGATGAGTCCTAAATAGGACGAAACTGCAGTCGGTGCGATTCTCAGTTGACGTTAGACCATTCGGTCTGGTAGGGTGAACAGTATCGGAGACCTAGTTCGTATTCACATTTCATTTGTCATTATTTATAATGGCAAATTATTTGTGTCTTATTTCTTTCAATTATATAGGTAGCTGCCTTCTCAGCTGATGATCCCATATCATCATTTTCTATATATATTTATGTTATTCGTAATACCTTCACTCCCATTTATAGTGTTCAATTTCATCTGAATGTTACACATCCGGCATTGGAATACAAATTGGGAACTCAAACCTTTCCTAATTTCCTGTATCAAGTCCATATCAGAAAATGAGCAGTCAAAGTGCTTGCACAAATCAGCAATTTGTTTGAACAAAAAACGGACATCCACCAATCTCCTTCCTTCCACAATAATAGGTTTTCCCGATCAAGATCTAAAAATATGCTTATAGAAAACAAACTGTTTCGGATGAGACAAAGTGAAAATAATAAGTAATATGTATAAGATATTTGGTAATTCGACTTGGACATCTATTCAGGGGCTGTTCCATTGCGCGAAACTGACTCGCACAACTGTTTCGCGAAACAAATTTCGCGATGTGGATACCGCTTTCGCGCCAGAAATTTAACAAAATTTTTGGCGCGAAAGCGGTATCCACATCGCGAATTTTGTTTCGCGAAACCGTTGCGCGAGTTAGGTTCGCGCAATGGAACAGCACCTTTCCAGTTATAACAAAATTTCTCACCCGCAAGTTAATGTAGTTGAAACTGTTTCTTGTTTTAAATTACAAGCCAAATCATCAGCAATCCTTTCTGATGAAGTATCATCCTTTTCATCCTGCTGAACGCTTTTTTCTTTGTCTATTATACTGAAACTGAAACTTTCCATGAAAACTGAAACTAAAAGTCGAATAATTACCCACTTACTTTTGGAATCTCTTCCGTTGAGCTAATTTTCTACGACGGCGATGTGCGCAAAGATTTTTGCTTTTATCATCAAATTTCCTACTCATCTCCAGAGTGATTAAAAAAATAACACAACACTCCCAATCACAAGAAAAAATAAATCAAGTGAAAATTCACGAATCCCGTTTCTCGTCGCAAGATCTAAAAACGGAACCAATTTGCTTTCGGCTTGCTGGTCCAACAGAAATAATATAGCACATGTTTTCACACTTTTACTTTTCACTGATACCAGACGCCTTGCAATAAAACAATAAATATTCGCCTCTGGGATTCACGGAGACCCCAAAGTGCATCCTAAAATGTGCAGTATTGCCAGATAGATGGAACGATCAGTAGAAGATGGAAATAGCTAAGTTCGTCGATTAGGTGGCAGCACTTTGCGATAGTTTGATTTTAATTTTACTGAAATCGGTTTTTGAGCGATTGGAGAAAACTTTTTGTGTTAAATTTTTTGTGGTAATTCATAAAAAAAAATAATCTAGGTCGGAAAGTTAGAATTATGCATATAGAGTCACTAAGAAGGAAAAAAAAAATATTTTTTTTTTCACTCGACGAAAAAAAAAATTATGAACTTTCCGACTTGAAGAACTCTTCAAATTGAATAACAGTGAAAACCCCATATAAATCGGTGGTCTCTATCGTGAGAAATCCCGAATCGCGTTTTGAACTGAACGTCAGAACGGTATAGGCCCCTCTTAAACCTTCTGGCCAGTTTTCGCTGTGAGATCCCAATTTTGTTCTTAGCTGCTTCAATCAGTCTTGCATCTCTTATCTGGTTCAAAATCCGCGGTCGGCCACTTTAAGGCAAGTTAACACATGGTATCCCTTCTTTACATTCTCTGATTGTGCGATGAACTGTCGATTTGCATATGTTTTGATCTCGATAAATATTAACAATATCTCGTTTCGCCATTCGCCCAACCAGATTATAAACACCTCGACGAATATCAATTTAATAAGACATTTTACAGAGCACAAACCAACATATTCTGCTTTGTTTATTGAATGTCAATAACTGGTGACATTTCAATTCCATGGCCTTCTTCGTTAAATGCATTTTGCTTCTCAATCAGACCAGGTGAAATTTTTCCCAAAACTTTAGGACCATACGTTACCATGTGTCGGAGAGAGACAGAATTAGTAATAGTATATTCTAAAACTAGTTGCAGAATGGGCTCCTATTCCAATACGAATGCGGAATTCGAAAACGAGCGACGAGCGCCTAGGCGGAGAAATAGAACTTTTCGATGATCCTGTCAGTCGAGGAATGACGTTGTTCTCGTACGTTTGGAAATAAACTTAATTATTGCTTCTTGCAAAAATAGAGATCCCATTCTAAGAACATTACTGTAATTTTTACGAATTCCCTATTTTGTTTTAATTGTTTATGTATGTTGTGACCTGCACCCTGTACCTGTCATATTGAATATAACATGGAAAGGTCGCCAAATAGAAATTCAAAAATACGAGATACGTTTAGGTTATATATGATTAGAAATATCCATTTAAGGATCATTTAGGAGGTGATTGCATATTATGTTGAAACTTTCTGACGAAGGTGTTCCATCTGGACTCCGGAAAGTTATCTACTGAATTCACCGAAGTGAATTATAAAATAACCGGGAATTAATCCGCCCAGATGAGTAAACAAAACAGAAACGGTCGGAAGTGCCTTTTCCCTCGTCCTCTTCGGATTCCGCTGTCTTCCGCGGAGTCATCCACGCAAACATGAAAGGCCAGTAATGAGTCTGGACGATCGGAGTGATTGATGAGCGGCAACTTAACCTTTTATGATGTTTCAAAAGTAGCAGACAGGTGACAACTATCAAATTGTTATCTCCATCGTTCCCAGATTCGTGAATGGTCGGGGCACAATAATAATGATAATAATAAAAAAGTATTTGCAATGAATGTCTCCATCTCTCCATCAGTGTGTTTAACTATTATTACGAAAGGGGAAGTAATCGAAAACACACTATGTTCAGAATGATACTCTATTGGCGATCGATTTCGGCAATTGCCATCATCAGGCCAACTGAAAATACACAAGATTACACAAATCAGTTTTAAGTAGATGTAATAGGATTCAATTTTCGGAAATATCTTGGCTTCTACGAGTATGCATACAATAGTAGTCCATTTGACAAATGTTTTCTCATATTTTCTAGGTTAGAGGTATGCTCACCGTCCAAGCAGTACAAATGTCCAAGTTATAATAATAATAATAATAATAAATGGTCTTTATTATGGAATATCCAATGTACAAAATAATATTACATATCTGAGGGCGAGATTTAGTTCGCATGATGCCAGACAAAAAAAAATAAAGAAGTTATCATCGAAAACCAGCTGACAACATACGTCTATTCTTACATCTAACCCTCTACAAATCGGAACAAAATGTAGAAACATCACATGAGCATAATTATAGTAAATTTGAATACAACATTGCCGCATGTCCGAAAAGTTATTAAATGACCCACCTTGAACAGCTCAGGGACAGCAAACATACAACTTTATCCGAACTTTAACGCAAACTACCGGTACAAAGGGTCACTACGAAGTTCTCTCAGCAAAAGCAATCTGAATTGGCTGAGCGGGACCTTTCTATAATCGAATTTCAAATCATTCATAACTTTTGCCACCTGATATGAGAAAGATCTCGTGAACAAATCAGTGCGATGTCTAGGAATGGAAATGTTACACCTAGAGCGAACATTTATGGAGTGCACATCAGAACGTAAGCTAATTTTATTCATAAGTCCTATCGGAGATTTTTCATTAAGAATACGGTAAAACAGAATCGAAGAATGTAGGCGCCGCCTATGTTCCATATTAAGCCATCCAGTCATCTCAAGCGTATGCGTTATTGGCTCGTGTTTCCTTATACTGTGAATGAACCTCAAACATCGATTTTGAAGCATTTGGATTCTATTCTTATGATAAACTGTCAAGCATGGACCATAAACAACATCGCAAAAATTCATGTGCGACAGTACCAGGGATTCACAAAGCAATATCCTATTTGATCTGTCAAGATAATTTTTAGATTGATATAGAAGCCTCAGATTTAAGTAAGCTCTTCGCAGGGTTTCAGATATATGTCTAGCGAACCTCAGATCAGTGTCGACAGTCAAACCCAAATTCCTAGCGCTGTCCACAAATTCCACGACACTTCCCCCAATCGTAATACTTCGACCATAGTTTCCCAAAAACATAACTCTGTCGCCTTTTTTTCCGAAAAGTTGGCAAATTGACTTTTTTGGATTCAAACGGAGACAGTGCTTTCTTGAGATCTCTTGTATGATATGTAAATCGAAATTGAGAGCCGCTATAGCCTGTGGGCATTCCTGTGGTCTGAAGGACAGTTTGACCTGGCAATCATCGGCGTAAAAAAATGACGTTGCTGAAACACAAATACAAGAGAAACAAGCTATATATATTATAAAAAGCAGTGGACCCAGAACGGATCCCTGTGGGACTCCACACCTTAAACTCAAAAATGTAGAAGTTTCATCCCCAATAATGACCGCCTGAGATCTACAAACAACATAAGCAGACAACAAATTTATAGCTTCCCGAGAGAGACCAATGTAGTGCAGAATTGCTATCAGAAGTTCGTGATCTATGGAATCAAAAGCTTTCGTGTAATCGAGTAAAGTTAAAATAGTAAGGTCTCCCTGATCAATAGAGTTGAAAATTTCGTCTGTTATATTGAGCAAAGCAGTACAACAACTGTGGCCAGGCCTAAAACCATATTGCTCGGTGGGAATTATTTTATTTTTTTCCAGATGTTCTTGCAGCTGTTTATGCATTACTTTTTCAATTATCTTGGATAAGGCTGGAAGTATGCTAATAGGTCGAATATCATCTAAGGAAGATGGACTTGAATGTTTTGGTAGGGGAACCACAAGAGCTTTCTTCCAAGAACTTGGAAAAACTGACATTCTCAAACAGAAATTTATCACATGCGTTATGAAAGGAAGAATGAATGGAATGCACAAGTTTACTGTTGTCACGTTAATGCCATCATGTCCCATGGCCTTCGTTTTGATTTTTTTGATTAATTGGAATATCTCACACTCTTCTACCTCACGAAATGAAAAACTAGTCATATTATAATCCTTGATGTTTTTTTTATAAAATTCCAGAAGCTCTTTGTCCCCAGCAATTTTAGGAATGGAATCTATAAAATGTTGATTTATTTTATGAACATCCTTAAGTTTTTCTGGCAGTTCGGTTGATTTCGTTTTTACAACATTGAGAGATTTGAGACCCGACCAGAGCTGCTTGTTATCTTTAGTATTCAGGGCCGCCCGAAAATAAGCTTTTTTTTCTGTTTTCACCGCCAAAGAAACCACATTCCGAATTTGCTTGTATAAGAGCCAATCACTTTCATTTTTATATTTTTTAAAACGAGCGAGGGTTTTATCTCTCAATTCCATCATTTCCCTCAAACCATCGGTAAGCCACGGTGCATACTTTCTCGTTATTCTAATAGTACGAAAGGGAGCGTGCAGATCCAGTAACGTTGTTATGTTACAATTTATGAAATCAACTTTTTTGTCGACGTCATCGATATCAAATATATTCCTCCAGGGTATCGATTGGAGATCCGAACTAAACTGATCATAATCAAAGTAGCGGAAGTCTATAGAAGTCCTAAATACAGGACATTTCTTGCTCACACCTGTATGAAAATTGCAAGTTACGAGTTCATGATCCGTACCAACGACAACAGGCTCAACTCTAACATCAGCGACGCTATGATAATCAGTGGTCAATATGTAGTCGATTAGAGTTGCAGATTGATGAGTAATTCTTGTTGGTTGATCTACCATCTGATAAAGAGCAAGGGAATCAATTTTCTGTTTTACGTATTTTGCTTCACTATCTAACACGTTCAAATTTGTATTGAAATCTCCCATACAAATCATTTTACTACAGTGTGTTGCTATATGTTCATATTCATCTTCGAATAATGGCCAGAATGTTCTATTACCGGAATCAGGAGGTTTGTAGATTACGCCCAGAGCCACATCACCATCAGATGAGTCAATCTTGAGCCAGATTTGCTCTATTGGGCCCCCAACCCTCAGAATAGTGTAATCCAAAATGGACTTGATATACACTCCAACGCCTCCGCCCCGCCTATCACGATCACATCGAACAAAATCATATCCATTTATGTTAACTGTATTGTTTGCAATAGTGCTATCTAATCTTGTTTCATTGAGAACTATTATATCAAAATTGCGAAATAGTAGCATGTTCTTAAAATCCGTGAAATGTCCAATCAAAGTTCTTACATTTAAATGAGCTAACCTGAGCATATTTTCTACTAATTCCGATTATACACGAAGTAGCCGTTCAAAATGGACCATCCTCTACACATATCACATCAATCAGAAACGGTCATAAAAATCCTATTAGATATGCTTTACTCAAACACAAATAAGACACAAAAATATCAACAAAGCTTAGAACTTCCGTTCAAAGCTATCGCAAGGCAAAATAAACACAAAAATTAGCGCAAAATACTCCACACCCTCAAAGAAAAAACTACTAAATCGAGAAACCAACATAGGTAAAATTCGGGAAAAACAAATTCATCAAAATGAAAATCTCTAGTTGTTTTTGAGCTCATTGAAGTGTTCAATACTTTCAATCTGTACGACTTTATTGTTTATGATAACTTTTATGTTACCTTTCACAGTCCAGCAGTTATTTCCGAATTTCTCCCTGACTTTCTTGAAAAGGACCAACCTACTTTTCACCAGCATTTCCACAAACACAACACCACTACCCTTGAGTTTCGATTTCTTCGCGAACACAGCATCTCGCAACCACTGACAGGTGAATTCAATAACAATCGGTCGATGTTTAGATATGTTTTGACTCGGACCGCTTAGTTTTTTACCAATTCGATAAAAGTTGTTTATATCGTTCTTATTCACAGGAACACCTATCTGATTCTGGAATATATCAATCACAGTAGGGAAAAGTTGTTCTTCACTGTCCTCCTTCACGCCGTAGACAAGAATATTTTTTGATAGAATTTTTTGTTCCATTTTATCTACCATTTTTTCCAATTTTTCTGTAATATCTACCTTGAAACTTTCAAATTCCAGTTTCAGTGCCTGAATAGATGCCGTGCTCGATGACGATCCTGAGGGTTCTTGAATATTTTTCAGTTTCTCCTCAAACTGTTTCATCTGGCTTTGGAAAGATCTCTCAAGATCAGATAAAGACTTGTTGCGTGTAGCCATTCTATTGATTTTTAGCAATTATTTTCCCGGTTACTTTATAGGTCAGCTGATAATATATTGAAAAATTTTGGCCTCAATAATACTTGAAAATTATTAATTCTTGAGGAGCACGGATATGTACGTCTACAGCTGACACATGCTCCTATCATAAAATTCCTTTTTTGTGGTTACCTTTATGGAGGTGTCGATAAGTGTCTTGATTATTAATTACTTCGATATATATATTACAAATTAATTTGTAATTTGACTGTTTGGTGGGTGCTGTCCGCAATGATTTTCTTGCTACATTTTATCTTATGACTCAATGATTTTACTTTATATGACTTTGGAACCAATTATTTTATGGTTTGAAGATGACTTTTTAGTCGAAACATGTCACCGAGAATAATTAATTAATGGTTCCAATATAACTGAAGAAGCTAAGACGTTTTACTTTTATTCCTTCATATTCACGATTCTTCTCATGGGTTTTCACGAACTAAAGTTACATAATATGACTATCCAGTCTTCACGTATTTATTATTATTATGACCATCCAGTCTTCACGTTACAGTGCTCAAGAATTCACTGGCACATTAGGATTCTTTCATGTCACCAACACTAAAACTGATTTTCTGTATCCACAGGCCATATTCTCAGCTGTTCTTGTCCTGCTGTAGTCATTCTGTTCTGACCTCCTATTCGTTTCAGGGCATAGCGATCATTCGGCAATACAGCCTCAATTTCAAATGGGCCGATGAACTTTGGTTTCAATTTACCACCATTCGACAGTTGTGTAACTTCCATTAATACTTTCTGATTTACCTCGAACAGGTAACCTGGTTTTCGAATCATATCAAACTTCCTCTTTGTTTCCTCTGCCGAAACATCCAGTTTCTCAATGAGGGGATCTTTATCAACATCAATTTGCTTTATTGGTATATCACCGAGCAAGTTGATGGTTGACGAAAGTCTCTTATTAGAGTTTTCCATTAAAACCACAGGAGCATATCCTGTCGACTTATTCACAGTCGAGTTCATATTATTTTCAATTTTCGGTATATACCATAATTTTTCATCTTTCTCGTTCAAAATTGATCGCATTGCATTGAAAATGGTTCGCATAACTCTTTCAACCTTTCCGTTGCCTCTTGATAGTCCTGTCGCTATAAAGTGTAATTCAATATCCTCTGATTCGAGAAATTGCTTGAATTTAGATGATAGAAAAGCAGTACCTCTTTCTGATATTATTCTCTTTGGCTTTCCCAGTTCTGAAAAGACTTTCTTCAGGGCTTTAATGCTTTCTTCTGTTGTTCTCTGCTTCAGGGGACATAGTTTGATGAATCGTGTAAAAGCATCAACGACCACCAATATCTGTGTGCAGCCAAAAGATTTAACGAGTGGTCCTGCATGGTCAATATGCCAGGTATCCAACTTATCAGTGGGAACGTCTTTAAGTTGATAAAAGCCAGATCTCCTTCCGGTATGCGACTTTCCAACGGTAGAGGATCTACAGTTCTTCACATACTTGCGAATGGTCTTTTTCATTACTGGCCAAATCACATCTTCTCTCATCTTGTTGACCATTTTATCAACTCCTATGTGTGAAGATTCATCATGGTTCAGTTTCATTATCTCCAATCTAGCCAAAATTGGGACAAAGCATCTCATTGGGTGAGTTCTGGACTGCAGTACCTTCCTCATGTAGATTTCCACTTAAAATCTCCATGCAAAATGGGTCGACTTTTTGCCATTTACCAATTGATTGAGGAGTACCTGTAACAGAGCTGAGCGCCAGTATTTTGTTCCTGCAAGGCAAATTCCTACTCAAATAATCGACATGCTTCTATTTCTAGTGGACTGGGTTTTAGCATACCGCATTCAATTATTACTCCTAAAAATTCTATTGACGTTTTGAAGAATTCGCATTTTTGATAATTAAGTGCGAAGCCACACTTTGACAGCCTATCAATAATTTTATTTAAATTAACAAGTCCTTGAATATTTTCACATGAACAAAGAATATCATCAACATAAACTAGGGCAATTTTCTCTTTATAATCTCCTAGAGCCTTATCAATTGCTGACTGATAACATGAAGGAGAATTTATGGAACCAAAAGGCATTCTATTGTATTCATACAATCCATCAGGTGTAATAAATGCTGTAATGTGTTTGGAAGATTCTTCTACTTCAATTTGATGAAAACCAGCTTCGAGCTTTGTATAAAACTTTGCTGTTGCTAAAAGATCTATTTGATTTTGAATTCTTGGTAAGGGGTAATTATTCCGCAAAACTTTCTTATTCAGTTCTCTGTAATCAACACAAAGTCTTATTTCGCCATTACTTTCTAACGAGAACAATAGGGCTTGCATAATTTGATTCACTACATCTTATAACACTAGATTCTAATTGATTTTTGATAATTTCCTTAATTTTTGTTCTTTCTTGGTACGCTAAATTTCTTGTTCTAAACAGGAGATTCATCTTTCAATTGAATTTAAAGTTTACCTGTGGTGACTGCATCAGGTTTAGATTCAGCCCCTTTTTTAATTATTTGAATTATTTGTGCTTTCAATTGCTCGTCCAATCCTGACAAGTCTAATTCTAAATCTTTACAAACTAAAGTGAACGTTTTAGGAGATTTTCTAAAGGAAGTCACAAAATCAACTCATTCTTTATTAATTTCAAGTTGAATATCCCCTTCTTTGAGTATATCTAATCCGATTGAACGTCAATATCCTTATGTGGAATAATACTATCTGTAACTATAATGAATTCAATTTCTATAGCTAATTCACACTTGAAAAATAGGATGTTTGCTTTTCCTAATGTTTTAAATTCAACGTTTCCTATTCCCATATTTTTTTTAGTTTGAGGTATTATTTAACTTCATCAATCCATTCTTTGGTGATTGTACTGCATGAAATCCACATGGTTGATTTGAGCCTCGTTGTTGGTAGAACTCGATCTTTTACTTGCCATAAATTCCATTATTTTCATTTGCAGTTGAGCTTGAATTTCCATCATTTGAGTCATCGTCAACGGTTCGACTTGGGCAGCATTCCCTTGATTTTGTTGATCCATTTTGGATGAATTCGTTTGCACAAAGAACTCGGTGAAACTCATAGAATTTAGGTTCTAATTCTTTCTTTAAAGAAAGAACCAATCCCGCTTCTGATGTTAAATAATAAAACACTTCAGGGTGGTTCACGTGTTGTTTCGTCACAATTTATCAGTGGGCTTAAATGGTACACAAAATACATTCAGGTTATGTTATTGTTACTTGCTTTGACCTTGCATCTGCCATGCTACTGAGTGAGAGAGACATTCACTAGGATCATCGAAAAGCACATCGATTCAGATCACAGAGTATTTGTACATTAGGCCTACGCTACAGATTCGGTAGATATGGCGTCAGCATATTATTATATCAATTCATAGGGCACACAATTCAAATTGCTTACATATATTCCTTTTTACGACTTTTATTCAGTTTCAGCTGCCCGGTGTCTGACTGTATGTCTGTCTGTCTCTCTGTAATCAAATCACTCCTTACTGTCCGATTGATTTGAAATTTGGCAGGTGTACATAATTCTGGTGACAATGTGTTCGGTCGTATTCCAATAAAACTAGTAAATGTCTTCAAGTCTTTATATCAATACTGAATTTCAAGCAGAATATGTCCAACTGACAGAACTAAAAACTAAGTATCTAGATTATCAATAATTCTAACATTACTCCGGGCCACACAAAAGTAATGATTCGACAGATTAGTGATCTAATTCCAACCAACATATTTTGTGCACAGGTCTTTTCAATACTCCATAAGATGTCCGTATTATCAACTATTCCTCGATTTCTATGGTCATTTGTCCACCTATTTCTTTTTGTCAACGTTGGCAAATATTCCTTGATTCAACATCTCCAAAAACATACCTTCTGGAACCTGACCCTTCTCCATTCATTGTCTCTTTCACTACGATGTTTTGCAGTACCGATTCGTTTTTTTGTTTGTTTGTGGTCTTCTCTGTGATCCTCGTATATTCTCTCCCTCTTATTTTTGGATTGTATTCGATGACTGTTTCATTTCTACGCCAGGCATGTCTAAGCCTGAATCTTTCATTATGGATTTTCCGCGTACATCTTTTTCATCATTGACAAAACTAATTTTCCTTATTCCTTTGTCTTCTTCAATTGGTATTCCTTTTATTCCACCAATTTTATTATGTTTTGTTTTTGTTGTATGATCAATTGAAAATATTCTATCTCTTTCCTTAATATCAATTGTATTTAGTCTTCGATTTCTGTCCTTTTGCTGTGAAATTCTCTTTTCAAATTTCAAATTTTAGCACCACTAACTGAATAGTACTCAATAAGTGTAATGCCAATGGGCATATCACTTTCAAGCTGAAATTCTTCCATCTAATTTACTTATTACTCTTTGTGAGGTAGATTGTAAAATGGCAATAAAAGTTATAAAAAAAAATTTCAAATTTGAGTGCGATGAAACCATCCTTGAATTTGTTGCCAGTCCTTTCTTTTTAACTACAGTCTTTGAGCTGGCACTGTGTTGCGTGTATGGAAATTTGAGGTTCCTAATTTTGTCAGCAGACTCAGAGCTAGATTTTTCACCAATACAATAAATAAAGATTTTGACGACAATCAGGTTTGGGCCTACTTTATTTTCTTGCTCCATGGGCTGAATCTTTGTATATGCTGGACATCAATGGGCGTTTCCAGTACATCAAGAAATCCATTTTTTTTTACATAAATATATTGAGAGGGGTCCAAAACATAATCCTAACCAATTTTGCGCATTTTTTCTATTATTATCATTAATAAACTATTGAAATTCGGAACCTCATTGGACACTGCCGTGATGACGTACACATCCATGACCAATCTAATTTGTGATGAAAGCTATCAAGAAGGCGTAGTTGCCGCTCTATTTTGTCGTCTAAAATAGGAGAAATAAAAACACAGAAACTTATGAAGCATACATGGCTTCTTGATAAATTCGATGGGTATCACCATAACCTCTTCAATCCAACAGCCATCGTTGTGATCACAGAATTGGAACCATGATAAGAACGAATCTTCCGTGATAGAGAAGAACGGATAGTTAGGAGGATGGCGACCTGGCAACGCTGTACTGTTCCAACCAATCAAATTTTGATTGCCGCCATTTATACTCGTTTGAATTTGACGTTCGTTTTCGTATTTTCAATAATTTCTTTCTCTAAAAATAGACAACAGAAAAAAAAAAGAAAAATTGATACGAGATTCCGAGGGTCAAATATTACCGAAATGATTTTTTCTGAAAATCACTGGAAACGCCCATTGTTTTCTTTCTGCTCATCACTGATTTCCATACCAGAAACTTCTATGCTTGGATCTTCATCGCCTTTGTGTATTGGAGGTGTCACATCTGGTCACTTCTTTCAATGGTAGCATCATCAAGCATTTCTTCTTCTTTTTCACCATTCTTCCATAGTAAGTCTATTTCATATCTTTCGCCAACTTTTTTTTATCGTCCTGTTCATTATTTGGTTAGCTTTACTATCTTCTTTAATCACATCGTCATTAGTCCATTATAATCATAATGGTTCTTTTTCTCCCTGAATTCCAATCTGATTGGCTAGTTCATCTTGTAGAATTGTAACTGTTGAGCCTTCATCACAAAGAGCATAAATTTCAAGAGCTCCATTAAAACTCAGTTCGCAGCTTCTAAGGTTTTGTTGATCGTATCACTTCTTGAATGGAATCACATAGTAATTTGATTTCATATTCATTACCAGCATGAGTTGTTTCCAATAATTTATGATTTTCATCAGTAATTTCAGTGTATTCATCTGGTAAATTGTTCATCCAATCAGAAGTTTCCTCTTTCTTTAACAGATTTCGAGGCATATTTAGTTTTTCCGATATTTCAGATTTTTGTGAAGAAACTGAAATTTCATATTTCTTCAAATCTTCTTCCATATTTACTATTTCGATGGCTCTGAGGATCTCCTGTTTTTCTAAATCGATTAATTTCTTCTCGAGATCATGGCGCTTCTTTTCAGCTCCTAAAGCTATTCTTCTTCTCGCAACACTGAGAGATGAACTTCCAGTTTTGCGAGTTGTTTTCGTTCCGCCACTTTTAACGGAGTGATTGGTCTCAATGACTACATTTTTGTCTGAATTTTTCGATGATTTATTTTCTTGTCCTGAAAGGTTCAATTTTGAAGAGGTCTCATTGCGTCTTTGATCTAAATTTGTCGATATCATTGATGTTTTAGGTATCGGGTGCAGTAATCACATATAATTCAGATCAATCTCTTTATTGTATCGATCCTAGCTTTCGGTCATCATTGTGACCATCTTCAGGGAGCTGAAACATCACATATAAAACACTACAACAACGCATTTCAAGACACTTACAACAATTCGAGTTGTCGATATCATCCTTGATTCTCCTTCTGGCTCAGAAAATGGATGTCTTCCCAAATTTTCAGGCCAAATGAAGTCCTTCGACAAACTTCTATTCTGTTTGGCGCAATTCCTTCTGATCCTTCCGCTTTGGCTCATAATTAATTCGTTTTCGTCGGGGTTACCAAGTTTTCAGTCGTATTCCAATAAAACGAGTAAACGTCTTCAAGTCTTTATATCAATACTGCATTTCAAGCAGAATATGTCCAAATGACAGAACTGAAAACTAAGTATCTAGATAGATGCATAGAAATACCTGGTGTTGGCACTGATTAGATTTTGTTTAAGACTTTCTTGTCGATCGAAAACGTGATATTTTGTGAAGCTTTTCATTTCTCCCGGAAGGGGTCGCGTTTTTTGTCGTTGCCGCAGTAGCGCCACGACCGATAAATATTGCGGATTTATTCCGGAACTAGTCCAAAATTTGAAATCTAGAATGCCGTTTTGATCTACAAATTTTGGTTACGATTTTTAGTAGGGAGTCGTTACACCAGGTGTTCTATGCATCTATGTATCTAGATTATCAATAATTCTGACACAATTGTTATAGAAAAAAACAAAATGGCGAATGAGTTGTTATTATAAAAGCTTGTCTTTAAAAATGTTTTCATTTTTAAAAAAGCTTGTTTGAATTTTCTTTTTCTTCCATTCCTTATTTTTCTTCCATTCCTTCTTTTTCTTCCTCTTCTTTTTCTTCTTTTTCTTCCTCTACTTCCTTTTCTTCTTCCCCTTCCTTCTCTCTAGGGTCTTTTTCCCTTTTTTAGGGTCTGGTTGTACTCTTGCGATTTTCCAGTTGGATGGGAAAACACCCAGTTTGTAAGAGTGGTTGAACAACTTGCAGAGGACAGGTGTTAGTTCGGGGGCACATTTCTTGAGAACAATCGGTGGGATTCCGTCGGATCCACTGGCTTTTTTGGTGTTGAGACCCAACAGAATCTTTCTGATAGTACGCATGCGAAAGATTATCTCGGGCATATGACTGTCAATAGGTGTAATATTCGGGGGTTGTTTTCCCGATGAATCCAGAGTGTAATTTTCAGCAAACAAATACGAGAAGATGTTGGCCTTTTCCAGGGCAGTCGTCGCTAGTGTTCCATCTTCCTTGCTCAGAGGAGGAAACGAGCTGGAAGTGAAGTTTCTTCTAGATTTATTTTGGCATTGTGAGCATCTTTTGAAGATTTGATTGTCTCATTGCATATGCCTCTAGCCTCCACATATTCTGCTCTACTGTCAGGGCATGGGTTTTTTTTGCCATCGATGGAAAGCTGCCTGTTTGGAAGCGACAGCTTTAGACCAGTTTTTGTTTAACTAATACTAGTCAGGTATAGGCATGATATACAAAAAATGAGATCAAATTTCATCGGGTTTCTGAATTTCTAATAATATACAGGGCATTCCATTTGAAATAAACAACTTTCATTCACTTTTTCAAGCAAACGAAAAAACAGGCTGATGTGTTGGAAGCATGCATGTATCACCCAACTCCAAACCAAATTTCAATGCCATACATAGTGTTTCAACCCGAAGTAATCAGCATTTTTAGAGGACATGATTTCCGGTGAAAAAAATTGAAATTAATTTATATTTCGAAAACGGCAACAGATAGGTGTTCCATTCGAAAAAGCAAAGTTGCTAATACATACTTTCTAATATAAGTGGCAACACCGCATTGACGAAAATATTTTAGTTGGGTAGGGAATGTTCGATAATGCACTCCATTGAATTTTCAAACCGATCCGGATGTCTGGTTCACCCGAAACGTCTAATCTGCCATCCATCGTGAATCACCCTGTATATACTGGGTTATCTTAATAATCCGTGCATTAGACGTTTCTTGGCTTCTATGAGGAAAAGATTTCCGAAATTTGGCACACGGCCATTTTACAAAGGGGAAAATCATGCTAAAATATTTTCATCGAAATCGCACTTCCGGTTATACCGGAAGTGACCATCAGCTTTGGTATTTCAAATGAAACTACCTATTTTTCTAACCAGAAATGGATTCCTTTTTGAATTTCACACATTTTTTATCTGAAACATTTTTACGTAGTTGTCATGGTTAAGAAGATATAAGGACTTCTTTGAGAAAATGGCCAGTTGCAGAGGTCCGCAAAACGTATCATAGCATACATGCTATCCATAATAAAGAAACAAATGAAGGATCTTACGAAAATTCAATAATTTTGCTTCGTATTGCATGGCTATCGAATCATGTTGTTCTATTGGAACTGTCACAATAAATTCATATTTCTGAGAAATTTCAAACTGCGATAACTTCATTTTTTCAAATGGCATGCCCATATTTATTGTACAGAAAATTTAATTTCAAACATTTTGTGTTAGAATCACTTATCTAAACTATTGGAAAAAATTAAGGGATCAAAAAAATATTCAAAATTTTTTCCCTCAAAAATGGTCGTACTGAAACGAAAAAAATATTTGGAAGCTCGAAGTTTCTAGTTTTGAAATTAAACAATGAAAAATTTTTTCAAGCCACGTGTTCCACTAAATCCTAATGAATAGCAAAAAATAGTTATTTTCCTATCAAGGGCGGAAAGTTGTACTTTCCCGCACTACATTGCCGAACGACGAGGAGCGGAGTTCGGGAAAGCAATCGAGTGCGGGAAAGATACTTTCCGTTTAAGATAGGAACAAGATTTTTTCTACAACCGTATTATAAAAAGAAAAAAACTTCTAAACAACTTTGGCGAATATTCGTTTTGACACATTGAATAACGAGTTTGGGATTCTATGGAAAGTCATAGACCATGACATAGAAATAAATACACAGATCCCTATATGTCTGTCTTAATTTTTGAAGGACGTCAAGTTCCCTTTGAAAGTGCAATAATTTTCAAACGGAAATCTGCATTAATAATTACTTCGACATGGATGAAACTGTTAAATTTGAAATATTCAACTCAATATGTATGTAAGTAGATTAAGAGATTTCATGTAAAAGGTATTATTATACACAAATTCAACAAATATTTACTTTCCAGAACCAGAAGAATTTCGGTATTCATTAGTAGTGAGCGGAACACGTTGCATAAAAAAAAATCATCGTGAGATCTCAAAACTAGAAACTTCGACATGGAAAAATGATGATCTGAGATCATCAGCTGAGAAGGCAGCTACCTATTCAATTGAAAGAAATAAGACACAAATCATTTGCCACTATAAATAATGACAAATGAAATGTGAATACGAACTAGGTCTCCGATACTGTTCACCCTACCAGACCGAATGGTCCAACGTCAACTGAGAATCGCACCGACTGCAGTTTCGTCCTATTAGGACTCATCAGGGTGGAATATCCCAAAGTCGACGCTGGATGGAAAATCTTTTCGTCAAGATATGGACATCTGGCGCCGCATTATTTCGATGAGAAATTAATGAGCGACATCTATCCACCTTCAGAAAAGACTCCCCTCTCGGTGATTGAGCGAACAATAAAGGAAACTTTCTTCCAAATTGCGACACCAGATTGTGAATTTCAACGTTAAAGAACGCTATATAAACAATTCACCTGGGAAGCGCGGAGACGTTCGCATTTGTAGGTTATTAAAACCCAAAAAATATTAACATGGAAAAATGATGATCTGAGATCATCAGCTGAGAAGGCAGCTACCTATTCAATTGAAAGAAATAAGACACAAATCATTTGCCACTATAAATAATGACAAATGAAATGTGAATACGAACTAGGTCTCCGATACTGTTCACCCTACCAGACCGAATGGTCCAACGTCAACTGAGAATCGCACCGACTGCAGTTTCGTCCTATTAGGACTCATCAGGGTGGAATATCCCAAAGTCGACGCTGGATGGAAAATCTTTTCGTCAAGATATGGACATCTGGCGCCGCATTATTTCGATGAGAAATTAATGAGCGACATCTATCCACCTTCAGAAAAGACTCCCCTCTCGGTGATTGAGCGAACAATAAAGGAAACTTTCTTCCAAATTGCGACACCAGATTGTGAATTTCAACGTTAAAGAACGCTATATAAACAATTCACCTGGGAAGCGCGGAGACGTTCGCATTTGTAGGTTATTAAAACCCAAAAAATATTAACATGGAAAAATGATGATCTGAGATCATCAGCTGAGAAGGCAGCTACCTATTCAATTGAAAGAAATAAGACACAAATCATTTGCCACTATAAATAATGACAAATGAAATGTGAATACGAACTAGGTCTCCGATACTGTTCACCCTACCAGACCGAATGGTCCAACGTCAACTGAGAATCGCACCGACTGCAGTTTCGTCCTATTAGGACTCATCAGGGTGGAATATCCCAAAGTCGACGCTGGATGGAAAATCTTTATTTATTTATTTATTTATAGTGGCAAATGATTTGTGTCTTATTTCTTTCAATTGAATAGGTAGCTGCCTTCTCAGCTGATGATCTCAGATCATCATTTTTCCATGTTAATATTTTTTGGGTTTTAATAACCTACAAATGCGAACGTCTCCGCGCTTCCCAGGTGAATTGTTTATATAGCGTTCTTTAACGTTGAAATTCACAATCTGGTGTCGCAATTTGGAAGAAAGTTTCCTTTATTGTTCGCTCAATCACCGAGAGGGGAGTCTTTTCTGAAGGTGGATAGATGTCGCTCATTAATTTCTCATCGAAATAATGCGGCGCCAGATGTCCATATCTTGACGAAAAGATTTTCCATCCAGCGTCGACTTTGGGATATTCCACCCTGATGAGTCCTAATAGGACGAAACTGCAGTCGGTGCGATTCTCAGTTGACGTTGGACCATTCGGTCTGGTAGGGTGAACAGTATCGGAGACCTAGTTCGTATTCACATTTCATTTGTCATTATTTATAGTGGCAAATGATTTGTGTCTTATTTCTTTCAATTGAATAGGTAGCTGCCTTCTCAGCTGATGATCTCAGATCATCATTTTTCCATGTTAATATTTTTTGGGTTTTAATAACCTACAAATGCGAACGTCTCCGCGCTTCCCAGGTGAATTGTTTATATAGCGTTCTTTAACGTTGAAATTCACAATCTGGTGTCGCAATTTGGAAGAAAGTTTCCTTTATTGTTCGCTCAATCACCGAGAGGGGAGTCTTTTCTGAAGGTGGATAGATGTCGCTCATTAATTTCTCATCGAAATAATGCGGCGCCAGATGTCCATATCTTGACGAAAAGATTTTCCATCCAGCGTCGACTTTGGGATATTCCACCCTGATGAGTCCTAATAGGACGAAACTGCAGTCGGTGCGATTCTCAGTTGACGTTGGACCATTCGGTCTGGTAGGGTGAACAGTATCGGAGACCTAGTTCGTATTCACATTTCATTTGTCATTATTTATAGTGGCAAATGATTTGTGTCTTAGAAACTTCGAGCTTCTTGAAAATCCTTTTTTTATTCCAGTGCGACCATTTTTAAGGGTAATTCAGACTCTTGAAACCTCAAAAAATTTTGATTTTTTTTAGTGTAGTTTGTTATATTCAACCATTTCTTGTCAATAATTTTTCTCACTTCTTTCTGAAACAAGTTTTTGTTTCAGTTAAAACAGTTGAGAAACCAATTGAAGTACCGCCAAAACAAGAAGTTATAGAATTAGTTAACCTATCTATTGAACCACCTGAAATCACCGATGAATGTAGCGGGGATATGGAACTGTCTGATACGGAATCTCAAACTCAACCTATTTTTACTGTTCAGAGTGAGGAAGTATTTTCGGATGCCTTCACTAAATCATCGTCAGAACAAAATACATTAGACCTGGAATTTTCAAAATCAGAAGATCGAAATGTAGATGAAGAAATACAAGCATCAATTCAACGAGTTATCGAACAAACATCAACTGACGAAGATACTCAGGACGCTCTGTTACAAATTACTTTGCCGATGACAAGTTATCCGATTGTAAAGGATCAGGTTGGTTCTGTTCCTATTTTGTCTGAAGTGGAAGTTGGCGAACAGTTGTGTGTTGCCGAGGAAGTTGGCGATACTGTAGAAAAATCCGCGTTTGATATGCTTAAACAATTGCCTACAGTTGTACATCTTAGAGATAGGGAGAATTCTAACCTGCCTGAAACAGTGTCTAGTCCACCGGATGTTAGTTCTCCTAGTCCTCTACAAATTATGAACGAGATGGAAACGAAAACAGTTGATGAATTCCTATTGCAAAGCCTTGAGGTTTTCAAAAAAGACACAGAAATGGTGATTGTTGAAAATAAATCCAAAGAAGTTTTGAAGACTGATGCTGTTGCCAACGAAAAAATTGAACTTGATGAAATTACAGGGAGTTGCTGTATTGTACCAAACGTAAGTACATATAGAAATTTGCAGTATGCGGTTACCTTTAAAAAATAATGAGTTTCATAATAAGTTCAATGATAAGTTTAGTAATTCTGGAATGTAGGAATTTGCAGTATGCAGTTACCTTTAAAAAATAATGAGTTTCATAATAAGTTCAATGATAAGTTTATTAATTCTCGAAATGTAGAGGTATATCCATAGTTTCTTGCTGACCCCTGTGAAATTTGTATCTGTTCTTGTTCCAACTCCAATGTTTTTTTTCAAGCTTGTTGCAGTTTTGTGTCTTAATTGGTACGTTTGTTGCACTTCCTTATAACCTGGTCCGCATGGTAATGTTGCATTTATTTTATAATTTCTTCGGTTATATTTAAACCCCGGTTGAGTTTTGTTTTCTTCAGTGTTCCTATCTGTTTCAAGATCTTCTATCTTTTCAGTAGGTGTGTTTATTGTTGTTGGTGCATTCGATATATTGATATTGATATCTATTTTATCCTGATTACTCCTAGGTCTCCTGAGGAGACCCCTCTGAAACTACAAGCTTCGAAGCTTGTTACTGTGTCCTTACGCCACCTTAGGCTCAGCACTGTTAATTTTTGACCCAACAGTGGAATGCTGGCCCCTACCGAGACCAAATAATTTCTTTCCTATCTCGGAATTGAACTTTGGACCCGGGTCCTACCTTGGCTCTACCACTGAGCCAAGGGCACTCATTTGGCCTACCACTTCTGTCAGGCAGTTGACGTACAGGCTGTTCTGTTTCTGTAGGATCTGTTTTTCTGTGTTTCCCTGCTGTCCTTGTTTTGCTGCAATTGTTTCTATCTTGGTTGGCTATTTCGCTGTACAATTCTTTGTTTTGTTCTTTTTCTTTTAGATCATATACACGTAATATAAGTAGTTTATTATTTTCAGCTAGAATATCGTTCTTTTCTTAACATTTCTTTAATAGCTGCTCCAAATATTGATTTTCTTATTCTTTCCATTTTATGTACAACTTCTCAGCGTTTTCCGGTTGTTATTATGCTGTTCAGGTCGCCTTTGAAGATATAAATCAACAAAGAATAGAGGATAGAGGGAATATTGATGGGATGAGGCCAAGAAAAAGGACTATCAAGTTGATATGCCAACGTTTCGGTCTTTTTTAAACCTTCCTCAGGGCTCTGGAAGAGCGATACAAGATTATTTACAATTGAGAAACAGAGATTTTTCACAAGTTTAAAAATTCAACAATCTAAGTTAAAACAAGTTAACAAGAGTAAGCAACACACAAAAATATAAAACACAGTTTCAGTTAAGGAAAAACAACTTTGTAAACATCTTGTTCAAAATGAAACAACAGTTTCATTCCATTCATGCTATGAAGCGCGACGAGTGAGTACGTGTCTGAGACGAGCTCCACTGAACCTCCTAAAGTAATAGTACATATCCATAGTCACAGTTTACCAAGTGCTATTGAACTAAGAAAAATGGCTCCAACAAGAAACCAACAAGAGAAGGCCCAATTGAAGAAGCTAATCAAGGAATCATTCATAGAAATATTCAACGACAAGGATTTCGTTGCGAATTTATTTCAAACAGTCAACAACAAACTTGACTTTCACAAACGCGAGACAGAAGAAATCGTTAAACATATTGAACACAAGATTGACTCACACGAGCAACAATTGGATAATCTTTATCAAGATAGAAAAGTAAACAACATATGCATACATGGAATCCCCGATGAACCGGTTAAAAATATATCAGACAAAACAGCTGATATTTTGAGGTATTCCGTTCCCAATATATCAGTGAACGACTTGAAAGCATACCGAATTGGGAAAGATATTAACATATTCACATTGCTAACATGTATTGTTACTGAACCATCAAATTGTTTTAATGGGTTATTATCTGGTGGAGGAGTTTTTGTCTCGGCTTGAATACGACGGATCAGTAAATATTGTATATTCATTTCGCCTTTCTTTTTTGTCTTTTCTTTTGTTTTAATTTTTTGGGTATCATTGTTCAATATGCATTTTAATTTTGATTTTGTTGATGCTGAGGGAGTTGAGAATACGAGTCCGTCAATGCCTTGAAGGCAGATAATGTGGTGAATGAGCGCTCATTGAATGTCATACATGTAAACATTAGAAGTTTGAATCGTAATCTTGATGAATTTTCGATGTATTTGGAGGATATTGGGGAACAAAATGTTGATATAGTCGTTCTCTCTGAAACGTGGAACTTGAAGAATGTTGATGGTTTCAATATTCCGAACTTTAATATTTTGTATAGCAACTCCCAGACTAATCAAAATGATGGTGTAGTGGCATACATCAGGGACACTATTGTTTATGAAAGTAGTATTTTCGAGCTCACAGAGACTAAAATTCTTAGGTTCACATTCGTTGTGGATGATGTTGCTTTCGGGATTACGGCCTCGTATAGGCCACCGTCTATAAATAAGAACTTATATGTTACGGAACTAGCTGATTATTTTTCAGACGCTCGTAACCGGGGACAGGTGGTGGAACTCTTTATTGGGGATATTAACATAGACCTTTTGGCGAGAGATGATATGAGTGCGGTTAACTGTTTGAGTGATTACTTAGATTTTCTCGGTGAGTTGGGTTTTCGTTCGTACATAAATAGGCCTACAAGGAAAATTGAATCACAGAAGGGGTCAATTATACTCGTAGATCATGCGTTCATCAATTTTTTGCTAGCATAGGCAAGAAAATGACTAGTAAAATAAAAAACAGGAAGGAGACCCAACTAGCAATATGATTATGGGAGCTGGGAGCGTGAGAATCGTTCGATTGCGTTCGATTACGAGCCTTCCCCGCAATCGAACGATTCTCACGCTCCCAGCTCGCATGTTGGTGTGAAATCTCGCACCCTTGATTATTCCTTGCTGATGGAGAAAACGAGAGGTATGCCATCTATCATCTTCCAGGACTACGAGAGGGAATTGTTTGTCTGATTCTTAACTAGATGTCGCCTTGTTGTATACTGTACCTCAAGACTTTGTCTAGTTTTGGTTAAGAGGGCATTCGTTCCACTTCAATTTTCATCGTGGTAGGGTTATGTTGTCCTGAAGATGATCAAAACAATGATCGAAACCTAGGTCGACATCTACTCACTTCGATGAGGTTGGATATATATATATATATATATATATAATTCAAGATTTAGCGACTGTGTATATTCAAAATTGGTTAAATTTATTTGGGTTGGCAGTCGGAAATAAAAGAAACTCTCTTTTTTCCTCTTTTCTCGAGCTTTCGGCTTTATTTAAGCCTTCTTCAGGAGACGCTACAATATGTTAATAATCAGGAATTTAGAATGAAATTAATATGTATACAACTTACGAAGTTGAGATAATCTACATAAAGAAGGCTTAAATAAAGCCGAAAGCTCGAGAAAAGAGGAAAAAAGAGAGTTTCTTTTATTTCCGACTGCCAACCCAAATAAATTTAACCAATTTTATATATATATATATATATATATATATATATCAGATCAGAAAATCACCAGTCAAGGCAATCAACAACATAAGAAGGAGCATCCACCGAAGAAGCCTGAACCTACAACAACAAGACAGCTCACAACAACAACAAGAAAGCCACACACAACGACAAGAAGAAACAAATATACAACCACAGCACGAACAAACTGATTACGACGAGACAACCCTGGGGATTCTCACTATGTTCCCGGCAGCTGACCTAGAATGGGATGGAGTAGAGATAACTCGACGACCCAGAATCACCAAACTGAACAACAGTAGAGATACCACCATAATGATGAAAACCATTGACGAAGCCCTTGACAGGACATTTAGCCACTCGACTAACTTGGGAGACTTGTGCCACAAGGTATACTGTGCGGCCACCGTAGCCAACATGATTCAGCCAACGAAGACAACAAACCCCAAAATAACGCACCAACAACGAAACAACAAACCCCCATGGGAGGAGAGAATCGAAAAGAAGATCACGAACCACCGACGAGACATAGGAGTCATACACAGCTACCTGAACACCACGAAACCATCCAAAAAACTCGAGAAGAAAGTCCAGAAGTACGCAAATAAAAAAAACTGAAGAAAAGCGATCACAAATACCACGAACACCTGAAAATACACATGGAAACCATGAAGCAGAGGATCGCAGCCTTGGGGAGCCGAATGCGAAGATACCATAAAAGAACCCAGAGACACCGGGAAAATAACCTTTTCACGAACAACCAGAAAGAGTTCTTTAGAGGCCTTGATCAACAGCTAAAACATCCCGAAGATACCCCTCCGAAACCAACAGAGATGCAAGAATACTGGTCGAGTATTTGGTCACGAAGTGAAGTGCACAACAAGGAAGCTCCGTGGATAAGAACTTTAATCGAAGAACAAACTGAACTGAGAGAAATGGCGCCAATGACGATAACAGAAGGAGACGTCAGTAACACTATTCGCAGAACGAAGAACTGGACCACCCCGGGAGTTGACAGCATACATAATTATTGGTGGAAGTCTCTCAGGTCAACACATAAAGTGTTGGCCAGACTTTTCCAGGAGTCGCTGCGGAACCCGGAGGCAATCCCAAAATATTTCACCCATGGCGCGACCTGCATGCTTCCCAAAACAGAAAAACTGTCTGACCCTAAAAACTACAGACCAATCACCTGCCTTCCATCGGCGTACAAGATTTTAACTTCCACAATAGGGTTCAAAATAGTCACACACTTAAAGAACAACAAATTACTAGCCTGGGAACAGAATGGCTGCAACAAGAACGGCAGAGGAGCTAAGGAACTCCTTGTTATAGACAATGCGATCACGAGACAGGCAAGGAAAAGGTTGAAAAACCTATCCATGGCTTGGATAGACTATCGCAAGGCTTTCGATTCCGTCCCTCACTCCTGGCTGCTCCAAGTGCTTCAGATATATAAAATCAACCCTCAAGCAATCCAACTACTGAAACACCTTATGAACACGTGGCGCACAACCCTGACAGTTAAACACGAAACTGGATCCTACCAAACGGGTGAGATCAGGATATCAAGAGGAATTTTTCAGGGTGATGGCTTCAGTCCCTCATGGTTCTGTGCAGCCATGAACCCAATCAGTGGTATGCTCAACAAATCAGCATACGGCTACGCCATTGACAGTAGCACTATCCTCTCACATTTGTTCTACGTGGATGACTTGAAGCTCTTCGCAAGGGGACGAAAACAGTTGGAGGGAGAACTGGAGTTGGTAAGGAAGTTCAGCGGGGATATCGGAATGTCGTTGGGGTTGGAGAAATGTGCGGTTGTGGAGGTCAAGAGAGGAAAGATGGTTAGACAACAAAACATCCAACTGAGGGATGGTCGGGAAATAAGAAGTTTAGGAGTTGAGGACAGCTACAAATACTTGGGCATCCAACAAACTTATGAAATACGTCAACAAGAAAATAAACGAGACGCCGAAAGTGAACTCCTCAGAAGAACGCGAAAAGTACTCGGGACCCAGCTGTCAGGCAAGAACATTATAACGGCAATCAACATGTGGGCCGTACCAGCATTCACTTATACCGCCGGCGTGCTGTCATGGTCAAAAACAGATCTACAAAGAATTGACCAAAAGATTAGAACAACACTTACCAAGCATGGCGTTCTCCACCCTAATTCAGCCGTGGAAAGAGTATACTTACCCCGAAGAACGGGCGGACGTGGATTGAGCAGTCTAGAGGATACCTGTAAGAGAGAAGAGAAGAACATCATAGACCTCTTTCGCAAGAAGAATAACCCGGTACACCAATGGGTGACTACTTACCAGCACACATCGAATAGAGTAGCAGCATCGCCACCGGAAGAACCTGAAATGGAAAACAGGTTAGAGAACCTCAAACAGAGCTGGCAGTCTAAATCACTTCATGGCAGATTCTATGCCAGCCTGCAACAGGAAGAAGTGGACATAACCAAATTGCACACTTACCTCATGCAGGGCTATTTGTACCCACAAACCGAGGGAACATTAATGGCGATTCAAGACCAGGTGGTGCCAACTAGAGTGTACGCGAAGCACATTATGAAATTGCAGGTGGAAACAACTAAGTGCCGGCTTTGCAACACCGCGGAGGAAACAATTCAGCATCTCTCTTCAGGATGCTCACAGATAGCTGGTACAAAATACCTGGCCCGGCATAACGAGATGGGGAAGGTGGTGCACCAACTCATATGCCTCCGGGAAGAGCTACTACCACACTTCACCCCTCACCACTTGTATAGTCCACAGGCGGTGCTTGAGAATGGCCACACTAAAGTCTACTGGGACCTGACCGTGGTGACCGACAGGGGAGCGGAACACAATAGACCGGACATGGTGGTGTGGAATAAGATCAAGAAAACAGCACATATCATCGACTTTTCGGTGCCTCTGGACAACAACTTGGCGAAGGCATATGGGGAGAAGATCACCAAGTATAACGTTCTCGCCCGTCAGATCAGAGACATGTGGAAGTTGAAGGCAGTCACAATACTTCCCTTGATCATAAGCGCCAATGGGCTAGTCCACCGAAAAAGTTCCGCACACATAGACGAACTTAACCTGCCTCCAAACACAATAGCATGGATGCAGAAGGCCGTGATACTGGGAACGGTCGGCATAATCCGACAGGTTATCTATCCCTATTGAGTGACTAGCAAGGTTGCCCTTGGCTCATGAGTCCGGGTAACCTGGTGAACCCCACAACTGTGTGAAGTTAAAAAAAAAAAAAATATATATATATATATATATATATATATATATATACGTAGGTAGGTTAAGGATGTATTGTGACTCTTAAAATACATCAAATATATATATATATATATATATAATTCAAGATTTAGCGACTGTGTATATTCAAAATTAGTTAAATTTATTTGGGTTGGCAGTCGGAAATAAAAGAAACTCTCTTTTTTCCGTTTTTCTCAAGCTTTCGGCTTTATTTGACCCTTCTTCAGGAGACGCTACAATATGTTAATAATCAGAAATTTAGAATGAAATTAATATGTATACAACTTACGAAGTTGAGATTATCTACATAAAGTTGAAACATTCTAACTGTATAAGGCAAACGAAGGTACAATTTCTTTTTAAAAAATTCTGAAAGAGCAGTCAAACGTTTTGAAATTGTCAATTATTTTTCATGACATATCTATATATATAAAAGAAAGATGTTGGTTACACCATTTATAACTCGAGATCGGATAGAGGGTTTGTTATGAAACTTCATATATGGATTCGTCTACGGTCTGGTTATTATAAAATACAATAAAACTTTGAAAAAATCGATGAAAATTTTACTCATACAGGAAATGCTTTTCCTCCTTTTGTGTGAGGCCAATATGTGTCGCTACAGTCACAGTTACCCCTCCGCTTATTCGTGGGTACTTTATTTCATATTCTCTCCGTTAGATGGCGAGGTGAACAAATAGTGTGTACAGTGACTATATTACCACTATAGTCACGGTAATAGTGTGTAATTTGAGTTGCCTACGACTCTGCGCTGTTGGCCAACACCAAAAAGTCTTCGGGTAGGAGTACAGTAGTACAGATGTCTATAAAATTATTAGATTTCGTACCACCTCAGATGACGCTATTCACATATTATGACTGATTATTAGTTATTTTTATAGTTTTATTTATTCAAAATAACGTAATCGTGAAGTAGGATGTCTAGAATAATGGTGTAGGCACTGATTAGATTTTGTTGTGACCAAATTGATTATATCAGCAATGTTTCGTTCTTTCCACTTCAGGTGGCGCTATTCACAAATTATGACTGATTTTTATCAGTTATTTCAAATATTTTAATTTATTCTGGCGAACGTGGCGTGTTAATGGTAGATAATTTTGTCAAGCAATAATGTGTGTTCATATTCCTGATATTCTGATGTATATTAGTTCTTAGGAAAAGTAGAAAACTTTCATTATAAAAAGATGCCATTCTGCTGTCGAGTCATATAATTGACCTTGGCAAATCAGCTGTTGATACATCAATCAAATTGACAACGGAAAATACACTGAAATGATGTTGCGGCGCCGCCACGAAACATCTATATATATCTATACTAATATTATAAAGAGGAAAGATTTGTATTTTTGTTTGTTTGATACGAATAGGCTCGAAAACTACTGGACCGATTTCAGAAATTCTTTCACCCTTAGAAAGCTACATTATCTCTGAGTGACATAGGCTATACTTTTCACCAAAACACAATAAGGATACCTACTATAACTTCAATAATAACAAAAAAATCAGCCATAATCAGCTATTTTCACGTGCGCTGCAAAAACCGTAAGATTTACGTGGATACAATGTATGAAGGAAATGTCCCTCTCAAATAGTTCTACAAAAAAGTCCGCGATAGCATATATCTATCTCTTAAGATTGACTTGCTATTACCTGTTTATGGTAATCAGATGTTTCCCAAAATTATGCACTATTTGGGAGTGCGTTTTTGGAATAGGGTATTGATCCTCATCCAACTTAATATGATATCTACCCCAATATTTAATTTAGAACGAAATTGCCCTTCACATCATACAATTACAACGAGAACATCGAAAGATATGGCAGGTTGAAGTGTTGAAGACGAAACCGCCGCGTGAAACAAATTTCTACCCGGGCGGAGCTGGGACGGACTGCTTGTATAAAAGAAAGATGTTGGTTACACCATTTATAACTTGAGATCGGATGGACTGTTTGTTATGAAACTTCATATATGGATTCGTCTACGGTCTGGTTATTATAAAATACAATGAAACTTTGAAAAAATCGATGAAAATTTTACTCATGCAGAAAATGCTTTTCTTTTTTTTGAGTAAGGCCACTAGATGTCGCTACAGTTACAGTTACGCTACCGCTTATTCGTTAGTACTTCATTTGATATTCTCCGCGTTAGATGGCGATATAAACAAATAGTGTGTACAGTGACTGTATTCCCTCTATAGTCACTGTAATAGTGTGTAATTTGAGTTGCCTACAACTCTGCGCTGTTGGGCAAAACCAAAATGTCTTAGCGTAGGAACACAGGTGTCTAAAATGATTAGATTTCGTTGAGATATGAGAAAAGTTTCGTTCTTACCACTTCAGATGGCGCTATTCACACATTATGACTGATGATTATCAGTTATTTTTATAGTTTTATTTATTCCAAATAACGTAATCGTGAAGGTACTATATTTGACATCACAATTAAATGACGATGAATTTGTTGAGGCTTTCGCGGCCATCGATTGATGTTCTTTTTTCGAGCATTTCGGTCGTCGTGGTTTGAAATGGTCGAAAAAAGAACATATGGCATCAATTACCGTGTAATTTACATAGGGCTTATAGTACCATGAAAGGCTATCGACAGATCAAAAAGCGGTTGAATATCACAGTGAATTTTTATCGAAATTTCAAGTAAATCGGATTTTGGCGATCAGTTTCAATCGTGAATTGTCCGTTCTCATCTTTCCTCATAATTTTTGAAACGTTTTTGAATTTCTGTCTGGGTAATAAATATATTTGCGGAAATAACTGAATCCAAAATTGCCATTATTAGTGATTGACTTATTATGACATATTATTTTTGTGTATCTGTTCTGTGTGATAGGTTATATCCATGGAAACATTTGACAGTTCAAAAATCAGAGTGGATTTGTGAAATCCACCGTAAGTATCATTAGGGCGGAACAAAGTTCGCCGGGCCAGCTAGTTGCTAATATTTTCGATTTGGTCGAGTCGAACGTCATTCCATTCAAAAATTGACGGGTGCCTACACCAATATTCCAGACATATTATCGTAAAGGTACTATATTTGACATTAGCACCATTAGATGGCGATGAATTTGTTGAGGCTTTCGCGACCATCGATTTATGTCATCTGTTTTTTTCGAGAATTTCGGTCGTCGTGGTTTGAAATGGTCGAAAAAAGAACATATGACATCAATGACTGTCAACTGTGTAATTTGCATAGGACTTATAGTACCATGAAGGGCTATTAACAGATCCAGAAGCGCCTGAATATCACAGTGAATTTTTATCGAAATGTCAAGTATATACGATTTTGGCGATCAGTTTCAATCGTGATATGGCCATTCACATTTTTTCTCATAATTTTTAAAATGTTTTTTAATTTCTGTTTGGGTAATAAATATATTTGCGGAAATCACTAAATCCAAAATTGTTATAATTGGTAATTGACATATTATTTTTATGTATCTGTTCTGTGTCACAGCTCATATCCAGTAAACATTTGACAGTTCGAAAATCAGATAGAGCTGTTGATCTCCGATCACCGGTGATTACGATTTGTGAAATCCACCGTAAGTATCATTTAGGCGGAACAAAGTTCGCCGGGCCAGCTAGTAGTAAAATAAATGGAGAATCTATGAATGCTCTTCCTCTTCACAAGTTGATATAAAATGATATATTATATCAACTTGTGAAGAGGAAGAGCATTCATAGATTCTCCATTTATTTTACTATATGTCATGAAAAATTATTGACAATTTCAAAACGTTTGACTGCTCTTTCAGAATTAAAAAAAAAAGAAATTGTACCTTTGTTTGCCTTATACAGTTAGAATGTTTCAACTTTATGTAGATAATCTCAACTTCGTAAGTTGTATACATATTAATTTCATTCTAAATTTCTGATTATTAACATATTGTAGCGTCTCCTGAAGAAGGCTTAAATAAAGCCAAAAGCTTGAGAAAAAAGGAAAAAAGAGAGTTTCTTTTATTTCCGACTGCCAACCCAAATAAATTTAACGAATTTATATATATATATATATATATACAGTGAATTAAAAGATGAAACACCATTATTCAGGAATAGTGATGTTATTTACAAAATTCCCTGTTCCCATTGTGAGTTGAAATACATAGGGCAAACGTCCACAACTTTGCAACAACGCATCACTCTCCATAAGAGTAATATTAAACTGAGAAAAGATCATTGTGCGTTAGCCAAACACTGTATCGAAACAGGCCACATTCCATCATTTGAAGATACTGAGTTGTTGGATCGGGAATCAAATCTTAGAAAAAGGACCCTTTTAGAAATGATAAGAATTTCACAAAATGAACAGAATATGAATTCAAAAAAAGACATTGATTCCCTGAGCAATGTTTATGCCCTTTTGATCGATATGGACAAAAATAAAAAACAAAATCACCGTTTTCAACTTCAAAATTGAAATACCTTCTGGAATGGCATTTGTTCAGTAATCACAAAATTTCATATACCTAATCATTTTATATCAACTTGTGAAGAGGAGGAGCATTCATAGATTCTCCATTTATTTTACTATAATATGTTATGAAAAATTATTGACAATTTCATGAAATTAAAAAAAAAATATATACAGGGTGTTTGGAGGGTGAGTAGCCATAGGTAAATGGTGGATAGGTGATGCTCTTGGCTACTTGTTGCGCCTAATAAAATATCATTTTGCCCAAAGTTCAAGGTGTTATAATTTTTTTACCATTTTTCTAGAAATTTCCCATTTTTCTCATTAAAACCTTGAATTTTTTCAAATTTAATGCTCGAGGTGCCTAAAAAATGATTTATTTCCTTAGTCTAGTCTTGTCTTATTCAGATCGAATCATAATTTCATACAAACGTCTTCAAAAAACCTGACAGCGTCGTATCAAACATCAAAATGAAAAAAAAAAATAATGTTGTGTCCACTTTACAAAGCGAAATAAAAAAAAAATTTACATGGTGTTGGATTTTAAAATGGCTTTAAAAACTTCTCTAGTTAATACTCTTTGCAATGGTATGTAACATGTACCATTAATAATCAGATAACTCAACAAAAAACCGTTTTGTCTTCAAGAATGCCTTAAAAGGATGACGACAAAACTATTCCATTGAGCAGGCAATATCTTTTCTCTCATTCTACCACAGCTAAAAATAGCGTGCCTTCTCTATCATCGGCTAACAATACTCCCAAGGGCGTCACCAGGGAGGGGGCAGCTGCCCCCCGTGCCCCCCCCCAATCAGAATAGAAAAAATGAACTGATTTTCGTATATTATGCTATTATTTCAAAAGTTTTTAAGGGATTTTTGAGCTCTAGGGGGGGGGCAGCTGCCCCCCGTGTCCTCCCCCCCAGCTCAAAATATGCTACAGAGTATGTTGATGAACCACCGAAATGTTGAGTGAACTCAAAACTGCATTACTGCACCTTTACTGCAGGCCTATGAAATGACTTGCAAATGTAGTAATTACCCCCCAGCTTTTGAGCTGGGGGGGCACGGGGGGCAGTCCCCTACTAGAGCTCAAAAATTCCTTAAAAACTTATGAAATAATAGCATAATATACGAAAATCAGTTCATTTTTTCTATTCTTATTGAGGGGGGGGGCACGGGGGGCAGCTGCCCCCTCCCTGGCGACGCCCTTGGGAGTATTGTTAGCCGATGATAGAGAGGGCACGCTATTTTTAGCTGTGGTGGAATGAGAGAAAAGATTTTGCCTGCTCAATGGAATAGTTTTGTCGTCATCATTTCAAGGCATCCTTGAAGACAAAACGGTTTTTTGTTGAGTTATCTGATTATTAATGGTACATGTTACATACCATTGCAAAGAGTATTAACTAGAGAAGTTTTTAAAGCCATTTTAAAACCCAACACCATGTAAATTTTTTTTTTTATTTCACTTTGTAAAGTGGACACAACATTATTTTTTTTTTCATTTTGATGTTTGATACGACGCTGTCAGGTTTTTTGAAGACGTTTGTATGAAATTATGATTCGATCTGAATAAGACAAGACTAGACTAAGGAAATAAATCATTTTTTAGGCACCTCGAGCATTAAATTTGAAAAAATTCAAGGTTTTAATGAGAAAAATGGGAAATTTCTAGAAAAATGGTAAAAAAATTATAACACCTTGAACTTTGGGCAAAATGATATTTTATTAGGCGCAACAAGTAGCCGAGAGCATCACCTATCCACAATTTACCT
Organism: Adalia decempunctata; assembly: GCA_951802165.1. NCBI lineage: Eukaryota > Metazoa > Arthropoda > Insecta > Coleoptera > Coccinellidae > Adalia > Adalia decempunctata. Next base: position 54,161,925 of record OX637697.1, read on the forward strand.
ATGGCTACTCACCCTCCAAACACCCTGTATATATATATATATAGGAATGAGGTGATCGATCAATGTCCTTCGTATGCGACCGCAGTTGCAGTTCATTGACATAATTTTATCAGAACGTCGAATTGGGCTAAAACGGATATCTGAAGAACTGAAGATTTCATATGAACGCGTTCATCATATAGTTCACGTCAATTTGGACATGAGAAAAATTTCTGCAAAATGGATCCCCAAATGTTTGAATGTTGACCAAAAGCGTGCAAGGGTAGAATCGAACGCGATGGATCTGTGCTCGATTTGAGAACGATGTAGACTTCTTAAACCGAATTGTTAACATAGATAAGACTTGGGTACATTTCTACGATCCAGAAACAAATCAGAAATCGATGGTTCTCCAAGACCTAAGAAGTTTCGTGTCCAAAAATCTGCTGGAAAAGTTCTTGCTTCAGTTTTTTGGGATTGCCATGGAGTAATTATGATTGATTTTTTGGATAAGGGTAGAACAATAACTGGAGATTACTATTCAAAATTACTGACCACTCTACGGGAAAAAATTAAAGAGAAAAGACACGGAAAGCTCTCCAAAGGTATTTCGTTGCCATGCAAAAAATTTGTGATTTTGGGTTAGAATTGCTAGAACACCCCCTTATTCACCAGATTTGGCTCCGTCCGAATATCATCTCTTTCCTCAACTGAAAAAAAGTTTAAAAGGTCGTTGCAGGTTCGCTGTAATAAATGTATTCAATTAAGAGGAGAATATGATGAGTAATAAAATATATCGACATTTAAATTTTGTTTGGTTCTATAGTGGGCTAAGAATTTTTCAATATATCCTCGTTTTATCATCATTGGTCGGAATCCAAAATCCGATCTGAAACTGAAATCCAAAAATTCGATGACGTGTAGTGAAGGATAAGTGGGATCTCCCCAGGAGTGTTTTTCCAGAGGGTTATTCTGTTGTTCATGTATTAATTTAGGTAAAATTTCTATTCTATTAATGCAAGAGACCCTGGAATACTCTAGATTGGAATTTCCCCAATTTTTTTTGTTACATTTTCGTCAAGTTAATTATTGAAATTGACATAAAGTGACGACATCGTCTCATTTCAGCTAAGAGTAATTTTGAATTTTCAAAGGAAATGAACTGAATAATTTATTCTTTTCAGCATATTTTGATAATAGGAAACAACCAGAAAACCACCAAAATGAAAATTGATGATGAAGAGGTTGAAACTGTAGGCGAGATTCAAAATCTTATATTTATATCGCCGAAAGAAGAGATATTATCTGAATCGAAGAAAAGGAGAAAAATCATTAGTCGACCTCTTATTGAATCTGACAGTGATTCCTCAGATTCAGATAATCTAATAATAGCTAGATCTGAGGATGAATCGCAGTCATATTCCACTTTGGACAAAGTAAGTATTATTTCAGATTTTTTAAATATTTCATCATCATTAGCTTATGCTGTCCACTGCTGGACATAAGCCTCTCCCATATTTTGCCAACCTTTTCGGTCCTGTGCAACCTGTATCCAATTTCCTGCGAGTTTCTTCAAATCGTCACTCCATCTTGTTGTTGGGCGTTCCACACTTCTCTATGCGTCTGCTCTGGGCCTCCACTGTATAATCCTCTTCGTCCACCGACCGTCATTTTAGCCACATGGCCAGCCCATTTCCATTTTTGCGTCTTATTGTCTTATTTGGAAACAAATCTGTACAGCTCCATTTCATAAGAATATATATATATATATACAGATGGTTACAGAAAAAAGAGTTTTTCTTTATACCTTTTTGAGTCGATATACCCTTAAACAGATTCATATATATATATATATATATATATATATTTGTCTGGCAGACGTATCCAGTCCCGGTACGTTCTTAAGGCGACCTAAGACCCACATGATCCGTATGTTTTTTACGAGTATATATGCAAAAAATGGGCTCTTTTAAAATATAACTCCCTAGGCACATTGAGAGGGGAAAAATTTTGTTTCATTCAAAAAAGTTGTATATCTGATAGTCCTGTTCAGACCCGATACATTGCGCCAACTTTTCAATCCCACATATACTGCACCGGCAAATACGATCAACGTTTTCGATCCCAGCACTGTTGCCAGATTGTCGGGATTAGTCGCTACGATTTCAATGTATAAAAGGGATTGAAAGAGTAGGTGTTATGGCAAGAATTTGTATATGTGTTAGTGAGTCGACGGGAAGACTAAATATCTTCACGAAGTGAACAATTTTGCTGTCTGTGAAGATGAAATTCCTTATTCTCATTTTTTGAATCAATTTTTTATAGTCACTAACTTGGATTTTCCGAAATATTAGTTTTAGGATTACGTCACATTATTTTTCGAGTTACTCTCAACAAGTCGTTCCATTTGATGCCCATATTGTAGAAGTGAATAACTATAACTATTTCGAAATCTTGGATGGTCCGCCATATTATGTTTCAAGTTACTTTCATCAAGCCCTTTGACTTGATATTATATATTATAGGGCACAGGCATTTTGAATGAGCAATAATCCATTTTGCCTCATTAGATTATTATGCTGTTTGAAATGATTACGAATAGATCGTATAATTCGTAGGAATGAAATTTTGATGCTTATCAAACTACTTTTTTTGATACTGTGGGAATAATTATCTCATTTTTCGACATTTACACTCATTGAAACATTAAGAATCTGATCTAACAAAAACTATTGTTTTCAAATTCTCTTAGAAAAACCGCATATTAAAGAAAATTAAACCAAAAACAAAAAATCTGACACATTTCATTGTTGTTTTCATGAATGAAATATTTTATTTTTCCTTTTTCCCTTTTAATATTTCTTCGCGGTTCGGCTGGAAGTTTGAATTATTTGAACGAATATATTATCACGTGATGTGAAAAAGGCTGAATGCTGGTGTAGCTTGACACTGTAAAAAAAATTAGAATCAATTCTCGATGCCGTCATATATGTATAACGAATTACATAAAGGGTGTCAGGATTAAACATTTTTCATATATTTCAGGAGGTGATTCTAAATATCGAAACTAGAAGATATTTCCATATCTACTCAGGTTCTTAATGCATTCCACGGGTGACCTCTAAAATACCTCTAAAGAGGTTAGTTCTGCACCAAAATTTATAGAATTTAAATGAAATTGGTAGCATGGAGTTTTCTGGATGAACTTGATCGTTTGATTGTAAAAGAACTGATTGATTCTCATTAGCAGCAGAGATAATAGGGGGTGTCTCAAAAAATCAATTTCAATTTTTGAGTTGATGATCTAATTGAAATTTCAGTCGAAGAAATGGGCTCCTAAAATATTTTCAAATTGAAAGCGTTGCGTAACCCCTATCTCGGAATAAAAGTATTTTAGTGTGATGAAATGCATTCTAAGTCATTTTTTTTTCTATAGGATGGGGCTCCGTAGCGCCGTACCTCTTTTGCTCCGAAATGGTTGAGGAGACCATGTCTTCGACTAACATAATCGGTTATCAGACATGGGTGGATACAGCTCTTCTTCATGGGGGGGTAATATAATCCAGAAACCCCCATGTACTGAATTTCATTTAAATCCGACAAGACATAGTTATCGCAAATTAGTTGGACTTTGGAGGTCATGCTGAAGAGCCTCTAGCACTGGTGTTTTAGGGCCTAAGTTGATATAATCTAACTTTGAACTCCACTCTCCAGAATCACCCCCTGAAATATATGAACGTTGAACCCGGACACCCTGTATCCTGTATTCCTTTACAACGCCTTTATTATGGTTATGGAGTAAAAGGGCTTGAATAATGCATTGTTCACCTAGAAGAATTCCACAACCACGATGGTCATCAGTACGGAATGGTAGATTTAATTGATGTTTCAATCTTATGGATGAAATATAAAAGAAGGAATGCTTTCAAAAATGTGGCAATAAATATTCAAAACACAATAAACAATATTAAGTAACGAAAAGAACTGAGAACTTGTACTTTTTTCAGAATGTCAATAACATCAATCTCAGTGATGTGTTAGGAGCTTAATATATTAGGTAGGACCTAGACAAAATCCATAACACTACTCTCCTTCATTCATCACATTGAAAAACACAATTGTATAACTCCTGAAATTCTTATGAAAATTCAATTTCACTTTTGATTCTCATCGGTGAAATCAAGAATCAGATTTAGAAGAATCACTGGTTTACTAAAAACAAGAGCCTTGTTATATATTGTATAATCATTATCCGATTCTGGTACATCATTTACATCATTCCTAGCTTTCATTTCTATGAAATTCCAAAACTCAGCATATTGTGATAATCTTTTCAACTGAATCACACTCAGTGGCGGCTTGTCCTATGAGGCAGGTGAGGCAGTGCCTCACCAATAAATTTGAAAAAATACTCGTATTAATCGAATATTTAATTATATCATTCCTTCATCACTATCATTCCTGTCACAATTAGATTCAACATGAATGATTGCGCGTTCGGCAAAAAATATTCGATAACTTATTTACCCCGTCCAATATTATAAGACAGGATATATACTTGCCGAACGCGCTAAAAGGTTCCGAGTTTCATATCTCTTCATTCCTATGTTCCATCTCACTTGCTCTTTAAAAAGTAAACTTGGAGGCTGGCCTCACGTGCTTCTTCGTCTAGCACGTACGCTTCGAGCATCGACCGCTGCGTCGGTCCGCTTTGGTAGGAGAAAACTTGGCGCGTTTATAGATGGATGTGAGGCTAGCCTCTCGCCCTTTTGTCTGGATGATATACGTTCAGAAGACGGCTCGTAGAGACGGTATTGAAATTTCGATTGGTAGAGGGAAAATTGCACTAATCAGGACGTTTATTGAATTATTTTTACATATGTGTGTACTTTTGGAATACTCCGTATCGTGTGATCTGTGATTTCTTCTGAAATAAGCGTTTTAGTTTCTATATCATCTTCAAATACACCCCGATTTCCAAATTTAGAGCAATCGCCAATCAGTATATTTATAAAAAGGAGATCGTAAAATAAGCTCAACTACTCAAAATATTTTTGATACAGACTTCTATCTGATGGGGTGTAACTAGCAAGGGCATATTTTTTCAAACGAAAGATAGAAACAAATTGAACAATGCAGCCATAATGATTATATCACGAGCAGTGTCTTTTTTGGAATTTGATGATTTCAGATTATTACGCAACTGACGAAGAAGAGAGTTCGCTAGAAAACTCATAGTACAGTGCGATGAAATAGAAAATCTCATTATGTACTAACGTCAGTTCGAAATAAGAGATAATTTCACTGCAAAATTTGTAGCTCTTGTTCCTAAAATGTTTGTTGCGGTACTAGAATTGAGTCGATTTGTTCTATAATGGCAACCCCTTTATATTCTTTTATTCTTTAGTGCATATTACGAAAAATGTATGGACAAGGGGAAGTTTTCACTTCATTATCAGAGTAAAGTAAACTACAATTTTCTGATTAATGGATGTTTCAAGTTTGGTGATATGCTGGAAAGCGATTCCCTTGAAGAGGATGGTCTTGAGAAGGTCTGAAAATTGAAGAATTTCAGCAAATAAGATTATTTTTTCCAAAATGTCTGACCATATGTGTATTCCATTCGCTCATTTCAACCCGCAAAAATCAGTTTTTATATACGCCCAAGTAAATATTTTACGAAGCAAAAAGTTCATCGAAATAAATGACTTCAAGTATGCTAGCGACAAAGAATTATTAATCAAGCACTATAAATTTTTGAGGATAAGTAGCTATGTTTTAAAACGAATTTTGGAGGGATGAAAGAACAATATCGAATGAGCAAATGACGTATATATGCGGCGAACCATTTGAAAGTATGACATTATTCCCCAATGAAATTCCTCATGTTTTATCCTTTGTTTCGGCAACGCCACGGCAAGAAATCTTTTTTTTTTAATGTGCCTCACCATCTTAAACTGTCACGGGCCGCCACTGATCACACTCCATTTATATATTTATGAATTATACAGGGTGGTACTTTGAGTACAAAAGCTTTCAGGGAATGATTCCTAGCATAAGCTAGTGGGAATTTCCTTTGAATATTACATTCTTCCAAATATGAGGAAAAAATACTATTTTTCTCTTGGGAGCCCTGAAAATTAAATCCTTAGACGTCTGTCAGCTACATTGTAAAAATATTCATTTGAGAGTATTTTGATAACGCTGCACTGGTTTCCAGTTGAAACCGCAGAATATCACGTGATTAGCCAGGTATAATTGACGTATTCGATTTCGTGGACATGTCTTACAAATGAATATTTCTTCAATTTTTTGTGATCTTTTCATGCTTTTCACGTTAGCCCGTATTCTAACTCAAAATCGTACATTCATCCCCAAAACCCGAAGAGGGCTCGAGAGATACGTAAACATTTTAAATATTCATTGATCTATCATGGCTTTGAAACATTCCTTTTTTGGTGGATTATGGCGAAAAGGTTGATCTATCATAAAGTAGTTTGCTGAGCTCTACTAGTTCCTTAATAATCAAATGAAATATATTGTGTACCTACATGGGTGCCCACAGGCAGGTGGACAGGTTTTCAGCACAACAAACATACCGTCATAATATGATATTGACATTCTGAAAATGAATTTTGAAATGGAAAATGTGAAAAATTTCTCTTTTGCCCCCCTTTGTGATTGTGCATGAACGAATCTTGTTAATCGGAAACAAGAAAATTTAGTATGTGACTGTAACTTCTTCTCTGTTCACAAAATGCCATTTTTTCAGCACGTAAAAAAGTCCCTCTTCTCACTTTCGAAAGGAGACCCCTACTCGAAGACACACGTACCTACTTGGTAACACTTTGTTTACAGTAATATTCATCGGGTTTGTATAAGCTTCCATACCGGAGAATCTGCAGTTCATATTGATATCAAGAGAATCCAATATCAAATCTACGAGTCTATTCGAAATATTCACTAAGACCCATGACGACGTTCGTCCATACCGGGATCGTATAAGTACTCGAATAGTGTATTTAAGGTGTATGAACGGAAAACAGCGTTGCCATATTTAGGGACCCAATGCGTTGGTCAACTATACGAATTATATACAGCAAGTTGATGTCGACTGAAGCGCCCTCGCACTGGCCAAACACTGAAACTTTTCCATATATAATCACATGTAAAACCGACTTTTCAGACCCGGCTGAAAATGCACCCCTAGCATCCCCTCAGACCCCTCATAACTTTTCTATAGACGAACGTTACCAGTCCCGAAGCCGGGTCTGAAAACGTCACTTTTGGACTGAAAAGTCGGTCGAGTATACCGATTTGGGTCTGTATGTGCGGTCGAACAAATCTATATATATATATATATATATATATATATATATATATATATACTCACTAATTATTAAGGGCGATTCGACTAAAGGTAAGGCATCTCCAATAACCAGTCAAACTGTACTAAAGGCTCTATATTTCGTCTAACATTTCAGACATCATCAGGAGCTAACTATAATATAAAATAAGTTACAACCAAAAACAAAGGACATGAGGTAATAGACATAATAGTAATAAATTACCTCATGTCCTTTATTTTTGGTTGTAACTTATTTTATATTATAGTTAGCTCCTGATGATGTCTGAAATGTTAGACGAAATATAGAGCCTTTAGTACAGTTTGACTGGTTATTGGAGATGCCTTACCTTTAGTCGAATCGCCCTTAATAATTAGTGAGAATATTGTTCTTAACGACTAGTACTCCGTTCTTTTCTATATATATATATATATATATATATATATATATATATATATATATATATATATATAGAGGCACAAAAGGAGGTCATCTTGTGGACCACCAGAATAGTGAGAAGGTTCTTAACAAGTTGCTGAGAGAAGTGTCTTGATCAGAGTTGATCCGGCACCATCAAACAGCCTAACCCTGAAAGGTGAAAAAAAAAAAAAAAAAAAAAAAAAAAAAAAAAAAAAAAAAAAAAAAAAAAAAAAAAAAAAAAAAAAAAAAAAAAAAATATATATATATATATATTGTAATAGGGTTTTCTTCCCTTTTTGGAAACCTTACCTCGAGCGCCAGCTATTCTTTTTGCTTATAAGGTAGAATAGCAAACCTGCCAGGATAGCTGCTTAGTCGGAGACAGAGTTCGGTTGTATCTAGGGTGGTAGCGATAACTGAGAAATCGAAAATAGAGCAATTCACACAATTTATTCAATAGATTGAAATAGCGACACAAATGCAATAATGTCAAGAAAATATCAAATATGCAATAATAAGAAAATATCAAATATTCACCAATAGCAATAAAACATTAAATATACGTTAATCCCAAGATATATCAAATATGCAGTAATCAGAAAATATCAAATATACACAGTTAAAGAAAAGTGATTCAGTTTTGCCTGACTGCGAGCATTTATTCAAAAGAAATATTTTACGGTACGAGTCAGCCAGAATAGAAGGGGGGGGGAAATTGAATTAAACGGAGAATTTAAATCTACAGTTGAAAAGAATGTGGGACGGATATGAAAAGGTATAGTGCTCACTGTCTGTCCGATATTCTTTCAGTCCGGAAACTCAAAAGGGTTATATTGTCTACTTAGCTTGTTTTACGTCTAGAAAGGTCGGGTTTGGCCAGGTTAAATATAAATGGTCAAACAGGACGCACCGAACAAGGGGCGCGAAAGATCGGTACCGAAACGGAATTAGACTCCACGTTCTATAGCATAGGTTTGCATGAGCCCTCCGGTCTGATAGTGAGATTACTCGCCACTAAGATTCAGACGTTATCGGGCACTGACTAACTCAGATAAACGTACTATAGACTCAGGAAATCTTGTACGAATAAAGGAAGATTTAATACGGATCTCGACGTAACAGCTATTTTGATAGACTCAACGAAGATACAGGAAAATGAGACTGAAATGAATTGGATCGGTACTTACGGTTTCAGTGCACTACTTTTCACTCGGTAAAGAAAAGAGAAAATCAGGAATTACGTTCGTTAAACTTTCGACTCAAAAAGAAAGGAAATTTCGGAAACGCAAGAAAATACTATTCGATTCAGGCCGGAGCAAAAATGAATAATCGGGTCCCAGATGAGGGGAAAATCGCCTTTTATAATCTCCCTGAGTGGGGCAGAAATGACAGGCGCAGAAATGTTATTTTTCTAGAAAAGTACTCCGGTAAAACATCTTCGAATCTGGCTTATCGTACGTATAAACTAGAAAAACGGCGTTATCTACATTCTACGTGGTTCTTATGACTCTTTTTACTAGATTCTCTGCATGCAAAACAATATCGAACGAACCATATTCGATCTTCTCGGTTTAATTCTGAACGGAAATGAAATGCAGGAATTCGAAATAAAAATCCGGAAAAATTAATTTAAGATGAAGACCGATTTCATGATCGGAAAATCGAGCTTCGTCACAATATATATTTGGAACTTTGTCCCGGAGTGTTATTCCTAGCATTGACCTCTCCATTTTGAGTTGCATGATTTGTATTCTTGGTATTCTCGGCCGTATGTCAACACAGGGAGAATGCATTGGTCGAATACTCTCCTTTTTAAACGCATTGGAAGGCTAGTTCGGAATACTGTTCTCATCTTTCTAAAAGCTGACCATGTTAGACCAATTCTACGACTAAGTTTATGTGTTTGATTGTCTCTCCCAATACGGATCTCATGCCCCAAGTACGTTTATGTGCCGACTTGTTCTATGTTATTGTTGTTAATTTTGATGGAATCGCTCAAAACAAGGTTTGTCATCTATTGAGTTTTTGCAGTATTTATTTCTAAACTTACTCTTGATGCTTCGTCACATAAACTGTGTATCATTGTTTATGCTTCTGGCATTCTGTTAGTTATCAGCACTATGTCATCGGCAAATCAAAGGTGGTTTAGTTTCTCTCCATCGATATTGATTCCCATGTTGTCCCAATCTATTTTTTTTAACATGCTCGGCAGTAAAGTAACGAACAGTTTAGTAGAGAGTGCATCTCCCTGTCTCAATCCTCTCTCAACTTTATACTTTTTTGTTGACTGGTCGTTAGATATATTCACGCTTGCTGTTGTCGTGAATTCGGGAACTTAATCCTCAGTTGATTTTATGACATAAAGTTCCTATGGATTATAGGTCCCTGACGCACTGTTTCTGAGATACGGGGTGTTGAAATTTAAAAAAAAATTGGTTTTATGAAATTATTTTCTACACCGTACACGATTTTTTTTGCGTTTTGGTAGGTCATGAGTACGCATTAAGACACATTTTTTCCTATACAAAATGTTCAGAATTTTCACCAGTAGCGTCCGTACAGACTTCTGTCCGAATAAATTCGGTGAAAAAATTGATACGCCAATGATTTTTTTCGAATTTTAAATTATTTTCGTAATTACCACATAATTTACAATAAGAATCGTTTCCTGAGTTTTTTACCTGCGACGAATACTTTCTGAGAAAAAAAAATAAAATGCAATTTCATCATGTGTTTAAATGCGTACTCATTTTCATAATAAGTTTCCGTGAATTCGGGGTCTTAATCTTCAGATGATTTTATGATATAAAGTTCCTATGGACTATGGCTCTGACGCATTGTTTCTGAGATACGGGGTGTTGAAAATAAAAAAAAAATGTTTTTCGAAATTATTTTCGGCACCGTACACGATTTTGGTAGGATATGAGTACGCAAAAAACACATTTTTTGAATTTCGTGAAAAGAGGTACGCCATTGCTTTTGCTAAATAATTTTCGAGAAAAATTATTGGCGTACCAATTTTTTCACCGAATTTATTCGGATAGAAGTCTGTACGGACGCCACTGGTGAAAATTGAATATCATTTTGTATAGGAAAAAATTTTCCATATATTCGGAACCGATATTTCGAATGAACTGAATTTTGGTTGATTGTTTACTCTATTCATGGTGCATATTCCTCAATTGAAACTTATTCCGTATTCCTCCTGGTATAAAAGTTACAGCGTAGTCGAGTCATAAATTCAGGCAACAACACTATCAAATCACTTGAAAAAGATATATATATATATATATATATATATATATATATATATATATATATATATATATATATATATATATATATATATATATATTTTTTACACACCTTTTAACGGGAAATATATCAACGAATGTCGGGCTTTCGCCAAGGCATTCGTTGTTGCTACGGACCTTGCAGAAACCTCCTCACCATACGCGTTGTCGAGAGGATCACTTGTTTCTGTGCATATGAAATTATATTGCGGTCTAGTTTCAAGCGCTCTGTGTTCTCGATAAGGTGGTGCTCGATCAACCCATTCACAGATATTATTAAGGGGATTATACTCATAGCCTTTAGGTTGTGAAGCTCCTTGAGTTGAAACGCCAGATCTTCGTACTTGGTTAGCTTCTCAGCATAGGCTCTAGAGACGTTATCATCAGCCGGTATGGTGATGTCAATTATGAGGCAGGATTCCCTCTGTTTATCAAACAGTGTTATGTCTGGCCTATTATGCGCAACTCCCCTGTCGGTTATCATCGTTGCATCCCAGTATAGTCTATAGCGTTCGATCTGTAACAATGTATGAGGGCGATACAAATGCTGTTCGATCTCGTGCTGAAGTAAACCGAGCTTGAGGGCCATCTGCTTGTTGTAGATCTTGGCCATTGCATTATGCCTGTCCAGGTAATCTCTCGGAGCCATAATTGTACACGAAGATGTTATGTGCTGAATTGATTCAGGGCCTTGAGAACACTTCCTACATGGATCCGAGGGAATGTCCTGTTTCGCAATATGTCTCAGGTACATCCTATATATATGTATATATATATATATATATATATATATATATATATATATATATATATATATATATAAAATTAGTTAAATTTATTTGGGTTGGCAGTCGGAAATAAAAGAAACTCTTTTTTCCTTTTTTCTCAAGCTTGCGGCTTTATTTAAGCCTTCTTCAGGAGACGCTACAATATGTTAATAATCAGAAATTTAGAATGAAATTAATATGTAAACAACTTACGAAGTTGAGATTATCTACATAAAGTTGAAACATTCTAACTGTATAAGGCAAACAAAGGTACAATTTCTTTTTTAAAAATTCTGAAAGAGCAGTCAAACCAAAGATTATAATCTTTGAGTCAAACGTTTTGAAATTGTCAATAATTTTTCATGACATATTATAGTAAAATAAATGGAGAATCTATGAATGCTCTTCCTCTTCACAAGTTGATATAAAATGATTAGGTATATGAAATTTTGTGATTATTCAACAAATGCCATTTTGATGTTGAAAACGGTGATTTTGTTTTTTATTTTTGTCCATATCGATCAAAAGGGCATATACATTGCTCAGGGAATCAATGTCTTTTTATAAGCTTTTATTTTGAATTCATATTCTGTTCATTTTGTGCAATTCTTATCATTTCTAAAAGGGTCCTTTTTCACGAAATGAACAGAATATGAATTCAAAAAAAGACATTGATTCCCTGAGCAATGTATATGCCCTTTTGATCGATATGGACAAAAATAAAAAACAAAATCACCGTTTTCAACTTCAAAATTGAAATACCTTCGGGAATGGATTCATCCAAATTATATATCTTCGTAACAAACGGTGTGTCAATAATGATGAACTATTAGCCATGAATTTCTCCAAAGGAGTGTTCTCAGGTAGGAAATGAGGGATGAAAATGTTTCTTGGAGGAACATAAAAGAAAAGTACTTGATCGATAAAAAAAACCGTCTTTCTCTTACTCTCTTGAAGACAACTGACAACCACATAAATCCAAACGCCTTCCAGAAGATGAAGGTTTAATTGCCAGGCAGATATTCAGTAGAACTTTATATTCGGCTATGAGAACAGTCATTGCAACTGGTGAGCTAAGGTCCAGAAGTGCCACTTCAACTGCTCAGTTCATTCTGAAAATGAATGATCTTTTCGACTGCCTCAATTCGAATGGAAAATTTGAGGGAAATTATCAGCCATCAGCAATACAAACTCTGACGAATTCAATTGAATTCGTTAAGTCTTGGACAGTTGGGAAAAATATTCCCTATTGTTTCAACGGTTTGATACAAACCATCAGGGACATCCTCCAATTGTGGGGGGAGACGAAGGAAACATTTCAATATTTGATAACAAGTCGGCTCAACCAGGACCTAATCAAGAATTTATTCCCCAAAATAAGACAGCGTAGGGGTTATGATTTAAACCCCCCAGCTCGATGCTTCAGATTTGGGTTGAAGTCGGTAATGACAGGTTGTCTGGAAAAATGTTTCGATAATTCTAACTGCCAAGACATGATTTCGACCTGTGTACGATGGGGGAATCTGAAAGTAGGCCCATTGATGTGGTTGATTGAACAGATTCGACCATTTCTTCTGCGTATTCGGACAACGGTGAGTTTTGTGAGGGTATATAAGGGATAAAGAGTTAATTGAACCCCTAAATACCCTAGAATCCAACTAAATCGCGTGTTTCTCGTGGTATTGGATGAGCAACATCGCCAAAAAATACAAATGCGATAAGTGCGAAAAAGCAGTCCTCATTGATGATTCGAATAAGCTTTGTAATGATGGGATATATTGCAAATCGAAAGTATGGCAATAAACGGATACATTTGAGAATTGCCTCAACCGATTTCAAACATTTGATAAGGAGAGCGTTGTTGGTCATAACGAAAATTATGGTCACAAAATCAGAAAAGATATGACTTCAAAGGTATATTTTAGGAAAATTAAAGAAAAATGAATTTATAAAAGATTGGAACTTTCCGTTAACTTCAGAATTGGAAGAGCACAGGATTCATTTCTTGAGACAACGGATTAGAGTGAAGCTGTACAGGAGACAGAAAAAAAGCCAACGGAATCTCGACTCAGAAGCGTCCCGCTGTTTATAAAAAAATAAATATTTTTGAAAATTCATACAAAAAACTATTTATAAATACTTGTGAATGAAGGAAAAATTTCACGTATGTCGTTTTATTGCATCCAAAAAATCAGGTGATGAAATACTGAACATCCCATATTTCCGTATGCCGGTCCTGATCGTCATCGCATTCGGCTTCGGAGATAGTGCCTTATAGTTCAGCTACTTACCGCCAGATGCGGGAGTAAAAATTTTCGCTTCTCTGAAACACTTATCCATCGGTGAAGGAACTACACTGAATCCAGCTTCAAAGCGTTGAACTGGGTTGTGTCTCTATGTATATTTGAACTAAATGATCAAACTTAGAAAAAAATCTCTGAACTTTCACAGATATCTCTCCATAATACGTGATTCTTATGTATCTATCACAAACTTTATTCTTTACCGGGTTTAAAATATGGTTAAATTGTTGCTGTTCATATTGGAAAATCAATTTATCAATAAATGGAATTGGAATTTCGTTATTTTTGACTATTTGTTTAATGATACCTATCTCAATATCAAAATTTGTTTCGGACAACGGTACCGAAAAAGCCCGGTGTATCATGAATCTGTAGGCTGCCAGTTTATGTGATGTTGGATGTAATGAATCCATAGGATTAAGTCCAAAAAATTGATGGAATTATTTTCTTCTATTTCTACTGTGGATTTGATTTTCGTGTGTAAGTTGTTAATGAAATTCAAAAACTGATTGACCTGTCTATTTGAGACATGAAAACCAACGAGAACATCATCTACGTATCTAATCCAAAATATAATATGGCCTCTTGCTAGTTAACGATTCAGAATGAAGTTATTAATCTCTAAATTATCCATGAAAATGTCAGCTAATACCGGTCGTACAAGAACAATTGATAAATAGTGGAAACTGATAAAATAGAGTTTCATTAAGTTGTGTTGAGATGGTTTTCCACAAAATAAACTCAACAACTATGAATTTTTATCATTCAATTTATGACGATAATTGAATGAAAATGCATTGTAAATGCAAAACCGTCTACTTGTTGCCTTCGTTTAACATTACCCACGATATAACCACAAATTTTTCAGAGCATCAGAATATAGCACAAATAAAGGAGCAGCAAATTCACACTTGTTGACAGTCAGAATGTCCAACAATTAACAGAAGACTTAGGGTATTCATCATCTCGTAGTATATTTTCAACTTTTTCATGTTTTGATTGTGATATACAGAATTACTCATACAGGGTGTATACAGACATTCAATTTGACCTACCTTGTATATCAGGGTGTCCCAAGTTCGAGTGCCTATTAGACGTTTCTTGAAATCTGAAAATTGGGATTATGATATTGTTTGAAATTCTCTACAGACCTAAAACATTTTTGGAGCCTGAGCACATACAGGGAGTGAAAATAACATTGTTCGAAAATTTTTTTTTTCAATTTATTCGTATCTGATAATCATATCAGATACGAATACGAAATACTTAATCATAAGTATTCAATGGTGAATAGATTTCTGTTAAAACCATTGTATCCATTCAGATAATATTCATAGCCAGTATTATGTTCATTTTTCTTATTCTGAACATCCCGAGTGTGAACCGTTCTCATAACGTCAAAGTAGAAGAATGTGGAAAGGTCATGTATCTTTTGAATTTCATAAATATTATCACAGGGTGTTCCAAATTTTGTATTTAAATTTATGATCGAAAATTGGCCATAACTTCTGTTTTTCGAATTAGATACCCTATTTTTTTATACTTTTTTCGTTTCATACTGAATTTGTTGAAATGTTTTTTAGGGTTCCCTATAATACAAAAAACTGTACCGAAGTGTTGAAACGTAAAAATTAATTCCATTTATTATTATTGATACCTTGTACGAATCTGCTATCCGCATGAATACATGCGGATAGATATGAAATATCATACAACTCGACAACACTGATCTTATTGCTCGACGAGCTGACAATATCCAAATCTTTGTAACCAAACTAATCCAATACAAAAAAAATCTATATATATATATATATAAAAGAAAGATGTTGGTTACACCATTTATAACTCGAGATCGGATGGACTGTTTGTTATGAAACTTCATTTATGGATTCGTCTACGTTCTGGTTATTATAAAATGCAATAAAACTTTGAAAAAATCGATGAAAATTTCACTTATGCAGGAAATGCTTTTCTTTCTTTTGAATAAAGCCACTAGGTGTCGCTACCGTTGATGCGTAGTCGTAGGTAGTTCATTTGGTATTTTGGCCATTTACCCTTATTGGTAAACTCCTCCCAGCACATATATTTTGCACTTTAATTTTGCCTAATTCATCTCTTGCTTGAAAATTTTTCACAAAGCGAAATCACCGGTGATCGGA
This sequence comes from Adalia decempunctata, assembly GCA_951802165.1. NCBI lineage: Eukaryota > Metazoa > Arthropoda > Insecta > Coleoptera > Coccinellidae > Adalia > Adalia decempunctata. The sequence goes on from OX637697.1 coordinate 54,178,192, forward strand.
GCTTGATCCAGAATCAACTCGATTTGAGAGTTCAAAAATCAGAGAACCAAGCCGTTGATCTCAATCACCGGTGATTACCATTTGTGAAATCCACCGTAAGTATCATTTAGGCGAAACAAAGTTCGCCGGGCCAGCTAGTATGAATATAAGGCAAAGGAATAAAGCAACACAATGGGAACTGAAGGATGGACAGATAAGACTAAATTTCGTCACAGAAATTTGAATAATAACTTGCATAGGTACGACTATTTTAAAAACGACTAGTATGGGCCAGCAGATCTACCCCTTACGTAGTTATCCTCATCGGTAACTCGGGGTATTTTATAGGCGAAATGTCAATGTTTGACCAATTTTCCTGAAGAAACGGGCAAATTATGGGAAACATGAATACCAAGCTATTTTGCATTGACTTTTCCTCCTTCGATCCGTATATTCACATCACGGCCAGGATATCTGTGAAAAAAGTTTTATCGAGTTTATAACGGCTCTTTTTGGTCGGATTTTTTCACCATTTTCGCGAATTTTTAAAAAATACCCCTACGCCTAGAGAATCGAAATTTCATCCACTTATGCATCGAATATTCCTCTTTTCGACCGTATACAAATTTCCTCAACGTATCGCAGCTTCGCTGCGATTTTGAAATTCTTCTGGACCCACTTTTCGACAGATTCCCTCGGGCCGGTCCACCAAGTTACCATTTTAGTATAGTATAGAACTAGTATTGGCCAGCAGATCTACTCCTTAAATAGTTATCGGTAGAACTCGGGTGATTTTATAGGCGAAATGTAATATAAATACCGAGTTCGCCTAGAGGATCGAAATTTAACACACGTATGAAACAATTATTCCTCTTTCCGACTGAAAAAAAATTTTCTCACCATATCGCAGCTTTGCTGCGTTTTTAAAATTCTTCTGGACCCACTTTTCGACAGATTCCCTCGAGCCGGTCCACCGAGTTACCATTTTAGTATAGTATAGAAATAGAATTAGTATAGTACTATAGTATAGAACAAGAATGGATTTATCGACCATTTTAAAAACGGCCCTAAAATTGGCATTTTCGAAATCCGTTGAATAATTTGAATATCTATTTGGTAATTCCTTCCAGAGAGATCGTCTCCGAAGCATTACTATCTGGTAGGAATTATTAATTATAGTGAAGAAGTCCGATATTGTTTTGTGGAGTAGTTAAGAGAATGGGTAAAACTAGGGGAGGCTTTTGTCCAACAGTGGACGCAGAGGGCTGGGTGATGATGATTTAAAATTTGGATAGTGTGAAAGTATTTCCTAAGTAGAACGGGCACTCAAAAACATTATTTCGTGTCTAACAATTTCAATCTATGCCAGGATATGAAGGAAAATTGGGATAGCAATAAGTCGACAACGGAAGTTCCCACAAACGTGATGGATGAAACACAAACGGAGGGTCTGAGGAATTTCAAATTCGAGGAATCGACTGAAAATGGAGAGGAAGGTGAGAAACAGGATGAAGACGCCGAGAACAAGAGCGACCTGGAACAAATGGATGTAGAAGGGATACCAAATGATGAGGAACAGAACTCTCATCTTCATTCAATGTTGTTGTGTGAAGAAACTATTCCGAGAAGTCCTGCTCCACCAACCGAGACAAGCGGTGAGTTTGATTCAATATGATATGATATGATATATTGTTTATAACAGTATATTTTGACGGGTTGAGGTCAGTAAATCCAAAGGCTCATTTGGAAAAAATGCCGACGTTTCGATTTATTTAAAATCTTCTTCGGGGCTCTGAAACATTAACAACACAGTAATGAACTAAACACAAACATATCACTACAGAAATACGATATTAAAATAAATTGGAAGCCACCTACATTTTCAGTTGGCCTTTTTGGTCACATTAAAAATTGAAAATCGTATTTTACTAAGAGAAATGGACTAGTAGAGATCTAATTTCCAAAGTATACCACCGGGTGGCACCACCGCAGCAGGATAGTGACGTACCGGTTTCTGGCTTTTTAGCCGTCATCAGCGCCACTTAATCCATTGCCACGATGTGTGCCAACTGAAACCGTAGAACCTATATACTCTCTAGCAGGAACAAGTCGAGTACAATTAATTGAATAAATGTACCGTGTTCCACCTAGCGGGCATATGTCTACGCTTCATCCCAGAGGTCCCCTCGAAAACTAGATCTCTACGTGCATTCATTTTTCCCATACGGATTTCGCAACGACTCACTTTGGAGTCTTATGCAGTGTACCGAGGGAAGTAGAATTCGCCCGTTCATACGGTTTGGAGCCCGCAAGGTGAATAATCAAAATAGAGGATCACGTCCATAAGACAAGAGTAATTAATAAGAGAAATGGACTAGTAGAGATCTAATTTCCAAAGTATACCACCGGGTGGCACCACCGCAGCAGGATAGTGACGTACCGGTTTCTGGCTTTTTAGCCGTCATCAGCGCCACTTAATCCATTGCCACGATGTGTGCCAACTGAAACCGTAGAACCTATATACTCTCTAGCAGGAACAAGTCGAGTACAATTAATTGAATAAATGTACCGTGTTCCACCTAGCGGGCATATGTCTACGCTTCATCCCAGAGGTCCCCTCGAAAACTAGATCTCTACGTGCATTCATTTTTCCCATACGGATTTCGCAACGACTCACTTTGGAGTCTTATGCAGTGTACCGAGGGAAGTAGAATTCGCCCGTTCATACGGTTTGGAGCCCGCAAGGTGAATAATCAAAATAGAGGATCACGTCCATAAGACAAGAGTAATTAATAAGAGAAATGGACTAGTAGAGATCTAATTTCCAAAGTATACCACCGGGTGGCACCACCGCAGCAGGATAGTGACGTACCGGTTTCTGGCTTTTTAGCCGTCATCAGCGCCACTTAATCCATTGCCACGATGTGTGCCAACTGAAACCGTAGAACCTATATACTCTCTAGCAGGAACAAGTCGAGTACAATTAATTGAATAAATGTACCGTGTTCCACCTAGCGGGCATATGTCTACGCTTCATCCCAGAGGTCCCCTCGAAAACTAGATCTCTACGTGCATTCATTTTTCCCATACGGATTTCGCAACGACTCACTTTGGAGTCTTATGCAGTGTACCGAGGGAAGTAGAATTCGCCCGTTCATACGGTTTGGAGCCCGCAAGGTGAATAATCAAAATAGAGGATCACGTCCATAAGACAAGAGTAATTAATAAGAGAAATGGACTAGTAGAGATCTAATTTCCCTCGGTACACTGCATAAGACTCCAAAGTGAGTCGTTGCGAAATCCGTATGGGAAAAATGAATGCACGTAGAGATCTAGTTTTCGAGGGGACCTCTGGGATGAAGCGTAGACATATGCCCGCTAGGTGGAACACGGTACATTTATTCAATTAATTGTACTCGACTTGTTCCTGCTAGAGAGTATATAGGTTCTACGGTTTCAGTTGGCACACATCGTGGCAATGGATTAAGTGGCGCTGATGACGGCTAAAAAGCCAGAAACCGGTACGTCACTATCCTGCTGCGGTGGTGCCACCCGGTGGTATACTTTGGAAATTAGATCTCTACTAGTCCATTTCTCTTATTAATTACTCTTGTCTTATGGACGTGATCCTCTATTTTGATTATTCACCTTGCGGGCTCCAAACCGTATGAACGGGCGAATTCTACTTCCCTCGGTACACTGCATAAGACTCCAAAGTGAGTCGTTGCGAAATCCGTATGGGAAAAATGAATGCACGTAGAGATCTAGTTTTCGAGGGGACCTCTGGGATGAAGCGTAGACATATGCCCGCTAGGTGGAACACGGTACATTTATTCAATTAATTGTACTCGACTTGTTCCTGCTAGAGAGTATATAGGTTCTACGGTTTCAGTTGGCACACATCGTGGCAATGGATTAAGTGGCGCTGATGACGGCTAAAAAGCCAGAAACCGGTACGTCACTATCCTGCTGCGGTGGTGCCACCCGGTGGTATACTTTGGAAATTAGATCTCTACTAGTCCATTTCTCTTATTAATTACTCTTGTCTTATGGACGTGATCCTCTATTTTGATCGTATTTTACTATGCATAAAAACAGAACGATACATGCTTCCTCGCAGTTTAACCATAACTAATTGTTGTCGAAGAGCAGGTGGGACATCAAAACAATGAGAATGACATATGATGTATGGATGGAAGGACGGAACTAAAGTTTCGTCATTCATTCAACCCTCTTCTTTGAGCTTGCCAATTAAGTTGAAGTACGCTGTATTTAGATTATCAATATCAGTTCTTTTGTTGATTGATCTTTTGCACTGTTTAACCGACACCATTTCATGTATTAATCGCTTTTTTAAGTTCTTTTCAAATCCCACAATCCGTCTGCTGGTACCAAAGCGAAAATATCATCCACATATCTACGATATAACAAAAGGAATTTTTGCAGCTGTTTAAGTTTTTTACGGACAATAGTTTTTTCCTTGTTGACCACCAGTATTATAAACAAATTTTTGGACTCGGTATGGGTAATTGTTTAGCTCCGATAGTTGCGGATATTGTTATGGCAGAGTTGCAGGAAGTTGCACTTGCTAAGATTCTTTTTCGCGTTTTGTTATATCGTAGATATGTGGATGATATTTTCGCTTTGGTACCAGCAGACGGTGTTGACGTCATGTTGGATGCTTTCAACTCCTTTCATTTGCGATTACGTTTCACAGTAGAAGTTGAGAAGGATCACACAATTCCCTTCTTAGATGTTTTGGTGATGAGGACGGGCGACAAACTAGAGACAAACTGGTATCATAAACCAACTTTTTCGGAAAGATTTATCAACTTTAATTCACAACATCCTTTTTCTCAGAAGATCAATTTAATACAGAATCTCAAACATAGACCGTTTCCTTATCTGATGAGAAGTTTCGGGACGATAATTTCAATAAAATCAAGTCGTATCTGCTGAAAAATAACTATCCCCCACCATTGTAAGGAGAGTCCTATTCAGCAGAACAAATGATCGAGTGGATTTGCCTGATAATTTGGACGAACCCACCAAGTATTTTTCCATACCGTACATTCGGGGTCTCTCGGAAAGAATTCGGACATTACTTAAATCGAGAAACGTTAACATCTCTCTCAAACCCCTAAACACAATTAAAAGAAATTTCTTTTCTAAGTTGATGTCGGGTGTTATTTATAAAATTCCTTGTCGGGATTGTGACCGGGTTTACATTGGACAGACGGGTCGCTATCTGGAGACTAGAATATCCGAACATCGTCGTGACAGCATCAACATACACAACCCCCTAAAAAGGAAAGACAATAACACGGCACTAGCGGAACATTCTCTCAAGGAACTACATTCTTTCAATTTCGACGAGGCTTCCATTGTGGGATTTGAAAAGAACTTAAAAAAGCGATTAATACATGAAATGGTGTCGGTTAAACAGTGCAAAAGATCAATCGACAAAAGAACTTTTATTGATAATCTAAATACAGCGTACTTCAACTTAATTGGCAAGCTTAGAGAAGAGGGTTGAATGAATGACGAAACTTTAGTTCCGGCCTTCCATCAAGGCCGTAGCTAGAAAAAAATTTCGGGGGGGGTCCATCCGAGGCCGTAGCTAGAAAAAAATTTATTCGAAGAATTTTCGGTGAAATGATTATCTGGCATTTCTGAAAAAATTAATTTCGGGGGGGGTCCGGACCCCATCGGACCCCCCCCTGGCTACGGCCTTGCCTTCCATCCATACATCATATGTCATTCTCATTGTTTTGATGTCCCACCTGCTCTTCGAAAACAATTAGTTATGGTTAAACTGCGAGGGAGCATGTATCGTTCTGTTTTTATGCATCGTAAAATACGATTTTCAATTTTTAATGTGACCAAAAAGGCGAACTGAAAATGTAGGTGGCTTCCAATTTATTTTAATATTGTATTTCTGTAGTGATATGTTTGTGTTTAGTTCATAACTGTGTTGTTAATGTTTCAGAGACCCGAAGAAGATTTTAAATAAATCGAAACGTCGGCATTTTTTCCAAATAAGCTTTTGGATTTACTGACCTCAACCCGTCAAAATATACTGTTATAACTGAAGAAGGTCATCATACAATTTTCGTATATTGTTCATCCTGGCTACTCCCAGGTCTCCTGAGGAGACCCCTCTGAAAATCAAAATCGTCCTGAAGGTTTCGCAGTGAATAAGTTTGGAATAATTAGTTTGCGGCTTGAGGACAGGACAAATGAAATTTATCCTTTTCGAATTATCGACGTTTCGATCCACTGTTTGGATCTTCTTCAGGACTGTTGGATCCCGCACTTTCCTTACGTCAAATGGCGTTCCGTCAAAAGTTCTAATATTTTGATATAATGTAGTACTCGACCTACTGATCAAAAGTGTCCATGGTCCCAACTCAATCCTACGACTAGTTTTTGAGATTGAAGTTGTGAATTACCCACTTTTATTACGAGCGTGTCTCGAAACAGAATCGAATGAACTTCAATTTTTCTCAAGAAAAATTTCATTCCATCTCCAGGGAGCAACCATATAGAGGAATATGACCGAAAATCGTTACGAATACAGGGTTATCTATAATTGAATGCATGCCCGATAAAAAGTATAAAATATGTCAGTTCCAAAATGAGAACGATCGCAAAATGAACTATTTCACTAGATATGTTGTTGTTACATCGAAAAAACCTGAAATACCCAGAATTCATACTGGGTGATCCATTATTATAGAAACTATTCATAATGAAGGTTAAGTGGACACCCTGTATTTTCGGGATATTTAAGGTGTTTGTTTGATTTTTTCCGAACATATCATCATGGAATTCAAGGAATACAGACAGGGTGATTCAGTCATGAAATAAACTGTGAACCTCACGAAAATACATAAAAACCACCTTTTTTTCCATCACCCCCTATTTCAAGATTAACTCCGTTGAGGTGGGAGTTTTCTTTCACCAATGATCTTGATATAAAAACATCAATGCGGCTGAGAGTTTTTATCCACTTCCTATGACCAGATTTTTTTTTATGTAGGTAATATGAAAATTATAAATTTGCAATTCTGATTGACATCGAATGAAAAACCACTCTTGAAATCGAATCGAAAACTACTGATAAAGAACATTTCTTCTTCTTCATGTGCCCTGTTAGTTTTGTCCGACTTTGGCGATCACCATTAAGAAGGCTTCTCGATCTTGTGCCTCATGCAAAAGTTGACCTGCATTTCTTATCATGGTCCATTCTCGGATATTTTTGAGCCAGGAGGCTTGCCTTCTTCCTACACCCCTTTTTTCTTCTATTTTGCCGCTGATTATCAACTGCAGAATTCGGTAACGACTTCCCCTCATCACATGGCCCAGATAAGATATTTTCCTACACTTGATGACATTCAGCAATTCTCTACTCTTGTTGGCTCTTCTCAGTACTTCTTCATTCGTTTTGTGTGCTGTCCAGGGAATTTTGAGCATACGTCTATGTACCCACATTTCCAATGCTTCAATGCGGTTCAGTGTTGACAACTTGAAGGTCCATGTTTCGACACCATACAAAAGCACCGGTCAAACATAGCATTTAACCATTCTCTGCCTCAATTTAGGACATAAAAAGGTCTTCATTTTCACAAGCTAAGGTCTGTTAATTCATTCCCGATTCCTAGTTCCTGTCAACTATACTTTGAATATATTTATCAAGGAAGTTATCTATCTATTAATGTTTGACTAAAGCCGGACTCCCACTACTCGTGTATTTGGCAAATATTTGTCACTTGCCTATATTTGGCATGTAGTGGTTCACTCGGCCAATACTTGTACAATTATTTGCCACTAGTGAAGTCCCGCCGGTTGTCGGTAAAAATGCAACGAGTCGAAGGGATTACAATTATTTGCGTATTTGACTAGTATATACTTGTCGATGATCTCCCATTACTTGCCGCAATTAATTTGGCAGTTCTGTTGTCAGCTTCCGTCGAGTGTTTGTGGTGCTTGCGTTTATATAAAGTTTTTCCGAAATGGAATGGACTCAAGAAGTCTTTTTCGAATTTCTGGATTTGTACGAGAATGAGCCTGTTATATGGCAACCTAGGCATCCACATCTCCTTTTTGCCTTCTGAGCTTTAATTCTTCTATAGCAGTCACTTACTACCACAAAAGCTGCTGCAGCGACAACGCGACCATCCATGGTCGAAACAAAATAAAACCTGATCGAGACTCGAGAGAAGGGAAAAAAGGGGGAGAGACGACGAAACTGCTGTACTTGCCAAGTACACAACTATTGGCATATTTGTCAAATACGGGAGTGGTGGGAGCGCCGTACTTGTCATTCAAGTTCGAAACTTGGTCTACGCAAATAATTGCGTACTTGCCAAATATACGGGTAGTGGGAGTCCGCCTTTATATGTTGGCATTATCTTCGTCGATGAGATTCAACAATTCCGTATTTCATCTGGTCCAACAGCTTTGCCATTTTTAGTTGTTCGTATCGCATGTCCCACTTGTGATTGCAATATATCCGGTCCGTCGATACAATACTCAGGCAATTCTCTGCAATCGCCTCTATCACCATCAAACAGTTCTGAAATGTACCTTTCCCATTCTTCCTTCATTTCAGCTTCATCAATAATGATCTTGTTGTTATTGTCTGTTAATACTGAGGGTGTTTCTTAAATATGCCGCTCATTTCTTTGATCTTTTAATGTAGATTGAAGATGTCACATTTTGCCATTATTTTTTCTTCGCATTTTTCCTTCATCCATCTTCCTTTGGCCAGTTTGATTGCTTTTCTAATTTTTCTCTGCAATTTTCTATATTCTTTTCTAGATTTCAACACTCTACGTTGTTCCATCATATTGAAGATATCCCCCGTCATCCATGCGTTCTTTTTGCTCTGTCTATCTTTACAGTAGTTATATATAGTTATAGTGAAAAGGGGTTACAGTCCACTGCGACCTTAAGGTCTATTGTGCCCCCTGACAGAGCTGTCATCATCGCGCCTCCTACAGCTCGCCCTCCAGTTCCAGAGATTTGATGAAATCCAGTATCTGGGACGGCTTCAAGGAGGATAACTTCCCACTTCTACAAGTTTCTTGTCCAAAGCTATCTTTCCTTTGGCTTACAATGGCATAGCATTCCGTAACCAGGTGAATATGAGTTTCTTCCTCCTCCCCACAGAATCTACACTCATCAGTGTCCGATAAACCCATTCTCAACAGATGCTTCTTTAGGCGACAATATCCTGTGAGATCCAGATATTTTTTGGATCTAGCAGTTTCAAAGTTCCGGAGGAACTTTTTGGAGTGATCCATTCCTGGGAGATTCCGCCAGAGTTTTTCTCTTTCGGTTTTCTCCTTCAGCATAAATTCCTTCTTATAGGTGCATTTTCCTATACCACAGAAGGGTTCTGGGCCAGTGAGTGGCGTCTGTGCGCCCTTTCTGGCCAGTTTATTGGCCTCTTCGTTTCCTACGATTCCCGAATGACCGGGAAGCGTATTGGCATTGTTTACTACGGTGCAACGCATACATGGTGTTGGAACGCGGTAAAGAATGGCTGAACCAATGCTCTCTCTACACAGACATATCTTACTACGGCTCAGCGCAGGAAGGTGTTCAGGCGTAGAACTATTGCATTATGGATACGCGCCTATTCTCGGGTAATTGTTTACCGCGTTCCAACTCAACTACGTTCAAATTTGCTTTCTTTCGCAATGTTGCAACCCGCGTTCATAAAGATAACAATAACTATCGCCAAAAATTGTTTATTGAACCACACTAAAATAAAAAAAGAATAATTTATAGAAAATAATACGTAAAAATAACGTGATATATAAAAATAACAACTGCATAAAATGCAAAATCAACTGAAATATAATCCTAGTGTGAATTTCCATGTGATTTTGCACTTGGCCTATTAAGATCAATATTTTTCTTTAATTTTTTGGATTTTTTGTCATTTCTTTGTTATATGGCCTACCAGCTTGAATGCGTTTTGCGCCGCATAATAAACCACAAGTTTGTTTGAAGTCTGATTAAATTTTTTCATGGCATTAACCATATCAACCTTTTTATTTTTGCAGGCTATTTTAGTAATGCGTTCAAAATTTTCTGTTAGTTCTTCTGCAGCTGCGGAATGTTTTTCACCTAAATTTGTTTCATTGGCAGTCTCGACAGTGTTTATTATCTTCTTCTTCTTGTTGGGTAGAAACATTGCTTTGTTGCTGTGTAGTATAGTTGGCAAGTCATTTTCTATACCAACATCAGTTGACATGTCGTCATAAAATTCTGAGGATATGTTTTCTTCTAGAGCTAATTTTGCTAATTATTTTCTTTCATCCAACAAAGAAATGCCAAACAATCCTAAAAGGCAAATATCTTCAAAGAAAAAAAAATATATATATATATATATATATATATATATATATATATATATATATATATATATATATATATATGCAAAATCACATGGAAATGCACACTAGGAGTATACTTAAGATGATTTTGCATTTTATGTAGTTGTTTTCACTTTTCAGCGATACTCACTGTATTCATGCTATTGTTATTTTTATGAAAACAAAGAAGAGGATAGCGTCCTCGTTATTTTTATGTATGTATTACGTTATTTTTATGTATTACGTTATTTTTATGTACATATTATTACGTTATTTTTATGTATTATTTTCTATATATTATTTTTATTTTATTTTAGTGTGGTTCAATAAACTATTTTTTACGATAGTATATTATTGTTATCTTTATGAACGCGGGTTGCAAAATTACAAAAGAAAGCAAATTTGTACGTAGTTGAGTTGGAACGCGGTAAGCAATTACCCGAAAATAGGCGCGTATCCATAATATAATAGTTAGGTACTACGCCTGAACATCTCCCTGCGCTGAGTCGTAGTAAGATATGTCTGGGTAGAGAGAGCATTGGTTCAGCCATTCTTCACCGCGTTCCAACACCATGTATGCGTTGCACCGTAGTAAACAATGCCAATACGCGACCGGGAACCCAGATTAAAAAGACCTTATTCTTCTTGCCTACCTCATTGAGTTTGTTTCGGCACTCCCAAATCAGCTTTGAGTCAATGACGTAGGAGCTCAGTGCTTTAATAGCAGCTTGACTATCTGTATGAATAGCTATATCGCACTTCTGATAGTTTCTTTCTAGATGTATATCTAGACATCTTCCGATTGCAAGTATTTCCGTTTGAAGGACGCTTGTACAGGAGCCTAGCGATAGTGCACACTTGGTACTTGTCCCATAAATCCCAGCGCCAGCTCCTGTAGCGGTTTTAGAACCATCAGTATACCATTTCATTGTATTTTCTTTGAGATTGTAGTTGGTGTATTCCCTTTCCCAATCTTCTCTTTTACTTAGCATTGTACTGAAGTTCTTCTCAGTGCTTACTTTCTTGATCATTACATCGCTAGGAAGGTTTGCAGATGAGGTGTAGTCATTCAGAGAGGACCAAGCTCTCTGAAACCTGACTCTCTCATTGCCTGCTCCTTCTTTAGATACTCTGATGGCCTCATGGGCTACCCTATCAATCACTAGATGAAGAGGTGTGAGGTCTGTGATGATCTCAAGCGCCCTGGTTGGGCACGTTCTCATAGTTCCCGTGATGCACACACAGGCAAGCCTTTGTACTTTGTCGAGCATTTTCCTCGTACTTGTCTGACTTGTCTTTGCAAACCAGGCTACTGCCCCATATGTGACTATAGGTCTTACAATCATGACGTACATCCATCGCAGTATTTTTGGGTTACAGCACCAATTCCTGCCGCATAGACGTCTGCATGCCATCAGAGCTCTTGTAGCTCTGCCAGTAGCATTATCAACATGCTTATTCCACAGAAGTTTGCTATCCAGTGTTATTCCTAGGTATTTGACTTCAGACCCCCACTCCAAGATATTTCCGTTCAAAACTAACATTTTCATGGCTGGAAGTTTCCTCTTCCGAGTGAACGGAATCAATGTGGTCTTGGTTGGGTTGATGTTCAGCCCCACTGACAAGCACCACTGCTCAATTCTAAGGCCCTTCTGCAATAGGTCGCAGAGAGTGCCTTCGAATTTACCTCTAATTATTAGGACTATGTCGTCAGCATAGCCTACACATTCAAAGCCAAGCTCCGTTAGCCTGTGTAGAAGTTCATCCACTACCAGGCTCCATAGGAGGGGGTATAGCACCCCACCCTGAGGTGTTCCACGGGTAGCTTTGACGAAGACGGATTCCTCGCCCATCGATGTCTCAGCTATCCTCGTCGTTAACACCTCATACATCCATCTTAAGATGGTATTATTCACTCCTCGCCTCTCAAGTGCATCTCTGACAGACACATGTGTTGTGTTGTCAAAGGCCCCAGATACATCCAGGAAGGCACACATGGCGATTTCTTTGTTATTCAGAGTTCTCTGGATGACTTCAGTCAGCTGATACAGAGCGGTCTCCGTTAAACGTCCCGCCCTGTAAGCATGCTGAGAATTGAGAAGTGGTGTTTTCTCCAGATGCTCCGTTCTTATGTAGTTATCTACGACTTTCTCCATCGTTTTAAGATGAAACGATGTTAGGCAAATGGGTCTGAAGGATCGAGGGCCAGTCCCGTCCTTTTTCCCTACTTTGGGAATGAAGGTTACTTTTGCCCTTCTCCACTTTTCAGGTATTTGACCCAATGCTAAGCTGCTTCTTGTGATATTCAGTAGATGAGGGAGGATCTCCTCCACTCCTCCTTGCAGGAGTATCGGAAACACCTCATCTACTCCTGGGGATTTATACGGCTGAAAGGTGCTTATTGCCCATTCAAGTCGTTGCCTTGTGAATATACTCTTAGCAATGTCCCAGTCCTCCTTGCGGGAGTTCTTGGTGTGCTTCATTGCTATTACAGTATTACTTATTGGTTCACTACCTGGGAAGTGTGCTTCGAGAAGAAGAATGGATCGTTCCTTCTCTCCTTCAGTGTACGAACCGTCTGGCCTTTTAAGCGACATAGTGGGGTTAGTTCCCCCTTTTGCCATGACTTTCTGAAGTCTGGCTGCTGTGGGAGTGGAAGTGATGCTTTCACAAAAGGCTTGAAAATTAAGTCTTTTGGCCTTCCTGATCTCCTTGTTGTACTGAGTAAGTTTCTCAGTGTACCGTTGCCAGTTACTGTCTCGTTTGGCTTTATTAAAGAGCCGACAGGTTGTCATTCCACCAAGGAGCTTCTTTACTTGATCGAGCCTTGGTCAGTGGGCAACTGGAGTGAAAGGCCTTCATCATTGCCTCGCTTACCTGCTCAACATGTTGCTCCAAATCGTAACAGCGGTGTTTTTCCCGCCCTATTACAATCTGGTCCAAATTATTCTTCAGATGGCTCCTATAAAGAAACCAATCTGTCTTTCTAGAATTTCGAATCAGGGGTGGCGAGGTATCTCCCTCCACCTTAAACTCGATAATTCTATGATCAGAGAGTGAAGGTTCATCCATCACTCTCCAGGAAGTGACATTCTTCCTGGCAGCGACGTTGACAATTGTCACGTCCAGGACCTCTTCTCTCGTTCTCGTGACGAAAGTTGGTGTATTCCCTACATTCAATGTCTCGAGATTATTAGCCAAGAGATATTCAAGCAAGCACTCACCTCTGGTGTTATTGTTCGTGCTTCCCCAAATAGTATTGTGTGCGTTGGCATCACATCCAATTATGATTGGCAACTTTCTGCTATTGCAGTAACGTACTAGCCGCTGTACTTCCTCTGGTGGTGTTATTGGCCCATCTCCAGCGAAGTATGCGGATGCTATGACAATGTCTCGGTCAATGCCCCCAACATTGAGGTGTACCCTAATCGGAATCAGGTCTCGAGACATATATTCTGAAATACAAATATAGTTAATATTGCTCCTTATGAGCACACAGGCACGTGGAGACGTTTGTCTTTGGTCATATACCAGTCTTGAGTCCTTGCACCCCAAGCCCAGTATTTGGCCTTCTTTGTTGATCCAGGGTTCCTAGATCAGAGCAATGCTCAGTTGCAGACTCGCAAATGACCTTGCAATCACCGCTGAAGAGCCCTTCGCGTGATGCAGGTTCACTTGTACTACTTTGTAGAAGGAGATTGTTGTTTCGGGGGAGAGATGGTGGTTACCCAGTCCCTTTATGCCCCAACCTTCATTTTTCCTGTTCCTCCTCAGATTCCTTATGGGGTATTTCCCTTTCGGAATCTGAGTCGGTCCCTTTGGCCACCAGGCAGCTCGACTCAGTTTGCTGGGTAGCAGAGGAAATCTCCGCTCCCACTGGCACCCCGGTAGTGCCACCAGGTTGGCCCAGACTTGCGTCTGTTTCTTCTCCCTGCGTCTTGAGTTCTCCGGATGTGGAGGGCATCTCCACGTCCATCGAACTCTCTGCCGGGACATTTGGGACGTTTGTACCCTTCAGCCCTGAGACTGGGATGTACCCTTCAGCCCTGAGACTGGGATGCACCCAAACCGGAAGTTTAGGCTGCATCCCACTGCCTCCAGAGCTTCTTCAGATTGGGGATCGATCCCAATCGTGAGGACCGTTCCTTTGCCCTCTTTCCTGGAGTTCAGAACTCTCCATGCCCCAGTGTTGAGGTTGGAATTCTTCCACGAGTCTGAGGATTTTCTCAGACTCCATCTCCTGACTTCTTGGAAAGAAGAGCGTGATGTTGGTGGGCTTGGGGATGTCGTCTCCCTCTAGCACCACCAGCTCAGGCCCCTTCCAAGATTTCAGTTGCGGAACTGATCTTTTGATCCATTCCGCAGATCCCTGGGATCCACAGTCCACCAGCATCATTCCATTTCTGAAATGAACGCCAGCAAAGTGGATCCCCCTTTCCTGGCTCTGGCACATCTCCTCCACTAGAATATCCTCTAGGGAGGAAAGTTGCTCGACCTCCAGGGTAGCCTTAGGGTAGTCTTTAGGCATAATTCCTACCCTGGAGGTTTTCTTTGCTTTGACAGCTGCTGCATAACCGGTGGCTTGCCCAGTTTTTGCTGCAGCCGTCTTCTGCTTCTTTGCTAGAGGCCGCTGAGGGGGTGTGATAAGCCCCGGGCCTCTTTTGCTTCCCGAAGGAGTGGTCTCCGGAGCCGGGGGCCGAAGAGCCTGCTCCCTAGCCTCCTCAGGTTTAACGCCCTGGTGGAGGAGTCGCAGGTACCTCCGAACCCCAGCCCCACTAAGACCCCTCCTTAGCGGGTAGTCCATGCCACCCGGTTGCCCCAGTTGGGGCCACTGGAATGGCAGTCTCGCTTTTTTAGGTCTGTTGACCTTCCCCTGTGAAGGGTGCCCGGAAGAAGAGGCGGAGGATTTCTCCACCCCTTTTCCGGTGGTATTTTTTGTTTGTTTTTTCTTATCCATGTTTGGTCCCACGAAAAGCAAGGGTCTACCTCTGCAGAGCCCCGCATGCAGAGGTAAGGGGTTTAATACAATGGAGTTCCCCCTGATGCTCCAAGGTTGAAACCAGTGGAGACTAGTCTTCTATCTAGCCACGCATCCCTTGGTCTGGTTTCGCACCGTGGATTTAGAATTTTTAATGAGGTTGTTTCCTCTCGGTCTAGGCGGTCAAGCCAAGACCCCCCCCCCACTCCATTGGCCCGCGAGACATGACCACAGACAGCCAAGGAGTATTGGTATTACAGGGTGGTCCCGAGGTGAGCTCGGGACCCCACCTGGCATCGTTATCCTGGTGCAATCCCTTGACCACGATACTACAGCCGGGACAGGAGAAGTTGGTCCGCGGCAAGGTATTGCAAAGGCTACCAGTTGAGTTTTTAAGCACAACGAGCCGATTCTATTTCCCTGCAGGCCCCCTCCTCATATACAGTCATCGTTGGAGGCCACCTCCTATCCGCCACCTGGAGACGCGCCGGGTCGGTACTTCATTCCGCCCATATGAACGAGCATTTCACTGCTCGTACATGGAACCCGGATTTACAGTAACTCTGGACATCAATTTCTTCTAGTTTATTCTTGAGTACGGTCCATAGTTCTTCTGGATCTTCTAGTTGCTGTTGTTTCGAAATTTTTATTTTGTCATTCAAATCTCTTCCTATTTCACTCTTTATTTCATTGTCCTGAAAATCAGGACTGCAGGTTTTCGATTTTTGTCGCTGAAATTTTTTTAATCGTAGTTTTACATCTGCCACGAGAGGTTGGTGGTCGGATCCGATATCCGCCCCTAGAAATGTTGTTACTCGTTTGATAGAATTTCTGAAACGTTTGTTGATCAGAATATAATCTATCTGATTTCTAGATGAATCGTGGTTGTTTCCGTCATCAAATGGGGCTTTCCAAGTGTATAGACGTCGTTTGGGAAGCTCATACCAAGTATTGCCAACAATCATTTCGTATTCTTCACAGAATTCATACAGCCTTTCTCCACGTTCGTTGGCCTGTGCTAGTCCAAAAGGTCCCACAGTTTGTCCTCTTTGACCTTTTCCTATTTTGGCGTTAAAGTCCCCTATTATATACGTTATTTGATGTTTCTTGAGCTTCTGCAGAATTTCGCAGATTTTATCATAAAACTTTTCCACCTCATCGTCGTTTTTCTTATCTGCTGTCGGAGCATAAATTTGTAGTATGTTCGTTTTAAACGGTTGGATGTTCAGTTGTATGATCATGATTCTATCCGAGACCGGGATGAAATTGGCAACGTACTTGTTCAATTCATTTGTCACCAATATGCCTACTCCATTTCGATTGTGTTTGTCGTATTTGTATATATATATATATCGGTTTCAGAACGTCCTCCGACGTCTTCCGATGCCTACTCTCCAAGCTTCTCTATCCGTCCACAGATCTTCATCCAATTCTCTCTCCCTTATCTCTCTGTCAACCCCTTCTCTCCAGCTCTTTCTAGGGCGTCCTCTTTTTCTTCTCCCTTGCGGTGTCCAATCAAGGACTTGTTTTGGCAGGCGTTGGTCCTCCATTCTTTGCACATGTCCATACCATCTCAGCTGATTGATTTTGATGTCTTGTGTTATTGTATGAGTAATCCCCATAATTTCCCTTATTCTGGTGTTCGTGAATCTCTCCAACCTTGATCTTCCTGCTGCACGCCTCCAGAAATCCATTTCTGTTGCTTCGAGGGTTCTTTCTGTTGATGCTTTTAGCGGCCATACCTCACTTCCATATGTTACAATACTTTTTATTATTGTATTGTATATCCTGTGTTTGTTCGACTTTGAAATGTGTTGGTCCCATATTATGCTTTTGAGTCGCGTGATTGCTCTTCTTCCTAGTGTATTCCTCTTCCTGATAGCTTGGTCTAATCTACCATCATCTGAGATTTCTAAACCTAAATACTTATAATTGTCGCAGTATTTTATCTGTTGTCCATTATTCAATATTAGATCTTGCCGGGTACCTCCGATGTTCATGTATCGTGTTTTCTCTATGTTGACTTCCAAACCCCATTTCTCATATTCTTCGATTAATTTGCGAGCCATGTACTCCAAGTCATCATAATCCTGCGCTATGACCACCTGGTCGTCAGCAAAGCATAGTGTAAACAAGTTGTTATTTGCAAAAGGAATACCCATGTTTCTGCACTTTCGTTTCCAGATTTTTAACGCTTGCTCTAAATATATTTTGAATAGGGTGGGTGAAAGGCAGCATCCTTGTTTCAGGCCTTTTGTTGTTAGGAAGCCTTTAGAAGTTGATCCTTTTATTTTTATAAGCTTTTATTTAGTTTCACCTGTCCCGGTGTCTGTGTGTCTGTCTGTAATCAAATCTTGCAAGTTAAATATGACATACTTCTAATCGTCCGATTGATTTGAAATTTCGCAGGTGTACCCAATTCTGGTGACAATGCATCATGGAATATTTTTTATAGAAAAAAACAAGATGGCGGCTCCAAAATGGCGGATGAGTTTTGTAATTATGATCCGATTCCATTCAAAATTAGTATCTGGGGGTATTTGGGTTCGAAAATGATATTTTTGCCAAAATTGGAAAATTCAAGATGACGGTCACAAAATGGCGGACGAGTTTTGTAATTATGATCATATTCTATTCAAAATTGGTATATGGATGTTTTCTGGGTCGGAAATTACGATTCTTCAAAATCGAGGAATTCAAGATGGCGGCTTCAAAATGGCGGATGAGTATTGTTATAAAAGCTTATCTTCAAAAATGTTTTTTGAGAATTAGGCTTGTTACCTTAGAGTAAGAGCACTGATTCAATTTTTTAACGGCTAATGTATTAGAATTGATGTTGGTTTCATGCAATGCTTTCCATAGCAAATTAGCAATTTTTGGGGAATGCTATCGTAGGCTTTTTTCAAGTCTACATATAAAATGTGTAGCTCTTGGTTTACTGCAATTTTCTTTTCTATGATCTGAGTTAAACAGAAGAGGTGATCTGTAGTGGACCTTCCGGCTCTGAAACCTGCCTGTTCTTCGGCTTCTAAATCACTGTATTCCCTTTCAATTCTATTTTTCAGTATCCTTCCATATATTCTACTAATCGTGCTCATGACCGCTATTCCCCTATAATTGTTGCAGTCGTTTTTATTTCCTGATTTGTAAATTGCAGAAATAAAGGAAGTTCCGAATTCTTTTGGTATATCTTGTCCATTAATATAGTATTGAAATAAATTCTTGAGTTCTTCGTATAGTTTTTCTGTGCCGTTTTTTATGAGTTCTGCTGGGATACCGCCCGGTCCTGGTGCTCTACCGTTCTTTAACACGAGACATATATCCTCCACTTCTTTTCTTGATATTCTTATGGGTGAGGCTTCGACTCGCACATACGAGGATGAATCTTCGATTTCGAATTCAGCTCGCTTTTCTTGTAGGAGTTCGCTGAAATATGAATCCCAATTTTCTAATGTAATTGGTGTTATTAGCTCTTTTTTTCTATCCGTTCTCATTGATTTTATTATTTTCCAGCTTTCAGTTGCCCGCTTTCCCCCTATGCAGCTATCGATTCTTAGACATTTCTGTTCCCAGGATTGATTTTTCTTATTTGTGATCATTATTCTGACTCTTACTTGCTGATTTCTGTAACTTGTCCAATCACTCTCTCTCTTTTCGTGTTCAAGTATTGTTGATATTTTTCCCTCTTTATTTTTATTTCGTCCTCTATTTCTTCATCCCACCAGCAAGGAGTTGGTTTAGCATTATTTTCCACAAAACCTAGAGCTTCTTTTGCTGCGGCATGGATGCTTTCTTTGATGTGATTATATAGGTCTTCGGGGGTATTGTGGTGGCCATGTCCCAGCTTCTGATCAAGTTTCTGTTTGTAAAGTATTTTCACACTCTCCTGTTCCAGATGTTTCTTGGCATGTTGTCTTCTAATTCCAATTTTCACTCTCAATAGATGATGGTCGCTTCCACAGGTTGCACTTCTATACACTCTCACGTCTTGAATATCTAAGCTGGATTTTTGTCTAATGATTGCATAGTCTATTATTGATCTGAGGCTTCTTGTTTTCTGTTTCCATGTATATTTATGTATGTCCTTATGCTGAAAGAACCCGTTGGTAATTTTAAGCTTATTTTGGTCGCAGAGAGTGATCAGTCTGGTCCCGTTATTGTTATGTTAATAAATAGGATCGTGAAGAATTATATGACTTTATTGTATCAAAATAATTGACAACTGTCATTATCCTTATTTTCTAGTAACTTGATAATATTCAATATTACAACGTATCCCCCAAGCTCATGTACCATCTTCGTTCTAACACCATTTTACGAGCCATTTTCGGAATTATAATTTGAGATCCTTTAATGATCAGATCATCTTCAAATGATAACTCATCTCGTATGTTCCAATATGGTTTGAAACTATTTTCAAGTTCACTTTTAGTTCTAGGAAATCCATTTCTGATCAAATGTTTCAAACTTTGATAATCTTCATCCCTGCGTGCGATATCTTTAATAGTTTCGAGGATAGGATCTCGTCATGGGATCTGTATCATCGACAATTGCTATTTGCTGTACAACAAATGATCTCATATGCTCTGATGTATCTTCTGCCAATAAATCTTCATTATTTGGTTCTGAGATAGGATGGCATGAAAGAGCATCAGCTATGAAATGACATTTCCCTTTCACCCATTCAGCTAAAAAGCTATATCCAATTAGTTTTTCTTTCAATCTTTGAAGCCTTGGATTTTCTATAGAATCTATTGTTGAATCATTCAAAATTGTTATCAGAGGTTTATGATCAGTTACAATTTTGAAATTTTCCAAACCTTTCAAATAAATTTTACATTTATTAATGGACCAAACTATAGCTAATAATTCAATTTCTATCATTGCATATCTAGATTCAGTATCTGAAATATATCTTGATCCACATTGTACAAATTTCCATGTATCATTTTCATGTTTTTGCATGAGAATATATCCTATTCCGTGCAAACGAGATGCGTCTGTATGAAGTGCAGTGGGTAATTTTGGATCATATTGTGCAAGTACTGGCGGTTGAGTTAATGTATCGCAAATTTTTTTGAATGCTGAGGTGTGATCATTATTCCACATGAAAGTATTTTTTTTTTTAACAAATTCCTCAATGGACTTGTCAAGGTACTTAGTGCAGGTGTGAATGGACTTAATTGATTCACTAGTCCAAGAAACGATCTGAGATCTGAAATGTTTTCGGGTTTTGGGAAATTCTTTATTGATGAAATTTTCTTTGGGTCCGCTTTTATTCCGTTTTCATTCAAAATGAAACCCACATATGGAACCTCTTGTTTGGCAAACCGAAATTTGTCTACATTTAAAGTTATTCTCATCTTTCTACATCGTTCTAATACCTCAATAACTTTCAATACATGTGATCTGAAACTTTTTTCAAAAATTATTATATCGTCCACTACCTTCTCAATATTTTGGAGGCCAGCTAATGCTTCATCTCCGCGTCTGCAGTATTCGTCACCAGAACTTATCAACCCCTTAGGAGACCTTAAGAATTGGAATCGACCCCATGGTGTTAAAAATGTTGTCAGTTTTTGACTTTCTTCATCTAGAGGTAATTGCCAATATCCAGATTTTGCATCTAAAGTGGAAAAAAATTTGCAATTTTTTGGTATGTTAGATACAGCTTCCCACGGCGATTTAAAAGGATGAATTGGTCTCTGGATGAATTTATTGAGTTTTGTGTAATCCACACAAATTCTTATATTTCCATTGGGCTTTTGAACCACTACCAATGGACTCACAAAATCTGTAGGACAATCTCCACTCGGTTTGATTACACCTTTTTGTATCATTGACTCAAGCTCATCCTTTACCTTTTCTCTCCATGAATAGGGAATTTTTCTAGGACATGATATTGAAAAAGGAACATAATCTCTTTCTAAATGAATATGTACTGGTTTACCATTCATAACTTTCAATTCACTTTCAGTATTGAATACATCTGAATATTCTTTTATTAACTTCTCATGAATTATTTCAATTTCATTAGGACTCGGATCTTCTGATAAATTACTATCAATAGATAATGCCTTAACTGAAATTTCGCTATTTATTGGTTCGGGAAAATTTTCATGAATGATAGTCAAATCGATCATAGCCTGTCTGTTAATCAAAAATTCTCTCACGTTTTGGCAAATGTATAAGGTTATATTCGATGTTTTCTTTCTGAAAGAAATGTTACATTCCAATGAACCTAAAACCATTATACTTGAGCCATCAGCAGAATTGAGCTTGATTTTAGATATTTTCAATTGAGATTTTGCTATTCTCATTGATTCCAGAAAATTTTCTCCTGCTACACAAACCTCTGCACCTATATCAGGTGTCGCTCTGTATTTTAACTCTTTTCGGAAACCTACTACTTGAATCGAAATTTCAATGTAACGATTCATTCCATAGTTATGATTCACTCTGGAAACAGACACGTAAGTTAAATTCAATGATTTATCTTCTTGAATATCGATATTTGAAATATTCTTCTTTCGACAATACTCCGAATAATGTCCTTTCAATCCGCATTTATTACAAATGGTATTTCTAGCCGGGCATAAACGTAAATATTTATGCCAATTTTGAGAACATCTGGGACATTTTTTTGGTACTTCATTTTTACTACTGATTTTACACAATTGAGGCTGTTTTTCTTCTCGTTGTGCAATTTCCTCCGATTCACAGATTTTGATGATATCTTCTAATTTGATAGTATCCGGTAATGATCTACATTTTCGTCTCATTTCCGAATCGAATAATACTTCTATAATATGATCTGTAAGAGTTCTTTCATAACAATGTGTACAGGGGTCGCATATTTGAAAAAGTTTCACTTTCTCTCTATAAAATGATATGAGTGACTCACCTGGTTCTTGTCTACGATTCATGAATTGACTTGTTCGAATTCGATTATTTTCTTTACCTTTGAAGTATTTTTCAATACCATCCAAAATTTCTTGCACTTTTGCTTCATTTACATTAATCTTCAAGACCAACTTCACAATGTCTGTTACTTCTTGAGAAAAGAAACTCATCAGTAATGCTACCATTTGATATTCTGGGATATTCTCCACAGCTTGGAATTTGAGGTAATTTTCAAATTTTACTCTCCAATCTCTAAATTGTGCATATGTCAGAGAATCAATTAGTTTCTCAGGTCCTGGTACTGCAGAAGACAGACATAATCTTGGACGAGTAGGTTCTCGATCAATATTCTTGTCCATAATATTTACTTCTTCAATGGATTCATGAACTTGATCAATATTTCCATCAGAAACATTATTTGACGTTCGTCCAATGCCAATTTGTTCCATGAACGCTGTTAATCGATCCAATTTTTCTTGAAAAGTTTTGTTCAACTCAAATATATTATTTTCTAGCGATTTAACTGAATCCTGTGTTGCTGCAAGAGAATCTTCTACGTGCTTCATCTTGTTATTTGGATTTTCTTCGCAGCTCTTCCTCTTGGGCATGTTTCCACCTCGTTTACTCATTCAGGACTAAGTACAATTAAATTCGAACTACCGACTGCGCCATGTTATGTTAATAAATAGGATCGTGGAGAATTATATGACTTTATTGTATCAAAATAATTGACAACTGTCATTATCCTTATTTTCTAGTAACTTGATAATATTCAATATTACAACAGTTATCATTCGTGACGTCTTCCCCATAAGGGCCGACTATATCATCATTCTGTCTTCTTCCTGTCCGACTGTTGAGATTTCCGAGTATTATAATTATGTGCCTGGTATTTTCAACTTTGGAAATCTCATAGTTCATTTGTTCGAAAAAATCTTCTTTTATCTGTACTGAGGCATCTTCATTTAAGGCATATACTGCTACGAGTGTGATCTTTTGATTATTCAGTGTAATTTTCATCTTGATCAATCGCTCGTTGATGGCTTCCCAAGAGGTGATAAATTTTCTCAGCTTCTTTTTAATTAATACCGCTATTCCTTGTTGTCGTATTTGTCGTTACTAGAATAATATAGGACACTGTCGTCTTTCTTGCAGGTTCCTGATTCTCGCAATCTCAGTTCGCTGATTCCTAGTAAGTCTATTTTCATTCTTTTCATTTCGTTCACAGCATTGTCAAGCTTTCCAGCCGCAAACAGACTCCTCACATTCCACGTACAGATTCTCATATCAGATCTCTTAATTTGTCGATTATCCTCACGAGGGTTTCGCTGGATGACCTGAGATGCCTCGTGTGTGAGCCCTCTCCTGCCGAATCTTGGCCTCCGAATTCCATGATTAGTAGGGTTTATATTGAGTGTTTGTGTCATAACTGGTGATTTTCCTTGGGAATAATAATACAGTGGTTTCCCAAAAGACTACAGAATTGAGGTTCGATTGTGGCCTGAATAGTATTGAACAGCATGGGTATTTTTTATCAGTAGTTTTCGATTCGATTTCAAGAGTGGTTTTTCATTTGATTTCTCTGATATTTTGCGTCATGCAAGAGGTAATGAAGGTCATTGAAAATATGTGGAAATATATGGGGTGATCCATCAAAAAAAATCATCCATTTGTTGAATAACATTTATCGGGGACACCCTGTGTTTCATATTTATATGTTGATATTTTGCAGTGAGGACTCTTCAATAATAATAAGCACAATGGGAAAATTATAATTTATTTCTGAAAAACGCTGTTACTCTGTTACATGTGTTTTACGAACATCATTAACAATGACAAAGCATTTTCAAATAATCTGAAACAAAAACCAAAGGGAGAAAAAAAGGAAAAGCAAAATCCACTAATATATTCAAATTGTTTTGAAGGTACCAACCCATCTCAAAAATGAATCAGATACTGAATGAATAGAGTTGAAACCATCTGGAAATTTATATATGGGACAATTATTGACCAAATGGTCAATAGTTTGCTCTTCATGCCCACACTCACATCTCGGGCTATCAATGGCATTCCATTTGAAGAGCATACTATTACAACGTCCGTGACCTGTCCTAAGACGATTCAGAAGACACCAATTTTTCCTAGACAAATGAAAACCGGGAACTTTCTCTGAAGGATCGAATATTAAACTCAACCATAATAGCAATGGTCTCCACAATGTATATCTAAACCAGCTATACGTATACAACATCTCCCCTTTTAACATAACAATATCATTCTAACATATACATACCTAATAATATTTACTTAATACATTTCAAAGTCTTTATATCTGCTTCGCAGTTTTCTAACCCTACTACTTTTCATTTCATGATTTTTTGAAATATCAGTCTCATTAATTTTTGAAATATTAGTCTCATGATTTTTTGAAATATTAGTCTCGTGATTTTTTGAACTATCAGTCTCATGATTTTTTGAACTATCAGTCTCGAAAGTGAACTGCGGTTCGGGCATATCCAAGGCATATTCATTTTTACTACTTCTAATAAATGAACTATTTCTTCGGTACTGATGTCCATTTGTATCAACCACTGTATATGATCTGGGTTGTTTTAGTTTTCTATGAATTTTACCACCTATCCATTTCTTACCCTCCCAAATAAGAATATTTTCATTTTCCTCAGAACCATTTCTAGCTATACTAGACTTATCATAGCTGGCTTTATCTCTGGATCGTTTTTTCTCTATAAGTGCCTTAATGATTTCATGGTCTGATTGTTTCAGGTTCAAACTATGTGTTGTAATCGGTAAATTAGATTTAAGTTTTCTATTCATTAAAATTTCAGCTGGACTTAAACCAACTCCAGTAACTGGTGTTGTTCTGTATTCTAACAAGCCTAAATTTAGGTCTTGGCATTTTCGCAGGATATTCTTTGAAATTCCAACTCCTTTTTTCGCAAGACCATTCGATTTGGGGTATCTTGGACTACTTGTAGTGATCTTAAAGTTCCACTTTGAGCAAATTGTTTACATTCGTATGAATTGAAGGGCATATTGTCTGCCACTATTTCTAAAGGAAATCCATGAATAGCAAAATTAGACATGAATGCTTTATTTACATCACCTGCTGTTTTTCCTTTCAATTGGACTACATCGAGCCACCTTGAAAAATAATCAAAAATAAATAAATAGTTTTTACCTTCAAATTCAAATATGTCACTAGCTACTTTTTGATAAGGTCCATTCGGAATGTCATGACTAATCATTGGTTCTTTACATAATTTAGGGCGATATGTTTCACAAACTTTACATTTCGAAATATACTCAGTAATGACTTTAACCATGTTTGGCCAATAAAGTGATTCTTTGGCTCTCAAGGGTATTTTTGTTGTACCAAAATGTGCTTTATGTAGGATGCATTTCCTTTCTCATTTCACATGGAATAATAAGTCTACTAACAACAAATAATGAACCACTTGAATATAAAATTTCACCACGCAAAGGCCAATATATTTTAAGGTCTTTGGGCAATTGTTTATAACATACTGGCCAGCCTTCTTGGACATATTTAATTAACTGTTTCATTGTGTTATCCCTAGATACTGACTGCATCTTTGATTTCTTTTCTCCGATCATCTGTCGCATTTAAATACTTTTCCACAAGGTACCTACACAATTTCAACTAGTTCTTTGTCATCTTCTACTTTTTCATTACTAAAAGATCGTGAATAAAGATCAGCAATATACAATTTTGGACCTGGCATATATACCAAATCTATGTCATACTTTAATAATTTGATACGCATTCTTTGTAATCTACTAGAAGTAGATGTTGAAATTTTTTTTTTCTTACGCCCATATATACAGGGTGATTCACGGTGAATGGCACATTAGACGTTTCTGGTTAACCAGATATCTGATCGGTTCGAAAATTTGATGGAGTGCTTTATCGGACATTCTCTAGCCAACTAAAATATTTTCGTCAATGTGGTGTTGCCACTTCCATCAGAAAGCAGTAGCAACTTTGCTTTCTCAAATGGAAAACCTGGTATATTATATTATTTTTGGAATCTCCAACAACTTCTCGACAACTTTTCTTGACATTTCCCTACACCTTTCTGTTGCCGTTTTCGAAATATAAATTAATTTCGATTTTTTTCACCGAAAATCATGACCTCTAAAAATGCTGATAACTTCAGGTTGAGAGACACTATGGCATTGGAATTTGGTTTGGAGTTAGGTGATACATGAATGCTTCCATTACATCAGCCTGATCTACGTTACTTCAATACAGGGTGGTAAAAAATACAGTCTTTTCGTTTGCTTGAAAAAGTGACTGAAAATTGTTTTTTTCAAATGGAACGCCCTGTATATTATTAGAAATTTAGAAAGCTGATGATGTTCCATTTGAAAAAGCTAAGTTGCTACCACTTTCTAATGGAAGTGGCAACACCGCATTGACGAAAATATTTTAGTTGGCTAGAGAATGTCCGATATTACACTCATGCAAATTTTCAAACCGATCCAATATCTGGTTCACCAGAAACGTCTATTGTGCCATCCACCGTGAATCACCCTGTATAAAATTTTTCTCAGCATTGGTCATGGCCCTTGATGCATTATGAACCGATTGTCCAATCTGCAATAAACAACATCCTATGCCATCTTTGGATGCATCTGCCTGAATTTCTATTTTGCTTTTTGGGTCAAAATGACTAAACATAATGCCACTTGATTATATGTCCTTAACTTGATTTAAAATTTCAGTATGACTTGAAAGCCAGAGAAACTCTACATCCTTTCTTAATAGTTGACATATTGGTGCTAACAAATTTGAGTAAATTTGGAATGAATCTTCTCCAATAATTAAGCATGCCCAATATTCTTTGTAATTCTTTTACGTTCTGAGGACTTTTGATGTCCTTTATCGCTTTGATTTTATCCGGAGCAGGTTTCATACCATCTTTACTGAATATATGTCCTAAAAACTAAACTTTATCTAAACAGTACTGCAATTTTTCCCTATTAAATTTTATCCCGAAATCTCTCGCTCTAGTCAAAACTTTTTCAAAAATACTATCATGCTCGGTTTTAGATTTTGCGCTAATCAGAAAATCATCAAGGTATATTACAACACACCATCTATGTCTCCAAAATTTTCCTGTAATTTTTTCTGAAATAATTTTGGCAAATTTTTTTTAACCCAAAGGGTGCTCTCAAAAACTTATAACAACCATTAAATGTGCTAAAGGTACAACAATCACTAGACTGTTTGTCCAACTCTACCTGATAATATCCATCTTTTAAATCCAACAATGAAAAAACTGATTTTCCACTCAATTTACTACTTATATCCTCTAAAGTTGGAATTTCAAAGAATGATCTCTTAATTGCCTTGTTCAGTTCTGCTGGATCCAAACATAGTCTTAAACTACCGGTAATTTGGCTTCTCAATAATTACCAAGTTACTCACCCAGCTAACTGGATGTTCTACCTTCTAAATAATTTTACACTGTTCTAACTCATCAAGTTTTTTCAAATCAAAGCACAATTTGATAGCATGCTCTAGCTTTATGTCTTCAATATTTAATAATTTTTCCTGTAATTTTTTGTCATTTATTCGGAGGACTATTGCATCTCTAATCAATTTAGATTGTTGATCTCCAAATCCACATGTTGAAGACAGTGTGAGAAGTTCATTATAGAATTGGTTGAACGGCTCATTTTCTCCTTGTTTTCTTTCAAAGAATACGAATCTTTCATAAACATTATTCTTCTTCGGGTTTGCATATTCTTGAAATTTAGCCATAACAATGGCATATTTATTCCTTGTTTCCTCCGATAAATTAAAATTATTATAGAGTTCAACTCCATTCTCACCAATAATGTTGAGGAGCGTAGCCACTTTTTCAGCATCGGATTTTTCTGATCTGCCACTTACCACCAGGAATATTTCAAAACTCTGCTTGAATTCCGGCCACATATCCTTGGACGTCCAATTCTGCCTGTAGTCTAACATCAGCCATCGTGCTCGTGTTCTTTCAAAATCAGCTGAATTTCCACAAATCCAGACAAATTATTCACCACTTCAAATTCGCAGCGCCATGTTTTATATTTATATGTCAACATTTTGCAGTGAGGACTCTTCAATAATAATAAGCACAATTGGAAAATTATAATTTATTTCTGAAAAACGCTGTTACATGTGTTTTACGAACATCATTAATAATGGGAATCTGACAGTTGGCAATGACGCAGACTCTTAACCATAAAAGCAATGGTCTCCACAATGTATATCCAAACCAGCTATACATATCCAAACCAGCTATACATATCAGAAAATAATTTCCTGAGATGCAGAAATGAAGGTACCAGAGGTCTACTTGGATTGACTCGATCTTCACTTGAGGGAAATTCATTTTGATGGGAATTAAATGATAAGTTATTATTTGGAGCTTGTTGCTACCAATTTGTTAATCGGGATGGCGCTACGTTTCGTCCCAGCCTCGCTTACGATGGACTCATCAGATTGGTTAATGTAAGCGAGGCCTGCCAATGACGTAGTTGTTAAGTTGCCCTGCTCAACTTATAACACGAACGAGGGTGCCAAGTGCAAGACGTGGTCCGTCTTATAGCCTTGTAGTAAATGGCACCCAGGTATATCTGGGGGTGGCAACCTCTGCCGAGCACGTGCTCAAGCGCGGCGTGTGAAGCGCTGTCGCAGACTTCTACACGCCGGTGACTAGTCGCCACATGACTTTCCCCCCAGTGAACAGGACAACTGGTCACGATACAGTGGACGATGCCTGGAGACCAGAGAGGGCTGTAGCTGGTGCTTCGTGTTGGCCGACACTGGGATGGGCGTGTGCCATCTCCAGCGACGGACGGTTGTACACCGTAAGTGCGCTTGCAGCCAACGTCGAAGGTGATCCAGGCATCGTATGTGGGGACGAAAGTTGAGCTGTTAATTCCCCATGCCCGATCACGTCGAGGTCACCAATTTGGAGCTTGTTGCTACCAATTTGTGAATCAGGATGGGGCGACGTTTCGTCCCAGCCTCGCTTACGATGAACTCGCCTGCAAATGACGTAGTTGTTAAGTTGCCCTGCTCAAAGCGAACGAGGGTGCCAAGTGCAAGACGTGGTCCGTCGTATAGCGTCGTGGTAAATGGCACCCAGGTATATCTGGGAGGTGGCGCCCTCTGTCGAGCACGTGCTCAAGCGCGGCGTGTGAAGCGCTGTCGCAGACTTCTATACGCCGGTGACTAGTCGCCACAATTCTATTTTCAATTTTAATTATTCAAATAACAATTGTTTCGCCATATAGTAGCTTCTTCAGATTTCACATTTTTGAATAAGTTGTTTTTAAATTAAAATTATTCAATAATGTAAAATCTGAAGAAGATACTGAGCAGCGAAACAATGGTTATTTAAATAATTTGAAGAGAAAATAGAATAACTGTCATTTAATTCCTATCAAAATAGATGCATAGAAACGCTGGTTTAAAAACATAACAACTCCTATCTGAATATCGTCAACAAAAATTGTAGATCAAAACAGCACTCTATATCGCCGATCGGGTCCTACTTCCGGAATAATGAACAATATTTCACGGTTTCAGCGCGACCCCATCGCAGATTTTCGATGTCAACACTAGGTATTCTTTGCAACTATCGATCAAAATAAAAAAAATTCAGTTCTTTCAAGGAGAAAAATAGTTATGTGATTATGCAGTAAAGTGCCCTCATTATCATTTCGTCAATGCAGGGCAAATGATTCTGACTTAGTAGCGCGTTTTTGGTTTATATGCTTCGCAAATAAATCTTTCACAACCACAAGTTGTAGTTACTGAAAAGCGGGTCCTTCTTTTGTCTGAGAGCCGGACTTCCTGCAGAAATCGGAACTTGTGGTCTCTTCACGACTTCCATTCAAATCAAATATTTTATTCTATTTCCACTTTTAATTATTCATTATAGCAATTGTTTCACTGTCATTTGATTCCTATCAAAATGAAGACTGAGTATTAAATATTTTTGTAGAGTTTATACTAGTTATTTTCAAAGCTTTAAAGTAATGAGGACTGAAAAAGTCATTATTCCTCCCATTTGTGAAATATTTTGAATAAAATTATGTTGAAAGGAAGATTTGTTCTGAATAAGAATTAATGTCGGGGCAGAAGTTATTTAAAATTGCACGCTCATGTTTATCCAAAGCAAAGGTTTCATGCGGTGTTGCCACAAAACAGGGCGGAACAAAGAGATCCGATCTTTTATCTTTGTTCCACTCATTGTGATACTTATGTGGGAGCCAAAACAAATCATCATTCTACAAGGTAATGCGACGTCTATCGGGTATAGTCAAAGATCCGTCTATTATGAATAGTACGTGAATCATCCCAATTTATAGATATAATCTTCTGCGCCTTGACCCAGTACCCCAGAGATGAGAGATGGAATTCGTTTGAAAATTCCAAGTCGAACAGAGGGTAATGAAGTTTTCCTTCAAACGAGAGAATTGCACTAGCAGAGATCTAATTTCCGAAGTATATCGCTGGTGCCGCCACCATAGGATGATAATGACATACCATACTACGATAGCAACCAACTTTCTTGAAGAAACGTCTGGGATGAAGCGTAAACATTTACCCGCTAGGTGGAGCACTGTACATTAAAACTTTACCCAAGTGTTCCTGCTAGGCGTAACATGAGTTATGCCGTTTCAGTTGGTTGCTATCGTAGGATGGGCCATGTGGCACTGATGACGGCATAACAAGCCAGAAACCGGTCTATCATTATCCTCCTATAGTTGCGGCATCAGCGATGGGTGAAAAGTCCCAGGCCTAACAAAGAAAACATTGTTTTTTTTGTTCAAAATTAGCTTTATTCATCAACGTAATCTTCATCAAAAGCAACGAAATCATTTCAGCGCCGTTCTGACATTTCAATACCACTTTTGTGGAACGACTTATCTTTTGCCTCAGTTTCAGCGATAACCTGAGCATTTTTTTCAGATCTGTGAACAGCCAGTAGTCGCTGGGAGCCAAATCTGACGTATACGGTGGATGTAGGAGCAATTCGAAGTTCAATTCATTTAGTTTTGCCATTGTTTTGATTGACTTGTGACACTGTGCGTTGTCTTGATGAAACAAAATTTTTTTCTTTGCCATATGCGGTCGTTTCTTTGCAATTTCGGCCTTCAAACGCTCCAATAACGCTATATAATATTCACTGTTGATGGTATTTCCTTTCTCAAGATTGTCGATGAATATTACACCACGCACATCCCAAAATACCGAGGCCATAACCTTTCCAGCCGATTGTTGTGCTTTCGGGCGCTTTGGACGAGGTTCACCAGTTGCTGTCCACTCAGATGACGATCGTTTTTGATTCCGGAGTGAAGTGATGGATCCATGTCTCATCCATTGTCACATAGCGGCCCCCACTTTGAACAGAGCTTTCTCATATTCAAATGCTCATGCAATATAAAGCCAACACGTTCTTTCGATATCTTTACGATGTCAGCTAACTCTCACGCAACTTCACTTTTCGATCATACAAAACGATTTTGTGAATTTTTTTATGTTTTCTGGTGTTACCGCCTCATTTGGACGTCCACTGCGTTCTTCATCATCGGCGTTTCTACGACCACGTTCGAAGTCAGCAAACCAACGTTTTATTGTTGTTTCTGATGGAGCGGAGTCCCCATAACACTTTTCAAGCCATTGCTTCGCTTGAACGGTATTTTTTCCCATCAAGAAGCAGTGTAAAATTAAAACACGAAATTGTTTTTCATCCATTGTTTTGAAAATGAAAATGGAAAAAATCTCTTAGCACAATAACTCACAAACTAATGAATAGAATGTCATAAAATTTTAACATCTTTTGAAGGTTAGTACCAACTGAAAAAAGGTGACTGCAATAAAACTAGCGCCATTTATGTGTTAGGCCCGGGACTTTTCAGCCCATGTGATTCTTCAGAAATTAGATCTCTCCTAGTCAATTTCTCTCATTTATTATGCCCTAGCGGAGGGTCCTAACGGACATGATCCTCTATTTTTGATTATTATCACTTGCGGGATTCTAACCGTATGAACGGGCGTATTCAACATCCCACGGTACATTGCATGAGACTCCAAAGTGAGTACTTGCGTAATATAAGTTCTGCCGTTTCAGTTGGTTGCTATCCTAGGAAGGGCTATGTGGCACTGATGACGGCATAACGAGCCAGTAATCGGTCTGTCATTATCCTCCTCTGGTGGCGTCACCAGCGATGTACTTCGGAAATAAGATCTCTGCTAGTCCATTTCTCTCAATTATTATGTCCTAGCGGACGGTCCTAACGAACATGTGCTTTTTTTCTTCAAATCTTAATTTTTAGCTTTATTCATTTTGTGACCATCTGTTCTGTATTACAGTTGACGAGACAGTTCGACGTAGCAAATCTGCTTTAGAAATGCCATTTGCCAGCGTACCAGGAAGCAGCAACAATAAAAGTATGCTTTTAATTCCCAATCCTGTAGAGATACTCCAACAGTCTTCTTCTACCATGCAGGGTGAAAATGAAAGAAATAATTCTCCAACTCTGATGAATTCACCTGCTAGTTCTCCAGAAAGTACCTTTAGCAATATGTCTCCAAGAGGGTAGGAAATATCTCCATTTTCATAATCCTTCAAAATTTTTTCGATTATTATTTATAGCAAGGTAAAATAATCAGTACTCAAAGATTTATTCCACTCTTTTTCTCAGAAATAATGGAAGATTATCATCTTTTTCACAAAATAATGACAATAGCAATACAAGAACTGAATACCAAGAGAAAATTGCCAGTTCAAATAAGGTGTCATCCTACAGTGATGAGGGTAAATATAATTATCAAAAGTTATGATTTGAGTTCACCTGTTGATTTTAAAGTTCACAGTACAAATTATTTTATGTTTATAATTATTCTTGAAGTAACTCTCATTTACGCTAAAACATTTATTTTACAGATAGCCAATTAGTATGTGATTCTTCAGCATCAAAGAAAAGTAACAAAGGTGACAGACCATCAGTTTCTGTAGGAAGAAAAACAAGGAGAATATTCAATCAGTTTAATGAACAGTCATCTTCGTCAAAGAAAAGTAGGAAACTGGCTAATAGATCTTCACACAGTGACAGTGAAGAAGATAACTCAGACCATTCTCCCACAAGGAGAGCGAAATATAATTCGGAAAAGAGATCAGAAAGACCATTAAAATATGATTTCCGAGTGAATCTTGGTAACGAAATTTGATTTGAATTTCCTTTTTTATATGAATAAATTTCTTTGAAGATTTCTATTTAATTTATCATGTTCCAGAAGGAATCACAGACAGCAATGAGAGGATAAATCTGATAATGCAAAAAATGGCCGAACTCAGAAAAACATACATCGATGTCAAGGCTGAATTGGCTGATTTAGATAGAAGAAGAAAGAAGAAAAAGAGAAGACAAAGAGAAGGTAGAGACGGAAAACGGAAAGAAAGAAGAGATAAACTTGAATCTTCTCCTCTCTGACCCCTTTGAAATTTAATGACTCGGTAAAATTAATCTTCTTATTGTTCATTGCTATCTCGAAAACAGAATATTATTATTAAATTATATTAATAATTAAATAAATAATGTTTTAACTAACCCTTATCATTCGATGAATGATGATTGAACGGTTGAGGTGTAATTTTTTTTATTCAATAACTATCCTTTGAATGAAGTGGTAACAATAGTTGTTACTTCGAGGTTATAATTGGATAATCAGAAGAAATAAATAATAGTACCGCTTTCCAAGTATAAATTAGTAAAATAAAGTAATAAAAACACTCCACCACCTTCCATATGAATATCCAACTGAAGATTTATATAAAAATTACCAATACTCGAAGCTGGACAAATTTAACACATTCGGGTTATAGAGGGTGTTTAAAAAAAGTGACCCTGTCTCTAGGATAGGTAGAAAACTGAAAAATAATGGGGGTTTGCTTTGTGAAGAACTTTTGTTTTGTATGCTCAATAATAAACTCTTTGTTTTTCAATAACTTTATTCATCACTAGCGACCCGCCCCGACTTCGCACGGATGCAATGGCAATCCTTATAAACAACGGTAGTGCCGGGATGCATATTCATATCCCACGTACCGTATCGCAGTCCGAATTCACCCGAAGCCGAAGTAAACTCAACGTAAGAGATCGCGTCCGTTCCTGCTGTCTTGAACGTATTTTATGACCTGTATGGGATCGCTATCGCATTGTTATCAAATAGAGTTTTTGAAGAAAATAAGCGCAGATTTTTTTGCAAATCGATGATTAAATAGTAAGAACGAAAACAGCCTCAGAAGGGGAAATTCAAACTGTGGTGAGGGGTTTTGCGTAATATTCCCAAAGTAGCAATTCGAAAAATTATTGAATCAAAAAACGAGAGGGAATTACATCAAGACCTTCTTTAACTACTATTAAAAAAATCAAATCTTGAAATAAAATAGGAGACTGAATAATGAATTGGTAAGTGCAGTTTCTGAATGGATAAAAGAATCTAAGTCAACATAAAGAATCATCATTTATTTGAAGAATGGAAATAATTGTGAAAAAGTTAATTGTGAAAAGATTTTAATCTTAAAATATCATACCCAAAAAAATTTCATATTTATAAATTCCTTTTACCAATGGCTAAACATAATATATGGGCGGACAACTGAGGAATTGCGGATTATATATAGAATGAAATTTATATCGACATATAGCTGAGCTCTCATTTTCCTATTCATTCAGGTAAAATAGGGTTACTCTTACTCCTTGCAAACTACTATTTGTTATAACGATCTGAATCATCAATTGGGCAGGGTTATTGGATGTTGTTAATTAGGTATTCCCAAATTTAGTTCTGATATAACTATACCATTTGAGAAAAATTTGGAGTGATCTTATTCATTGAATATAATTTTCGAAAAAATTCTGTCCCCTTAACTTTTTGAATAGTCTTCCAATCATACTTTTACTTTCACAAATTTTTCCAAGCAACGATGATCCTTATTTTGTCTTTCGTATGTTGGACAACTTATCTCAATTAAGTGATATTCTTTTTTGATACTTTCTCCTTTTGACAACTTTTGAACTTCCTAACTCCCCTATCAATTGTGTACATTAAGCTCAGTGATTCTTCTTTTCAACAGCTTTTTACTTTGTGTATCTTTGCAACAGCAACGGAATGTAATATGTACCTACTCACAAAATTCAATTTGCTTGATAGCTATGTATATTAAGATTAATTTTGTCAATTCGTTTCAGAAGTGGGAGGTCGAACTTATGAATGCAACAAAAGTAACTCGATCAATGACAACAACTATTAGAACACCCCTCAAAAAGTTAAAAAAAATATACCATTAAAGAGAAGATTTCGATAATTCTTTTGGCTTCAGTATAAAATCTATTCTAAATTTACTTATTTTTTTACACCAATAAATTCATAACCTTAAAGCATTCACTCTTGAATAAGGGGTAGCCGTTATTATTCGGGAATATGGAAAAAACCTAATCGTTATTATCTGAACTGCAAAGAATTAAAAGAATCGGGGTATCAATATTACGTATAATCCCAATTCATATTCCACGACTGATATCGCCAAATAAGACGCGATCACGCGCGTGGTTTATCGAGTAAGCTTCGGCTGTCTCCGAGCTGCGATACGGTACGTGGGATATGAATATGCGGCCCGCACCGCTAACTGCATTTTGAATCTGTAATATCTTCGGAAATATTCATTTAAATTACATGCTGTAAAGGGCCATATTGATGTATATTGAATGGACAATGTATTTAAGGTACTCAATTGGATAAGGATTGATGCTGTATTGCTTAAAATAACTTCCTAAATAGGCCATTTTTCCCGTAAATTGTGAAGGATAAAAAATGCGGACTTTTTGTTGAACTTTTTTAGGAGTACAATACCGAGTAGATTATTTTGATTCATCCCCTGGGGTTCAGTCAGCGTTTGCAATGTAAGCGCAAAAAAATGTGTTTATTTACATCACATTAGAAACCTGTGAATTCATAGGTATTTCTCTACAATATTATGCAAGTATCATTTTGTGCGACCTTTCGAAAGCGTTCTATAGTGTTTCTTACCAGATACTCCTGCAAAAACTCGAGTATTTTGGAATACGAGGTACAGCACTCCGATTGTTGGCTTCTTTTTTGGAGGGTAGGCAGCAACCGGTGCAGGTAAATAATGAGAGAACATCGTGGATGACGATATTAAAAGGCGTACCTCAGGGCTCTATACTGGGTCCGTTGCTGTTTATATTATACATAAATGATCTTCCCAACAATATGTCATGTGATCATGTATGCAACTATGCTGATGATACCGCATTTATGAATAAATACAAACATCCAGATAGAACAAACACAGCAGATACTCTAAAGGGTGCACAATCATGGTTCCACTCAAATGGTCTTCTGTTGAATTTGGATAAAACCAATATTTTGGAAATTCATATGAGGACAGAAACAGCACACGACATCAAAAGTGCAAATTTTTTGGGAGAGGAATTTCAAGAAAATTTTAAATTCGACAGGCACATAGATAATTTATTAAAAAAACTATCATCTACAATATACCTCCTATACAGATTGAAAAACGTGACTAACGAACAGATTTTAATCAACACATACTATGCTCTTTTCCACAGCTCTATGTCGTACGCTCTCATCATCTGGGGGGATGAGCCTGAAGGAAACCTTATATTTCTGAAACAGAAGATGGCAATAAGGGTATTAGCAGGAATTAGTAACACCACCTCCTGTAGGGAATATTTCAAAAAATTTGGAATACTTACCTTTTATTCTCAGTTAATATTGGTTTGTCTATTATATGTTCACAGGAATAAACAGAAATATTTAAAATGTGGGGAATTCCATGAGTATGCTACACGTGGAAGGAAAGATCTATGTGTTCCATATCACAGGATAAAGCACGCTCAAAAGGCTACCAACTACTTAGCAATGAAGCTGTATAATCACCTTAGCACAGAATTCAAGGAGACAACCTGGTTCAGACGTCGCCTACGCGATTTTCTGGTATCGAGGGCCTTCTATTCTATTGAAGATTTCTGGTCCGAAAGGATTTGGCGGAATGAAATGATTATTTCACGAATTTTTAATCTGTTATATATTTCTTTGACTATTAATTATAAGCTTTCTGTACTAACAATTTGTGAATAAATTTTGATTTTAATTTGATTTGAAGTATCATACATATAAGACTGATTCTCCAATAAGTCCTTCGGAATTAGAATAACTTCAAATGTGTTGCTCTATGAATATAAAGTTTATTGTTATTACAAAATATTGATTGAAACTATTTACAATCTTACCTATGAATATAAAGAAACGACAATTGAAGTCGATTCTTCAAATCCTAAATCTCTATCAAACAATTATATAATATAATATTATTTCGAAAATTAGATTTTCTGATTGAACGTCAAATCATTTATCATTCTATAGCTGTCATATCCTAAGCCTCTTATAATCCTAATCTCTAAATCAATTGAATAAAGAAATACAGTTTCTTTACATCTCCCCCTCTAGGAGAGAAAATTTTAAAGAAAAGCACTAAAATTTCTAAAATTTTCTGATTCATCTTCTTTGAACACTATATTGCTTAGTTATCTTCTTCTTCTTCTTGTTGCGTTGGAGTCCGGATAAGTTTTGTTATATGAAAAAGGTTGGACTCTGATTTTCTGTGACCTGTGTTTATTCTATATATTGAGTTGGATATTCTTTCCATAATTTGGTACGGTCCAATTTTCAACTCATCCATTTTTTTTCTGTTCAATTTATTTCCATTTTCGACATACACCCAATCTCCTACATTGAACTCCAAATGTTTCCGGTTTTTATCGAATAATTTTTTGTTATAATTATGAGATGCTATCGTTCTCTTCAAAGCTGTCATTCTATCTTTTTTCCAATTATCTTCTGTTGGTTCAGATTTCAATTCATTTGGTAGAATTGTTACATCAGTACCGTATAATAAATATTTAGGTGCAAAACCAGTAACTGAATGATCGGTTTCATTGTATTTATCGACACATTCTCTGGCTATTGTTGTCCAAGCAATTGTTTTGTTTTTCTCATTCATTTTACACCTGATCTTATTCACTAAAGTTTGGTTTAATCTCTCATTTAGTCCGTTCGAGAACGGTGCGTTTACCGCGGTAAAAACCATAGGTATTGATTCTACATTCAAATATTTCTTGAATTCTTTCGAATTTATTCCAGGGTATTGGTCTGTGAGTAACATTCCAATATCCTCTGATTCTGGTATACTCTTTACCAACCTTATGAAATCATTTGCACTCTGGGTTTTCGATGTTACAATAAATGCGTATCTGGTGAAATGATCTACTAATAAGTGCAGGTATTTCTTTGTAGATCTCGATCCCCCTAAACCTCCAATAGTGTCGATAGAGATTATTTCAAATGGCTTAGTGGCTGGACCTAAATGAGACATGAGGCCAAACTTGTTTTGACCCCTTGATTTATTTTTTATGCAGATTTCACATTTCTTGCAAATTTCTCCAATGTTTCGAGTCAGATTTTTAGCTGTGTAAAAGGGCCCAATCTTCTTTTGT
This sequence comes from Adalia decempunctata, assembly GCA_951802165.1. NCBI lineage: Eukaryota > Metazoa > Arthropoda > Insecta > Coleoptera > Coccinellidae > Adalia > Adalia decempunctata. The sequence goes on from OX637697.1 coordinate 54,217,087, forward strand.
AATTGTTTAGTGCCGATATGGCATAGATTTTCGTGAATATCCTTTATGAGTTTAACGCTGAATTCTTCTGATAGGATAATTTTCTCTTTCTTTTTGGTCTTCCTGTAATAAATTTTTTTTCTTTCAATTAACTGGTCTTTCTTATTTTGTACTTCTTCATTTTTCTCTTGATCTATTAAGATGTCTTTCAATTTAATTAGGTTCACAATTTTTAATGTTTCGTCTTCATTATCTTCTGGTTCCAAAACCGGGTTCCTGCTCAAGCAGTCAGCTTCTACATTATTTTTTCCTGGGGAATATTTAACTACAAAGTCATATTGTGACAAATAATATGTTAAATCACCCAGTTCTTCATCAGTTCTCGATTTTAAATTCATATTCTCTAATGGTTTGTGGTCCGAATAAACTGTAAACGATCTTCCTATAAGCCAATATTGCCAATATTTTATTGCCTCCTTAATGGCCAAGCATTCCAAATATATTGCTTTCTTTTTTTTCTGAGCTTCATTGAGTTTTTTTGAGAAGTACGCAACTGTTTTTTCCTTTTTATCAGGTTGTTCCTGTTTCAGAATTGCGCCTATTCCTTTTAATGATGCATCTGTGTAGATATTGATTGGCAAGTTCGGATCAAAAATTTCCAGTACTGGTTGCGAACATAACAAATTTTTCATTGTTTCAAATGATTTTTGGCATTCATCAGTCCACGTAAATTTCTGGTTTTTTCTCAATAAATTGTGAAGTGGATCTAGAATTATGGCACTTTTTGGTATATATTCATGATAAAAATTTATTTTGGTACAGGAAAATTTCTTATCGAAATCAAATTATCCTTCAAAGGTCTGACCGAATTATTTTGAATAATATGACCAAGATATTTAACCTTATCTGATGCAAATGTACATTTTGTGAATTTCAGCCTGAAACCTTCTGCCTTGATTGCTTCCAACAATTTTGTCAAATGATCTATATGCTGTGAAAATGTCTTAGAAAATATAAGAATATCATCTATATAATTAACTGCAAAGTCAGATAACTGATGTTTTCTCAGGATGTTGCTTAATATTCTCTGAAATATAGCTGGTGCTGTTTTTAGACCAAATGGTAGAACAGTCCACTGGTAATGTCCTTCCTGTGTTACAAAACCTGTCTTTTTCCTGTCTTCAATGCGTAGGGGTATTGACCAAAAAGCGGAGTTCACATCCAATGTAGAGAAAAATTTACAATTTCTTGTTTTCACGATCAAATCATCAATCAACGGAAACGGCTGGGCTTGCTGTACTACAATTTTGTTTAAATCCCTGAAATCTATACAAAGTCGGGACTTTTTATTGTCCTCTTTCTTGAATGCCAATGTCACCGGTGCAGCAAATGGACTGTAGGATTCTTCTATGAGGTTTTTATGTAACAATTTCGATATTTGTTCCTCTATCTCTTTTTTATCATCCATGGAACATCTGTAAGGCCTTTTACAACAATATTTGTCTGTTATTAGGTCAATTCTTGCCTCATATTTCCTTACTGTACCAATGTCATATTTATCTTTGGCAAAAATTGTTTGGTATTTCTCAATTAGCCTATTTATCTCCAATTTTTGATAAGAGTCTAAATGATCTATACTTATTTCGAAATTTTGTTCTACCACATTTTCATTGAAGTTTATTTCATATTGATTTAAATTTTCAGGCATTACTTCTATCTCCACCAAATCATTTGAATCATCTTCAATTTCATTTTTATCACAAGATTCTTCAATTTTTTTCTGTAGAGATAAAATATTCTTCTGTGATATAATTAGGTTTTCATTTTGAATTAATTTAAACTTTTTAATCATATCCAATCCAATGAGAAATTCATATTGAAATTCTTTTTCATCCATTATGTATACATCAATTTTCTCTTCAATCTCAAAAATTTTTATTTTCAAAGTTGTCAAACCATTCGTTTTTTTCACACCATTGATTGTTGTTAGATTATTCTGGTTCGGAATGTTTCCTCCATTGTGTTTCAGTTTGAGAAACTTTGAATTTATCAAAGAAACATTTGATCCTGAGTCATATATTCCGTGTAATTCCAGTTTATTATCTAATATTAATTTGACCTGAATCAATGGTGTGATTATTCGTTTTTTTGATCACTGATATTCAATTCCGATTCTATCACTGAATTATTCATTTTGGTTGAGTGATTTCTATTTCTATTTCCCATTTCATTTGTTTTGAACCAACACTTTGATTCAGGGTGAAAGCGATTTGGTTTCTTTAGTTTTTCACAAATTCTACAAGGTTGTTTTTCTTCAAATTTTGTTTCATAGTCCAATTTCGTATTTTTTTTATAACCAGAATCTTTCTTATTTCCCAAATGTTCAAACTTACCAATATAGTTGAACAAATCTTTGGTATCTAGAAGTTCTTCCCTGTCTATTCTGTCAGCGATGTAATCTGGTAAACCAGCTGCAATGATATCAATCAAAGTTCCTTGGTCTGTCGTACTTCTTGATTCAAGCAACAGTCTTTCTTTCCTTACTGCATACTCCAACAAAGATCCTGATTTGTATCTAAATGATAGAGCATATCTGCTGTTTGCCCAACCCTTGTTAGCATAGGTGTAGCAAAAAGTTAATTTCCAATCATCCCAATCAGAGTTCAATGTGTATTTAATCATCATAGCACTGTACCAATCTAAACATGATTTTTCCAGAAAAACTTTGAGAATCTCGATTTTTTCTTCATCTCTATTGATTTCTAATCTTCCACACTCTCTTTCAAAGACTTTCATCCACTCATGGGCATTACCTTTTCCATTGAACTTCTCAATCACAAACTTTTCTGTGATTTTCCTGAGATTTGGTCTGTCATTATTACTCTGTTTTTTCATGATCATCTCGAATGCTTGCATCATCTTATCTGATATTGTATTTTCAGGAATACTCGTATCAGTATTGCTACCACTTAGAATTTCCTCTGGATATTCTCCTCCAATTATCACATTTCCATCAGAATCCCAATATGTTTTTCTCATCTCGTCAGTGACAACAATTCCAACTTTCCTAGATTGATGTCGTTTTTTTAACGTCTTCTTTATGTTAGAATATACAGCAGATCCTGTGATGCTTTCATGTAATGTGGCAGGTTGTAGTTCTTTCGGCACTTCATAATTCCTTCCATCTTCAGTAGTTATTGAAGTGATACAGAGCAAGTTCGTTTTTCCATCTTCTGATCCTTTCACCAGAAAATGAAATTTCAACGTTTCCATATTCTTGACCAAAATTGTCGTTTTATAAGACTGATTCTCCAATAAGTCCTTCGGAATTAGAATAACTTCAAATGTGTTGCTCTATGAATATAAAGTTTATTGTTATTACAAAATATTGATTGAAACTATTTACAATCTTACCTATGAATATAAAGAAACGACAATTGAAGTCGATTCTTCAAATCCTAAATCTCTATCAAACAATTATATAATATAATATTATTTCGAAAATTAGATTTTCTGATTGAACGTCAAATCATTTATCATTCTATAGCTGTCATATCCTAAGCCTCTTATAATCCTAATCTCTAAATCAATTGAATAAAGAAATACAGTTTCTTTACATACATATAAACCTTCCTCTTGAATCACTTTATCGCGGCGGTTTCATCTTCAACCTGCCATATCTTTTGATGTACTCGTTGTAATTGTATGATGTGAGGGACAATTTCGTTCTAAATTAAATACTGGGGTTAAATAACGTATTAGGTTGGATGAGGATCAATACCCAATTCATAAAAACACACTCCCAAATAGTGCATAATTTTGGAAAACATCTGATTATCATAAACTGGTAATAGCAAGTCAATCTTGAGAGATAGATATATGCTTTCGCGGACTTTTTTGTAGAACTATTTAAGAGGTACATTTCCGTCATACATTGTATCCACGTAAGTCTTACGGTTTTTGCAGCGTACGTGAAAATAGCTGATTATGGCTGTTTTTTTGGATTTATTGATGTTATAGTAGGTATCCTTATTTTTTTCGAGTGAAAAGTATAGCCTATGTCACTCAGGCATAATGTAGCTTTCTGAGGGTGAAAGAATTTCTGAAATAGGTCCAGTAGTTTTTGAGCCTATTCGTATCAAACAAACAAAAATACAAATCTTTCCTCTTTATAATATTGGTATAGAAAAAAAAGCGTTCAAAATCCGTTGCGTATTTTTGGAGATTTAAGGATTTAAGCATACATAGGGACAGGCCGCGAAAGCGACTTTGCCAAAACTATAGGGATCATTTTCCTATATGACCGTAAGAATAACATGGGTGATACGCGAATTCGTGCCTTATTACATGGACCAACACTATAAAAATAGCTATTTACGACATCACATTAGAAACCTGTAATCAGTGTTTCTCTACAACATTATGCAAGTATCATACATATAAACCTTCCTCTTGAATCACTTTATCTATGTAGGCAATGTGAATTTTGAACCCCCTGTTGAATTGATATAAAAATAAGCTGAGACCATATCAACCGAATATATAGCGTAGGCCTAATGTCAAACATTCTGTGATCTGAAGCGATGGTTTTCGATGATCTCTCTCTACCACGCGCTCTACACAGACGCAGTGTAAAAGCAAGTAAACACAACATAACCTGCTATTTTGTATTCCATGACGGAATGTACATTTGTATTAATCTGTCCGAATAAAGCCCACTGTGAATAAACACGTTAATCCACCCCGAGTGTTTTATTATCTTACATCAGAAGCGGGATTGGTTTTTTCTCAACAAAGAAAGAATTAGAACCTAAATTCTACGAGTTTCATCGAGTTCTTTGTGCAAACGAATTCATCCAAAATGATCAACAAAATCAAGAGAATGCTGCCCAAGTCGAACCAATGACGATGATTCGAATGATGGAAATCCAAGCTCAACTGCAGATGAAAATGATGGAATTCATGGCGAACATGGCAAGTGGAAGATCGAGTTCAACAAACAACGAGGCTCAAAACCATGTGGATTTCATGCAGTACGATCCCGACGATTCACCTTTCACAACGAAAGAATGGATTGCTAAATTTAAGTAATACTAAAATTAAAATATTGCTTAGTGTCCTCCAAGATTAAATAAAGGAAAATTTGTTGTGGGAATAGGACAATTTAGAATATGTCAGATTATTCAATACATATATTTGGGTGTCGCCAAATATATGTATTGAATAATCTGACATATTCTAAATTGTCCTATTCCCACAATAAATTTTCCTTTATTTAAGTAATACCTCAAACTAAAAAATTATGGAATAGGAAACGTTGAATTTAAAACATTAGGAAAAGCAAACATCCTATTTTTCAAGTGTGAATTAGCTATAGAAATTGAATTCAATATAGTTACAGATAGTATGATTCCACATAAGGATATCGATGCTTTAATCGGATTAGATATACTCAAAGAAGGGGATATTCAACTTGAAATTAATAAGGATTGTGTTGATTTCGTGACATCTTTTTAGAAAATCTCCTAAAACGTTCACTTTAGTTTGTGAAGATTTAGAATTAGAGTTGTCAGGATTGGACGAACAGTTGAAAGCACAAATAATTCAAATAATTAAAAAAGGGGTTGAATCTAAACCTGATGCAGTTACCACAGGTAAACTAAAAATTCAATTGAAAGATGAATCTCCTGTCGTTTTTAGAGCAAGAAATTTAGCGTATCAGGAAAGAACAAAAGTTAAGGAAATTATTGAAAACCTATTAGAATCTGGTATTATAAGATGTAGTGAATCAAATTATGCAAGGCCCATTGTCCTAGTAAGAAAACGTAATGGCGAAATAAGACTGTGTGTTGATTACAAAGAACTGAATAAGAAAGTTTTGCGAAATAATTACCCCTTACCAAGAATTCAAAATCAAATAGACCTTTTAGCAAAGCTCGATATGCTCGATATGAAATCTGGTTTTCATCAGAATCTTCCAAACACATTACAGCATTTATCACACCTGATGGATTGTACGAATACAATAGAATGCCTTTTGGTTTAATAAATTCTCCTTCATGTTATCAGTTAGCAATTGATAAGGCTCTCGGAGATTATAAAGAGAAAACTGCACTAGGTTATGTTGATGATATTCTTTGTCCATGTGAAAATATTCAAGGACTTGTTAATTCAAATAAAATTATTGATAGGCTGTCAAAGTGTGGCTTCGCACTTAATTATCAAAAATGCGAATTCTTCAAAACGTCAATAGAATTTTTAGGAGTAATAATTGAATGTGGTATGGTAAAACTCAGTTCACGAGAAATAGAAGCATGTCGATTATATGATTAGGAATTTGCCTTGCGAGAACAAAATACTGGCGCTCAAATCTGTTACTCCTCAATATATTGTGATGAAGCTCGATTTTCCGATCATGAAATCGGTCTTCATCTTAAATTAATTTTTCCGGATTTTTATTTCGAATTCCTGCATTTCGTTTCCGTTCAGAATTAAACCGAGAAGATCGAATATGGTTCGTTCGATATTGTTTTGCATGCAGAGAACCTAGTAAAAAGAGTCATAAGAACCACGTAGAATGTAGATAACGCCGTTTTTCTAGTTTATACGTACGATAAGCCAGATTCGAAGATGTTTTACCGGAGTACTTTTCTAGAAAAGTAACATTTCTGCGCCTGCCGTTTCTGCCCCACTCAGGGAGATTATAAAAGGCGATTTTCCCCTCATCTGTGACCCATTATTCATTGTTGCTCCGGCCTGAATAGAGTAGTATCATTCGCGTTTCCGAAAGATCCATTATTCATTTTTGCTCCGGCCTGAATAGAATAGTATTTTCTTGCGTTTCCGAAATTTCCTTTCTTTTTGATTCGAAAGTTTAACGAATTCCGTAATTCCTGATTTTCTCTTTTCTTTACCGAGTGAAAAGTAGTGCACTGAAACCGTAAGTACCGATCCAATTCATTTCAGTCTCATTTTCCTGTATCTTCGTTGAGTCTATCAAAATAGCTGTTACGTCGAGATCCGTATTAAATCTTCCTTTGCTCGTACAAGATTTCCTGAGTCTATAGCACGTTTATCTGAGTTAGTCGGTACCCGATAACGTCTGCTCTTAGTGGCGAGTAATCTCACTATCAGACCGGAGGGTTCATGCAAACCTATGCTATAGAACGTGGAGTCTAATTCCGTTTCGGTACCGATCTTTCGCGCCCCTTGTTCGGTGCGTCCTGTTTGACCATTTATATTTAACCTGGCCAAACCCGACCTTTCTAGACGTGAAACAAGCTAAGTAGACAATATAACTCTTTTGAGTTTCCGGACTGAAAGAATATCGGACAGAAAGTAAGCACTATACATTTTCATATCCGTCCCACATTTTTTTCAACTGTAGATTTAAATTCTCCGTTTAATTCAATTTTCCCCCCCCTTCTATTCTGGCTGACTCGTACCGTAAAATATTTCTTTTGAATAAATGCTCGCAGTCAGGCAAAACTGAATCACTTTTCTTTAACTGTGTATATTTGATATTTTCTGATTACTGCATATTTGATATATCTTGGGATTAATGCATATTTGATGTTTTATTGATATTGGTGAATATTTGATATTTTCTTATTATTGCATATTTGATATTTTCTTGACATTATTGCATTTGTATCACTATTTCAATCTATTGAATAAATTGTGTGAATTGCTCTATTTTCGATTTCTCAGTTATCGCTACCACCCTAGATACAACCGAACTCTGTCTCCGACTAAGCAGCTATCCTGGCAGGTTTGCTATTCTACCTTATAAGCAAAAAGAATAGCTGGCGCTCGAGGTAAGGTTTCAAAAAGGGAAAAAAAACCCTATTACAAAATGGCGCCCGAGCAGGGACTGCAAAAATAGAGTTTCTGTGCAAAATTTGCGCCCCGATTCATTACCTGATACTGTGCATTTTTTTTTTTCGTTCGAAATTGACTTTCTGAACTGAGTTGATTCCCGATTTATTCAGTAAGTAAAGTGAATACCATATATTGAGTTTTATGCTTGAACTGTGCAAACCCGCTGTTTCTGATATTTTTTTTTGAAAACTGTGTGAAATGAATACATTGTTCTGAGTTTGATTTGTTGCCATTGTTTTGAACTGTTATGAAATATTGAATCTTTCCCGGTAGTGTTTTGTTTCTGATAAACATTGAACTTTCAGTACTGATCAGTTGTTTTTGATATTATTGGATTTCGTTGTTTAATTTTCTGTTACAGGAACCGTTGAAGGATTATTCCGAGGTAGGTGGTTTTGAATTTTTTTTTGTACTTGAGACTGAAAGTTCTTTTTCTATTCTGTATCTGAACAATTATTGGTGAGTGAAATAAAGACAGATTTGGTGTTATTCCGGCTATATCATTTGTAACTGTTGCGACATTTATATTTTTACTGTTACCTGTACGCATAAACAAATAATCCACAGTTCGTGAGTGACATAACCGGCAACTGTGAACATTTCTACTTGGACACAACTTTACGTGGAAGGACTTGACCGCAAACAATTAACCATGGATGTGAACCGGCTGCTGAGTGATGAGCTAACCTACGAACTTCAACTCCGAGGGCAAACGGTACCCAGCACAGTGATGACCAAACGAAGTTTGTTACGACAGGTTCTCCATTCGGATGCACCCTTACAATCTGGGGCATGGATGGATCCTGCTCAAGATATCGAGGTGTGCCGGGACAAGCTCACCGATTTAGTAGAGGCAGTTCAGAACTTCAATCACGACAACGCCGATAACGAGTATTCGCGCATTTTCACAAGGCTGAAACACATACAGGGAAGACTGAATTTTATTGACACAACTGATGAATCACAGTTACAGGTGGTAAATCAGCTCAAAGGAGCCACCCTCAAGGCCTTGGATGCTTTACAGGCAGTTCATAAAGTCAGCATTCAGCAACCGTCGTCGCAGCCGGAAGGAAGGTCTCTCCTGGATCTGGAGGTCCCACCGTCACCTGGGATGTCTCCAATTCAGCCACAGCGAGCAGCAAGGGTCGAGCCCTCCCTTATTGACCTGGGAGAAGACGTCCCTCCACCGTCAGCTGGCAGGATCTCACGAGCTCGCACACCTGAAAGAAATTCCATATCAGATCGAGTTATGAATGACACTAGACGGACATGTAGAAGCATACTACAGGAAATGCCGACCATACCTACTTCTCGGGAGCCGCCTGCGACAGCACGACCTGAGAGACTGACACCGGACCGTTGGGCGAACTCCACACGAGGGGTATCTTTTCCGGCAAATCTACCACCGAGAAACCCCCTAAGATCATTGGCACAAGGCAGTTACCGACCTGAGCCCGAAGCCCGACCTACATCACCACCGTTTGTCCCGCTGTACAAATGGTCGATTTCTTTTGATGGGACCCAGAGTGTCACCGACTTCATTGATGAAGTGGAGAGGCTGGCAGAATCACGGAAAGTACCCTTACGACAGGTGTTTGACTCTGTGTACGAACTTCTGAGGACAGATGCTCGGGATTGGTTCATCCCCAGGAGAGGAACGTTTCAGAACTGGGACGACTTCAAGGCCCAATTGAAGGACGCGTTCCTACCGGTGAATTATGAGGAGAATCTGTTGGAGGAAATAAAAAGGCGAATGCAGGGTCCAGACGAGAAACTTCTGCTCTACGTTACCAGGATGCAGAACCTGTTCCAGAAACTATCAGGTATTCGACCGTCCGAGGAGGAACAGATCCGTCTGATTAGACAGAGGTTGCTACCATCCCTACAGCAAGCCTTGGCCTTCCAAGAAACTAGGACTTACGATGAACTTCTTCGGAAAGGAAAAGTGTTCGAACTGGTCCAATGGCAGATGCACCAATACACCAGGCCACCCTCCAAACCAGGCCTCATTGATGAACCGCACCTGACCTACCACACCCAGCAGCGAAACCGTTATCAGGCCAATTGTTCGCTGGACACCGAGAATCGAGTCCAACCAGCAACCGCAGCAGTCCATCCAAAACCTGCAGAGTCAGTTTCTCGGGCACAAACATCACGTTCAGCATCAACAAGTAATACTTACAAACCACAGTCGAACGCCACCCCCGCACACCGTCAGGCTGATAATTCATCACCTCCGGACCGGACCGATCAACAGAGAGCCCGGAGAGTCTCCTTTCAGACCCAATGTTTCCGCTGTGGTGGATACGGCCACATGCGACGAGACCCCCGAAACTGTTTTGTTCTCGATGCCAGAGGGAGAATATTCTCTCCAGAGACTGCCCTTGTTCGGGAAACTAAATGGAGGTATGAAATCGGGGTCAGCCATATCTCCGGAGACTTTGACTCCACTGACACCGTCCATCTGTAAAGAAAATCGTCCGTTAGTAGAGGTTCATGTGACAGGCGAGCCCTTCCGAGCATTAATGGATACAGGAGCAACCAAAAGCTTCTGCAGCCAGAAAGTTGCAGAATGCTTGGATGAAAAAGGAATAAAGGGAGAACCCATGTTCAATGAATTTGTGGTGATCGCCAATGGCAAAACTACCGTCGTACCGAAACGCTACACAACTATGGTCCGGATAGACGATTATACCTTGGCCGACTTAAAATTCCTGTTGGTTCCTGACCTACCTGTAGACCTCATAGTGGGAATGGACATACTCTCAAACTACAATTTCAGCATCAATCTGAAAACAGCAGAATGCTATTTGGAAGGTCGACCGATTTCCAAGCCGATTCCTGTCTACGAACATTCCCCTGAAATAAACGTCGCCGATAAACCTCTTTTGGAACTGACCAGCAAACAGAAGAAGAAACACCGATGTAAATGGAGAGAAGACCAGCCAAATACCTTCGAAATCCAGTACCGAAAAGGATCTACGAACAAAGTTGCTGACCGTCTGTCCCGGAATCCATTGCCGTCCGTGGATTCTGTGTGTTTAACCGAGGTAGAAACAACCCCCTGCAAATGGTATAACAAGAAGTTACAGGAGGTGGAAAAAGATCCGGCAAATTTCCCTGATTATTCCGTAGAAAATGGAAAATTATTCAGGCATTTCTGGGACTCATCCGACTTCACTGAAGATGGATCCGGCCGACCCTGGAAACTCTGTATTCCTACTGACCAAAGAACTGAAATCCTGAAAGAAAACCACGATTCCGAATTAGCTGGTCACATGGGAATTGCCAAAACCATTTCTAGGATAGCCCGGAAGTACTACTGGCCAGGGATGTTTAGAGACGTTGCGAAATATGTAAGGAGCTGCACTTCGTGCCAAAAGTTCAAAGTTTCGCAACAGAAAACTCCTGGGAAAATGCAACCACACCGAATGGCGGATGCGCCGTTCAAGGAAGTATCTACCGACATCGTGGGGCCATTGCCACGATCCAAAAAGGGAAATTCCTACATCGTTGTGATGCAAGACCGGTTTACAAAGTGGGTAGAATGCCGTCCGTTGCGAAAAGCCACCGCCAAAACTGTTTACTCTGCCCTCTACGAACAAGTAATTCTGAAATATGGCTGTCCAAAACTGGTGATATCCGACAATGGGGTACAATTTGACAGCCGATTATTCAAGAACAGTCTCCGCGAGTTGAACATAGCTCACCGTTTCACCCCTCCTTACACACCGCAATGTAACCCCGTAGAAAGGGCCAACCGTACATTGAAAACAATGGTAGCACAGTTCTGCGAAACCGATCAGCGAAACTGGGATGAGAAGATAGGAGAACTGACTTTTGCAATCAACACTGCCAAGCAAGAATCTACCGGATTCACACCTGCCTATTTGAATTATGGAAGAGAACTAGAAGTTCCAAGGGCGATTTATTCGACAAACCCCCATATTGAAGAAACCGGCCAGGAATCCGGCAGTCAGGAAGCAGGAAGAAGAGATATGACTCACCGTACTGATCAGCTCAAACATCTCCAGGAGGCATATGAGTTTGTCCGAACCAGGTTGTACCGTGCTTTCAATCAGCAGGCTCACAGTTACAATCTCCGCCGTAGAGATGCCCGTTACCATGTTGGAGACAGAGTTCTGCGCCGTGATCGCCCTCTATCGTCTGCCGTTGACCATTTCGCTTCCAAACTGGCACCAAAGTTCGTCCGCCCATACACCGTAGTAAAAGTAATTTCCCCCGTCGTGTACGACCTGAAAGATGACGGTGGTAAAAGAGTGTCAAACATCCACATTAAAGACCTTAAGCCATATCATGAGTAAAACTGTAAGTAGTTATAAAATAACCGTTTCTGTGAGTATGTTTGACTACTGTATCTATTATTTATAAGTTTTGATTTTAATTCTGTTCACTTACCACCCTCAGCTTCCAAGCCACCGGTACAGTCTGGTTTTCCTGTCATTATATGGGAGCCGCCAAGCAGGCCAGCTCACCGTCTACTTCCGGCCAACAACACCAGAGTGGAAAACAGTCCAACGTCAGAAGAGATGGGGAAACCGCCATAGAAGCTGAGACCTGCAATACAGAAAACCGTCAGCACTTGTAGTACCCCCAAAACACCGTCACCTTAGAGAAGCCACCGCATTTTCCGGCCAACAACACCAGGTAATCGTTCAAAATAATACATAAATTAATAACAACCTTTCAATAACGTTACCTGGTGGTGTTATCTGATCTTGATCTTTTCTCTACCGGGAAACAACTAACCCATTATATAAACTGTCTGAACTGTCATATTTTGCCTATGAATTGATATCTGTTTCACTCGTTAGACTACTAAACCTTCATCTGTAAAACATTCATCAAGGTACCTGTCTGGGCTAATACCGTTAAACGTAACATCATTACTTCTAAGTATTTCTAGTTCAGAATTATTAAATCAGTCTGTTAGTCCAGGAAGGTCAACCTATTGCACCGTTTCCATTCTGAATCAAGCATTATTGCATTAATAACTGATGATTAATTATTGTATTATGTATGTTTTATGTACACAACTGTTCGCTGTTCACTGTCTGTGGAAATGAGGACTAGTCTATCGAGGGAAGTCCGCTAGAAAGAAACAAGAAAATGGGAGAAGTTTCACCGAGATCAGATGGTTGGAACTATATGAAGTACCCACCTGTAACAATCACGAAGCAGCCGAAGTCGACAATCCGCCTGGTACCTACGTCGACGACCCATCAACTCCGATGCCAACATCTAGTGCGTCAGTTTTGGACGCCGACTCCATCGTCTATTCCACTGGATTAATTCATACCAATTCGGCGTGCCCTATTTCGAGTCCAACAACCAACAAAGTCAAGCCAAAATCTGAAAAGCACTAAGTCAAACCACATCGAAGAGGACTTGTAATTAAGTACTTACTGTGTAGGAGGTGTCTTCGACCAATTATTTCATTATTCCATCACCCTTCGCTGTACACATCTATTAATTCACGGTTTACTGTTAACCAGAAAATGGAAATGTCAGCTGATAACACATTGTAAACAAGGCAACCCTGACAGGACGGATCGAAATGGCGGCGGCGTCGGCGGCGACACATGCGCAGATATGAGATATTGGAACTACCCTTTGACTGGAGGAACAGAGATCTACGACCACGGACCACGCATCGCCTACGAACCACAGAACATGGAGATGATAGATTGTAAATAATGTAAGCCTGATTGCGAGACAACCGTGTTGATTTGTTTATTTAGATGGTCGGGAACCGCGAAAATTCAAATTGTGATTGATTGAATTTTTCCGTCCGTCCTTAGGGAGATGTGATGAAGCTCGATTTTCCGATCATGAAATCGGTCTTCATCTTAAATTAATTTTTCCGGATTTTTATTTCGAATTCCTGCATTTCGTTTCCGTTCAGAATTAAACCGAGAAGATCGAATATGGTTCGTTCGATATTGTTTTGCATGCAGAGAACCTAGTAAAAAGAGTCATAAGAACCACGTAGAATGTAGATAACGCCGTTTTTCTAGTTTATACGTACGATAAGCCAGATTCGAAGATGTTTTACCGGAGTACTTTTCTAGAAAAGTAACATTTCTGCGCCTGCCGTTTCTGCCCCACTCAGGGAGATTATAAAAGGCGATTTTCCCCTCATCTGTGACCCATTATTCATTGTTGCTCCGGCCTGAATAGAGTAGTATCATTCGCGTTTCCGAAAGATCCATTATTCATTTTTGCTCCGGCCTGAATAGAATAGTATTTTCTTGCGTTTCCGAAATTTCCTTTCTTTTTGATTCGAAAGTTTAACGAATTCCGTAATTCCTGATTTTCTCTTTTCTTTACCGAGTGAAAAGTAGTGCACTGAAACCGTAAGTACCGATCCAATTCATTTCAGTCTCATTTTCCTGTATCTTCGTTGAGTCTATCAAAATAGCTGTTACGTCGAGATCCGTATTAAATCTTCCTTTGCTCGTACAAGATTTCCTGAGTCTATAGCACGTTTATCTGAGTTAGTCGGTACCCGATAACGTCTGCTCTTAGTGGCGAGTAATCTCACTATCAGACCGGAGGGTTCATGCAAACCTATGCTATAGAACGTGGAGTCTAATTCCGTTTCGGTACCGATCTTTCGCGCCCCTTGTTCGGTGCGTCCTGTTTGACCATTTATATTTAACCTGGCCAAACCCGACCTTTCTAGACGTGAAACAAGCTAAGTAGACAATATAACTCTTTTGAGTTTCCGGACTGAAAGAATATCGGACAGAAAGTAAGCACTATACATTTTCATATCCGTCCCACATTTTTTTCAACTGTAGATTTAAATTCTCCGTTTAATTCAATTTTCCCCCCCCTTCTATTCTGGCTGACTCGTACCGTAAAATATTTCTTTTGAATAAATGCTCGCAGTCAGGCAAAACTGAATCACTTTTCTTTAACTGTGTATATTTGATATTTTCTGATTACTGCATATTTGATATATCTTGGGATTAATGCATATTTGATGTTTTATTGATATTGGTGAATATTTGATATTTTCTTATTATTGCATATTTGATATTTTCTTGACATTATTGCATTTGTATCACTATTTCAATCTATTGAATAAATTGTGTGAATTGCTCTATTTTCGATTTCTCAGTTATCGCTACCACCCTAGATACAACCGAACTCTGTCTCCGACTAAGCAGCTATCCTGGCAGGTTTGCTATTCTACCTTATAAGCAAAAAGAATAGCTGCCGCTCGAGGTAAGGTTTCAAAAAGGGAAAAAAAAACCCTATTACAATATTGGTGAATGGCAAAAAGTCGACCCATTTTGCATGGAGATCTTAGGTGGAAATCTACATGAGGAAGGTTTTGCAGTCCAGGATGACTTGGTTTACTGGCAAGGGAAGAGGACTCACCCAATGAGATGCTTTGTCCCAATTTTGGCTAGATTGGAGATAATGAAACTGCACCATGATGAATCTTCACACATAGGAGTTGAGAAAATCGTCAACAAGATAAGTGAAGACTGGATAGTCATAATAATAATAATAATAAATGCGTGAAGACTGGATAGTCATAATAATAATAATAAATGCGTGAAGACTGGATAGTCATAATGATAATAATAAATGCGTGAAGACTTGATAGTCATAATAATAATAATAAATGCGTGAAGACTGGATAGTCATAATAAATAATAATAAATGCGTGAAGACTGGATAGTCATAATAATAATAATAAATGCGTGAAGACTGGATAGTCATAATAATAATAATAAATGCGTGAAGACTGGATAGTCATAATAATAATGAATACGTGAAAACTGGATGGTCATATGTGTAGACTGGATAGTCATATGAGAAGACTGGATAGTCATATGACAAGACTGAATAATAATAACAATAATAATAATAAGTAAAATAAATAGGCTTTATTTCAGATAACATCGAAATTTACATCAGAAGATTAAATGAAACTGAATGAAAATAGTCATATTATGTAACGACTGGATAGTCAAAATCTTTAGTGAAGATTTAAGAAATTTAAATTCTTGCTGATTATCTTGTTTGGATCTAATCACTTTTGTATGTGATAGTTTGTTTCTGGTTCTTTTAGCTTTGTTTTGGCCTGACCTATTTCTGTGCGAACAGATAATCATTGCAATAATCGATGTACCATTATGGAAATTCTGAAATGAGTTATTTTTCAGGGAGATTAGGAGTTTATAGCCTCGAAATATTGTTGTATGTAAAAGCAAGTAAACACAACAGTACCTGCCATTTTGTATTCCATGACGGAATGTACATTTGTATTAATCTGTACGAATAAAGCCCACTGTGAATAAACACGTTAATCCACCCCGAGTGTTTTATTATCTTACATCTATTAAAAAAAGCGTTTCAAAATTCGTTGCGTAGTTTTGAAGATTTAAGTATACATAGGGACAGACATCGAAATCGACTTTGCTTTATACTATGTAATGAAGCTACAATGTACTACAAGCTACCATGCTGAATACTGCAATGGCCGAATGGCGCCTTGTCTGACGGCGACGTCATGCGCGAACATAGATCAAACTCAAATATACTACTACTAAAACTCGAGGGTCAAAAAATGACCTGCTGTCAGAACTGACAGATCATTGACGTCAGAACTCATTGGAGTCAAAGGCCGAGAGTTCAAAACCGCCTCGATTTGAACGAGGACGGTATAAAATTCTTCATATGTAAGGATTTGTTCACCTATAATTCGTTTCAGGTGAGTTTTCACGGATTTTATTCCCGCTTCCCATAACCCCCCAAGGTGAGGTGCATTTGCTGGTAGGAAATGATGTTCGATATTGTCCGAGTTCGCAACATCTTCTAACATGTTACGAATTTCCTTCCGAGATCCAACGAAGTTGGTACCTTCCTCGTCGCGAAACAAACCGCCTTAAACACACCAAAAAAGCCGATGTGCTCAAGTCAGATGCCAATTCCAAATGCAAGGCTTCAGTTGCCATACATACAAATAAACAAATATATGCTTTACATGTCTTGGCACCTCTGTACCTGTTCATATAGATTGAAAAAAGGGCCCCCATAATCAACGCCTGAATGTAAAAATGGCTTCACTTGGGATATACGAGGCAATGGTAGATCACCCATTTTTGGTTGCCAAGGAACGGGATTGGTTTTCCAGCATTTCATACAACTCGACAACACTGATCTTATTGCTCTACGAGCTGACAATATCCAAATCTTTGTAACCAAACTAATCCAATATAAAAAAATCTATTATATATATAAAAGAAAGATGTTGGTTACACCATTTATAACTCGAGATCGGATGGAGTGTTCGTTATGAAACTTCATATATGGATTCGTCTACGGTCTGGTTATTATAAAATACAATAAAACTTTGGAAAAATCGATGAAAATTTTACTTTTACAGAAAATGCTTTTCCTCCTTTTGAGTGAGGCCACTAGGTGTCGCTACAGTTACGTTACCGCTTATTCGTAGGTACTTTATTTGATATTGTCTCCGTTAGATGGCGATGTGAACAAATAGTGTGTACAGTGACTTTGTTTGAAATTTTTGATAACGTAGTTAATTAGTTATTAATTAATGAAAGTGACCAATCAGCAGCGCGCTACAGAAAAATAACTAGGCAGTGGGGGCGCGAGAGTGAGACGCCAGAGCTGCTGCCGGCTTTTCACGCAGTGAACCAAGACTGGCGTCTCACTCTCGCGTCCCCAATGCCTAGTTATTCTTCTGTAGCGCGCTCTTGATTGGTCACTTTCATTAATTAATAACTAATTAACTACGTTATCAAAAAATTTCAAACATGGATATTTGGGCTGAGAATATTTTTCACTTTCGATCCCCTCAAGAAAGTGCGGGACTTCTGATGGGACATCCTGTATATATATATATATATATATATATATATATATATATATATATAAATTTATATATATATATATATATTAATAGATATATAGATATACAGTATTGTGCAAATGAAAGGAATAAATTCGTTATTTTGTAAACCTCCGAATTTAAGGAAAAATCCAGAAACAAGTCGATTTTTATTTTAAAACAGGCTATTCGTAAGAATACCTTTTTATTTTTGACGTCATCTTTGTGAGCGTGATGACGTCATCGCTCAAATTTTTAAATGGAAATGTGGGTGTTGTGATACATTATTTGAAAGGTATTTCAAATACCTATCCAGTCATATCAATAATTTGCAGTAATTGATTTTTGTATTTGTTTAAGAAATTAATAAAATTCTATTATTAAAATGGATATTTAATATGTATTACTCATTAAATACAACAAAACCTGAATTGAGTGCTTAAATTGTTTACCTTCAGCTAAAATACAATGACGGCCTTTACAAAATTTATTTTTGTGTATCAATAAATACATCATACCAATACTCAATACATTTTATTGAGAAACCTGTTGAAATTTCATCAATAATATTTGTGACAATAAGCAAATGAATTACTGTACATATTGGTATGGCTGAATAGGTATTCAAAAGACCTTTCAAATAATGTATCACAACACCTACATTTCCATTTGAAAATTTTAGCGAATTAGAACTAAAAAGGTATACTAACGAGTAGCCCGTTATAAAATAAAAATCGACGTGTTTCGGGATTTTTCCTTAAATTCGGCGGTTTACAAAATACCGAATTTATTCCTTTCATTTTCACCATACTGTATATTTATATCATAAGTTATATAATATTATACGCAAACAGCACATACACAGTAGATTGAAACAGATGGTGAGTTTAAGAAGGGAAACCGAGTTATTATGGACGTCCCACTCACTCTGAAGCGCATGCATAGTGCTCTCGCCCTCATACTTCTGGCCGAATAATTTTTGTTTGGTCACCCTAATTTGTCTGACTGATTGAATATAACTTTTAAATAAATACTTCAATAACATATTGAAAAATCAGACATGTAAAAATAAGTAAAGTTCATTTATTTTTTGGGTAGCTTAAAAGCGTCTGACAAAAGCTCTGGTCCATCAAAAGTGTCTGACACTTATGATATTACTTTAAAATAATATTCTACATGACATATATAACAATCAGCCATGTGAATTTAAGTTAAATAATTCTTATTTTTAGTTACCTTTCTCACCTGGTACCTGCCCAGGTGTCACTCGGCAAGTTCCATAAAGCGCGTAGGTATCCAAGGCACACGAGACGCTACTGAAAACTTCAGGTTTCATCCGTGTGAAAATAAGTTATGTCTGATTGCTCTGGGATCTTGGACTAAAAGAAGTCACTCTGGAAAATTGCTTGAGGAGATAGTGCAGAGCAGAAAAGAACTGCGAAGCCTTATTACATCCAGCGAAAATAGACTCATTCATGAATTGGAGTCACAAAATCAGAAAATTCTACAACTGGAACGAGACAATAAAGAGCTTCGCGAAAGGTTAGAGATATTGGAGCGTAAAAATAACAAAAAAAACCTAGTAGCCTTTGGAATACAGAGAGATCAGGATAAAGTCACTATAGACTCTGTTCGATATGAAATAAAACGCTTGATGAATATAAATATAGAGGAATGTGATATAAGTGATGTATACGTCTTGGGAAAGGGCAAAGATCGTCCGGTCGAAATAGAATTGGTTTCATTCGCTAAAGAAAAGGAAATTTTGTGGAACACAAAGAAACTTAAGGGCACAGACATCAGAATCACCCATGATCTCACTTATAAACAGCGCGAGGAAGAGAGAACATTGAGGAATCATCTTAGGCAGATAAGGGAGAAATCTAGTGCCAAAAGTTATATTAAAGGAAATAAACTCTTTATTATAAACCAGAGAGTTGTCTCTGGATATACCTTACAATCTGAAGCAGCTCGAGGAACGCGATACGGAAAAGGAATCCAAACTGGAAGAATACCGTGAGGCATCTCCGGCTATTGCTGCGGAAGCGTTCGGAGAGAATAGTATGCGTGGGGGGGGACCCACAGATTTACAAACTGAGGTTAACAAGAAACAACATCTTGGGAGTGCCGGATTGTCCATCAAGGGGCCTAAATTGAGATCTCAAAAGTAACTTTGCAGTGGGGGCCGGCCTTTATCTTTTTGTTTAACGATATTTGTAATTTTAGTTTTGAAGGTTTATATTATTATATTGTATTTGTTCATTTTTGTTTAATTTTTTTTGCTTCTGCATTGGAAATAATATTTTGAGTATTAACAACATGGACCCTTTCATTCGCGATTTTAGAGCTCAAACATTCAACACAACAGTTGTCGATGATGTTACTTGTTTAAGGGGTGACATGACGGACCCTACTGCCTTTTTGAATTTTGATATTATTGTACTCACTGAAACTCACAAAATAACAAGTCCGGAGATGTACCAAAAAATTGGATACAACATGATATATAGCGATGGCGATCTCAACCAAAATGATGGAGTTATAGTATACGTGAGGGAGAATATTCCAATGAGTTTTGAAAGGGTACCAATTGGTCAACAAAAGGTGGTTGTAGTAAATTTAGAGGTGGGGAAGAGATCAATCAGATTAACTGGAATATATAGATCGCCAAGTACTAGTCCTGAAGTATTTATAAACGAACTCGAAGAGTATATGGAAGAGAATAATATTGATTATGTGTACCACATTATCATAGGCGATATCAACATAGACCTCTTATCAGACTCGGATATTTCAGGGGAATATAAAAATGTTTTCAACACAGGTGGTTATGAGTCCTTAATTAATCTTCATACCCGTCCAGCAAGCAGAACATGCTTGGATCATACAGGGTGTCCGGTAAACCTTGTACAATATTGAAACTGGTGATAGACCAGGTCATGACTGTTCAGGATATCAGAATTTCACCTCTGTAAAAATATCACCATTTTCGAGATAATGGGCATTTTCTAAATATCTAGAAAATCACTACCTAACCTCATTTTACCTCTATTTCTTGAAAAATGTATCGAGCTCTGAAAAACTGTTTTGTACGTCTGAAAGCATCACTCATCATTAATCTTCAGCAATAAAGATATTTGAATTAGTCTCAATTTGTAGACATAGCACTCAAAAAACGGAGGTGAGGTAGTGATTTTCTAGATATTTAGAAAATGTCCATTATCTCGAAAATGGTGATATTTTTACTGAGGTGAAATTCTGATATTCTGAACAGTCATGACCTGGTCTATCACCAGTTTCAATATTGTACAAGGTTTACCGGACACCCTGTATATTGATGAAAAGAAATCGAAAGTCCGATACAATTATTGTGTCATCATTCATCATGAGAGTAGACATAACTGATCATTCTCCTACTGCGCTTATATTGAGGGATGTAAAAAATAGGAATAAGCCTCGAGTTAATTGGAATATCAAGGATATAGTTGATAATGTGGGTCTCAAACAAGACTTGTTGAGGGAAGCATGGACAAAGGTTTATGAAAAGAATAGCGTAAACTCCTCTACGGATGAATTTCTCAGTATACAACACAAGCATATATCTAATAATAGTCATAAAATCAAACAAAGGCGTGACCAAATACCAAGAAAAAATGGATTACACCGGAGCTTTTGAAACAAATTTCTGAAAAGAATAAGCTTTATAGGTTATGTTTAAATGATCCACAAAATGATTTTCTCAAGAACTTGTACAATTCATCGAAAAATAACCTTGGCAGGCAGATATCACAGGCCAAGAAGAAATATTTACAAACTTATATTCAGCAGAATGGGAACAATTCGAAGGCAATCTGGAACTTCGTCAGCGATGTATCTGGAAAACCTGTAAAAAAGACCAGTATTAAAGAAATAATTCATGATAAAGGGAATAGATTAATTGAAATAAGGGATATGTCAAACTCAACGAATATTTCAGCAAGGTGGGAGAGGCTTATGCGAACAAGATTAAGCCACCCGAAAACTACCAAGACCAAGACCAGTTCCTAAACAAAACGTTCTATTTATACCCTACGGACCAAAAAGAAATTTAAAGCATTATTGATAATCTGTGAGGAAATTTCAGCACCTTTAATGTACCTGATCAATTTGTATTTTGAAGAAGGGTGTTTTCCTGACACATTGAAAAGGGTGGTAATAAAACCCATTTTCAAGAATGGTATAAAATCTGAAATTTCTAATTATAGACCAATCACAGTTATTTCAAATATTTCAAAGATCGTGGAAAGACTTATAGCGAATGGAATAACATCATTCATAGAAAAGTTCTCAGTGATTTCACCTTTTCAGTACGGTTTCCGACCAAATAGAGGAAAGGAGGATGATATTAAGGAGTTGACAGCATACTTCTATGAACGCCTTGATAAGAGTGAACCAACGCTTGCTGTTTTTATAGATCTTTCCAAGGCGTTCGATACCGTTTGCCACAAGAAGTTACTGAGTAAGCTATATTGCTATGGATTTAGAGGCAATTCATATAATCTATTAGAAAGCTACTTACATAATCGTCAACAGGTGGTTGATGTTGAGGGATCGATAAGTGATGTCAGAGCAGTTACTTATGGAGTGCCACAGGGGACTGTCCTGGGTCCGATTCTATTTACGGTCTATATGAACTCCTTACTGACAATGAATCTTCAGGGTGTAAAATTTCAAACTTTTTTGAGCTTGAGATATTTTCTAAGGGGAGATAAAAGGGCAAATCCTTCGCTGTAACTCTAAGGGGTGTTTTACTCTAAAGGGGGTTTTATACTTTTGGCTTGGCTTGTGATCATCTAGTTAGGTAGAACTCTATGTTATGTCGTAATAATTCAGTTTCGTGATAATTCAAGTCCGTGAAATAATGGATGGGAAATAATGAGGTAAATACATAAATAAAACACTTGATTGGACAGAAAGGGGAACAGGCCTTTAATGGTCCAGGTGGCAGGAGTTTTCGAGCCACTTAAAGAGGGAAAACGAAAAGAAGAACCCAACAGTTCTTCTAAAAGCAAAAACCCTCAGCTTTACAGTTGAATAAAATTACATGTAGCAAGTATCAGAATCCATTGATTGAATATTATAAAGAACATAGAAAGCATGAGCATAGATAGAATAAGATGGTGCTATACTTCAGTAAATCTCTTCGTGCAGTTCTTAAAGTATAACTACTCCAGGTCAGTAGTTGAAATGAACGATTCACAGGGCCCTCCCCCAGCCGTCTAACAAACAGGCACTGGGATCTGCAGAACTACCTGATCCCGGCTCCCACTGAGGCACCTTCATAGTTGACGACAAAGCAAACGACTTCACAAATGTGTATGGAACGTTCATTTGCGCCCTACTCCAGCCGTCTAACTAACAGGCACTGGTATCAACAGATCTCCTAAGTCAAAGTTCCAACACAACAGCCATAGTAGTTTACGTAGTGACTTCTTCACTAATCCATGATCCCGATTCTTAAGAACTGAACTCAATAGAAATACATGTGGTATATAATTAAAGATGGACATACTTGCATTTGAATATCATTGGATGGTAGGCGTTACAGTTTAAACAATAGTACAGATGGAAACGAAATAGCCTTTCAAATCACAGGTTGCTGAAAGAGAGGATGGATTAATAATGAGAACATAAAATGTACCTGAAACCCTGTGATTTGCATAAAGCCACTCGATCCATTGCATAAGGAAATATTCAGAATAATAAAATATATAAGATGGAGATTAAATGGCCTCTTCATTCATAGAGGACTTCCAAACAGAAATCATGTATAAATATAAACAGTTCTGACCAATGTAAATCGTGGATGTTATAGATAATTATTGGATGATGCTTAGTAGAATGATTGGTGGAATATAATTAAATAGACAGTATGTAATGGTTCCCATTGGTTCGTGCTGGTATAAACACAATGAATTAGGAACCTAGAAATAAGACCGATTAGTCAATATAAATGGAGGCTGTCAATGAATTACTTCTTTTATAGAAAATATAAGGATTTTTATTTTGATAATACACTGACAAGACTATTTTTAAAATCTCTTTCTGTCAACTCTCTGTCAAATATAAAATTCTATAACAATGTGAATTTAACAATCTTCTGTAACATTCTCCCCCCCGGTGCTAACTTCTTGATTAGCACGAATATTGAGCCGGTGAAGTTTTCTTACAGGTCGCTTGTAGATTCCGTGTGCTGTCTGAATATCAGCAACTCTAACAATTCCGTCTGGGCCCGGATATACTTTCTTAACTCTACCCATTGGCCAAACTCCTCTTGGAAAATCTTTTTCATTTATTATGACTAATTCTCCTTCTTCGAGATTAGGATTATCTTTATTCCATTTACTGCGATTTATCAGGCTCGGGAGATACTCGCGAAGCCAACGTTTCCAAAACATGTCAGCTAAGTATTGAGAAATTCTCCATTGTCTTTTTAATAGAAGATCCCTTTCACTAAAAATTCCTGGTGTTATGATATTGACTGATTTACCAATAAGTAGGTCGTTCGGGCAAATACTGACTCCATCCTGAGGATCTGTGGATACGTGAGTAAGGGGCCTACTATTAATTATATACTCTGCTTCGCAGAACAAAGTTTGGAGAACTTCTTCAGCTGGGTGACGATCTTTTAATATAGCCGTTAGAGCCCTCTTGAAACAACCTATGAGACGTTCCCAACTACCTCCCATGTTTGGACTGAGAGGTGGCAGGAATTTCCAATTTATTCCCCTATTTGCCATATCGTCTATCACCCTATTTATCTGAAATTCATCCAAAGCCTCCAAGAGTTCACGACTTGCTCCCTTCAGGTTGCTGCCATTATCAGACCAGAATACATCCACCGATCCTCTCCTAGCTAAAAAACGCCTGATAGCCATAATACAAGAATCCGTACTCAAGGAATGTGCAATCTCGACATGTATTGCCCTCATTGTCAGACAAGTGAAAAGAACTCCATAACGTTTCTCGGTTCTTCGTCCTATTTTCACCACAAATGGACCAAAAAAATCAACACCAGTGGCTGAAAATGGTTTTTCATGCTTCATAAGCCTTTCTGGGGGTAATAAACCCATTTTCGGTTGTGGTGGATTTGCTTTCATACGTCTACAGTAAATACATTCTCGAATTACTTTCTTGACAATTGTCCTGACATGTGGAATCCAGAATTTTCTTTTCATTTCATTAATTACAGTTTCTGTTCCTTGATGAGCATTATTTTTGTGGATATGCATAATCATTTTATGTGTATAAGGATGATTTCCATCTAGAATTATGGGTTCCTTTTCAATCACAGTGATTTCTCCCATATTGATGATTCTGCTGGACACTCTCATAATACAGTTGTTATCAAGGAAGAGAGACATGTTGTGCAATCGACCATTTTTGTTTGGAATTTTTTTCTTCAAATTCGATAAATCCACAGGGAAACCAGAAGCTTGAATAAATTTCCACCATTGTCTTTGACTCCATTCCAGTTCGTCAGATGTTAAGAACGTATTCGATGAATTGCTAGTTCTTGTGTTCGTGATGAAACGTTTAATTCGTGCTGTTATGCGAAGCAATTTCACCCAAGTGTAGTGGGATTTTATTTCAGGTAATACATGTGACGATACTTCGGTAACCAAGATTACTCGTACTCCATCGAGACTACCCATCTTTTCATTTGGAGGCTGTGGAATTTTTGGCCAACTTTGTTTCTCTTCATAAAGAAATTTTGGACCTCTGAACCATCGGCTCTCGATATGCAATTGTTCCTTTGGAGTGTCCCGAGTACAGTCATCTGCGACATTGTCTGTCGTTGGTAACCAATACCATTCGTTTATGTTACTGCTCTCTAAAATCTCACCAATTCGGGCAGCTACATACGTATGCAGTTTCTTCTCGCTTCTGAGCCAATGAATTATTGTTCGTGAATCAGACCAGAAATATCTTGCAGCAATGTTCAATTTCAAATGCTTTATAACTTCAGTACATAATCTCACTCCCAACACTGCAGCTAGCAGTTCTAACTTGGGAATAGTTAGTGTTTTTAGGGGTGAGACTCGTGCTTTCGAAGCAATAAGAATGATCTCGACATGATTATAGAATTCAAGTCTTAAATAAATTGCAGTAGAATATGCAAGTTCACTAGCATCTGAAAATGTATGAAGTTCCATTCGTCTACTTCTCTTCAGCTCCGAAGAATAACATCTAGGTATTTCTATGCGCATAGCGCTTTTCAGTTCTTGCAGCCAAATGGACCATTTCTTGAAAATGTTGTCTGTGATGAAATCATCCCACCCAATGCCCGAACGCCATATTTCTTGCAGTAGTATCCTTACTTTTATGGTTATCGGTGATAACAGTCCAATTGGATCATAAACTGACATAGCAGTTTTTAACACTTGTCTTTTGGTAGGGATTTTTGTACCATTCAATATTTCCTTGGATATTTTGTGGAATTTTAGGTTGAAAGTAAAACAATCTTTCTCTGAATTCCATAGCATACCCAAAATTTTTTCCTCATTTGCTCGTCTATCTACTTCCGAGTTGACTTGTTTGGCCACAAGGTTTTCTGGAAGTTGTTTGAGAACTCCAGGAGAATTCGAGATAAAATTCCTTATTTCGAAACCTCCTCTACTATGAACATATATAACGTCTTTGATAAGTTTCACAGCTTCTTCTTCATTTTCAGTCCCATCCAAGTAATCGTCTACATAATGATTATGAATAATTGCTTCAGCGGCTTTTTCGAAATACTGTTGGTGTTGATTCGCATTGTAATTTTTCACAAACTGCGCCAAGAACGGTGAGGATGTAGTACCAAACAGCATAGCAGTCATCCTATAGACATCTGGAGATTTACTGAAGTCAAGATTACGCCATAAAAAACATTGTGAAAAATTATCTTCGTCTGAAATTCTAATTCTATTGAACATCTCTCGAATGTCGCCGGCAAAGGCTATTTTATGTAGTCGAAATTTCAAGAGAATACCGAATAGGGATGTCAGCCAATCAGGTCCAGACAGTAGACAATCATTTAGTGACAAACCATTCATTTTGGCGGCTGCATCAAAAACAACTCGAACTTTATCAGGTTTATTTGGGTTCAGAACTGCAAAATGAGGTAGAAACCAAACTCTTTTTGCATTTTCGAGCTGTTTTGCGGTTACTGGGACAGCATACTTTTTCTCCAGCAGCTTTTGGATTTCATCTCGATATGACATCGCCAATTTTTTATCTCGAGACAAACGTTTCTCGAGACACTTCAGTCTTTGGTTCGCCATTGAAAAGGAGTCTGGCAAAACTATGTCATTTTCTTTCCACGGCAATCTTAATTGATATTGATTTCTATATCGCTGAATGGAATTTTCTGCTATCAAAATCGCTCTTTCTTCCTCTATCGTCTTTTTTTTATCTATTTTTGTGATTGCTACTCCAAAATTTTCCACTGTCATGTAACTCTTCACCAATTCATGAAGCTTCTCATCCGCTTCTTCACAGCATACAAAGGATACTTCAGTGTTTTCCTCATTTCTGTCTGGACATCCCACTGAACCATGGATTGTCCATCCAATGTGAGTTTTTGATAAAATTGGGGCATTTGGAGTGGGTTGAATGACCTGCCTGGAGACGATAAGATGAGCATTATTTTGTCCAATCAATAATACAGGTTTTTCAATTATTTCAGATGGAGAAAAGGCTTGTTGAAGGAAAGGAAACATTTGTATCAAACTAGCGAGGTCATAAGTCTGCTGTGGTAGATCTAAATGATCTACGGTTCTGACGTTTTTCAACTCATAAAATATAGTTGCTTTTTTTCCTGCGATCTCCGCTTGAACAACCTGAGAATTATTTTCATACCGAAAAATATCGCCTGTCCATTTGCAACACAATGGTGATATCGGACCAGTCAAACCCAACTGTTTTGCTACGCTAGAATCGAGCAGTGTAGTTGTACTTCCTTCGTCCAAAAGAGCTACAATTTCCATGACACCATTTGGACCTTTCAGTTTGACGGGTAATATTTTCAACAAAGCATTGCTGTTTGTATGTGTTACGTGAGTTGTAACTTCAGATGATCTAAAATGTTCGGCATTTTTATGTAGTAAACTGTTGTGAAAACGATCACAGTTGTTAACACCACATACTTTTCTTTTCTTGCATTTTCCTTGATGCTGTCGTAGGCAACAATAGCAAACATTGCATTTTTGAACAATTTTCCAACGTTCCTTCACTTGTGCCTTTTGAAAATGACTACAGTTTTCCAAAGGATGTTGATTCTGGTTGCAAACTCTACATCGTTTACTAGTGGTACCTGTTGTACTATTTGTTTTTCGATCCTCCATATTGCTAACTTTTTGGATTTCATTTGAATTTGAATTGAGAAAATTCACATTGACTGCATTGGATACAAAAGTAATTCTGGAAACGACTTCGGACATTTTTTGTATCCAGTTCGAAAAATCTTTCAATGTCTCTTTTCTACATGGAATTTTCTTCTCAATCAGGTAACTTCCCCATTGAGTTAGTAAATGAGGCGGCAATTTAGAAACAAAACTTGCTAACAGTTGTCTCTGGTCGAAAATTTGTTCAATCTCACCTTCTACCACTGCTGCCAGATTTCTTATACTATTGCTGAAGTTCATGAATGATTCCATGCTATCATCAATAGTCAGTTTACAGGCTTCCGATAATAACTCTTCCATTATCATTTCAGGACGACCATACTTCTTTTGTAGAATGTCCAAAATTTCATCGGGTTTCTGAGCGGTTATGAGAAGCATTTCGACACATTTTCTTGCATCGTTTGTCAGACTTTTGTTCAATCTCAAAACGTTCTCTTTCGGTGAAAACGAACAGGTTTCATTGGACAGCTTAAATTGAGAATAGAAAATGGGCCATTTTAGGAACGAAGAGCCATCGAACGTCATCAACTGGTTCCCTATTGTTTGTCGGGAAAGCAAATTGTTGATTGATTTAGTCAGGCATTCAATCTCATTTTTTTGTGTCGTTGAAGTTTCATCATTTTGATCGAAATGATTTTGCACCTTATCTGTCCACTCTCGAACATAAGATGTACGGGTTTCTACTGATTTTACACTTTCAACCTCCTCTTCAGAAGAACATTCTGCAATACTTAACTCAACATTTTCCAGAACTTCTTGATATTTGGTGAGTGAATTCTCTTTATTCTTCAAACGCGCTTCACCTATCTTCAAAAGCTTCTGCTTTCTGTCGAGTTCTCTTTGTTTCGCTTCAATTTCCTCAATAGATTGTGCTGTTTTTTTCATTTCTTCAACTTCACATTCTAATTCGACAATTCCTTCCTGTTTCGAAAAAAGGTTTTCTTGAAGTGAATCTATTTCATTCTGTTTTTCTAACAGTTTCGATCTCAGTTCGTATTTCTTTTGGGAATGACTAATTCGAGATTTTGTTTTTCCACTTCTTACTGACATGGATTCACTTTTCTTTTCTGTCTCATCATGAGAAACATTGAATTCTTCCATGAAAGATTTGAGGAACATAATGGATAAATCACTTGCACTGGCACTATTCGGGTATTTGTATTCGAAAAAGTCACACAATCGTTTTAAACTGAAAAAACTGAGTGATTTACTCAATAATTCACAGTGCTGATCATATTCTGTGGAGTTTCGGAATTCAAATCCAGAAAACGATGATATATGTCTTCTTGCGGATCTTCCTTTGACTTCTTCTCCATATAAAGCAAAATGAATATCGTTCAGTAAATTCTTGTCACCAGCGGTTCTCAATTTTGCCCACAACTTTGGTATATCTCGAAGTACCAATTTTGGTGAAGACATGTTAATTTTTGTGTGAATTCTGACTGTACACCCTAGTGCTGGAACTATCCGGCTCGAAGGACCACACTTTGTCAATGAATTACTTCTTTTATAGAAAATATAAGGATTTTTATTTTGATAATACACTGACAAGACTATTTTTAAAATCTCTTTCTGTCAACTCTCTGTCAAATATAAAATTCTATAACAATGTGAATTTAACAATCTTCTGTAACAGAGGCTGAACTTACACGTTGAACAAAAATGCCGTGTGGATTTCCTATAATGGCCGACTAATAACAACAGGGGCACCTTCTTTCACGATTCACCACTATCCTCCTCCCTTAACAAAAAACCGTCTTCCTTCCCTTTTAACCTCTAAGGCCCTCTCTATGAACTAATCGATAGCATAGATCGATGACAGCCGGCCTACTCCGCAACGTCCAGATAGCCGGACTACCCTCTGTGAAACACAATATGGCAGCGTCGGATTTTATTCCGTACAGGGTTCCATTCAGCTATACGTGATATTTATATGAATTATTTGTGTCTAGAAATTCGGGGATACTACAGTCGCCCCTGGAAATGTTGACGAGTGTCTGCAAAGAAAACGAGGAAATATTTCCACACAAAAGTGTGAACGAATTTCAATTTCCTTGACGTAAGGGTCCCTGAACTTATTTGTCTTCCATATCTGTTATTGCTGTCAGTAGGCATCCATGAACAGATTACCGAAAACACAAACAAGATGGTTGACACTGGTGACCAATGACAACAAACACCTTCCCCCAACAGATCATGGCTGCAGCATAGAATGGTTATGGCTTCACCTTGAGGAAAACTTCCTTGATGCAGATGGCTTCAAACTGAAACAATGTTAAGCGAAGAAATAATATACGCTACCCAGCTTTTGATATCCTGTCGAACATTGGCTCGGTCAAGGAATGTAGATGATTGGTTGCTTCGTTTGATTTGTCTTGGTGAAAATCAACGCCCCCCAGGATACAAGGCTGAACATTCATTGGCTGACAAGAGCTACCTATTCAACTAATGGCAAGATGACATCTGCAGCAACTTCGGATGGCTCATCAAAAGAAAACAACAATGGTGGTTTGTCCCTGGCACTCATCAGTCTCATTGACTTCACAACAAACATGGTGGTCTTGAAAATCTACAATCAAAATAAGTGAAACTACCAAAGGGCTTGCCTTTGATAAAATAGTGGGTGCAATTTAGGAAAAATTAAAACATCTAGGAATCCTAGAGACATTGCAGAACTCTATAATGCTGGAGGAACTAAAACACATTATAGCGACACATGTCGTAATGAAAAAGTCCAGTTAGTCCTCTCGATATCGTCTCTTGTTGGGTCTTGACCTTGCGTTGATCTCATCCTGCTTCTGGAGGAATCTTGCAGTACTTTCAATCGTCGCTGGTTGAATTAGGATCCAAAGACTCTGGACATCAGGAGGGTAAAGCTGCATCACCTCCTTCAGGATTGTCGCATCAGGAACTGGGGGTGTGAACCGTCTGTAGCTGTTTACTCGACGATAGAATAGTTCAACCATATCGGATTCCTGTTGTGGGTTCTGGCGAAGTCTTTCTCGTTCCTCAGCTTGTATCTCCTCTGACCAAAAGGATTCCAGGAAATCCCTACGGAAGTCATTGAAATCTTTCCACTTATATGAGTAGAATTCCTTCCAATCAGAGACAGGACCGCTTAACAAGCTTTTCGCTTCGTAGAGTTGGTTCTCGGGGGTTATTTTGGCCTGGATAAAATAGTCCTCAACTTCTTGAAGGAATCTAGCTGGATGTCGTCGAGAGGGATCTCGAAAAGGTCCTGGCTTACTGATACTCAAAGCCTCGTTTTGTTTCATGAGCATCGTGGTAAAAAGTCTCCAATCATCAGTCGGTGGTGGTGTCCTATCTGTCTGGCTTCTTGAGGACTCGGATAGGGAATGCAGCTGCTCCTTCAAAACTCCAATGCATCCCCGCAGCTGGGCTACTTCCTCTCGGAGACTCTGAATTTCCTCTGCCTGGTTGGTGTTCGCACGATTCTCATCACCCGCTGCCATTTTTCAATTTATAGACTTGAAACAAATAAAAGTAACTATGCAATAATTTATATAATATCGAGGAGAACCCTCATGATTGGAATCATCTGACAAATGCTGGCAGCACAATATCAGACATCACAAAATGGTGGTTGTTCTGGAACACAGGAATATTAAATCGTACAACCATTGGGTTGAAACAGTATACGAGTAATCAAACTTCATTGGCTAGATTTGGGAATTACGCCCCTCACATTTGGACAATCTTGGTTGGTCTTTCACGACGCCCCCTAGCTTCTTGAAGATGGAAACATATTCAAAAGTATGCATAGACACTAGAAAGTTCAACGAAGAATGCATTTGTTCTGAAACAGATAAGTTGTGAAGTCCCAAGCGTAACGAGAGACATAATGGTACAAGTATAATACAGAAATGAATGCAAGATTGAATATGTGTTCTCGATAGTTCTTCAGTAACTATCTACGATTCGTAGGGTTCCCTACTATAACTACATGACTCTATCTCTAACATTCTACTTTCTCTCACATGCATCGTTACAATAATGGAACAGAGATAAATGAATTGATTCTCAAATATCAGTCATTATCCATTTGCAAATCAATTCAATATTACAGAACCATTCCCAGCACCAATTACATATCCCAAAACTGCAGGTACAACGAGAAACCACATTCAAATAAGTTTTCATTAATTATTAACATTGAATAAAAACTTTGTACCATGTCATATCATTATTTCTTGTTCTTTCGAAGGAATGTCTCTCAACAAAAAGGATATTGATGAACCTGTCTCCATTTATATCATAGATCGTCTCCAGCAATTGCACATTGAAGATTATCAAGATATCACCTTGACCTGAATACCTGAGCTGTTCTCAAGATAGGATAGTAACTGTGATTCCAGATTCAGTTACTTGATAAGTACAAATTCCTAAAACAGAATCGAACGGCAGATAAACTGTACACCACAAAATGGAATACCAAAAACAATAATTAATAACAACCTCAAAATTTCCACATTTCACTTCATTGAATTATCCTGGGTTACGGTACCACTGTAATATTTCAAACTTTTTTGAGCTTGAGATATTTTCTAAGGGGAGATAAAAGGGCAAATCCTTCGCTGTAACTCTAAGGGGTGTTTTACTCTAAAGGGGGTTTTATACTTTTGGCTTGGCTTGTGATCATCTAGTTAGGTAGAACTCTATGTTATGTCGTAATAATTCAGTTTCGTGATAATTCAAGTCCGTGAAATAATGGATGGGAAATAATGAGGTAAATACATAAATAAAACACTTGATTGGACAGAAAGGGGAACAGGCCTTTAATGGTCCAGGTGGCAGGAGTTTTCGAGCCACTTAAAGAGGGAAAACGAAAAGAAGAACCCAACAGTTCTTCTAAAAGCAAAAACCCTCAGCTTTACAGTTGAATAAAATTACATGTAGCAAGTATCAGAATCCATTGATTGAATATTATAAAGAACATAGAAAGCATGAGCATAGATAGAATAAGATGGTGCTATACTTCAGTAAATCTCTTCGTGCAGTTCTTAAAGTATAACTACTCCAGGTCAGTAGTTGAAATGAACGATTCACAGGGCCCTCCCCCAGCCGTCTAACAAACAGGCACTGGGATCTGCAGAACTACCTGATCCCGGCTCCCACTGAGGCACCTTCATAGTTGACGACAAAGCAAACGACTTCACAAATGTGTATGGAACGTTCATTTGCGCCCTACTCCAGCCGTCTAACTAACAGGCACTGGTATCAACAGATCTCCTAAGTCAAAGTTCCAACACAACTGCCATAGTAGTTTACGTAGTGACTTCTTCACTAATCCATGATCCCGATTCTTAAGAACTGAACTCAATAGAAATACATGTGGTATATAATTAAAGATGGACATACTTGCATTTGAATATCATTGGATGGTAGGCGTTACAGTTTAAACAATAGTACAGATGGAAACGAAATAGCCCTTCAAATCACAGGTTGCTGAAAGAGAGGATGGATTAATAATGAGAACATAAAATGTACCTGAAACCCTGTGATTTGCATAAAGCCACTCGATCCATTGCATAAGGAAATATTCAGAATAATAAAATATAAAAGATGGAGATTAAATGGCCTCTTCATTCATAGAGGACTTCCAAACAGAAATCATGTATAAATATAAACAGTTCTGACCAATGTAAATCGTGGATGTTATAGATAATTATTGGATGATGCTTAGTAGAATGATTGGTGGAATATAATTAAATAGACAGTATGTAATGGTTCCCATTGGTTCGTGCTGGTATAAACACAATGAATTAGGAACCTAGAAATAAGACCGATTAGTCAATATAAATGGAGGCTGAACTTACACGTTGAACAAAAATGCCGTGTGGATTTCCTATAATGGCCGACTAATAACAACAGGGGCACCTTCTTTCACGATTCACCACTATCCTCCTCCCTTAACAAAAAACCGTCTTCCTTCCCTTTTAACCTCTAAGGCCCTCTCTATGAACTAATCGATAGCATAGATCGATGACAGCCGGCCTACTCCGCAACGTCCAGATAGCCGGACTACCCTCTGTGAAACACAATATGGCAGCGTCGGATTTTATTCCGTACAGGGTTCCATTCAGCTATACGTGATATTTATATGAATTATTTGTGTCTAGAAATTCGGGGATACTACAAGGGTAGAGTAATAAGTTATGCAGATGATACTTCTATTATGTACCATGCAGACACTTGGTGTCATCTAAAAATTAAAGTAGAAAAAGATCTTCATGAGGTTAAAAAATGGTTTCAGTACAATACGCTCACTTTGAACCCAGAAAAAACAAAATATCTCCCTTTTACATCGTACTCCAGTGGACTGCCGAATCTTGGACCCCTTCGTCTGGATGCTAATTCTGAGATTGAAGAAGGAACATCCATCAAATACCTTGGAATTTTAGTAGACCGCCATCTCAAATGGGATCTACAAATAAATAATGTTGTTGGTAAAATAAGGTACCTACTAAGCAAATTTAAATACCTGAGAAAATATTTGGAGTCTGATCAGATGAAAATTTTATATTATGCACTCTTACAATCTCAATTAACTTACGGCATAATAGGGTGGGGAAGTGCACGTGAGTGTCACCTTAGAAAATTACACGTTCTTCAGAAGTGGTTCTTGAAAATAATAATGAGGAGGAACAGATCATACCCAAGTGATCAGTTGTTTCAGGAAGCAAAAATAATGTATGTTTCACAGTTATATAGTTTCAGAGTGCTCTCAGACCTTAAGAATAGTCCTCAGGCTCTGGAATGTAAAAGATGTAATTATAATTTTAGAGAGCATGAATCGAAGTATAACATACCTCGAATGGAAAAGGGCATAGGACAAAGAGGTTTCCGTTATCTGGGCGTCAAGATGTTCATGATGATGCCGAAGAATATTCGTAATATTTTGAGCCTCAGAGAATATAGAAGGAAATTAAGACAATGGATATTGAATACGGATCGTCACCTGTTCTATAGGATAATCAACAACATCTGAATAGCACCCCTAGATTTGAGATTTGAGACAAACTTACCTACATTTATAAAAACTTACCTGAACTAGACAAACTTACCTAAATTGGACAAACTCACCCGGAGACGACATGATAACTCGAAGTTGACATATACACATTAACAACATTATTGATTTTGTAATTCGTGTCTATATAAGGGAATATTAGTGGGTTGGGCTCATATTATTGTTTTATTTTTTTGTGATAACCTAAAGCACAGGAAATATTTACTTATATTTCCTTAGATAGATCTCAGCCAGATCTTTCATATTGTTAGAAAATTGGATTAATTGTATTATGTATGAATAAATATTATGTTATGTGATGTTATGTTGATGGAATTAAATTCTCGCCATCTAGACAACCCAACGTCTGTGAAGTATGTGTTGTTGGAAAAAGCTACCGTTTAGCATTTGAATTGAGTTCATCTATTTCGAACAATATTTTGGAATAAGTACATTCCGATTTAATTGGCCCGGTAGAACATGACTCAATGGCTGGTTCACGATATGTTCTCACTTTTCTGGACGAATTTAGCCGAAAATGTGTTTTTGTTATTTTCTAAAATCAAAAAGTGAAGCAGTTGAAACTTTTGAGTGCTTCAAACAATTTGCTGAAACTAAGACTGGAAAGAAACTCAAAATCGTCCGTACTGACAATGGAAAAGAATTTTGTAATAGAAGATTCGACAATTTCTGCAAAATATATTGCAAATTGCAAATATATTTATTTCAACTGTGTAACGCGAATACGTATTCTGAAGTTGCTCTTCTTTCTTTTGCCATAGCAAATGTTCATTGATTTAAAAATGTATTGTCTTTCGTTTGTGTGAAGATTAAGGTAGGCTCTTTCCATATCTGATATTATTTTAGTGGATTCCTGAGCGGGAGACAGAAAAATTTGAAATATTTATTTCTTATATTACGGTTTATTTATTTTCACTACAGCGATATCGAATTCGTGGTATCCAACACGTGAGATAACCGTTTCCCCACAGTATGTTCCATCTGATTCAACTCGCTATCTCCACTGATTAAATCGTATAGCCCCCAGAATTCATGCTATACAGCTACACACTGAAAAGTTCTTTTTATTTCGTTGATTGTTTCTTCTGAGTCCTTTCACTTTTTCTTTTTTTGTCGTGGCCTCCCTTCTGTACTGAGTCTCTCTTATAGGCCCAAGAGAGTGAAGTGTGTCTTCTTTACCTTCCTTATCCTTATTTATTCGGGCTTGAAAATGACTGAGTGCCACCTCTGTTCAAAAATTTCGGAGGGCCAGCTATTGAGGTGTGCTACATGTGGAAATTGCTTCCATGTTGACTGCTTGAAATTAACACCAATTGAGATGAAGCAAATAAGTGGCAAACGTGGCGATAGTTGGATTTGCAGGTTTTGCAGCAAGGAGAGTCGTTCTCTCCGGAGTAGACCTGCTTCCGCTTCTTCTTTATGCGCTGAGGACGAGACGATTCTTCCCTCGCCTAGCACCGATGCCTCCGGATCATTCACCACCGATCAGTTTACTGTACTTTTGGCTATACTGAATGAAATGTCCCATGATATGGACGACATAAAAGAATCGCAGAGATCCCTACGTGAAGAGGTATCAGAGTGTACATCTATGCTTCGGGAACACTCCGCAGCTTTGAAAGAACATTCAGGGCTGATGGATGCTCATTGCAACACACTCAGGGAACATGATGCTAGTATTTCTACATGTCAAGCTGAGCTGGCTAATATGGCGGCGAAAAACTCAAGTGTAGAAGCTAAGTTGGGTGAACTTGAGTCTGAGTTCAGTGGACTGCGGGTTGATGTTGCTTCGACTTCTGGTGCTGTTAGTTCAACTCCACCGCCATCTTCGGGGTTAATAGAGCGGGTCAAGAGAGCAAATAATATCCTCATCAGGGGCGTCATGGAGTCTGGGCAGGATCCGGAGGTGGTGACTCAGCTCCTTGATCATGTAGATCGTGCTGCTAACAGTCAACGCGCTTCGATCTCTAGAGTTGGTAAACGTAAATCATCGAATTCCTGCCCTCTCAAGGTGTGCTTTTCTAACCCTTCAGTAGTTTCTTCTATCTTGAGGAACAAAAATTCAATCCACGATATTCCATCCTGGAAAAGCTATTCTATAGGAGATGACAAAACTCCCAAACAACTGGAGGCACTCAACTGTCTTCGAGATGAGTTGAAGAGTAGAAGACTGGGGGAAGAGACCGACGTCACCTTAAAGTATGTGAAGAGAGTCCCTGCAATTGTGAAGATTCCGCGAGGTGGCAATGCAAAAAACTAAAATCTGGCTTCAGGTCATGGTCTGTGGCATACACTAACATCCAATCGCTATTTTCCAAGTATCTGGAGTTGCTGTCTTTCGTCAAGTCTGAGAACCCAGACCTCATATTGTTAGCTGAGAGTTGGCTCCATGAGGGTATATCTGATTGTGTCGTCGATATACCGGGATATTCAATTTTTAGGCAGGATAGTGCAGTGACAATTGGACACGGGGGAGTATGTGCCTACGTAAATAATGCTATTGCTACACAATTTTCTGTAACTTCATTTTGTGGGGATTTTCCAGGAATCGACAATCTATTTCTTAATATTTCGGATGGACATAGCAATTTTCTCACAGTTGGTTGCGTTTATAGACCCCGGCCGTCACAAAACAACTCTCAGTTCACTGAGTTTTTAAATGAGGTACTCAATTCCAGGAGAACTCTATTCATCGCTGGCGATTTCAACCTCCCAGATGTTTGCTGGCCACTGACTTCGACCAGAACTTATAATTCTCCATCTAAGCCATATGTTGACCTATTGCACTCTTCAACATTTTCGCAACTAGTAAACGCGCCCACTCGATTTCGACTTAATCAAAATGCTTCACTTCTGGATCTGATTCTTGTGAATGATGCCGATCTTATTTAATATCGACTACCTACCTCCATTTGGCAAATCAGACCACATAACTTTACTCTCTGAACTGCAACTTGTGATTCCTAACGAATCAAGTAAAATCGGAAAAACAATCAGAATTATTGATTATCAGGGTCTGAACGCATTTTGGGAATGTGAATTGGAGTGAATTATTAACTTCGGACTCAAACGTCAAGGAAATGTGGGATTTTTTCTTGAAACAGTGAGTCAGGGCGTCAACCATTGCTCTACTACTAAATTTGTAACATCTGTGCCGTCAAAACCCTGGATCGACCAAAGGACATGATAAGGCACAAGAAGTCAATATGGCAGCGGTATATGCGACGCAGGTTGAGGAGTGATTACTTGGCTCATCGAAGCTTTAGTTCTCACCTGTCAAGGGTTATTCGGGGCGCCAAAAGGATCGCCGGATCCAAGAACAGTAAGCGATTTTTCAAGTACCTGAGATCCACCTTGTGCACAAAAGTAAGAACGCCGTTACTTCGAGGTAGGGGCGGTCTTATACAGGGTGAGTCTTTGACTTGTACATATATTTCAACTGTAGATTCCTCTCATCAAACCGAACACTTTTTTCCTATACCATTTTTCACAATTCGGTTTCGTTTGGAATATACAGAGTGTCAAAAATCCACGAAAAAAACACTTTTCTGTTCATATCTTCGGAACCGTTATTTCAAATGAACTGAATTTTGGTGAAGTATTCATTCCTATCATGATGATTCCCAAATCAAAACTTATTCAATATTCCCCCCGGTATGAAAGTAACAGCTAGCCAACTCATAAATTCGCGCAAAAATACTATAAAACCACGTGAAAAAGAAGAATGGTTCCTATTTTCGAAAGAAGCAATCGGTTTGGAAAATGAAATCATTCTTTAGTTTTTTCAATAAAACGCGTAGTTCTCGAGTAATTCCCAATTTTACCCGATAAAATTTGACGAGAAAATCATAAATCTCGAGAATAATCTGAGTACTTTCCTGCCTTGTAAAATGTAAATATCACCGAATCGAAGATGTGTCAATATTCTGTAATCGAATTGAAGTTAACAACGTTGTCAGAATGTTTGTCGAATTTTCATTTGAAAATCACTGATCTATTAAGTATCTAAATCTCTATGATGGGAAAACGTTTGTTATGTCATATAAAATTTCGATATTTTTTTACTTTACCGTCTATCAGCAGTGATTTGCTTCAAAGAGAGATCTTCTGACAGTTCAACTCATTTTTTGTTCGATATTGATAGTTGGACACTTATTTCATTCAATGAATCAATCCAACTCTGTGAATAAATTGACTATAGAGATATCTCGTCCTCTAAAATATGCACCTAGTTTATTCCATCAGTTTCGGGCTCCGGCAGAAATACATCATAATTTCTAGGTACTCATTTCATTATTCAAATTTAAATAATAATTCGTCACAAACATCAACATAACCTATTCTCTCGTTGGAAGAATTTTAATTTCTAACCTCCAAACCATAGAAATCTCACGTCATACGCTATGTAACCGAACTACGCTGAACCGTCTGAACTACCTCAGACATGTGAAGTATAAGAACGGAATAGTGGTAGTAATTTGAGTCGTTTGAGATAGGTCGATTCCTAATGTTAAGGAAGGTGATCTATGGTCGAATTCAAAGATATTTATCTAGTAATGCAATCAGAAAAATCAATTTACCTAGTTTCAAGAATATTGCTGAAACTGGCAACATACACATTCA
Source organism: Adalia decempunctata (assembly GCA_951802165.1). NCBI lineage: Eukaryota > Metazoa > Arthropoda > Insecta > Coleoptera > Coccinellidae > Adalia > Adalia decempunctata. Next base: position 54,256,943 of record OX637697.1, read on the forward strand.
AGTTCTGTGAATTTTTGGGATATCGAGGAGGATATGGAAAGGTTTTTAGTGTTTACAAACTAATCTTTAGGAAAATCGAAAAAGTAACTCAATTATATAGGAGAAATATGGCTTTCCAATTGCCGATATAATCGGACCAAACTGAGTGTTTTTTTAAAGAAATATCGTGTTTTTAACATTCTTATATTCAAATAAGGTTAGTACTTGAGTTCTCCCAAATAGACCAACTTAATTTTGATCGAGAAATATGAACTTTGCATTGGTTCCAGAGAATGTTTTCAGGCACGTTATCAGCCCCATTTTTTTCAAATGGCTGTATCGTTTTAACAGAGCCGAATTCGGAAAAATGGAAAACGAAAAAAAGGTTTCTTTCGACCTCAAGAATCTTCAGTTAAAATATATGTACAAGTCAAAGACTCACCCTGTATGTGGGAGTGCAGAGATTTTCTCTGATTGCTTCGCATCTGCATTTACGATCGAAGATGATCTCATGCCTTCTTTAGATTCACCACGAGCATCCAATTCTATAAATGAGGTCAATTTCACCACATCAACGGTCGAGAAACATCTTCTCGATCTGGATCCTTCTTCTCCTCCGGGCCCCCACCGAATATCTGCTTCCCTTCTGAAGAACTGCTCGGGCAGCATCTCTCTTCCCCTTTCAATTATCTTCAGGAAATCTCTTGATACCCACACATTGCCAGCTGATTGGCTGCGATCCAAGATCACTCCAATTTTCAAGAAGGGCGACAAGCTTTGTGCTGAAAACTATCGACCAGTCAGTTTGGTTTCTGTAGTTTCCAGATTCTGTGAACGTGTTATCCTTGAGGAGCTGAGAGAATTTGCTGTTGGTAATAATCTGATTCCTGACTGTCAGCACGGCTTTTTGCCAGGCCGTTCTATTATTACGAATCTCTTGATTTGTGTCAACATCTGGTCAAATATGATAGACCAGAATATTCCTGTGTATGTAATTTACTCGGATTTCTCCAAGGCTCTTGACCGAGTTCCACACAAGCGTTTACTTATGAAGTTGGAACACCTGGGAGTTCGCGGAGATATCCTGTTGTGGATCAGGGCATTTCTTTCTGATAGATGCTTTCAGGTGCGGGTCGGGGGATCTTATTCAGATTTGAGGTGGGTGACAAGCGGCGTCCCTCGGGGGTCGGTTCTTGGGCCTATTTCTGTTGTATACGTCCGATCTACCTAATAGTGTAAGATCCAGTTTGGCAATTTTCGCAGATGACACGAAAGTTTTCAACGATGCTCTTAATTCCGGCCAAGTTCTGCAGAATGACTTAAACATTCTTCTACGTTGGTCTAAGAAATGGCTCTTACCCTTGAATCTGGAGAAGTATGTGACTCTTCACATGGGCAAAAATAATCCTCGTCGCAGTTATAACTTAGCTGGTCATGACCTTTCATCGGTAAGAAGTCACGTGGATTTGGATGTCACTGTGTCGGAGGATCTGTCCTGGTCAGAGCATAAAACCCATACGGTCAGCAAAGCGAACAGGTACTGTACATGCTTCATAGGTCATTTCACGGATGTTCTCCATACACTTGCACACTGCTCATAAAAACCTACATACGACCTATCCTTGAGTTCGCTGGACCAGTTTGGAGTGTGAACTTGGTGCGAGATGGTGAACTGCTGGAAAACGTTCAACGACGAGCAACTCGTATTCCCTATGGTATAGTCCGACCTTCGTACGAGGAAAGGCTCTCCATTTTCCGTCTCGCGAAGTTTTTCGCAAGGCGAACCCGAGGAGATCTCATAACAACATACAGAGCATTCAATGGACGATTTGGTGTGGATATGTCTCATATGTTTTCTTTGAATGAGGACACTCGACTGCGTGGACATGGGTTCAAGCTCAAGAAGGAGAAGTTTCACCAGGAATGCAGGCAGAATTTTCTATCTAATAGAGTGTTTGAATATTGGAATCGACTTCCTGCGAGTGTTATGCAAGCGCCATCGGTAAATTCTTTTAAAAATGGACTTGATGCATTTGATCGGCTTCATCGTGATGTGCTTTGAGACAATCATAGTGTGCCTTATTGATATAACACAATTTGACTTTTTTTGTGTTGAGTTTATAGTTTGCACTTAACTCTTATTCATTAAATAATAATAATAATAAAAAAAGAAACGGAATCAACCACCAAACAAGTTGTCCGTACACCCCCCAGCAAAACGGACGTACAGAACGTTTGGGGCGAACCATAATGGACCGTGCTCGTTGCCTACTTTTTCAGGCTGAGCTCCCAAACAGCTTTTGGGCAGAAGCTGTGTATACAGCTGTTTATATAATGAATCGTTCTCCAGTAAAATCGCAGGAAAAGACACCTGAAGAAGTATGGAGTGGAATCAAGCCTACTGTTGCGCACTTACGAATTTTTGGATGTAAAGCGTTTGTCCACGTTCCTGCCGAAAAGCGCAAAAAGTTTGACCGTCGAGCCCTTCCATGTATCTTCATGGGGTATAGCCTTGAATCTAAGGCATACAGAATTTATGACCCATGTAAGAAGACTATTTTAATTTCAAGAGATGTCACATTTGCAGAGAATGAGAAGGGATGCTTATTGTTGAAGAAACGCCGTGAGCGTTTCTTAACAGTGTGATGAACTGCCAGAAATTGAAGACCCAGTTCATGATGATCCTGTGCCGCCACCTGTTGATATCCCATCTACTCCAGAGAGCATATTGGTTGGCAATAGTGATTCCATCATGAATGACTGACCAAGCAGGGAGCAAGTGGATGACGCAAATTTTGTGCCGTCAACCCACTTAGAGAATCCAGCTTCTGATGATTCTTCTCGACCGCAAAGGAATCGAAACCCCCAACATACCTGAAGGACTTTGAAACCTACAGGTGTATCAGTGGAGAACCTGGTAACCCAACCACTGTTCCTGATGCAATGGAACGTGCAGACTGGACTCAGTGGAAGAAAGCCATGGACCAGGAGTATCAGAGCCAAATGAATAATCACACTTGGATTCTGACCGACTTACCTCCTGGAAAGAAGACATTGAACTGCAAATGGGTTTTTCGAACCAAAAGAAAGGCTTCAGGTGAAATAGTGAAGAAGAAGGCACGCCTTGTTGTCGAAGGTTGCGCTCAATGAAAAGGTGTGAATTATGATGAAACCTTCTCACCTGTCGTTCGTTACAGTTCAATAAGATACCTTTTAGCTCTATCAGCTGAGCTTGATCTTGAAATAGATCAAATGGATGCAGTCAGCGCATTCCTCCAAGGAGATTTGAAAGATGAAGTGTATATGCTTCAACCTGAAGGATACAATACTGGCAATAAAGTTTGCAAATTGATGAAAAGCCTTTATGGTCTGAAACAAGCTAGTAGAATCTGGAATCAAAAATTAGATGAAAGTCTGAAGAGCTTTGGATTGAAACAATCTAGTTTTGACCCTTGTGTTTATCACAAAAAAACTAAAAGCAGTACCTTGATTGTGGCCATATGGGTGGATGACAATCAGATATTTTCTGAGATAAATGCCATCTGAAGGGTCAGCTGTCGAAGAAATTCAAAATGGTCGATTTAGGTGAAGCAAAAAATGTGCTTGGCTTCCAAATCACCAGAAACAGGGAGGATAAAAAAATTGTGGATTTCTCAGGAATCATATCTGAGCCAAATTTTGGAAAAATTCAATATGACAACCTGCTGCCCAGCTGCGACTCCTTCAACCCCAGGAGAAAAACTGAAGAAATCGCCACCAGGAAATGTAGAAACTGCAAGAAATTGGCCTCACCAAGAAGCTGTGGGAAGCTTGCTGTTTGCTTCTCAAGTTTCACGTCCAGATATTGCTCATGCCATCAGCAATCTGAGCCGGTTCAATTCAAACCCAGCTCCAGAACATTAGACTGCCGTCAAGAGAATTTTGCGTTACATCAAAGGAACCACATCTGCAAAATTGGAATATGATGGGAAAAAACCTTCTCCAATTATTGGCTACTGTGATGCTGACTGGGCAAATGATCTTGAAGACAGGAGGTCCACTACAGGATACATCTTTATAAAATGTGGACCAATATCTTGGGTAACGAAGAAGCAACCGACTGTTGCATTGTCGACCACAGAGGCAGAATACATGTCTGCATCAGCTGCCACTCAAGAGGCATTATGGCTCAGGGGACTTGCTGAAGAAATTCAGCCATCAGATGCCAATGGTCCGACGACAATTTACATGGACAACCTTTACAAAGCTTTACATCTAGCATTAAATGGTGCTTATCAAGCTCGAACCAAACACATCGATATTCACCACCACTTTCTGCGTGAGAAAGTCCAACTAAACAAATTGACTTTCAAGTATGTACCCACTAAAGACATGGTTGCCGACTCTCTGACAAATGCTCTGGACGGCGAAAAATTTCATCGTTGCATGAGTCTACAGGGAGTGAAGAAAATCATCAAATAAGGAGGATGTTGCAATATTAAGTTATTTGATGATTACTTTTTACTCTGTGACAAAGTTAGTCTGTCAATAGATGCATAGAAATACCTGGTGTTGGCAATGATTAGATTTTGTTTAAGACTTTCTTGTCGATCGAAAATGTTAAATTTTGTGCGGCTTTTCATTTCTCCCGAAAGGGGTCGCATTTTTTGTCTTTGCCGCAGTAGCGCCACGACCGATAAATATTGCGGATTTATTCCGGAACTAGACCAAAATCTGAAATCTAGGATGCCGTTTTGATCTACAAATTTTGGTCACGATTTTTAGTAGGGAGTCGTTACACCAGGTGTTCTATGCATCTATGTCTGTCACAACGAATGTTTTTGTCATATTTTTATTGTTAATTGTACAGAATAAACTCGCATTAAATCGTTTAATCCATTAGGTTTTGATCAAGTACCAATAAAGGCATCAAGAAATGTATTCACCTTATATCACGGCCCCAGGGGTTTCATCACCAACCACTCCGTTGTCCAGGGCATTTTTCCTGACGCTCTCAAATTGATCATTGTTGAACCCATTTACAAGAAGGGGCACACTTTAATAACTATCGCCCTATAAGCCTACTATCGACGTTCTCTAAGATCTTTGAGAAGTTACTATGTTCCCGGCTACTCTCCTTTTTGAATAAATTTAACATATTTACTGATCGACAACATGGTTTTCTTAAGAACAGCAATTTTCTCTCTTTCAAACTCAATTTATGATGCTTTGGAGGCTGGGAATATTCCAATGGGAGTATTTTTAGACCTATCTAAGGCGTTTGACACTGTAAATCACGATATCTTGCTTAACGAACTAGAATACTATGGAATATGGGATAATCAACTTCGATGGTTGCGTAGCTACCTCGTGAACAGGAGACAAAGGGTGGAGGTTGGTTGAAGGTAATTCATATTTATCAAACGAAATAACACTGAGGGGGGGAGTACCGCAGGGTAGCATCCTTGGGCCTTTCTATTTATTCTTTACATCAATGACCCCCCTGATGCCTATAACAATTCGCTGTTCCATTTATCGATATATGCAGATGACACAAGCATCCTGACAACTTCTCCTGATCTCCAACGCCTGACTCAACAATCTATTGACGATATGGCCACCGCTGAGGCCTGGTGAAACAAGCTCACCTTTTCGCTAATTATGCGAACAAAAATGCTACAAGACGAATGTGTCCTTATCTGCTTCCTAAGTGTTCCCTAACATTGACAACTAAAGCAACAGTTTTTGGATGACTTAAACTTCACAATGCTTGGCCTAGAGAATTTTATAGCATCGCCAGCCCTGGCCTCTTTGAAAGACGGATAACTCTGTTTGTTATTGAGTGTGAGCCATACAATTTGGCGGAGTTTTACAATTTGTGCTCGTCGTGGAGGAAGTTGACCTGTTTCTATTTTATCTTGTTTATCTGTCACTGGATAAGTCTTGAAACTAATTGTTTGGGAATCTCAACTTCCCAATGTTTATCAATTTTAAATATTTGTTTTATTTTTCAAAAGTTTTGTTGGCCAAATTAAATTGTTTCCCTTTTTTGTGGGGATTTTTGATTGGAAGGTGTATTGTTGTTACAATCAAAAATAATGTTGGGAACACTGATGAGTACTGTCATGCGCTAGCGTTCTTGATTATGCGTAGAAGTGTCCTGTAGTACAGTAATAGTCTAGTCTAGAATCTAGAGCAGCCATTGTGTTCTGTGGTGTGAAGTAGTTGAAGTTGTAACTAATTCTGATTGTGTGAATAAAACATTTAATTGTTTTCTGGCTTTATTACTGTTACTTTCAAAAGGCTTCCACCACAAAAACCTTACATATGCTAACTGAACCTCTTTTCGTTACATATCTTGTCACAGAATTAGACATTTCTGCATATAGGATATCTTTTTTTTTTCTTAGGTTCCCCTAAATTATGTGCCCCCTTTTTCGAAACAAAAATGACAACTAGGTTGATCAGGGACAGATTATATGAGTTGCACAAATCAAAGATATAGCACCAAATCTTTCACAATTTTTATTCAATGTACTGTTCGAAGCTCACTAATGGTGGTATATATCTGTATTTCTTATTTAACAATTTTGCTGCAGTCGAATTCTTCACAGTAGATCTAATAGGCTCAATTTCAACCAAATCAATCACTTCAACAAGTCTCACTGATCCAAAGAAATCAGTTATTGGTACATCTTTTGGATTCCTTTTGAAAAGGTCGTTCCTGACACCCACTGTTGATATACATTCTTTTTTGGTGCATACCTTCAACTAAAAAAAAATACTGTAATTAGGCAATCCAACGACCTGTCAAATCTTTTTTGAGGTTAATGCTGGTGGTCAAACAATGGAAATTTAATTTTGTTCATGCGGACATTAAAATCATTTATTAGCTTAAATAGTTATTTTTGTATCTAGTGCGCGAAATGCTACTTTGGTGATCGAGAACTATTTTTTTTAACTCGGTCTCGCCTCGTTAAAAAAAATAATCGAGATCACCAAAGAATTTCGCGCATGAGATGCAAACAAAATTTTTTCTACAAACGTTCGTGCACTGGCTGCACCATAAATGTTAACATTGTAAATAATAAATGAAATTAGGTAGTGTTAAATTTTCTCACAATTTGAAAGCCTTAATTATTGTTATACATCAACAAATAAATGATTTCTTGGATTTTTGCTTGATTGAGGAACATAAAGGTTAAAATATAAAAATCCCATATAGTTTACATGCAGTGTGCGAAGTAAGTATTTCGCACACTACTTCGCGCACGGTGTCATGGTAACGAAGGAAAATGAAAAAAAGGGTCACTTCGCATATTGTTGTCTATGCGCGAACCTTGGCATTTTTTGACGTTTGTAGAAAAAAATTGTTTTATGTGGACTTTTTTAACATTTCTAGTCAATCTTACTTTAAAAAAAATCGTAAATGTGTGTCAAAGTCGGATGTGCAAGTCATATTTTGGAACACCCACTGTGTGTAACTTGGTGTATCATCCACATTTTTCAAGAAACGAAGGGAAATTTGGTCAGCAGTCATCAAAAATTGATAAAATCGGAGATAAGAAACTAAAATGATTATTTCTTCGTAGACACTGAAATGAGCAGTCACAAATTAGTGTTTATATCTCCAAAATCTCTCATTGTGAGAAATTTTTTTCGCAACAGTGAAACAAAAGAAAGTACGCTGAAAAACTAGCAATGGTAAGTTTATACAACTTAGCGGTGGGTTCCACCAAGCGTAATCACCGGTGATCGGAGCTTGATCTAGCATCAACTCGATTTGAAAGTTCAAAAATCAGAGAACCAAGCCGTTAATCTCCGATCACCGGTGATTACGATTTGTGAAATCCACCATAAGATGTCATTTAGGCGAAACAAAGTTCGCCGAGCCAGCTAGTTTCCTCATAATTTATAAAAGAAGCAGTCTCAGCATACTTTCTTTTGTTTCACTGTTGCGAAAAAAATTTCTTACAATGATAGATTTTGGAGATATAAACACTAATTCGTGACAATCTTTCTGTCAAAAAATTTGAGAATCAGGCTATAACTCAACAATCGCTTGATGTGGTTGCGCATATCATACATCAAATCATTGCAGAATTAAACGAAGAATTCAAATATGTATGAATATACAGGGTGTTGCATTTGAAATAACGAAGTTCACATCTGTTTCCGGTAGAATCGAGAGTAGATTCCGCTTGAAAATATGTATTTTACAAACTCAGTTCATGTACTCTAAAACAAAAATACAACATTTAGAATTTGTATCGCAATTCCTTCCTCGAATACGTCTAATGAAACACCCTGTAGGTACTAATATTATAAAGAGGAAAGATTTGTATTTTTGTGTGTTTGATAAGACTTGACTCAAAAACTATACTCGACCGATTTCATGAATTCTTTCACCCTCAGAAAGCTACATTATCCCGGAGTGATATAGGCTATACTTTTCACCCGAAAAAATTAAGGATACCTACTATAACTCCAATAATTACAAAAAATAGGTAACAAAATCAGCCATAATCAGCTATTTTCAAGTACGCTGCGAAAACATAAAGCTGAATACAGATTACTCTGACGTGACGTGTAAGGACGTCACGTCAGACGTGTACTGTGCTCCTATTGGCCTAATATGAACGTGAACGTCAAAATGTGAGTGAAATAAAAATGCAACACATTGTTCTGTGCGTTCACGTTCATATCAGGCCAATGGGAGCACAGTACACGTCTGACGTGACGTCCTTACACGTCACGTCAGAGTAATCTGTATTCAGCTTTAGACTTACGTGGATACAATGAATGACAGAAATGTACCTCTTAAATAGTTCTACCACAGTGTCTATACTGTGGTTCTACAAAATCTACGAATTGATGTACCTACTTTGTCAATGGTACTTTAACTTCACTTCACAGAATACAAATACGCTGAGACGTTATCTAATTTTTCTTCTTGACTAAGACAGCACAGAGTTGCAACTCAATTCACTAGAAGTTACATAATCATGGAATGATATGAGCCATGCAAGATGTCTAAAAACATGGTGTATGCACTTGTCAATTTTTAAATGCATTGACATCGACCAAATCAAAAATATCAGAACTGACACATCATAATATGTCGTGAATCATATGTCATTCATATCTTCATTTGAATACTCTCGATAGTCTCGATCATAACCTTATAACTTCATGTGAAATGAATCGCTTTATTTCGTTTACTTCAAGCCCTGAATATCATTTCTAACTCCAATTCACGCAATTCTTACCAAATATTTGGCTCCGCTTTTCGGCTGTTAATAGCAGGAGTATAAGCCATATTATACCTTTTCTCAGAACTAATATGGATCGAAATCTTGAGAATATGAACGCAAATTATTGCTTGAACTATCGACAACCCGTTCACCAGAATGAATTCTAATATTTGAAATAACTGATAAAATTTTAGAACTTATTTTGTGAATAGCGCTTTCTGAGGTGAAAAAAAACGAAACTTTTCTAATATTCTCAATGTTGGCTAATCAAAATCTAATTAGTGCTCACACCATTATTTTAATCATTTTAGCCTTTTGCTGCTCAGCTTAAAATAATTGGTAAACATCTCAGTTGGTGGAGCAGCGAGATTTCCATGTTTCCATGGATATGAGCTGACACAGAACAGAAACACAAGAAATAATATGTCAATTACTAATTATGGCAATTTTGGATTCAGTTCCCACAAATGTATTTATTACCCAAACAGAAATTCAAAAACATTTCAAAAATTATCAGAAAAGATCGCCAAAATCTGATTTACATGACATTTCAATAAAAATTCATTGTGATATTCACCCGCCTCTTGATCTGGTTATAGCCTTTCATAATTCATGGTACTATAAGTTCTATGCAAATTAGACAGCAATTGTATATACATCATCATCTAATGGTGATCATGTCAAATTTGGTACCTTCACGATTACGTTATTTTGGATAAATAAAACTGTAAAAATAATTCATTATGATCAGTCATAATGTGTGAATATCGCCACCATAACTGGTGAAAACGAAACCTCTCTCATATCATTCATATCTCAACGAAATCTTATCATTTTAGAGATCTGTAATCCTACGCTAAGACATTTCGTCTTTGGTCAACGGCGCAGAGTTGGAGGCAACCCAAATTACACACTACACGTAACTGTAGCGATACCTAGTGGCCTCACTCGAAAGAAGGAAAAGCATTTCCTGTATGAGTGAAATTTTCATCGATTTCATCAAAGTTTTTATAATAACCAGACCGTAGACGAATCCATATATGAAGTTTCATAACAAACAGTCTATCCGATCTCGAGTTATAAATGGTGTAACCAACATCTTTCTTTCATATATATATATATGTTAGCAATGTGAATTTTGAATCTCCTATAAATTGATAGAAAATGCTAAGACCATAGCGTAGTAGCCTAATGTCAAACACTCTGTGATCTGAAGTGATGGTTTTCGATGATCTCGTTACCACGCTCTCTCTGTCTAACAACGCTACCGCATTTTGTATTCCATGACGGAATGTATTTTAAGCCCACTGTTAATAAACAACAAGTTAAACCACCCCGAGTGTTTTATTATCTTACATCAGAAGCGGGATAGATTCTTTATTTACAAACAAAGAATTAGAACCTGAATTCTACGAGTTTCACCGAGTTCTTTGTGCAAACGAATTCGAAATGGATCAAGAGAATGCTGCCCAAGCCGAACCAATAACGATGATTCATGTGATGGAAATCCAAGCTCAACTGCAGATGAAAATGATGGAATCGAAAGATCGAGTTCAACCAACACGTGAATTTCATGCAGTACAATCACAAGTTAAGTAATACCTCAAACTAAAAAAATTAGGGGAATAGGAAAGTTGAATTTAAAACATTAGGAAAAGCAAACATCCTATTTTTCAAGTGTGAATTAGCTATAGAAATTGAATTCAATATAGTAAGAGACAGTATTATTCCACATAAGGATATTGATGCTTTAATCGGATAAGATGTACTCAAAGAAGGGGATATTCAACTTGAAATTAATAAGGATTGTGTTAATTTTGTGACTTCCTTTAGAAAATCTCCTAAAACGATCACTTTTGTTTGCCAAGATTTAGAATTAGACTTGTCAGGATTGGACGAACAGTTGAAAGCACAAATAATTAAAAAAGGGGTTGAATCTAAGCCTGTTGCAGTCATCACAGGTGAATTAAAAATTCAATTGAAAGATGAATCTCCTGTCGTTTTTAGAGCAAGAAATTTAGCGTATCAGGAAAGAACAAAAGTTAAGGAAATTATTAAAAACCAATTAGAATCTGGTATTATAAGATTCAATTATGCAAGCCCCATTGTCCTAGTAAGAAAACGTAATGGTGAAATAAGACTGTGTGTTGATTACAGAGAACTGAATAAGAAAGTTTTGCGAAATAACTACCCCTTACCTAGAATTCAAAATCAAATAGACCTTTTAGCAACAGCAGAGTTTTATACAAAGCTCGATATGAAATCTGGTTTTCATCAGATTGAAGTAGAAGAATCTTCCAAACACATTACTGCATTTATCACACCTGATGGATTGTACGAATACAATAGAATGCCTTTTGGTTTCATAAATTCTCCTTCATGTTATTAGTCAGCAATTTATAAGGCTCTCGGAGATTATAAAGAGAAAATTGCACTAGTTTATGTTGATGATATTTTTTGTCCATGTGAAAATATTGAAGGACTTGTTAATTTAAATAAAATTATTGGTAGGCTGTCAAAGTGTGGCTTCGCACTTAATTATCAAAAATGCGAATTCTTCAAAACGTCAATAGAATTTTTAGGAGTAATCATTCAATGCGGTATGCTAAAACCCAGTCCACGAGAAATAGAAGCATGTCGATTATTTGAGTAGGAATTTGCCTTGCGAGAACAAAATACTGGTGCTCAAATCTGTTACAGGTACTCCTCAATCTATTGGTGAATGGCAAAAAGTCGACCCATTTTGCATGGAGATCTAAAGTGGAAATCTACATGAGGAAGGTTTTGCAGTCCAGGATGACTTGGTTTACTGGGAAGGGAAGAGGATTCACCCAATGAGATGCTTTGTCCAAATTTTGGCTAGATTGGAGATAATGAAACTGTACCATGATGAATCTTCACACATAGGAGTTGATAAAATGGTCAACAAGATGAGAGAAGATGTGATTTGGCCAGGAATGAATAAGACCATTCGCAAGTATGTGAAGAACTGTAGATACTGGAAGGAGATCTGGTTTTTGTCAACTAAAAGACGTTCCCACTGAAAAGTTGGATACCTGGCATATTGATCATGCAGGCCCACTCGTTAAATCTTTTAAATCAATTTTGAATGAGAAAGATGAAAAATTATGGTATAAGTCTTTACCGAACATTGAAAATGATCTGAACTTGACTGTGAAAAAGTCGACAGAATATGTTCCTGTAGTTTTAATGAAAAACTCTAATGAGAGACTTTCGTCAACCATTAACTTGCTCAGCGATATACCAATAAAGCAAATTAATGTTGATAAAGATGCCCTCATTGAGAAACTGGATGTTTCGGCAGAGGTAACAAACAGGAAAGTTGATATGACTCGAAAACCAGGTTACCTGTTCGAGGTAAATCAGAAAGTAGTAATGGAAGTTACACAACTGTCAAATGGTGGTAAATTGAAACCAAAGTTCATTGGCCCATTTGAAATTAAGGCTGTATTGCCGAATGATCGCTATGCCCTGAAGCGAATAGGAGGTCAGAACAGAATGACTACAGCAGGACAAGAACAGCTGAGAATATGGACTGTGGATACAGAAAATCAGTTTTAGTGTTGGTGACATGACTGGATAGTCATAATAATAGTAAATACGTGAAGACTGGATAGCCATAATCTTTAGTGAAGAGTTAAGAAATTTAAATTTATGCTGATTATCTTGTTTGGATCTAATCACTTTTGTATGTGATAGTTTTTTTGTTCTTTTGGCTTTGTTTTGGCCTGACCTATTTCTGTGTGAACAGATAATCATTGCAATAATTGATGTACCATTATGGAAAATCTGAAAGGAGTTATTTTTCAAGAAGCTTAGAACTTTATAGCCTCGAAATATTGTAATTTGATTTGTTGTTGATCATGGCTGTAAAATTTTCAAACGAAGCGAGGATTGGATTCGGTCCATTGCATAACCTGAACAATTTTATAGCAGATCATCAATTTTGTGGTAATCAGCTGAAGCTGACTTTTAGTTCTTGGCTAATTAGTTCTGATTATCTTGTTTGGATCTAATCACTTTTGTGTGTGATAGTTTTTTTTGGTTCTTTTGGCTTTGTTTTGGCCTGACCTATTTCTGTGTGAACAGATAATCATTGCAATAATTGATGTACCATTATGGAAAATCTGAAATGAGTTATTTTTCAAGAAGCTTAGAACTTTATAGCCTCGAAATATTTTAATTTGATTTGTTGTTGATCATGGCTGTAAAATTTTCAAACGAAGTGAGGATTGGAGTTTCATTCCATGCAGGAGTTGCGAATGATTTTTGGTCCATTGCATAACCTGAACAATTTTATAGCAGATCATCAATTTTGTGGTAATCAGCTGAAGCTGACTTTTAGTTCTTGGCTAATTAGTTCTAAATCTTGAGTTGTGAGCATGTAAGCGGTGGTGGTTTTTTTATTTGCCTGGCTCTTTTTCCCACCTGAAATACAAAGCCGCAGCGCGAGCCAGCGCTTTGAACATAGCCATGCCTCACAAAAACTCAATTGTATCAAATGTTAGTGAAACAATGCTTTATGTAACCTGAAAAGTATTATTGTTTGCTATGTTAATGAAACGAGGTCGTTTCAAGTGTCAGTATGGCCGTGTTAGCAATGTGAATTTTGAATCCCCTATAAATTGATAGAAAATGCTAAGACCATAGCGTAGTAGCCTAATGTCAAACACTCTGTGATCTGAAGTGATGGTTTTCGATGATCTCGTTACCACGCTCTCTCTCTCTGTCTAACAACGCTACCGCATTTTGTATTCCATGACGGAATGTATTTTAAGCCCACTGTTAATAAACAACAAGTTAAACCACCCCGAGTGTTTTATTATCTTACATATATATATATATATATCAACGTATTTGAATTTATTTGTTGGGTGTCTAGGTTGTAGTTGAAAAACGTGAAATGATTTATTTATACAAACGTTTCGGCGCCTCCGCCTTCTTCAGTGTAAAATAGGTACATCATAATGGACTTAAAACATCTAGAAATCATGTATATTAATTAAATAAATAAAAATTTCATGCAAACATCTCACTAATTGTCATCTTGGTTGATTAGGTGTTGTCGAGTCAGTACTGTCAATTTCATGTCACCGTGTGTTCCTTATGATTGTTATTCTTCTTTTTTAATTTTGTGGTCGCTTCAGTAGGGGCATATAAATACGACTAAGATTTTTTGTGTCTAACTTGTCGTTTACTGTATTTTCGTTCTTCATTTGGATGTGTATCATCTCCAATATTTCCCTACTTTTTTGTTGATGTTCAATTGCTAAGATTTTTGTGTCCTCGTAATTAAAGTCGTGTTTTTTCGTTTTTTTATGTTTGTTCAGTGCTGTGGTTGCGTTTTTGGTGTATTTATGTGCATTTAATCGTTCTTGGAGTCTCTGTGAAGTCTGACCTATATATTCTTTGTCACAATCTTTGCATGGAACACTGTACACTACATGTGACTTTTTCATTTTTGGTGTTGGGGCCTTTATTTTGCTGAAAATTTTTCCTATCTGATTTTGTGGTTTGTGGACAACTTCTCGGTTGTATGGTTTTACTATATTATTAATTTTTTGTGACAGACCTTGAATGAAGGGTAGGGGTATACGTTTGGTGTTGTCAGTGTTTGCCTTCGTAACCCGTTGTGTGTTGTAAAGTCTGTGTGTCCTTTGTTTTATGAGTCGGTAAATCATGTTTTCAGGGTAATTATTTCTGAACAAAAGTTCCTTCACATCTGTTAATATCTGCTTACGTAGTATCGGCGAAGTTAGTTCTAATGCTCTGTCGATAAATCCGATGGCAGTGCTCTTCTTTTGGGACTGGTGGTGATTAGAGTGGAAGTCTAAAATGTGAATCGAATTTTGTTCTTTTCTGTACCACTGCGTTAATAGTTCGTCATTTTCTCTCACGAATGTCATATCCAGGAAGTTCAATCTGTTGTTAGTTTCTTCTTCCAGTGTGAACTCTAATGAGGCATGGATGTTGTTAAAATGGTGGAGGATCTCATTCATTTCGGATGGTGTTGTTATTAAAAAGCAGTCATCTACATATCTTTTGTAGAATGTTTGATATTGTCTCATGATTTTTTCTTCGATGAATTCCATGACTATCTGGGCTATAGGGCTTGATACTGGGTTGCCCATGGCCACTCCTTTAGTCTGTTTATAGAAGTTGTTTTCATATTGGAAATAGCTGTTGTTCATGATGAATTGGATCGTTTCGATAAATTTCTCTTTGGGTATTTCTGTGTGTTGTGATATTATTTCCCACTTATTTTCAATTGCCTGTATTGCCAGGTCAATGGGGATGTTCGTGTAGAGTGACTTTACATCTAATGAGTACAATCGCTGGTTATTTTGTATTTTGATATCTTTTAGTGATTTTTTTAAATGGAAGGAGTTTTTGATGTAATATTTGTTGGTGTTTGTTGCTTTTGAAAGGATGTTAGCTATAAATTTCGATACTTTGTACAATGGTGATTGTATGAAGGAAACTATCGGCCTCAGTGGTATACTTTCCTTGTGAACTTTTGGCAATCCATAAATTTTTGGAATTTTACTGTTGTGGGTAATCATGGTTTTTGCCTCTTGTGCTGTGATGTAGTTCTCCTGTAGCCATTCCTTGATTATTCTGTTGTTTTCTTTTTCCATTGTAACTGTCATATCTTTTTTAATATTTTTGTAAGTTGTTATATCATCTAAAAGTTGCATCATTTTTTCATCATACTCATGTTTGGATATTATTACTATTTTGTTGCCCTTGTCTGCTTTGATGACTTGTAGATTGTTGTTACTTTTCAGGAATGTTTTTGTTTTTATAAAATTTGATTTAATACTATTTGTTTTCTGTTTTCTACCTTTTAATTGTTTTTTGTGTGTATTGAGGGCATGTGTGATGTTTGTTCGGATATTGTCTTGATCTTCTTTTGGCAATTCTTCAATTGAACATTCTATTTGGGTGATTATATCGAAAGTTGGAATTTCATGTTCTCTATCTATTTCCATGGCATATTTTGGGCCCAAGTTGAGTGTTTTTGTCACGAATTCAGGTAATGTGATCTGCGTTAAGTTAACTATTCTTGTTGAGTCTTTATTAACTTTATTTTCTTTCTGAGAATTCATTAGTTTCTCGATTTTTTTGTCATGAATGGATTTGTGATGGTTAGTTTTATGCTTTATTGTTTGGTTCACATTGTGTTCTAGGGTTTCTCTTAGATTCCTTCCTTTGAGATTTTCGAATTCGTTGAGTACTTTCATGATTTCCTCTTCTAATCTGTTTATAGTTTTGGTTGTGTCAGTAATTAAAAGGTTTATTGTCCGGTAAATAAAATTGTTTTTCAGTCTCTCATACTTCTCAGTGAGATATTTGCAGCTGTAATCAATGTGATCCGTTTTCAGTTTCAAAAATGTTGGGCATAATTTATTATGTTTGCATTTCAGTAAGAATATTCTTCTGGCCTTTGCTTTGGCCATCTTGTCCATTAACTTTCGTGTGTTTTTGTCTTCTAGTTTCGTTGTGACGTAAAGATCTTGAAGAATGCTTTCTTCCCCCTGCATTAGTATATTTGAATTCATTTTTACCTAGTTATTTATATATCAACGTATTTGAATTTATTTGTTGGGTGTCTAGGTTGTAGTTGAAAAACGTGAAATGATTTATTTATACAAACGTTTCGGCGCCTCCGCCTTCTTCAGTGTAAAATAGGTACATCATAATGGACTTAAAACATCTAGAAATCATGTATATTAATTAAATAAATAAAAATTTCATGCAAACATCTCACTAATTGTCATCTTGGTTGATTAGGTGTTGTCGAGTCAGTACTGTCAATTTCATGTCACCGTGTGTTCCTTATGATTGTTATTCTTCTTTTTTAATTTTGTGGTCGCTTCAGTAGGGGCATATAAATACGACTAAGATTTTTTGTGTCTAACTTGTCGTTTACTGTATTTTCGTTCTTCATTTGGATGTGTATCATCTCCAATATTTCCCTACTTTTTTGTTGATGTTCAATTGCTAAGATTTTTGTGTCCTCGTAATTAAAGTCGTGTTTTTTCGTTTTTTTATGTTTGTTCAGTGCTGTGGTTGCGTTTTTGGTGTATTTATGTGCATTTAATCGTTCTTGGAGTCTCTGTGAAGTCTGACCTATATATTCTTTGTCACAATCTTTGCATGGAACACTGTACACTACATGTGACTTTTTCATTTTTGGTGTTGGGGCCTTTATTTTGCTGAAAATTTTTCCTATCTGATTTTGTGGTTTGTGGACAACTTCTCGGTTGTATGGTTTTACTATATTATTAATTTTTTGTGACAGACCTTGAATGAAGGGTAGGGGTATACGTTTGGTGTTGTCAGTGTTTGCCTTCGTAACCCGTTGTGTGTTGTAAAGTCTGTGTGTCCTTTGTTTTATGAGTCGGTAAATCATGTTTTCAGGGTAATTATTTCTGAACAAAAGTTCCTTCACATCTGTTAATATCTGCTTACGTAGTATCGGCGAAGTTAGTTCTAATGCTCTGTCGATAAATCCGATGGCAGTGTATAAATAAATCATTTCACGTTTTTCAACTACAACCTAGACACCCAACAAATAAATTCAAATACGTTGATATATAAATAACTAGGTAAAAATGAATTCAAATATACTAATGCAGGGGGAAGAAAGCATTCTTCAAGATCTTTACGTCACAACGAAACTAGAAGACAAAAACACACGAAAGTTAATGGACAAGATGGCCAAAGCAAAGGCCAGAAGAATATTCTTACTGAAATGCAAACATAATAAATTATGCCCAACATTTTTGAAACTGAAAACGGATCACATTGATTACAGCTGCAAATATCTCACTGAGAAGTATGAGAGACTGAAAAACAATTTTATTTACCGGACAATAAACCTTTTAATTACTGACACAACCAAAACTATAAACAGATTAGAAGAGGAAATCATGAAAGTACTCAACGAATTCGAAAATCTCAAAGGAAGGAATCTAAGAGAAACCCTAGAACACAATGTGAACCAAACAATAAAGCATAAAACTAACCATCACAAATCCATTCATGACAAAAAAATCGAGAAACTAATGAATTCTCAGAAAGAAAATAAAGTTAATAAAGACTCAACAAGAATAGTTAACTTAACGCAGATCACATTACCTGAATTCGTGACAAAAACACTCAACTTGGGCCCAAAATATGCCATGGAAATAGATAGAGAACATGAAATTCCAACTTTCGATATAATCACCCAAATAGAATGTTCAATTGAAGAATTGCCAAAAGAAGATCAAGACAATATCCGAACAAACATCACACATGCCCTCAATACACACAAAAAACAATTAAAAGGTAGAAAACAGAAAACAAATAGTATTAAATCAAATTTTATAAAAACAAAAACATTCCTGAAAAGTAACAACAATCTACAAGTCATCAAAGCAGACAAGGGCAACAAAATAGTAATAATATCCAAACATGAGTATGATGAAAAAATGATGCAACTTTTAGATGATATAACAACTTACAAAAATATTAAAAAAGATATGACAGTTACAATGGAAAAAGAAAACAACAGAATAATCAAGGAATGGCTACAGGAGAACTACATCACAGCACAAGAGGCAAAAACCATGATTACCCACAACAGTAAAATTCCAAAAATTTATGGATTGCCAAAAGTTCACAAGGAAAGTATACCACTGAGGCCGATAGTTTCCTTCATACAATCACCATTGTACAAAGTATCGAAATTTATAGCTAACATCCTTTCAAAAGCAACAAACACCAACAAATATTACATCAAAAACTCCTTCCATTTAAAAAAATCACTAAAAGATATCAAAATACAAAATAACCAGCGATTGTACTCATTAGATGTAAAGTCACTCTACACGAACATCCCCATTGACCTGGCAATACAGGCAATTGAAAATAAGTGGGAAATAATATCACAACACACAGAAATACCCAAAGAGAAATTTATCGAAACGATCCAATTCATCATGAACAACAGCTATTTCCAATATGAAAACAACTTCTATAAACAGACTAAAGGAGTGGCCATGGGCAACCCAGTATCAAGCCCTATAGCCCAGATAGTCATGGAATTCATCGAAGAAAAAATCATGAGACAATATCAAACATTCTACAAAAGATATGTAGATGACTGCTTTTTAATAACAACACCATCCGAAATGAATGAGATCCTCCACCATTTTAACAACATCCATGCCTCATTAGAGTTCACACTGGAAGAAGAAACTAACAACAGATTGAACTTCCTGGATATGACATTCGTGAGAGAAAATGACGAACTATTAACGCAGTGGTACAGAAAAGAACAAAATTCGATTCACATTTTAGACTTCCACTCTAATCACCACCAGTCCCAAAAGAAGAGCACTGCCATCGGATTTATCGACAGAGCATTAGAACTAACTTCGCCGATACTACGTAAGCAGATATTAACAGATGTGAAGGAACTTTTGTTCAGAAATAATTACCCTGAAAACATGATTTACCGACTCATAAAACAAAGGACACACAGACTTTACAACACACAACGGGTTACGAAGGCAAACACTGACAACACCAAACGTATACCCCTACCCTTCATTCAAGGTCTGTCACAAAAAATTAATAATATAGTAAAACCATACAACCGAGAAGTTGTCCACAAACCACAAAATCAGATAGGAAAAATTTTCAGCAAAATAAAGGCCCCAACACCAAAAATGAAAAAGTCACATGTAGTGTACAGTGTTCCATGCAAAGATTGTGACAAAGAATATATAGGTCAGACTTCACAGAGACTCCAAGAACGATTAAATGCACATAAATACACCAAAAACGCAACCACAGCACTGAACAAACATAAAAAAACGAAAAAACACGACTTTAATTACGAGGACACAAAAATCTTAGCAATTGAACATCAACAAAAAAGTAGGGAAATATTGGAGATGATACACATCCAAATGAAGAACGAAAATACAGTAAACGACAAGTTAGACACAAAAAATCTTAGTCGTATTTATATGCCCCTACTGAAGCGACCACAAAATTAAAAAAGAAGAATAACAATCATAAGGAACACACGGTGACATGAAATTGACAGTACTGACTCGACAACACCTAATCAACCAAGATGACAATTAGTGAGATGTTTGCATGAAATTTTTATTTATTTAATTAATATACATGATTTCTAGATGTTTTAAGTCCATTATGATGTACCTATTTTACACTGAAGAAGGCGGAGGCGCCGAAACGTTTGTATAAATAAATCATTTCACGTTTTTCAACTACAACCTAGACACCCAACAAATAAATTCAAATACGTTGATATATAAATAACTAGGTAAAAATGAATTCAAATATATATATATATATATATATATATATATATATATATATATATATATATATATATATATATATATATATATATATATATATAATCCCTCCCCAATTATACCTTTCGGTGTTTGGGACTTGCTAATAATGCTCATTTATATTCACAACTCGGGATTCGCTATTCACAATTCGATTCGGCTTCACTCAGGAAAGTGTGCGCGTCTTTATATATCGATACGGCCCTATTCTAGAATACTCCAGATAGTCTCTGGAGGCTTCGAGAGTTTCTGTACATGGAATCAGAGAGTTCAGAGACGTATTCAGGAGGATATCGTCCGCTAAAAAATGTGTATATGGGACGGTGGTGAAAAGGTCTGGTTTACAGGAATCAAACCTCCAACTCAGCCAACGTTTCGGAAATTATATTTCCATCATCAGGGCACTATAACAAAATTAATGGCATTGGTGAAACTTTTACCAAGGTGAAACCTACTCGTACAGTACAGAGATACAAAATAACATAGATGGAAATAGTTGATGGTGACTTTCATCTTCAAAAACATTTCTTTTTTTTCCTCTTTTGTGGCTTTTTGAAATTGATTAATGACAATAATGATTATGATTTACAATAAAAAAAGGATAATGGCACAACAAGAATAGAAATATCACGATGAAGGCAAGAGCGTGAAAAAACACATATTATTAAAAATACAATCGCGGCAAACTGCCAAAAGATACAATTAAAATGCGACAAACCGATACGCACAAGGTGAAATCGCTTTTCCCAAAGTCATTAAAAACACTAACAAAATGTAAAATTTTATTCAGTTTCACAACAATGAAATCATTCATCAATCGAGATAAGTAGAATGACAAATCTAGGAGCAGAGAACAGGTGTCAAACTCTAACGACTTACATGATAGTAGTATTACCAATGCCATTACTTTTGTTATAGTGCCCTGATGATGGAAATATAATTTCCGAAACGTTGGAGGTTTAATTCCTGTAAACCAGACCTTTTCACCACCATCCAATATACATATAATATAATCAAATTAAATGATTCTATAGTAGCTGTAGGAACAAACTTTGGATGGACCTTAATGGGTCAACAAAGCTGTAATAAAAATAATGTGTTTGTTTCTACTTATTTTTCTGATTCTTCTTTGGCAAATTTATGGAATTTAGACTTGTTGGGCATAGAAGAACCACCAGAGAAAAAATGCAGAGAGGAGTTGGAGATCCAAACAGTGGAAAAATTCATGGAAAACACCAGAATGGATAAAGAAAACAGGCACGAGGTGTCTTACCATGGGTGGACGATTTTCCTTACATAACGTCAAATTTCAAACTAGCGGAAAATCGATTATTTTCAAACACAAAGCGTTTACTTTCAATAAATAAATTCAAAGATTACGATAAAGTTTTTAATGAATGGGAACAAATGGGAATTATCCAAGAAGTGGGGCAAGATGAATGTGAACAAGGACACAACAATTTGGCTCATCATGCTGTCATAAAGGAAGCAGAATTTGGCAATTTTAACGAAAATTTTAAATACCCGATCATTCTTCCAAGTAAAAACGAAATTGTTAGGAAACAACTTATAGAAGAGCACGGAAATAGTTGTCATGCAGGGCCAAAAATTTTATTAGGAGATATCCGAGGAAAATTCTGGTTACTAAAAGTCCGTAAAACGATAAATTCCATAATATTTGCCTGTGTAAATTGTAAAAAACATTCACATAAACCACTTGAAACTACCTTTGCGCCTCTACCAGCAAACAGAATAAATGACGCGGGGGTTTTTAAAGTTGTGGGTGTTGATTTAGCAGGACTCTTACTACGAAAAGATGGTAGCAAAGTATGGATTGTATTGTTTATGTGCGCGGTCTACAGGACAGATCATCTTGAACTAGTTAAATCGCTTTCAATAGAAGCATTTGTATATTCGCTAAGAAGCTTCATCAGTAGACGTGGTAGACCAAACACCAAACTTTCGTGGAAGTGATAATTTGTTTAAAAAATTAAATTGGGAGAAAACTGAAACTTTTTCGGGTCGAAAAAGAATTAAATGGATATCCAATCCACCTTCGTAGTGGGGCGGATGGTGGGAGAGATTAGTAAGGGTTGTAAAACAACTATTGCGTCGATCGTTGGGAAAAGCATCGTTGTATTATCTTGAGTTGTACACTGTGCTTTGCGATGTAGAAGCAGTAATTAACGAACGACCACTCAGCTATGTTTCAAGCGCCGATGAGTGGGAGAGGCCTGCAAGGTTTTTAAGGCCTATACAGTCGCAGTCGGTAGGAACCGATTTTTTGGGTGAAGTTGCGGATTTTGACGAGATAGACGAGGTATTTTTCAAAGGTCGATTTACACTTTTGCAAAATGTCCGAAATTTGTTACTTGAAAGATTTGAAAATGAGTATCTTGCAGAGTTAGTTAATAAATGTCACAGGCAGAAGACGGAGCAGATCAAAGTTGGTGATGTAGTTTTGGATGAAGCAGACAATCTGAAACGGGTACTTTGGCCAATAGGAAGAATATTAGAAATTTATGTTGGAAAAGATGGAGTTAGGCGGGTCGCCAAAGTAAAAACGAAGAACGGAATAATAATTAGGCAATTCCAAAGGATCTATCCATTAGAATAAGGAACAACATCCGAATCAAACAGTAAAGAAATTATCACTACAGAAAAGAAACAGAAGAATAAGAAAAAAGAAGAGAAGAATAAAAAACAGTCGAAAGATCAAGGTTTGGTCGAATCTTGAAGGTTCCAGCAAGGTTGGGCGAGGAATAAGCTTGGAGCCGGAGAATGTTGGATCTGGGATTCATGTTCACAGTTTATATATTTCATTTAGTTACATAAACGATTGTAGATGTCATAAGAAAGTTGTCAAATAAAAAATCATCACAAAAAGTCACCTTTCCAAGTAATTATTTTATATAATTAAAAAGCAACTCAACAGCAATGTTACTGTGGCCATTGATAGGGACCAGTATACGCGGGCATGCGGCTATCATACGAGATTTAAGATGATGAAAAATATTATAAGCCGTTAATGAGAGATCCAACACTGACTATACAGGGCAAGTCAAATCACTTAATTAAAAATTTGGCTCAAAGAAAATACACCACTTATATCCAGACAAAGAAGCTGTATAATTATAATAACATTTCGGCAAGGTTTTACGGGTTGCCAAGATACATAAACCCTCAATCAGGTCGATTCTGTTCGCATCTTGTTATAACATTGCTAAATCTACAACATTGTTATAATTATAAAATATAACAAACTTTGCTGTGATGGCAATATCTTTTCTATAACCATATTACTATTTCCAAACAGAATCGACTTGATTATCTCTCTAACCTATAATTTCTTGTATCAATACACCAATTTCAAAATTGTCCATTTTCATTGCAGAAATTTTAACTAAGCCTATAGACAATATCAGTGATGGATATTATGTCAGGAATTCATTCGAATTTGACACACTTTACAGTAATATTCCAATAGAATTAGCAATGAAAGTAACAAATGGGATTTCATTTCACAGAACACATTGATCCCAAAGCATGATTTTATAGTAGTTTCTGAGATTTCTTTTCAGATCCAACTAATTTTTGTTTAATGATAAGATAGGTATGATGGGTGATAGGGTTCAACAGGTGCGGGTGGGCGGAGCTAAGTCAGATCTTATAACTGAACCTTCAGGTGTTCCCCATTGCTATTTCTCATTTTAATGAATGATGTCTCGTGTTGTTTCAAAAACAGCAGTTTTTTATTATTTGCAGACGATTTGAAAATGTATAGGAAAATTCGTACACGAGATGATGACATGATTCGTCTGCAGGGGGACTTGTTTGACCAGTGGTGTAGTAACAATGGGCTAGCTTTGAATATAAATAAGTGTAAATATATCGATTTTTTAAAGGACACAGGAAACTACAGTCTTCTTACTGCATAGGAAGCTCGTATATCGGTTATACAGAGAGTGTGAGGGATCTTGGAGTTTACTTTGATAAGAAAGGGTCGTCGGAAAGTAAAAGAGCGAGGGTATACGTGGGTGTTTTCGGATTTTTTCCAAGTGTCCGGGAAGTATTTAAAAAAAAATTCGCGAAAATGGGCGAAATCGCCCGATAGACCAAAGTTGCCCAGCATAAGGCTTTTTTCCCGGGGCCCCTGGACAATTGGGGTATTTTTTTAACGAAGCCTCATATACCCGTTCCACATTGTACATAAAGCGTTATTCGACACGTTTCTCCGGGTGTCTGAAAAAAATTCGAAAAGTTTTGACGTTTCTCGAAAATGGTAAAAATTTTCGATCTGGCCGGGGAATCATCGATGCGCCAGAGAATTCGGTGGGGTCAGTTGACGTTCGATATTTCCGAGGACTGACGTAATTTTTTTAAAATGCAGATTTTTGCTATTTTATAAGCTGTGTGTTGAGTTCATCTTTTTTCAGGATGTCTTTGGGAACACCTCATGCTTTTATGAGAATGGATATTTTGATTGTTTCTGACCGAATGATAGCCTGTGGGCAGGAAATGATGGTATGCGGTATCAGATATCATTTTCAGGATATTCCGAGAAAATCGAAAAATGTAACGTAGCAATTAGGACGTTCAAGCATTTATTTTAAATGGAAAGAATCAAAGTTAGGCTTTAAATACAGGGTGTTTCGTCATATTCATTCTTTTACGTTTGCGCAGGTTCCCATGTTTCACCAAAATTAATACAGAGATGTCGGTGATATTAGGAGTGTTTTCTGAAAATATTCAAATTGGAGAAGCATTTAGTGTTTTGGGGTGAGTTTTCACTTTCCAATCGTGAATATTGGGCCGGGGGTTTTTTGGAATCCTTTTTCCATAGAGTGTTCGAAGCAGATCACAAAATATGCGTGCGCAGAATATTTTGACATCTTCATCGAATAGAATTTCGGTTTTTCGAGATCATACTTTTTTAGGTTATTGTTGTCAAGGTTACTTGATAGTTTGACATTTGCCAAAACAATCTTTACCTTGCCTAATTATTATTTTCTTCTTCAGTTGAATGCGAATCTAACTTTAAAGGTGGATCTACCGACAAGGCGAATCTACCTAAAAGGCGAATCTATCTATCTATATGCCGGTTTAGAACGTCTTTCGACGTTGTCCGACGCCTTGCCCCCAACTTTCTCTATTTTCCCAGTCCGAATAGTGCAGGTCTCTAGCACTCATGGCCTTAACTACACCCTGTTTCCAATTAGTTTTCGGCCTCCCTTTCCTCCTGATTTCCGCTGGCTGCCAATTCATTATCTGCTTCGGGAGTCTTGTTTCTGGCATACGTTGTATGTGGCCATACCAGGTTAACTGTCGTTTTTCGATGTCATCCATTATAGTTCCTTCAATACCCATAATGTTCCTAATGGTATCATTCCTAATCCTTTCTCTCCTTGAAATCATAAGTGACCTCCGTATTGCGTCCATTTCAACCGTTTCTAATCTCTTCTTATATTTCTCGGTCAATCTCCAATTCTCAGATCCATATAATAGATTGGTCTTTACTTACGTCTCATATATATTGAATTTTCTTTTTTTCGTGATATTTTTGATCCATAGTATGCTATTGAGACAGGATATTGCTTTTTTCGCGGTTGTAATTCTTCTCTCTATTTCCCAGTTGTCTGTTCCAGTTGAGTCGAAAATCACTCCGAGGTAGTTATAGTCCAGGCAGTGGGTTATCATCTCACCACCACTCAATGTTAGATCGCTAGGTTCCCCGCCGACACAAAGATATTTGGTTTTCTCTATGTTGACATTCAAACCCCACTTTCCGTATTCTTCAATCAGCTTGCGCATCATATACTCCATATCATCTTTATCACCGGATACAACCTCTTGGTCATCAGCGAAAGTGAAGAGGGTCATGTCATCGAGTTCTATTCCCATACCATGAACTTTCCTCTTCCACTGCTTTAAGGCTGCCGCCACGTATAATTTGAACAATGTTGGAGACAAACAGACCCTTAGTAACAGGAAATTCATCAGTTATATATTTTCCTATTTTGATTTTGTACCAGTGTATAGACTTTTTATAGCTGTTATAAGGGTGTGATTCATGTTTGTCCCCTCCAATACTTCCCAGAGTTTTACCAATGGAATTGTGTCGTAAGCCTTGCGTAAGTCTACAAACGTGATATGAACTTCCCTGTAAGCTGCTGATTTTTTTCAATAATCTGTTTGAGGCAAAATATATTGTCACTGCATGTTCTACCAGCACAAAAACCGCTTTGCTCTTCCTCTTCCTGACCCCTACTTTCTTCCTCTATAAGATCTCTCAGTACTTTTCCATACATTCTACTAAATGTGCTTGTTATCGATAGTCCTCTGTTGTTATCACATCGTTTCCTATTACCTTTCTTATAAATTGATATTACGTAGGCAGATTTCCATTCCTCTGGAACGTGGTGTCCATTAACACACATGTTGAATAGATAAGTTATTATATTGCACAACTTTTCTGATCCATTTTTCATAAGCTCAGCGTATATACCATCCGGTCCACAAGCTCTTCCATTTTTCAAGCCCCTTATAGCTTTTTTGACCATATCTTCAGTTATCTCAACGGTTTCGAAAGGCAAATCTATATATCAATATACATTGATCTGCTGGCCCATACTAGTTTTACATAAAAAAGGTACTCCTGGTTAATTACTCTAAAGTGAACCGTTTTCGAGAAAACTGGCATTTTATTGTCAAAAACAATTTGCTTACTACGCATTGTAAACTTCTAGTAATTGGAAAAATGAGTAGTGATAATTAACAAGTTTAGTTTGGTTTTAGTCCATGATTGTAATTTCAATAAAAACTTTTCAGGAATTTGGACAATATTTATTTCATCAAATATTATTCAATGTGCCGACGTTTCGGAGGCGAGTTCCTCCTTCTTCAGGGCTAAAAGACAAAAGGACACTTAACAAAACAATAACAAAGACAGCCTCTAAAACTAACCTTAAGAATACATATTAAGTTTTTCGATAAAATAATTAAAAGAAATAATATCCCATAAATACAGATTAAAACATTCAAAAATTGTAAGCAATGTGAATTTTGTACCCCCTTATCAATTGATATAATAATAAGCTGAGACCATATCTACTGAATCTATAGCGTAGGCCTAAAGTCAAACACTCTGTGATCTGAAGCGATGGCTTTCGATGATCCCTCTCTACTCTCTCTCTCTCTCAGTACCACGCTCTCTAACCAGACGCAAGCAAGGTCGAGTTAGTAAACAACACAACATAACCTGCCATTTTGTATGCCCTGACGGAATGTACTCTGTGTACCATTTAAGCCCACTGATAAATTGTGAATAAACAACACGTTATCCACCCTAGAGTGTTTTATCATTTTACATCAGAAGTGGGATTGGTTCTTCCTTTACAAAGAAAGAATTAGAACCTAAATTCTACGAGTTTCACCGAGTTCTTTGTGCAAACGAATTCATCCAAAATGGATCAACAAAATCAAGATAATGCTGCCCAAATCGAACCGTTGACGATGATTCAAATGATGGAAATTCAAGCTCAACTGCAGATGAAAATGATGGAATTCATGGCGAACATGTACGATCCCGACGATTCACCTTTCACAACGAAAGAATGGATTGCTAAAGTTAAGTAATACCTCAGAATAAAAAAAATATGGGAATAGGAAACGTTGAATTTAAAACATTAGGAAAAGCATACATCCTATTTTTCAAGTGTGAATTTGCTATAGAAATTGAATTCAATATAGTTCTATACTATACTAAACTGGTAACTCTGTGGACCGGCCCGAGGGAATCTGTCAAAAAAGTTGGTCCAGAAGAATCTTAATATCGCAGCGAAGCTGCGATACATCGAGGAGATCTTTGTACGGTCCGAAAGAGGAATAATCCATTTATACCTGGGCGAAATTTTACAGATAGTATTATTCCACATAAGGATATTGACGCTTTAATTGGATTAGATATACTCAAAGAAGGGGATATTCAACTTAAAATTAGTAAGGATTGTGTAATATTTTCAATTAATTAGAATGTAGAATCATCGGATTCGCCAAGTTCGTAGAAATATTTGCTATGTGCAGCTTAAACATTGATACAGTTTGAGTAGGAGTTACAAAACTTAGTATACGCTAACAAGACTACAAGAATGATAAAGACTTACCAGTAGGGCAGTGAAGAAACACTTGGAGTTAGTTCGGTCGTTGTGCGGACGGAGTTATGCGTTTTGTCGTGTGTACTGACTTATCGGACCGTATCAGAATAACTGACCCGCATTGGGTTTTAAGGGCTGGACGTCGACTTATCGCGAACCCCCACTCCTTCCCTTTAGCCCTTGGTCTGAAAGGGGCGTAGCCCTTATTTTCTTCTTCTTGGCTCGCCGACTTAAGCCTCACCATTCATTACGCATGTCAGCGAGATGGGGTTAAAATAAAGGCAAAAACCAAGAATACTACACAGGCGCTACAATTGCATCGTGTTAAGTGAAATCTAAAGTACTACAATAATAATAATAATAAAGGAAAATAAACATATATACATATATACAATATGAGAACAGAACAGATTGTGTTTATTTTGTGACCTCCTTTAGAAAAGCTCCTAAAACGTTCACTTTAGTTTGTAAAGATTTAGAATTAGACTTGTCAGGATTGTACGATCAGTTGAAAGCACAAATAATTCAAATAATTAAAAAAGGGGTTGAATCTAAGCCTGATGCAGTCATCACAGGTAAATCAAAAATTCAATTGAAAGATGAATCTCCTGTCGTTTTTAGAGCATGAAATTTAGCGTATCAGGAAAGAACAAAAGTTAAGGAAATTATTAAAAACCAATTAGAATCTGGTATTATAAGATTTAGTGAATCAAATTATGCAAGCCCTTTTGTCCTCGTTAGAAAACTTAATGGCGAAATAAGACTCTGTGTTGATTACAGAGAACTGATTAAAAAAGTTTTGCGAAATAATTACCCCTTACCAAGAATTCAAAATCAAATAGACCTTTTAGCAACAGCAAAGTTCTATACAAAGCTCGATATGAAATCTGGTTTTCATCAAATCGAAGTAGAAGAATCTTCCAAACACATTACAGCATTTATTACACCTGATGGATTGTACGAATACAATAGAATGCCCTTTGGTTTCATAAATTTTCCTTCATGTTATCAGTCAGCAATTGATAAGGCTCTCGGAGATTATGAAGGGAAAATTGCCCTTGTTTTTTGTTGATGATATTCTTTGTCCATGTGAAAATATTCAAGGACTTGTTAATTTAAATAAAATTATTGATAGGCTGTCAAAGTGTGGCTTCGCACTTAATTATCAAAAATGCAAATTCTTCAAAAAGTCAATACAATTTTTAGGAGTAATAATTGAATGCGGTATGTTAAAACCCAGTCCACGAAAAATAGAAGCATTAAAGAATACACCTCCTCCAAATGATGTCAAAGGAGTTCGACAATTTCTAGGTGTTGCTAGTTATTTTAGAAGGTTCATTAAGAACTTTGCCACTTTATCTGCACCAATTTCTTGTTTACTGCGAAAGAATATTGAATTTAAATGGACTCAGCAATGTGAATCAACTCGTTTAGAAATCATTCAAAAGCTCACACAAGAACCAGTCCTTAGAATTTTTAATCCTGATTGGGATACTGAACTACACACAGATGCAAGTAGTGTGGGAATTGGCGGAATATTAATGCAGAAAAATGAAGATGAAGAAATTCACCCAGTAGCGTACTTAAGCAGAAAAACAACTGCAGCAGAATCAAAGTATCATTCGTACGATCTTGAAACTTTTGCCATTGTAGATGCTACTAGTCGTTTCAGAAAATATCTCTACGGCATTAAATTTAAAATTTTTACGGATTGTAATTCTGTAAGGGCCACAGCATTAAAAAAGGAATTGCTCCCAAGAGTAGCCCGTTAGTGGATTCGCTTACAAGACTACGATTTTGAAATAGAATATCGCCCAGGTGATAAGATGAAGCATGTCGATTATTTGAGTAGGAATTTGCCTTGCGAGAACAAAATACTGGCGCTCAAATCTGTTACAGGTACTCCTCAATCAATTGGTGAATGGCAAAAAGTCGACCCATTTTGCATGGAGATCTTAAGTAGAAATCTACATGAGGAAGATTTCGCAGTCTAGGATGACTTGGTATACTGGCAAGGGAAGAGGACTCACCCAATGAGATGCTTTGTCCCAATTTCGGCGAGATTGGAGATAATGAAACTGTACCATGATGAATCTTCACACATAGGAGTTGATAAAATGGTCAACAAGATAAGTGAAGACTGGATAGTCATAATAATAATAATAATAACCCCGCACGGGGGTACTACTTTGTAGTATACGGGTGTGACAATCCCGCGGACCCCGGTCACTCTCAACCGATGTCGGACAAATAAAAGAAAAGCCTCGGAAAACAGTCGCTGCCTGGGGATCGTCAGGGCGCGTCTGGAGTTGGTGCTGGACGTGACAGCATGCGGGACACCAACGGCAGGATGCTGAGAAGGCAGGCGCCTGCCATACAAGAAGCTATGCCTTTAGACGAGGAGGACATCGACGAGGAGAGAGTTCAGGTTGTCGGTCGCATTGGGATTCAACGTTCGAAAGAGCAGCCCGTAGTCGGAACCGGCAGCCAAAACAGGACAGCACAAAGGGGACGCCACAAGTGGACGCCCGAGCAGCATAGCCTGCTGTCTGCGCTATACAGAAGATCAAGACCCGAAATACGAGGATACATGAATAGGCTGCATGGTCTGTGGTGCGAAAATTATCCAGACCTTGACTTCATGACGCAGCAAAACCTTAGAGATCAGATCAGTCATCTCAAAAGAAGAGGAATCATATGGCGGTCTCAAGAGCAAGAAAGGACGGAACAACAAGCTGAGGAGCAGGTGACAGATGCTTCGAGCCAACATCTGCTACTTACTTGGCCCCTAGAATTTGCTCTACCATACCGAGTAACCTGAAGAAAGTAAGAAATTATTCAACTTTCAAAAGGGAGATTACGACATGGTTGAGAGCTCCCGAAAATGTCAAATATATAGGGGATTTGTTGAATTGAATATATGTTGAATGAAATAAGGTTTATCAAAATACTAAGAAAAAAAAAATGTTTTATTTATATGAAAATGTCACTCAAAAAAAAAGATAATAAATATAATAGAATGTACATACCTACCTGGAATTTCTGATACTACCTAAATGTCCGATTTTTCCAATAAGGGGATTGTGTTGGCAAATTTGTTTTTCCAATCATATATGTATTGCTCATAAATGGTGAACTAGAATTAAGTGATTGCAATGGATGTATGTAAGCGATATTGTGTTTTTGATTAAATTTGGTGTATATTTTATTTTGCAGGGTGGGATTTATGAAAATTGTTTAATTTAAGTTACGCACAGGTTTTTCTTGAAAACTTCTGTAACATATTATATGTTTATTGTCATTATTGAAATAAACTTTATTTTGATTAAATTATCGACCAAACTGTTGAATACTGTTCAAATGGTATCGGGTAAAAGTCAAAGTTTCGGTTAGAATTTCTTTATTGTATCTTGACCAAGCTTTCGGAAATCTTCATTTCCTTCTTCAGGGTGCTACAAACAGTGATAAAATAACTAAAAGCTAGCTTACACACAAAGAAAACTTACGACAATCTCGAAATAACCACGTGCAAAAATTCATACAACAACAGACGAAATACAGGTTTTCGGTCCGAAATCATACAACCAACACAAAACCAGCAGTCGGCACTTTATTATTATTATTATTATCAGCAACTGACGATTGACACAACTGAAGAACAAGCTGTAGCCCTGGTGAGAAATATCGCGGCCCGAACTGGTAAACGCTCCAACAGGCCAATAACAGAACATGTGAGAGATGTTCCCGAAAAAGAACACGGTGAAGAGCAGGTGACAGATGCTCCAAACCAACAACATCGAGCAATAGCCCTGGGGACAAGGCCAA
The DNA here is from genome assembly GCA_951802165.1 of Adalia decempunctata. Taxonomy (NCBI): domain Eukaryota; kingdom Metazoa; phylum Arthropoda; class Insecta; order Coleoptera; family Coccinellidae; genus Adalia; species Adalia decempunctata. The sequence continues at coordinate 54,289,535 of OX637697.1, forward strand.
GAACGGAACAAGTGAGAGATGTTCCAGAAATAGAACACGGTGAAGAGCAGGTGACAGATGCTCAAAACCAACAACATCAAACAATAGCCCCGGGGGCAAGGCCAAGAGCGGAACAAGTGAGAGATGTTCCAGAAATAGAAAACGGTGAAGAGCAGGTGACAGATGCTCCGAACCAACAACACCAAGGAATAGCCCTGGAGGCAAGGCCAAGAGCGGAACAAGTGAGAGATGTTCCAGAAATAGAACACGCTAAAGAGCAGGTGACAGATGCTCCAGAGCAACAGCAACAAAAGCCAAGAACGGTGACAGTTGTTCCGAAGTTAATCGTCAATACAAAGGAAGCATTTGAGGCTGCCGTTAGGAATCCACTGGTCAAGGCCACCAGAATGAAAACAAGACATATGGCTGAAGATCTAGCCGTATTGGATAAAATAATTCAAGATCATCTTAACGAGACCTGTTCACTAGAAGATGTGGTGGCTGCAGTGAGAGCGGCCTCTTCACTTCTATGTCCACCGAAAAGTACAGCTACGAAGAATGATAAGCATAAGCTAAGGCTCAGGCGGCTTGACATCAAAATGAAATCAATGAGGCAGCAGGCATATTGGTACCAATGTATCATAGATGTTCTGAAAGGCAAAATTAAATCAAGCAAGAAAATGAAGAATATGATTGAGGAGCTTCGTTCCATACATCGTAGAGTAGACTTGCCCACAGTCCATCTACTGAAGCAGAAAGCTGTAGATAAAATAAGATCACTTGCTGCAGCGCGAAGAAAACTGATAAAAAGGCAAAAATGGATTGAAGATAACAACACTTTCACCGCAGAACCATCGAAATTATTTCAGTCCCAACAACAAAAGGCACAGAACCCACCATCACCTCAAGAGGTTGAAGAATTTTGGAAAAGCCTGTATGAACAACAAGCAGAAACCAGGGATACTCCAGCACTTCTCAGATTCCAGCAGATGTGTGATCAAAACCAACAGCAGAACGATGAACATTCTGAAATATCAACCGAAGATATAAGACAAGCCCTTAAGAACAAGCGTGATTTCACAGCACCTGGACTAGACGGTATTCAGAACTACTGGTGGAAGAGATTTCCAGCTACACATCAACCCCTGGCAAGATTATTCAGCGGGATGCTGACTCGCCGTGAGCCCATTCCGTCATGGTTGGTGGAGGGTAGAACAGTGCTGATACCAAAATCAGGTGATTCAGGGCAACCCAAGAACTATCGCCCAATCACTTGCCTCAATACACTGTATAAGATCCTCACAAGTGTAATTCGAGATGAAATACTGAGGGTTATTGGACCAGTGTGGAACAGTATCTACGAACAGAGGGGAGCAAAGGAAGGAGTGCAAGGATGCAAGGACAACTGGCTCATAGACAAGAGCATTTATGTCTAGACGCCAGACACTACAAGCGCGACCTACACACATCATGGTTGGACTACACGAAAGCATATGACACCACGCCGCACGAACTGATAGTACGGTTATTAAAAATGCTGAAAGTCTATCCTAACATCATCCGCGCGATAGAAAACATCATAGAGCTGTGGAAAACGAAGTTTTCCATCCGAGCAGAGGGTCGAACCGTTTATACGGGATGGGTGAGATACAGAAGAGGAGTTTTCCAGGGAGATTCGCTAAGCCCGTTATTATTCTGGGTAACTCTAATACCACTCACAATTGAGTTAAGGGAGAGCAAGATAGGATACGAGGCCGGACCACCTGGCAGAAGGAACCACCTGATCTCGCATCTTTTGTACAAGGACGACTTGAAGCTCTACGCTCCCTCCGAGTTTGCACTACGGCAACTACTGAATATCGTTTCAGACTACACCTCAGCAATGGGAATGTCGTTCGGTTTGGACAAGTGTGCTGTTTTTCATCTGGGGAAAAGCTGAAGACCCACGAGAAGATATTCGACTGGAAGATGGAATGACTTTTCGACACCTCGAAGACGGAGAAACTTATAAGTTTCTTGGGATGAAACAGAGGGGTGTACTGGAGACAACCCAGATAAAGGATGCCTTAACAGCCAGCTACAAAAAGAAGCTGAGAGACATTTGGAAATCGCAGCTGTCGGGAAAGAACAAAGTATCTGCTACGAATATGCTAGCCATCCCGATTCTCACCTACTCTTTCGGGGTGGTGAACTGGACGGTGAACGAACTCCTCGATCTTGATAGGTCAACAAGAAAAACGATGAACATGAATCGTAGCCTACATCCCAACAGTTCAATACAGAGGATATACCTTCCCCGAAACCAGGGGGTAGAGGATTGCAATGTTTGGAATATCAACACTATCAACAAACATTGGAAAGGGCAATAAGGATTCTGAGAAGCGATAATCCGCTTCTGAGATTTGTTGCTCAGCATGAAATTGCGAACCATGGAGCCTTCCTATTCCCAGCTGCACAAAGGGCCGTGGAGAAGCTCAGCATAACCAGCGTATCGATCAATCCTGAGCTCGCTGGAGCACCGATCATTCAGGCGGACCAAAGAAGCCTAGCGAGACTGATCCGAAAGTCTCAGTCGGATAAATTACTCGAACATCATATGAGTAAAAACTTGCACTCCATATATTTCAGGAGTTTAAAACATCAGGACCTGTCTGAGGAATTGTCTTTCGTCTTTCTGGAGTCCGCTAGCCTCAAGTCAGAGACGGAGGGATTTGTGATGGCGTGTCAAGATGGAGAACTAAATACGAGATGGTATAAAAAGAACATCATGAAAATGGACACCCCAACAGCTTGCAAGGCTTGCCTTAGGCAACAGGAAACGATTATGCACATCCTTTCCGCCTGCAGAGTCCATGCTCCATCAGGGTATGTGGAGAGACACAACGCGGCTCTCCGAATTCTATACTTTCATCTGAGAGCCGCGTATGATATAGACAAGGAACCGGTGCTACCATATGTGCCTCTGGAGATTGAAGCGGTGGTCCAGAACGAAAGAGCTCGCATATTATTTTTTGACCAATCCCGTGCATTTGATTGTTTGAATTTCAACTTCATTTATATATATATAAAAGAAAGATGTTGGTTAAACCATTTATAACTCGAGATCGGATGGACTGTTTGTTATGAAACTTCATATATGGATACGTCTACGGTCTGGTTATTATAAAATACAATAAAACTCTGAAAAAATCGATGAAAATTTTACTTATACAGGAAATGCTTTTCCTTCTTTCGAGTAAAGCCACTAGGTGTCGCTACAGTTAGACAGCGATGTAAACATATAGTGTTTAATTTGGGTTGTCTCCAACTCTGCGCTGTTGACCAAAGCCGAAATGTCTCAGCGTTAGATTACAGATCACTTCAGGTGGCGCTATTCAGACATTATGACTGATTATTATTAGTTATTTTCACATCTTTATTTATTCAAAATAACGTAATCGTGAAGGTATTGACATCAATTACTGTATAATTGGCATAGAATATCATCACAGTGAATTTTTATCGAAATTTCAAGTAAATCGCATTTTGTCGATCAGTTTCAATCGTGAGATGTCCATTATTCTCATCTTTTCTCATGATTTTTGAAATGTTTTTGAATTTATGTTTGGGTAATAAATATATTTGCGGAAATAACTGAATCCAAAATAGCCATAATTAGTAATTGACATTATTATATTTGTGTTTCTGTTCTGTGTGATAGCTCATATCCATGGAAACATGGAAATCTCGCGGATATAGCTTTTTTTCATGGGGGGGGGTAATAACGATTTAAAATCAGGTACACAATGTATGAAATATTACATTGTGTAACTTTTTCTAAGGACTTCGATACTCATGGGGGGTGATCTGAGTTTCATCTAGCATCAACTCGATTTGACAATTCAAAAATCAGAGAACCAAGCCGTTGATCTCCGATCACCGGTGATTACGATTTGTGAAATTCATCGTAAGTATCATTTAGGCGTAACAAAGTTCGCCGGGCCAGCTAGTTTTGGATAAATTATACAGTTTAGGGTTCAGAGGTATTTTCCTGGAATGGATCAGAAGTTTTCTAACCAATCGCTGGTTAATTGCGAAAGTAGGTCAACACAGCTCAGACAAGTATCCGGTAGAAATGGGTGTTCCTCAGGGTTCGGTTTTAGGACCTCTCTTGTTCATCATTTTTGTGAATGATCTGCCGGATTATATATCGTGAACCATTTGTTATCTGAATTAATTATTAAGATTGTCCTATTTGCGGATGATACCTCGTTCATCATTTCTGCACGAACTTTAAGCGCACTTGTGGCGTGTTGTGAATTGTTGGTAGAGTGCTTTTCTGATTGGTGTATCAAAAACTCCCTCATCTTGAATGTGAAGAAGACTGAACTAATATATTTTCAAGTAAGAGACTCAGATCACCAGTTCTCCTTAAAACTAGAATCTGGGAGTTTGAAACCCTCTGACTGTATAAAGTTCCTTGGCTTGCACATCCATAAAAATCTGACCTGGAGAGATCACGCGGATTTTGTTTGCAGGAAACTGAGTAGCTCATTCTTCGCCCTGAGACGCATCAAGCTTATACTACCACTCGATTCTCTGATAAATGCATACTACTCACTAGTGTACGCTCACCTCAACTACAATGTTGTTCTTTGGGGAAATTCTTCTTTCAGTCATGCAGTATTTATTGCCCAGAAGAAAATAATCCGTTTAATTTTCAACTTACATCCCAGGGAGTCCTGTAGACCCTCTTTCATCAATAATAAAATAATGTGCTTTCCATGCATTTATATTCTCAGCTGCCTATTGTACACTCGAAAAAACATAATTTCATTGAATAAGTGTTCTGAATTTCACGATTATAACACGAGGCATAAAGAAACTCTCTGTATTCCAAAACACCGAACCTCTAAATTTCAGCAGTCATCTATATATAGTGGCATCAAATTTCTTAACCATCTGCCTGAGAGATTGAAGGTTTTGGAGTACCGAAGATTCAAGAACGAGATTAAGGCCTTGCTACTCGAGAGGTGCTTCTACGGCGAGGATGAGTATTTTAAGGCAGCTTTACATTAGATTGTAGTTGTTTGTTTTCTCTGTATGCTTTTTTTTCGTTGTATTTGCTTTTCTGACGTTTCCTATACAAATGTATTTGTCTAAGGGATGAATAAAGTTATTATTATTCTTCATCGGTCTCCCGTTCTCAGCTTGAGCTGGTAATTCTATGAACCAGTGAAAAAACATTTCAGTTCCTCCCACTAGTTCAGAAATTTCCGCACGATGTGACAGGTTTGCAAATCCACAGCCTGCTGTGCACATCCCGCGATCTTCTGGGATAATTCGATCCCTTGAAGATTTTTCTCGAATGATTCCCTTCCGTCTTCTGAAGTTCCGGATGCCTCCCGGTGAACTCGGAATAGAGGGAGTATCTCCATCCAGGAAGTGGTTTGTCCTCGCAATTGTTCACGTAATGAAAAGCTCGCATTACTTCAATATTCATTTCGCGGCTCCACTGGATACGTGCGTTGCGAGCTCCCCTGCGGACAGTCCTCCTCACGGTGGTCGAGCCAGCAGGTGGAGTGGCATCTCGATTTTCTGCCATGATATCGGTTTCCACTTCTCGTTCATGGGTTTGCCACCATTTACCCTTGGTGGCCCAGGTAACTCGGGCCGTGGGGACGTCACCCCCCATGTGGCGTGGCAGAAACCCGTGCGGATTATTATTATTATTATTATGCTGGAACTATCCTGTCTCAACAACACGACAGATCGATGCTGTTAAGCCAGACATACTTCTTCTGGACAAGTAGCTGAAGGAGTTATTTGTCGTGGAATTCTTCTCCCCTGCTGAAAATAATGTTGTGATGAAAGAAGAACAGAAGAGGCAAAAATTCAAAGATCTTATGTTCGAGCTTGGAACTTTATACCCAGGTCATAAAATTAGGATGGTCGTACTGATCATAGGATGTCTCGGTGGAATGAGAGCCAACTACGTAGATGAACTGAAGATTATCCCGGCCTGTAGACCACTAGCCGAGGTATTGGCGCACAGAATGCAAAAAGCAGTGTTGCTCGGGTCACTTCATATCATCAGGTCTCATGAACTCTAGAAGCCACTTGCAGTTCATCTCTTTCGTTGGGACGCTACGAGGGCAGGATGAAGAACTCCTCCATTTAAGTGTGAGGGGTTTTTAGTGAGTAACGAAATAAGATCTTGGATTCTCACACTACCGAGAGTGCGGACCTTCTCGGTGCCCATAAACGGTTTTCCCCTCACACGGACGTTTAAAAAAATAATAATAATAAATACTCAAGATGGAGTACTGAATACGAGATGGTATAAAAAGAACATCATGAAAATGGACACCCCAACAACTTGCAGGGCTTGCCATGGGCAACAGGAAACGATTATGCACATCCTTTCCGCCTGCAGAGTCCATGCTCCATCAGGGTATGTAGAGAGACACAACGCGGCACTCCGAATCCTATACTTCCATCTGAGAGCCGCGTATGAGATAGACAAAGAACCGGTGCTACCATATGTGCCTCTGGAGATTGAAGCGGTGGTTCAGAACGAAAGAGCTCGCATATGCTGGAACTATCCTGTCTCAACAACACGGCAGATCAATGCTGTTAAGCCAGACATACTTCTGCTGGACAAGGAGTTATTTGTCGTGGAATTCTCCTCCCCGGCTGAAAATAATGTTGTGATGAAGGAAGAACAGAAGAGGCAAAAATACAAAGACCTTATGTTCGAGCTTGGAACTTTATACCCAGGTCATAAAATTAGGATGGTCGTACTTATCATATGATGTCTCGGTGGAATGAGAGCTAACTACGTGGATGAACTCAAGATTATCCCGGTCTGCAGATCACTGGCCGAGGAATTGGCGCACAGAATGCAGAAAGCATTGTTGCTCGGGTCACTCCATATCATCAGGTCCCATGAACTCTAGAAGCCACTTGCAGCTCATCTCTTTTGTTAAGGGACGCTGCGAGGGCAGGATGAAGAACTCCTCCATTGAAGTGTGAGGGGTTTTTAGTGAGTAACCACACAAGATCCTGGATTCTCACACTACCGAGATTGCGGACCCTCTCGGTGCCCATAAAGGGTTTTCCCCTCACACGGGCGTAAAAAAAAATACGTGAAGACTAGATAGTCATAATAATAATAAATACGTGAAGACTGGATAGTCATATGTGTAGACTGGACAGTCATATGTGTAGACTGGATAGTCATATGGGAAGACTGGATAGTCATATGTCAAGACTGGATAATAATAATAGGCTTTATTTCAGATAACATCGGAATTTACATCAGAAGATTAAATGAAACTGAATGAAAATAGTCATATTATGTAACGACTGGATAGTCAAAATCTTTAGTGAAGAGTTAAGAAATTTAAATTGTTGCTGATTATTTTGTTTGGATCTAATCACTTTTGTATGTGATAGTTTGTTTTTGGTTCTTTTAGCTTTGTTTTGGCCTGACCTATTTCTGTGCGAACAGATAATCATTGCAATAATCGATGTACCCTTATGGAAATTCTGAAATGAGTTATTTTTCAGGAAGATTGGGACTTTATAGCCTCGAAATATTGTTATTTAATTGATTGTTGATCATGGCTGTAGGATCGTCTAACGAAGCGAGGATTGGAGCTCATTCAAGAAGCAAGGAATTGCAAAGGAACATTTTATAATTGGTCCATTGCATAACCTGAGCAATTATATAGCAGATCATCAATTTTGTGGTAATCAGCTGAAGCTGACTTTTAGTTCTTGGCTAATTAGTTCTAAATCTTGAGTGGTGAGCATGTAAGCGGTGGTGGTTTTTTTATTTGCCTGGCTCTTTTTCCCACCTGAAATACGCAGCGCGAGCCAGCGCATTGAACATAGCCATGCCTCACAAAAACTCAATTGTATCATATGTTAGTTAAACAATGCTTTATGTAACATGAAAAGTATTATTGTTTGCTATGTTAATGAAACGAGGTCGTTTCAAGTGTCAGTATGGCCGTGTAAGCAATGTGAATTTTGTACCCCCTTATCAATTGATATAATAATAAGCTGAGACCTATAGCGTAGGCCTAATGTCAAACACTCTGTGATCTGAAGCGATGGCTTTCGATGATCCCTCTCTACTCTCTCTCTCAGTACCACGCTCTCTAACCAGACGCAAGCAAGGTCGAGTTAGTAAACAACACAACATAACCTGCCATTTTGTATTCCCTGATGCAATGTACTTCGCGTACCATTCAAGATAAATTGTGAATAAACAACACGTTATCCACCATAGAGTGTTTTATTATTTTACATATATTATATCGTCGCTTGAAATAAAACAGAAATGTCAAAACAAGTTTATTAATTTCAACAAAATTTGACGACTAGGTTTCAAGTTTGAATTGCAAATATATTTTTCATTATTTTTAGCGACCAGAGTTAATTATCACTCGAAAACACTTCTCCGCCACTGGCGAGTCTAATAAAACCGAGTAAAAAGCAAGAAAGTTGCTATTATTAGTGACAATGTGTGTACAAAAACTCAATTATGTAATTCAAACGGTTCTTGAGATATTAGCAAAAAACGCAAAAAAATATTAATTTTTGACAACCTGTATTTCGGAAACGAAGACCCGCAGGAAAAAATGGAAGAGAAAAAGTGTTATTTTTTCATGAGTAATCTACAATTGACCGTTGATACACTTATTTAGGGATACCCTGTATAAAGCTTCTCATCTGAAAGGGACATCAATTTATATCAATATCTTGTAATACAAATAAACAAACTATATTTCAGACAAGCAGGCCGTCCCAGCTTCGCCCGGTGAGAAATTTGTTTCACGCGGCGGTTTCATCTTCAACACTTCAACCTGCCATATCTTTTGATGTACTCGTTGTAATTGTATGATGTGAAGGGCAATTTCGTTCTAAATTAAATACTGGGGATAAATAACGTATTAGGCACTGGCGGATACAGGGGGGGGGGGAGGTCATGGGGGCCATGGCCCCCCCTTGGACCTCAAAATTGACAATAATCCCCTTATAGTGCCTAAGCATTGTTAACAGCGCACAAATAATTTCGCACTAGATAATTAATCCTCTCTAATATAATGACGCTTTCTTTTTTATCACTAGGACATTTTTCTAGTATTAAATTTTGGGAGAAAATAAGTATATTTATCTTATTACCAACAACATTCATTATGGACTTTTGATATCTTTGAAATTTGATATTCCGTACCAAAATTAATATACGCATACCTATTAGAATTAACTATATAGGCAATGAGAAGCATGAAACGTTCGGTTCTTTCTCCATAAAGAAACATTGGCTGAAACCAGATTTCAACAAGTGTTTTGCGGGTGAGAAATGTAACAAATGTTTATGAAAGCACGCACCATTGATATTTTATTATTTTATGATCGGTCATCTGTTGTACGACTGGACTAGGTTACAGGGACACTAGGTACGTAGGTACATTTAGTTGCATTCGAAACTGAATCTTATAACACGCAAAAAAGTTTTGAAAGATAGAGTCGATTGAAATTTTAGTAGAGGAGAGGAGCAGTGCAAGTGCAATTTTTCTGTGTCAAATTTTGTGTTTGGAAAGGTAAGAATCTAGCTTTCGTTGAATATATTTTTTTGTTCGAACAAAATTTTCGAAACATTCATCTGATTGAGATATCTTACTTTTGCTAATATTCCAGATGGCTAAAAGGTAGATTATTTTCTTCCTATACAAAAAAAGGTGAAAATTGAGGAAACATCTCAAATAAACCCAATCAGAGAAGCAGGACCATCATCTTCATCTCTGGAGCGGTGTTTGGAATCAGCAGAAAATGAAAATGTTTTCGACATAGGCAAAGCGGTGGGTCGAACATTGAGCGATTATGAAAAATACAATTTCATAAAAAATACTTGGAGTCCTCCTCGTCATCATTCGCTGCCGTTTTCAGTACATAATAAGAACAACCGAGTAGTGAAACGGTATTTGAATCATGATCACTTACAAAATATGAGTGGTTATCGTATTCGCAAATGCATAAGGGACTTTATTGTAAATACTGTGTTATTTTCGCTGAAATGAAGAATCTGAAAATCCTTGTTCAAACTCTTTGGTAAGGATGGTGCCTTGGATGTTCATGATTCAAATTAGTATCATAAAGAAGCAATTCTGACAACGAATATTTTTGTGAACTGTTACGAGAAACCAAATTTGGATATTCGAAATCAGTTATCGGAAAGTAGGAATAAACAAATTGAAGAAAATAGAAAAAGGTTGGTTCCTATTATTCGAAGCATAATTTTCTTGGCACGGCAAAATATTCCATTTCGCGGGCATAGAGATGATGGGGTTTTATTCAACATAAGTCAAATTAATGAGGGAAATTTCAGAGAACTACTACGTTTTCGAATAGAAGCTGGAGACCGAATGTTAGAGGAGCATTTGAGATCGACTTCATCTAAGGCAACATGTAGTATGTGGAACACCCTGTATATTTCGTACGTGATATAATAAGATTAGTGCGACCTCCCTTTAGACCTACAGCTGCACGTAAAGCCAGAGCTCTAGGTCTCATCATTGCCAGTTATGTTTATCAAATATAATGTTATTAAAACAAGTAAACATTTATAAAATATATATATCAATTGGCTAGGGAGATTCATAGAGTGATTCATTCAGAAGCGTGTACGTATTGAATGTTTGTTAGTCTGTTAGTCAACAGTATTGTCGGTAGTAAATAATTACATTGAATGTGAGTTATCATCTGTGCCAGTATGGTTATGAAATAAACCCTTTGATGAGTCTGCCTGGTATTATTCTTCACCATCCTTAACTGCATAACGATTGGCCGAACCTACCCTAGCTGGGTACGTCACATGGCGATCCTGCCAGTTCTATGCAGTTAAAGGTCCAGGGTCCAGAAGGTTTTCATCAGGATTTGGATATGGGTATGTGACTTCATCAAAAATTCGTAGTTCAACCAACAAGCCAAGATGGGATCAGGCCAGTTCAAGCCAGACGAGATCATTATTGCCCAATGGTCAAAGAAGCCATGGAGCCGATTGAGCCGAGAATACAACTCGAGGCCAGGAGAAGCCACCAGGAATTAGTGTAAGAACTATTTCGTATGCCCCATTATGTCTGATTGTGAAGTGAGTAGTGATGAACTAATTGCTGACTTAAATGGTGTGAAAACATCAAAAATGATCCGCGAGAACATAGTGAACGGGCCGATAGGGTAAATAATGAATTAATCAAGATTTAAATTTAACAAGTTATGTGAATTGTCAAGTCGGAACCAAATTTTCTCAAAGCATCGCAAATGAATCATGGTTATTTTAATCAGAAAGAAAATTCGTACCATTCACATCGAGGTCGTGACCCCTGACCGAAACAAAATTTCATGTCAGCGTAAGATAGTTACGCACAAGGTCTCGGTCACCAGTTCACGAATCATTCTGAAAACAATAACACCTCGGATTTATTTGTTCAATATGATTAAAATTCGTCAAGCAGATTAACCAAATTCCGTTTGATTTTAGAAGAGTATAACTTCACGGGTCATTATGTAAAAGTTTCAGAAAATTTTTTCAGCACATGCCTTATCGCGTATTCAAAATGAATTAGGTTCTAAGCAATACGAGACGAATGCCTCCGATGGCAAAAGGATTGATCACCTTGTTGTTGTCGAAGTTTCAAAACGTCCAGTAAAAAGTATTGAGTAAAGTCGACTTTCAGAAAAAGAATTTCATAATTTGAAAAATCAACATTCAGGGGTTTACAATGAGAATTTAATATATAATGTGAATTCAGAAATTATTTTCATTAACCAGGACATCCGATCGGCGTAAGACTTAGGTACATCGTTGAGGAAACTGGAAAAATTGTGCGCAGAAAATAATATATTAGAATTGTACCTCATAAAGCTAGCTAGCAATATAAAATTTTTGCATATGTTGTCAAATTATAAAAAGAAATTCTAGGCAACGTCCTTTAAAATCAATGTAATACGAGATGTAACGCGTATCGAAGATTAAGGCAAATCATTCTGAACGATGTTCACATGCTTCCAACCGGTGGACATCCAGACATGTTTAATTTAGTTTTCAGAAACCTAGTAGATTTTCACAAAATTTAAAAAAGCCGAGTAGATATTATTTACAATTTTGACAACTCTTGGATTAATATATAGGTTGCAAATGGCTTAGAAAGATGCTAGAGAAAACTTGGCGAAGGTAAAATCGGAAATTTTAGACAAAAAAAATGTAATGAAAAATTAGTTATATGAATATTGTATTAAACTTTGTAGAGGTAAGATCCATTGAGACTGTGATATGTATTATAGATATAGATATTAAGCTTTAATAAGTCAAAAAAAAATTTTTTTTTTACATTTTTATAAAATTTTTTTTTTCTCTCAAAGAGGGAAGGTGTAGTATGTGGAACACCCTGTATATTTCGTACGTGATATAATAAGATTAGTGCGACCTCCCTTTAGACCTACAGCTGCACGTAAAGCCAGAGCTCTAGGTCTCATCATTGCCAGTTATGTTTATCAAATATAATGTTATTAAAACAAGTAAACATTTATAAAATATATATATCAATTGGCTAGGGAGATTCATAGAGTGATTCATTCAGAAGCGTGTACGTATTGAATGTTTGTTAGTCTGTTAGTCAACAGTATTGTCGGTAGTAAATAATTACATTGAATGTGAGTTATCATCTGTGCCAGTATGGTTATGAAATAAACCCTTTGATGAGTCTGCCTGGTATTATTCTTCACCATCCTTAACTGCATAACGATTGGCCGAACCTACCCTAGCTGGGTACGTCACAAACATATTATATCAGTAAAACTGCCCAGAATCAATTGATACATTTTTGCAGCGAAGAAGTTATTTCTACGATAGTAGGTATCAAAAATAAATTCTGCCAAATTTTATAGCATAATGTTTGATGAGACGACAGATGTATCTCATGTTTCTCAAATGTCTTTAGTAATTAGATACCTTGAAGGAAGTGAGGTGAAGGAAGACTTTGTGGGATTTGTAGACTGTCATGCTGAAAAATTAAGTCTAGATCCGGACACAATGGAGCCTGTACTTACAGGGAAAACTCTTGGACAAATAGTGGTGGGGCAAATAAAGAAACTGAATTTGCCATTCACAAATTGTGTTGGGATTTGCACAGATGGCTGTAGTGTCATGACTTCTAAGCAGAGTGGTGGAGTCCAAGAGGCCCAAAAGGTGCTGATCTCGGCCGTCCGTTGTCCTTGTTTAAGTCATGCATTGAATCTCAGCCTCTCAAAATCATGGTCTGTGCAAAGCATTAGAAATTCTATGGGTGTAATGAAGGAAGTTATATCATTTTTCACTGCGTCCTCCAAAAGAAATTTCGTTCTCAAACATATTCTGCAAGGTCAACTTCATTCCCTTTGTGAAACACGATGGGTAGAGCGTCACGACGAGGTATTGCAGTTTCGAGTATCCTTGTCCAAAATTGTACAATCCCTCGATACAATGTCGTCTTGGGAAGAAAGAGACTCATCGAGCAAGGTACAGAACTATGCTTCGGCTCTGAGGAATAGTAACTTCATTGTTAGTCTTTTTTGTATGTCTGAAGTGTTTTCTGTCACAATGCCGCTCAGCAAGTTGCTTCAGAAAAAAAATTTGGACTTGGGCTCTGCCAATGATGCTGTTTTGAATACACTGATAGTTCTCAAGGAAAACCGAGAAAAAGCAGATGAGTATTTCGACAAAATTTTCATGAATATTCAAAAATGTCTCGATGAATTTGGAGTAACTCTAAGTAAACTCAGAACTACTGGAGTTATGAGACATCGACCAAATCCAAACAGTGAATCCCTAAAAGATTACTTTAGGCAGATTATATACATAGGGTAAAGTGGGGTAGGTTGAAACAGAGGGCAGGTTGAAACATTTTAAATTTCCCTCTTTTAGAGTCATTCAATTAGTGGCGCTACTACCCAATTTCAACATACCATTGATACCCACAAGTCCACCTTGCTTTGAAAGTCAGTTCGTATTTGGCTTTTGAGTGACGAGTACGTGTGTGTTTTGGATCACGTAAAGCAAAATTTCATTATTTTCTTTGAAAGGCTGTGTCACCTTCGTGTTGGTTTTCATCATTTATTTTGATATTGGTAAGTATTTAGCATCTATTAATCTTCATCATAAGATATAAGGACTTTCATTTTGCTTATTTGTTTCTGCATTTTGTTGAAAAATGTCTGGAAAAACGTGGGTGGGGTACGATGAAACAAAACAAATGGGGCAGATTGAAACGTTTCAACCTGCCCCGATATCTGTTCTGGTTGGAATTTGATGTTATATTTTGTAACTAGGGCTATAATCATGAGGAATCGCATCAGGAAAACACAGCCGTTTTGTCATGAGGATATGCAAAGTGCCGTAAAAGAAGAATCGATGGCATGAAAATTAGACCTGCTGCTATCCGATATAGAGTGGATCATGTGACACTAAGCCGGTAATTAACTGTTATTGACTAGGATATGGTAAAATTTATAAATCTTGAATATTTGCAGTTACGTTAAGAAGCAGAGAGCCATCGGAGAGCATCAGGAAATTATTAATTGCAAGCCACACTATCAGACCCGCCTTGTGTTTACGATAGATCAAGAGTCCATACTTGCTGAATAATTAAAAACCTGTGCGAAAATGTGTTACGGAAAAACTACAAGAAACACCCGTGAGCTGGCTTATGAAATGGTTTGGACGTTCGTTGAACTCTCATAAAGGTTTAATTTATTTTTTTTGTTTTGAATAAATTTTTTCGAGATTTTTTTTTTACCAGTTGAACAAAATGTTAATAATTAATTATTTTGCCAAGTGTTTGCAAAGTTTTGAATAAAAAGTATCAAAAATTTTTCGTATTATAACTATGTTGCGACCTACCCCATAGTATTTTCAGAGATGTTTCAACCTACCCTATGTATGGGGCACATTGAAACATCAAACATGAAATGAAAAAGGTAGATTTTCCAAGATCTTTTTCAATGTCTTCATATATTTGTAAGCATAATATCAACGCCACAAATGGTGAGAAAATGGTATGTGAAGAACAGATTTCTAAAGTCCAAAACTTTTTTTTATACTCACAAATATTTTTTTTTGTTTCAACCTGCCCCACTTTCCCCTACCGTTGCTCGACAATGTTATCACAGATTTGGAGAATCGATTAGGTGCGGAAACAACAAGTTTATTCAACTTGCACATTTTGATACCATCAATAATTAAAGAAATGACTTCGATTGAACTTGAATCCCAAGCACGAGCTTTGGTAGAAAGATATGGAAAAGTTTTGAATGAACATCAGGAAGTTCTGTTCATGAAATTGAAGAGTGAGCTGACGTTATGGAGAGTGAAGTGGATGAAATTCTCCAATGAAGACCTTCCTGCTCCTAGCGATGCGTTAGGAGCACTTATTCACTGCGAGGAATCACTTTATCCTACAGTCAAAACACTCCTGGAAATATTAATTGCTCTACCTATAAGTGTAGCCTCATCAGAAAGAAGTTTTTCATCATTGAGAAGGATCAAGACTTGGCTCCGATCGACTATGACTGAAGATAGATTATCTGGCCTAGCCATTATAAACGCCCACTCCGACATTGTAATCAGTGAACAATCTGTTATTGACAGATTCGCAAATAGTGGCCAAAGAAAGATGGATTTTGTTATATAAGCACTAATTTGAGGATATTTATTCATTTTTGTATTTTGAGAGTTTATTTAATTATAATTGAAATGATATCAGTTTGTTGTTGTTTATTACAATTGTAAAAAAATCATTTTATGTCTTTAACTCCTATATAATGTTGATAGAAAATTTATTTCTATCAATTCATGGCCCCCCCCCCTGGAAAACTGTCTGGACCCGCCAGTGGTATTAGGTTGGATGAGGATCCATACCCAATTCATAAAAACACACTCCCAAATAGTGCATAATTTTGGAAAACATCTGATTACCATAAACTGGTAATAGCAAGTCAATCTTGAGAGATAGATATATGCTATCCCGGACTTTTTTGTAGAACTATTTAAGAGGTACATTTCCGTCATCATTGTATCCACGTAAGTCTTACGGTTTTTGCAGCGCACGTGAAAATAGCTGATTTTGGCTGATTTTTTGTAATTATTGAAGTTATAGTAGGTATCCTTAATTTTTTCGGGTGAAAAGTATAGCCTATGTCACTCAGGGATAATGTAGCTTTCTAATGGTGAAAGAATTTTTGAAATCGGTCCAGTAGTTTTTGAGCCTATTCGTATCAAACAAACAAAAATACAAATATTTCCTCTTTATAATATTATAGTATAGAAGTATAGATTGAAAAACCAAAGCAAATAATTTCAGGGTCAAAACAAGAAAGGATGAACCATTTCAGTTTAAATCTTTACTTTACTCTTATATTAAAACAGAGTAACCATTTCCTTGGATTGTTTGATTTTTTATTTTTTTGAGGATTCTGATTCAAAATGAAAAAATCTTTCAAAACTATGTGTCACCTATAGACTATGTGTAATATTCCCAAGATGCGTCCTAAATATTCCTTAAATAGTAGAGTTCTTGAAAATTTGTCGATACATCCAAAACGAAAATACTTGATGATATACTCGAATGATGGTATTTTCTGAAGAAACTAGGAATGTATTGTTAAAAACATGAGAATTTACAAGAGCCGCTGCCGGTCGTGAAACAGTTTTTCCACCTACATGATTAATGAGTGATATCTGGTAACCTGGTAACGATCAAAAGAGGACTTGACAATACGTCAAGAACGAAGAACTGAAAGGGGTTTTTTGAAGAGTATCGAGTGCTGGTGGAAGCTGTATTCACGCTCGGAGAACAAGCCGCTCAAACAAACTGAATTTGGGAGTTCCTAAGAATTTTGGTTGATTAACGTTTGACGTCTCTAAATAGAACAGTGTTCAATTTTAAACATCAGAAGTGAGATGCAACTCAAACTCAAACAGTGGATTGGTGAAGTGTTGTAGATACGTAACGATCAAGTTTTTGAGCTTGAGGGTGCCCAGTTACTAACTTCAATTTAATATCGTAAGTTTTTAGATCTGTTGTGACTTTTTGACAGCAGTGGCAAGCGATTTTGAAATCATGAAAACTTCGAATAATGAGGCAGTGAATGTGCCTTTTTTATTGGTAGAATTAGTGAAGGCATTGCAGCCACAAAAGTCTACTGACCAGATAGACTTACCTTGTTTTCGGCCTGAAGTGAATCAACGAAATGGGTAAGCGATGTAGAAACTATTAAACATGAATTGGGGTGGTCCGATGTGCAAACATTAGCTAGGATTGGACGATATATGCTGGGTGATGCAAAAAGATGGTATGAGAGATGGGACCCCGATTGTAGAGATTGGTCCACATTTCGAAAAGAAGTTACAGAAGCCTTTAACCAAAAAGAAATTTTGGTAGATTGCTTGTAGAGGCTTCAAAATTCGATAGCTCTTACGTAAACACGTACGTACGTTCATGAAAAGTTAGCATTGCTCAAAAATCTCCGAGCTAATTGGACCGAAAATGATTTAGTGGGGTTGATTTTTTCATTAAAATTTATGTCACACCAATTATCAAGGTGTTGAGGACAGCTTATTTCGCTTTGGTAGAGTCGTCTATCAGATATGGACTCTTAGTTTGGGGCAACTGTGCATCCAGTTCTATAATATTTTCACTACAAAGGAGAGCCGTTAGAAGAATTGCCGGTTTAAGATACAGGGAAGATTGTAGGGCTGCCTACACAAAACTAGGTATTTTAACTTTTCCTAGCATTTATATCATGGAAGCATTGATTGATAAAAACAAACATAATTTTGCCCTAAATGGAAGTTGCCACGTATATCCTACCAGAGGTAGAGATCTTTTAAAAACTGATTTTTTTAGACTGACCTTGTCGCAGAAGAGTCCTTTTTATATGTCAAAGAAACTTTATAACAAGATACCTTCCTCTCTTTATAATTTATCCCTACCAAGTTTTAAAAATAAGGTTAAGGACTTTTTGATCATGCTTTTTATGATGTGAGAGAGTTTTTAAATTTAAGATGTCTTAATTTATAGTTTTTTATTTATATACTGGGGTGTTGGGGATGTGATGAAGAGGTAGTACCTTTCATCAAGGACGGGGCATTAACTGATATGCTCGGATATTGGTCGACGATGACTGGTCCTCACAGGACACCCAACTCTCACTCATGGCTCCACGCGCCACACCCCGGTAACTGCTTCCACCGGCAGGCTAAACTGAGTGAGGATAGCCAGACATGGTGAGGTGTATGCGAAAGTCGAGAAACTTTCCTGATGGAGGGCAGCAGCGACCATCAGTACCAAGTTAGGGCGCATGGGAAATGATCCTGGACAGGCCTATCATTGGATAACCACAAGCGGAGCTGTGGCAGCAAAAAGGTTGTGATACTGCGATGCAGAAGGGCAGGGGAATCCACTGCATTACTGCTCCCAAGAACGTCATGCGTGATGTCAACTAACAAAGAGCCTCGGAAGTTGTCACGCAGCCCGGGTGACGACCGGCGCTACCTTAAGTCCGGGTTAAGGACTGAGAAGTCAGCTACCGGCCACGTGGATGTTATTGACCAGGCACCGTGTGGAAATCTGGCTACTGGTCCACAGAAATTACAACTCAGACACTTAATGAAGATCGGTACATGAAACGTGCGAGGGCTGAAAACAATTGTCGGCAAGCTGGCAATTATAGAAATGGAGCTGGCAAGATACAACATTGTGATCGCTGGAATAGCTGAAACACATTGGCTAGGAGAGGGCCACTTTAAAACGCAGAACGGCAATTATATCTATGTACTTCTCTGGCAGTGAGACCCAAGATTTTACAGGTGTAGCCACTCTAGTCTCGCCAAAACTACAAAAATCAGTCGTTGAATTCAAAGCTGTGAACGGTAGAATTGCTCTCCTCAAACTAGAGGGCAAACCACATAATCTCAACATCATACAAGTTTACTCACCAACAACAACAGCAGACGACGCCAAAATCGAAGAATTCTATGAGAAACTGCAGGCAACTACCCAGAATATCCCAAACTAGAGCTAACCCTAATATGCGGCGATTTCAACGCAAAAGTCGGTAACACCACGCAAAATAATGAAGGATGTACTAGGAAAATTCGGCATAGGTGAAAGAAACGAAAGAGGAGACCGTCTAATTGAGTTCGCCACTACCAATCAATTCTCTAGTATGAACACCCGATTCAAACACCACATACGCAAACTTTACACCTGGAAAAGCCCTGGGGACACATCAAGAAATCAAATAGATTACATCTTGACTAATATTCGTTGGAGATCAGCAATCCAAACGGTTAGAGCATATCCGGGGGCGATATGTGGATCAGATCATAAACTCCTCATAGCTTAAAGTAAAATTAAAGCTCAAAGCATACCATAAATGTATAGAGCCAAAAAAATAGAAATGAGAAATAAGGAAGACCTGCTCCGAGAAATAGAGAAAACAGTACCTTATATTTCGGATAGCACACCTCAAGAAATATGGGAAGCTGTCAAACATTGTGTAACAAAACCAATGAACTCTCTGAAGACAAATAAATATGTAAAGCGGAAACACTGGATATCCGATGAGACACTCCAGATCATAGAGAATAGAAGAAGCATTTGTCAAAATGGTGTACACACGGAAGTTGAAAAAGCTGAACTGAGAAATGTCAACAAAGAAATAAAACGAAGATGCAAAACTGACAAACGACAATATTACTCCGATATATGCAGAGAAATTGAGAGTCACAGCTACAACAACCAGCCGAGGGATATGTTTAGAAAAAAAACGGTATATATACCGTTATACAAGAGATTTTAAAAGCCAGAACGTGGGCTGTTGAAGATCACACAGGAGCCCTAAGAACAAACAGAAAAGATATTGCAGAGGTATGGAGGTTATACTGCCAGCTATACAGTGACGACCAACACCTGGAACACATTCGCGAGAACTATGGTAGAATAGAAGAGGAGCCTGATATCTTGGAGAAGCGATAAACAAACTCAAAAACAACAAGATCTAATAACGGCAGAAATAATTAAGGCTACAGAAGAAACAGGAATAAAACTGCTCCACCTTCTCTGCAATAAAATATGGCATACTAGACAATGGCCCACTGACTGGACACAATCCACAATCACAACAATACACAAGAAAGGCAGCTTTCACAAATGCGACAACTACAGAACCATCTCTCTTATCTCACATGCTAGCAATATAATGCTACAAATCATTAACGAGAGAATAAAAACTTTCTTACAAAGAGAAATACCAGAGGAGCAGGCCGGATTTGTCAAGGGCAGAGGCACGCGAGAACACCTTTTGAATATGAGACAAATAATTGAGAAATCAAGAGAATTCAATACCCCGTTATACATTTGCTTCATAGACTACCGCAAGGCTTTCGACAAAGTCAAGTGGTACCACCTATGGCGGTTACTAAAGGAAGCGGGAGTGCCTAGGCACCTGATATCCCTTATAACTGAACTGTACAACAACACTACAGGATCAGTAAAAGTGCTTGATACACTCTCAAATGAATTCCACCCAGAACTCGTACCTTTATTTGGGCTCATTAATCACAAACACAGGAGCATTGCAACAAGAGATAAAGCGTAGATGTGATCTAGCAAGGGTGGCTATGGGGAAACTGACCAAAATATGGAAAGACCACCAAATCTCAAAAGCCTTAAAAAGCAGACTGGTCGAATGTTTGGTATTCCCAATGATGACATACGGGTGCGAATCTTGGACACTGAGACAATTGGAAAGAAAAAAGGTGGACGCCACGGAGATGTTCTGCTGGAGAAGAATGCTGCGAATTCCATGGACCGAGCACAAAACAAATAAATCGATTCTGAAAGAGTTGAAAATCAGTAAGAGACTCTCAAGCAAAATCCAATTACAGCAATTGAAATATTTTGGACATGTCATGAAAGCAGACACAGACAATATGGAGAGACTCATCATCCAGGGAAAGGTAGAAGGCAAAAGACCAAGAGGAAGATCTCCAACAAGATGGATTGACCAGATCACAGGGATCTGTCAAAGACCAATGCACGAGCTTGTGGAGATGACCAGAGACAGAGAGCTGTGGAGACGGGTCATTCATGGCGCCACGGAGACCACGACACTCCCTACAGGGAGTCAAGACTGAAGAGAGATTTATATACTGACTGGTTGTGTGTGTATCAACCATTTGACTTGCTGAATTTCAGAGGTTGTGTTTGTTCTGTACCTGTAATGTATTGATTGTACTGTATGGTCCATGTTGGATTGTTCTCTGGCTGTGAGGAGTTTTATCAGATGTATTTTTCATATTATTGTTGCCTTCACTTATGTGAGGTTGTATATTTTTTATCCTGACAAGTGTAAACAATGAAAATTGGTAAAACATGAATAAATTATTATTATTATTCTTCATCATCGGTCTCCCGGTCTCAGCTCGAGCTGGTATTACTTCTATGAACCAGTGAAAAAACATTTCAGTTCCTCCCACTAGTTCAGAAATTTCCGCACGATGTGACAGGTTTGCTGTGGATATCCCGCGATCCTCTGGGATATCCCGATCTTTTGAAGATTTTTCTTGAATGATTTGGACATGACTCCCTCAGCCGAAATCACCAATGGTATGATAGTGTATGCCTTATCTTCTGTTGTCACCAATTTCATCAGGCTATCTTCAGACTCGAGCAGTCGCTGCCTCAAGTTTTTCTCCTGGGTTCTGAAGAGTTTATAGATGTTCAACAGACCTCGTCCACCATCTCTCCTGGGTAGATAAAGCCTTTTCACCGATGCGTTGGTGTGCAGACATCGGAACTTTGTCATTAGGTGGCGGGTGAGTCGGACCAACTCATTCAGATCAGCGTCTGACCACTTCATGACTCCGAACGTGTAGGTCAGAGCAGGCGTAGCCCAGTAGTTCAAGGCATCGATCTGGTTTCTAGCAGACAGCTTGGTGTTGAGCACTTTGGTTGTTACCCCGGTCTTATATTTCGCAGTGAACTCAGCTTTCAAACGGGTGTGGTCAATCCGTTGATTTTGAGGAATGCCCAGATACTTGTAGGTCTCTTCTGGCAACACACTGTGGATGTCCTGAAATTGTTCCTGAGTGTTCTCCATTTCACCCTTCCTGATGTTGACTATAGCGCATTTGTCGAGACCGAAAGACATGTTAATGTCTTCACTGAAGGAGCGCACTATATCTATCAGCGAGTGAAGTTGATTTTGGTTCTCGCCGAATAGTTTCAGATCATCCATATACAATAAATGGGTAAGTTTTCGCGGATTCCTCATTGTTGGTCTGTATTCCATGTTGGTGTTTTTCAAAGGAGTAGATAGAGGATTCAGTGCTATACAAAACCACATCGGCGACAGGGCATCTCCCTGAAATATCCCCCTCGATATTTTTACGGTTCCAGCATTGATGTTGTTTATAAGAATATTTGTTTTCCATGTACTCATTAGATGTTGGAGCACGCCTCTAATTTTACAAGCTTTTATTTAGTTTCACCTGTCCCGGTGTCTGTCTGTAATCAAATCTTGCAAGTTAAATATGACACACGTCTAATCGTCCGATTGATTTGAAATTTTGCAGGTGTACATAATTCTGGTGACAATGCATCATGAAATATTTTTTATAGAAAAAAACAAAATGGCGGCTCCAAAATGGCGGATGAGTTTTGTAATTATGATCCGATTTCATTCAAAATTAGTATCTGGGGGGTATTTGAGTTCGAAAATGATGATACTTTTGTCAAAATTGGGAAATTCAAGATGGCGGCCACAATATGGCGGACGGGTTTTGTAATTATGATCCTATTCTATTCAAAATTGGTATATGGGGGTTTTCTGGGTCGGAAATTACGATTCTTCAAAATTGAGGAATTCAAGATGACGGCTTTAAAATGGCGGATGAGTATTGTTATAAAAGCTTGTCTTGAAAAATGTTTTTTGAGAATTGTGCTTGTTCGGGCGGATCTTATAAATCTCCAGTACTTTCACAAGCCAATCGTGGGGCACCGTATCGAAGGCCTTCTGATAGTCGATATAACATAGACTTAAATTTCTCCTTCTCGCTTGGGCTTGCTTTAACACTATAGCGTCTATGGTGAGTTGATGTTTGTATCCTGCCGATCCTCTAGAGCAGCCTTTCGGTTCTTCTTCCAGAATGTTGTTGGCTTCACAGTGACGATATATCGCATTATTCCCAAGCGTTGGGAACAGCTTGTACACCACGGACAAACACGTTATGGGTCGGTAGTTTTCTGGCTTGCTGCGATCTCCTCTTTTGTGAAGCATATAGTTATTGCCTTGGGTAAGGAAAGTAGGTATCTTGAAGGGGTCTTCCAGTGCCTCCGAAAAACATCTAGCCAGACTTGGGAAACATGCTGAAAATTGTTTAACCCAGAAGTTGTGAAGTCGGTCGGGTCCTGGCGCCTTCCAGTTACTAGTGTTTTGGACAATGTGAAAATCTGTGAAAAGATCAGTCTTCATCTCTACGATTTCTGAGGCCTGGTGTTCAATGTCCGTAAGCCAGCTAGTATTCCTCTGAAGTTGACCACTCTCCGACCATAGAGAACTCCAATATTGCCGAAAAACGTCATTGTTGATGTCAGCATGCTGATTGGAGGAGATTTCGGATGGCTTCTCAAGACTTCTGAAGAACTTCCATCTGTCTCTTAAATATTCAGCGTTTTATTGTTTTCGCTTTGTTAGCTCATTGTATCTTCGCAGGCGAGCACCTTTCGGTTTAGCTAGCTGTCTCAAGCGATCTTTCAGATCAACTATCAACTCTTTATGTCGTGGGGATTCCAGGTCCAGCCCTGCGGATGTGGCTATTTTTCGCACTTTGTTCAATACTTCACGCGATTTATTATCCTTCAGGAACTTATCCAAGACATCAACTTTTCCTCGAAGTTCATCGACGTCCTGCATTAATCTTCTTTTCCAGGCAGGAGTTTGATTTTTAACTTTCTGTTCACTGGTTCTGGGGATGTAGATCTTTTGCCCATTTTGTCGGATTACTGTGATGGCAGCACAGTACAGAAATAAGTGGACTTGTTCCAACGTCCATTGAGTGCTCAGGTGTTCTGCCAATATTTCGTTGAGCCTCTCGATGTTATTTTTGGCCGTAGAGTTGAAGTTCAATTTTGGTAGGATGGGGCGGTTGAGCAGATCAGTAGATTCGTATTGCGCCAGGTTACTATAGAAGGTGTCATACAGTTGGCGATATTGTGGGGAGTCTTGGTCAGCAGTTCGTGTGACAGACAGGTCCCTGGCCATATCTGCTTGTCTCATCTCCAGCGGCTCCGTGGATTCTTCATTCTGACTTCCGACAATCTGTTCTTGATTGATTGTGTAGCCCATTTCTCTCTTGATCTCATCTAGTTCCTGTCTTGTCAAGTAGCCTTTTCGTATAATAACATGACTGATAGTCGATATAACAAATGCTTAGATTCCTTCTTCTCGCTTGGGCTTGCTTTAGCACTACAGCGTCTATCGTGAGTTGATGTTTGCATCCTGCAGATCCTCGAGAGCAGCCCTTCTGTTCTTCTTCCAGAATATTATTGGCTACACAATGACGATATATCGCATTATTTACAAGCGACGTGAACAGCTTGTACAGCACTGACAAACACGTTATTGGTCTATAGTTTTCTGGATTGTTGCGGTCTCCTTTTTTGTGGAGCATGTAGGTATTGCCTTGAGTGAGGAAAGCTGGTATTTTGAAGGGGTATTCTAGCGCCTCTGAAAAACATTTAACCAAACTTGGGAAACATGCTGGAAACTGTTTAACCCAGAAGTTCTGAAGTCGATCGGGTCCTGGCGCTTTCCAGTTACTAAGATAATGTTGGAAATTTCCTCGACTGTGAAAATATCAGTCCTCATTTCAACGATTTCGGATGCATGGTGTTCAATGTCCCTCAACCAGCTAGTATTTCTCTGAAATTGACCACTCTCCGACCATAAAGAAATCCAATATTGCCGAAATTCGTCATTGCTGATGTCAGTATGCTGATTGGACGTGATTTCGGCCGGCTTTTCAAAACTTCTGAAGAACTCCTTTCTGTCTCTCACATATTCAGCGTTTTGTTGTTTTCGCTTCGATAACTCGTTGTATCTTCGTAGGCGTGCATCTTTCGCTTTAGCTTGTTGTCTCAAGCAGGTCAACTATCAACTCTCTATGTCGTGAAGATTCCAGGTCCAGCCCTGCGGATGTGGCTATTTGTCGCACTTTTTTTAAAACTTTACGCGATTTATTATCTTTCAGGAACTCATCCAAGACATCAACTTTTCCTCGAAGTTTATCGACGTCCTGCATTAATCTTATTATTATTCTTCATCATCGGTCTCCCGGTCTCAGCTCGAGCTGGTATTACTTCTATGAACCAGTGAAAAAACATTTCAGTTCCTCCCACTAGTTCAGGAATTTCCGCACGATGTGACAGGTTTGCAAAGCTACAGCCTGCTGTGCATATCCCGCGATCCTCTGGGATATCTCGATCTTTTGAAGATTCCTCTTGAATGACTTGGACATGACTCCCTCAGCCGAAATCACCAATGGTATAATAGTGACTTTCGACAATTGCCACATATTCTTCAGCTCAATTGCCAAGTTCTCGTACTTCATTATTTTTTCCGACTCCGTTCTTCCGATGTTATGAGTCAATGGTACTGCCACATCAATTATCACCCCATACTTCTGATCCTTCTCAATGAACACAAGGTCCGGTCTATTGTAGTCCACTGATCTATCTGTTGTTATGGGTCTGTCCCAATAAAGAACCGCTGCGTCCGTTTCCAACACTGCTGCAGGTTGATACCTATAATATGGCGGACAAGTATCCAAAAAACCATGTCTAAGAGCTAACTGCTGGTGGACAATTTTTGCCACTTGGTTGTGTCGGCCCAGATATGCGTTGTCGGCAAGAACTCGACAACCTGCGATTATATGTTCAATAGACTCGCCAACTGCGCCGCACTTCCTGCATTTGTCCTCAACGTTCAGCTTCAAACAGTGCTTCTCATAGTTGCGAGTTCTTATAACTCGGTCTTGGATAGCCGTCAGGAATCCCTCAGTTTCAGGATACAATTGTCCCGCATTCAACCATGACAAAGAAGCGAATTTATCGACATTTTCCCCCTCAAGGTGTTTGGGAAATCTTCCGTGCAGAGCTTGTTCCCGCCATATACTTATATCTTCGCTTCTCGTGGTGATATCGAATGTCATTTCTCTGTGTTGTAGGTTCAGAGGTGTGTATCCCTTATCCTCTGTTGTCACCAATTTCATCAGGCTATCTTCAGACTCGAGCAGTCGCTGCCTCAAGTTTTTCTCCTGGGTTCTGCAGAGTTTATAGATGTTCAACAGACCTCGTCCACCATCTCTCCTGGGTAGATAAAGCCTTTTCACCGATGCGTTGGTGTGCAAACATCGGAACTTTGTCATTAGGCGGCGGGTGAGTCGGTCCAACTCATTCAGATCAGCGTCTGACCACTTCAAGACTCCGAAAGTGTAGGTCAGAGCAGGCGTAGCCCAGGAGTTCAAGGCATCGATCTGGTTTCTAGCAGACAGCTTGGTGTTGAGCACTTTGGTTACCCTGTTCTTATATTTCGCAGTGAACTCAGCTTTCAAACGGGTGTGGTCAATCCGCTGATTTTGAGGAATGCCCAGATACTTGTAGGTCTCTTCTGGCAACATACTGTGGATGTCCTGAAATTGTTCCTGAGTGTTCTCCATTTTACCCTTCCTGATGTTGACTATAGCGCATTTGTCGAGACCGAAAGACATGTCAATGTCTTTGCTGAAGGAGCGCACTATATCTATCAGCGAGTGAAGTTGATTTTGGTTCTCGCCGAATAGTTTCAGATCATCCATATACAATAAATGGGTGAGTTTTCGCGGATTCCTCATTGCTGGTCTGTACCCCATGTTGGAGTTTCTCAAAAGAGTAGATAGAGGATTCAGTGCTATACAAAACCACATCGGCGACAGGGCATCTCCCTGAAATATCCCCCTCGATATTTTTACGGTTCCAGCATTGATGTTGTTTATAAGAATATTCGTTTTCCATGTACTCATTAGGTGTTGGAGCACGCCTCTTATTTTCGGGCAGATCTTATAAATCTCCAGTACTTTCACAAGCCAATCGTGGGGCACCGTATCGAAGGCCTTCTGATAGTCGATATAACATAGACTTAAATTCCTTCTTCTCGCTTGGGCTTGCTTTAACACTACAGCGTCTATGGTGAGTTGATGTTTGCATCCTGCCGATCCTCTTGAGCAGCCTTTCTGTTCTTCTTCCAGAATGTTGTTGGCTTCACAGTGACGATATATCGCATTATTCACAAGGGTTGTGAACAGCTTGTAAACCACCGACAAACACGTTATGGGTCGGTAGTTTTCTGGCTTGCTGCGATCTCCTCTTTTGTGAAGCATATAGGTGTTGCCTTGAGCAAGGAAAGTAGGTATCTTGAAGGGGTCTTCCAGTGCCTCCGAAAAACATCTAGCCAGACTTGGGAAACATGCTGGAAATTGTTTAACCCAGAAGTTGTGAAGTCGGTCGGGTCCTGGCGCCTTCCAGTTACTAGTGTTTTTGACAATGTTGGAAATTTCTTCGACTGTGAAAAGATCTGTCTTCATCTCAACGATTTCTGAGGCCTGGTGTTCAATGTCCGTAAACCAGCTAGTATTCCTCTGAAATTGACCACTCTCCGACCATAGAGAACTCCAATATTGCCGAAATTCGCCATTGTTGATGTCAGCATGCTGATTGGAGGAGATTTCGGATGGCTTTTCAAGACTTCTGAAGAACTTCCTTCTGTCTCCCAAATATTCAGCGTTTTGTTGTTTTCGCTTTGTTAGCTCATTGTATCTTCGCAGGCGAGCACCTTTCGCTTTAGCTTGCTGTCTCAAGCGATCTTTCAGATCAACTATCAACTCTTTATGTCGTGGGGATTCCAGGTCCAGCCCTGCGGATGTGGCTATTTTTCGCACTTTGTTCAATACTTTACGCGATTTATTATCCTTCAGGAACTCATCCAAGACATCAACTTTTCCTCGAAGTTTATCGACGTCCTGCATTAATCTTCTTTTCCAGGCAGGAGTTTGATTTTTAACTTTCTGTTCACTGGTTCTGGGGATGTAGATCTTTTGCCCATTTTGTCCGATTACTGTGATGGCAGCACAGTACAGAGATAAGTGGACTTGTTCCAACGTCCATTGAGTGCTCAGGTGTTCTGCCAATATTTCGTTGAGCCACTCGATGTTATTTTTGGCCGCAGAGTTGAAGTTCAATTTTGGTAGGATGGGGCGGTTGAGCGGATCAGTAGATTCGTATTGCGCCAGGTTACTATAGAAGGTGTCATACAGTTGGCGATATTGTGGGGAGTCTTGGTGAGCAATTCGTGTGACAGACAGGTCCCTGGCCGTATCTGCTGGTCTCTCCAGTGGCTCCGTGGGTTCTTCATTCTGACTTCCGACAATCTGTTCTTGATTGATTGTGTAGCCCATTTCTCTCTTGACCTCATCTAGTTCCTGTCTTGTCAAGTAGCCTTTTCGTATAATAACATTTTTACGATCCGCAATGTTCCCTTCCGTTAGCTGGAGTTCTGGATGTCTCTTGGTGAATTCAGTATAGAGGGAGTATCTCCATCCAGGAAGTGGTTTGTCATCGCAATTGTTCACGTAGTAAAAAGCTCGCATTACTTCAATATTCATTTCGCGGCTCCACTTAATACGTGCGTTGCGAGCTCCCCTGCGGGCAGTCCTCCTCACGGTGGTCGAGCCAGCAGGTGGAGTGGCATTTCGATCTTCTGCCAAGATATCGGTTTCCACTTCTCGTTGCTGTTGTGGTGCTGTATTTTGTTGAATGACAGGAGCCCGCTTCCTCAGCACCCTGCCACCGACGGATCGCATGCTGTCATGTCCAGCGCCGGCTCCGGACATGCCCTGGCGCTCCCCAGGCAGCGACTCTCTTCCGAGGCTTACTTCATTCACCATTTTCATGGGTTTGCCACCATTTACCCTTGGTGGCCCAGGTAACTCGGGCCGTGGGGACGTCAACCCCCATGTAGCATGGCATAAACCACACCACACCCGTGCGGTTTTTATTATTATTCTTCATCGGTCTCCCGTTCTCAGCTCGAGCTGGTTATTCTTCTATGAACCAGTGAAAAAACAATTCAGTTCCTCCCACTAGTTCAGAAATTTCCGCACGATGTAACAGGTTTGCAAATCCACAGCCTGCTGTGCACATCCCGCGATATTCCGGGATAATTCGATCCCTTGAAGATCTCTCTTCTCCATCCAGGAAGTGGTTTGTCCTCGCAATTGTTCACGTAATGAAAAGCTCGCATTACTTCAATATTCATTTCGCGGCTACACTGGATACGTGCGTTGCGAGCTCCCCTGCGGGCAGTCCTCCTCACGCTGGTCGAGCCAGCAGGTGGAGTGGCATCTCGATCTTCTGCCATGATATCGGTTTCCACTTCTCGTTCATGGGTTTGCCACCATTTACCCTTGGTGGCCCAGGTAACTCGGGCCGTGGGGACGTCACCCCCCATGTGGCGTGGCAGAAACCAAACCACACCCGTGCGGTTATTTTTATTTATTTTTATTTATTATTATTATTCTTCATCGGTCTCCCGTTCTCAGCTTGAGCTGGTAATTCTTCTATGAACCAGTGAAAAAACATTTCAGTTCCTCCCACTAGTTCAGGAATTTCCGCACGATGTGATAGGTTTGCAAATCCACAGCCTGCTGTGCACATCGCGATCTTCTGGGATAATTCGATCCCTTGAAGATTTCTCTTCTCCATCCAAGAAGTGGTTTGTCCTCCTCACTCCTTATTATTATTCTTCATCGGTCTCCCGTTCTCAGCTCGAGCTGGTTATTCTTCTATGAACCAGTGAAAAAACAATTCAGTTCCTCCCACTAGTTCAGAAATTTCCGCACGATGTAACAGGTTTGCAAATCCACAGCCTGCTGTGCACATCCCGCGATATTCCGGGATAATTCGATCCCTTGAAGATCTCTCTTCTCCATCCAGGAAGTGGTTTGTCCTCGCAATTGTTCACGTAATGAAAAGCTCGCATTACTTCAATATTCATTTCGCGGCTACACTGGACACGTGCGTTGCGAGCTCCCCTGCGGGCAGTCCTCCTCACGGTGGTCGAGCCAGCAGGTGGAGTGGCATCTCGATCTTCTGCCATGATATCGGTTTCCACTTCTCGTTCATGGGTTTGCCACCATTTACCCTTGGTGGCCCAGGTAACTCGGGCCGTGGGGACGTCACCCCCCATGTGGCGTGGCAGAAACCAAACCACACCCGTGCGGTAATTATTATTATTATTATTATTATTGTCTATGGAATTACCGAATTAGAGGTTCGCAACGCTTGCATGAATGCGAATTGTCAAAAAATTTCTGAACTTTTAATATTCTAGACATCAAATTCAGATAAATGTACTGGTTACTAGGAAGAAAATCAAAATCATCCTTGAAAAATAAGGTTTTACTCTATAAAGTAATGCTGAAACCAATCTGGACACATGGCCTGCAACTTTGGGGGTGTGCAAAATCATCCAGAGTAAATATTATACAAAGATTTCAGTCAAAAACATTGCGTTCTATAGTAAATGCTCCTTGGTACGTAACCAACAAAACTCTGCATTAAGATCTCCAAGTACCATACATCAGGGAAGAAATCAGTACAGTCGCCACAAACTATAAAAACAGAACAGCTGGCCACACCAACGACCATATAGAAAACCTCTACAGAAATGGACCATCCCACAGAAGATTGAAAAAATCCTGGCCTGAAGATCTCCTAATACATCACTGAGCAGAAGTGCTGTTGCCAGTGGGCACCACACTTTCATGTCTATTATCTTTTCATTTATTTTTACTCAATACTCTGTAAGAAGTTGATTGTAAAATAGCAATAAACATTATAAAAAAAAAATCTTCTTTTTTCAAAACAGCTGCGCAATGATGATTTATGTTGAAATATTGTAAACATAATTTAAATAAGTAGTTGAATATTCTCATTTGATTGTGCCGCTACTGCATATTAGATTACATATATTTTTATCAATTGATGCAGCCGCTGCGCGTGTGTAATTTTTATTATGTGGTATGACCTATGTATTTCCTTCTAGAAGAATCTGTTAATAAAAGAATTCATTCTTGATAGCGTGATTATACATTTTCCAGATTTTGTTAAAAACTCAGAATAAAACTTATTTCGGATTTTATTCTTATTATTTCGAGGTATAATTCCTTCAGGTTATGGGCCGTTTCCTATACCTGTAGTTGATAATATTGGATATAATATTGGAACTGAAGTTTTTTATTGCGAGTTCGAGAAAAATGGCGACGTCAAATCTTCAAATTGAGAAATTATCCGGCCGAGAAAATTATTCTACATGGAAATTTGCAGTGAAATCATATCTAGAACACGAAGATTTATGGGAATGTGTTGATCCGGGTACTGAAGTCGACATCAAGAAGGATATAAAAGCTAAGTCAAAGATCATTTTGTTGGTAGAACCAACGAACTTTGTACATATTGAAAATGCAAAGTCATCTAAGGAAGTTTGGACAAACCTTCAAAGTGCATTCGAGGACTCTGGGCTGTCAAGGAAAGTCGGATTGTTGAGGGACTTAATCAATACATCTCTAGATAACTGCAGCAGCGTCGAAGATTATGTTAACAAAATTATGACTAGTGCATATAAACTACGAAATATCGGTTTTCAAGTTGATGATGAATGGCTGGGAACACTCATGCTGGCAGGTTTATCGGAAAATTATAAGCCTATGATCATGGGTCTGGAAAGTTCTGGCATCAAAATTTCATCAGATTTCATAAAGACAAAACTCTTACAGGAAGTTAAAGTTTCCGAGTCTTCCGCATTTTTTTCGAAACACAAAAGTACCCCTGATAATACGAAGCCAAAAGGAAAAGGACCAAGGTGCTACAATTGCAACAAATATGGACATTTCAAGAATCAATGTACATTGAAGAAATCGAATCACAACGGGTTTTCAGCGGTTTTTTCGGCCTACAAAGCAGCAAATCAGGATGACTGGTATATCGACTCAGGTGCAACCATGCATATGACAAGAAATTCAAGCTGGATGTATGATTTAAAACCACCTCCGATCCAGAAGATAATGGTGGCCAACAGTGATGAAGTCTCGGTGCAGAGTATGGGTAAAGTGAACATTCTTACAAATGTATGTAAAGATAATCGTCCAATTCAGGTGAGAAATGTTTTATTTATACCTGGGCTGAGTGCAAATCTTTTGTCTGTAAGTCAATTGACTAAAAGTGGATGTAAGGTGGAATTTACTGCTAAAGGTTGTAATATTTATAACACCGATAAGATTCTTTTAGCTACAGCAACATTAACCCAGGGCATGTATAAACTGAACACTGTTGCAGGCAAGGCATGTGCTATTTCATGTGATAGCAAGGCTGATATAACAATTTGGCACAAAAGAATGGGTCACTTGAATTTAGCTGATGTGGGGAAGTTAGAGTCATGTACTGAGGGTATAACTATCAGCAACAAGGGAATTGACACAGTTTGTGTACCATGTTGCGAAGCAAAACAAACACGATTTCCGTTTTCTTCTTCTGGTTCGAGAGCGGATGCATTGCTTGAGATAGTGCATACAGATCTATGTGGTCCGATGGAAACACCATCAGCTGGAGGAGGGAAGTATTTCATAACATTTATAGATGACTATTCTCGTAAAGTATATGTATATTTTTTAACGAACAAAATGAACATCAAATCAGTATTTAAAAAATTCAAAGAAGAAGTAGAAAATGAATTAGAAAAGAAAATAAAAGTATTGAGGAGTGATAACGGAAAGGAATACTGTAACAAAGATTTTACTGATTTTTTAGCAGCTTCCGGAATCAAACATCAGACCAGTACTCCATACACCCCCGAGCAGAATGGGCTAGCGGAACGCATGAACAGAACTCTGGTGGAGCGTGCAAAGTGTATGCTGTTTGAGGCGAAACTGGAGAAGATATTTTGGGCTGAGGCAGTTGCTACTGCTGCCTATATCATCAATAGATCACCATCACGAGTTTTAGCTGAGGTAACACCTTTCGAAAAGTGGATTGGTAAGAAACCAAACATTTCACATTTGAAAATTTTTGGATCAAAGGCATAGGTACATATACCAAAACAAAAACGCTTGAAATGGGATCGTAAATCACGACAGTTAATTTTTGTGGGTTACTGTGACAATACAAAGGGATATAGATTATTTGATCCAGTCAATAAAAAGATTGTTATCAGCAGGGATGTTATATTTATAGAAAATATTACGAATTCAGATATTAATGATATGCAGAAACAACAGCCTATTACTATTCCTTTGAAATCAATAGATGATGTATCAGATTCACAGAATTGTACTCAAGAAAGTGATGAAATAGACTCATTTGATGATACCACACAAAATGAGACTCGAGATTTGACTTCAACATCTTCGAGTGCTGATGCATCCTTTGATGATTCTATGACGAATAGAAGGAATCATGATGAAACATATTATCCTAGTGAAGATGATTATGACAGTAACGAAAGTTTCGAGAGAAATATTACTTTGAGATCTCATCAGAGAAAGAATCTGCAGGGCAATAATTTCATGTGTGTTGTACATATTTCAGACCCACTCACTGTGGAAGAAGCTCTATCGGGCGCTAATGCTGAACAATGGAAGAGAGCAATGGATGAAGAATATCAGTCTTTATTGGAAAACAATACATGGGAAATTACTACATTACCAGCTAAGAAACGTCCTATATCGTGCAAATGGGTTTTCAAAACTAAAACTAATGAAACAGGAGAAATAGTGAAATATAAGGCAAGACTTGTGATTAAGGGATGTTCACAAAAACCAGGCATAGATTATACAGAAGTTTTTTCGCCAGTGGTAAGATATACTTCTTTGAGATATTTATTTGCTCTGGCAGCTAAGTATGATTTGGATATAAGTCAAATGGATGCTGTATCAGCATTTCTTCAAGGCGATATAGAAGAGGAGATTTACATGATGCAACCACCCATGTATGAGAATGGTGAGGGGGTATTGCGTCTCAAAAAATCCTTATATGGATTGAAACAGGCCAGTAGGCAATGGAACAAGAAACTTGATTCGGCATTGAAAGATATGGGTTTATTACAATCCAAATTGGATCCATGCATATATCACAGAATTGTAGACACAAACTGCATGATTTTTTTAGCCATTTATGTTGATGATATCATATTGTTCACAAATGATCAACAATCAAAAGCGTTTATTAAAGATGAGCTGAACAATCGGTTCAAAATTAAGGATCTTGATGATGTGAAATTTTTTATTGGAATGCATGTAGAGAGAGATAGAAAGAAGGGCGTTATTTATTTGGATCAAGCGAAGTACATACAGGAGGTATTATATAAATATGGAATGCTTGATTGCAAAAGTGTGAAAACACCAATAGACCCAAACACAAAGTTTGAAGGAGGTTCTGAAGATAAAATATTATGTGATATTCCCTATCAAGAGATAATTGGATGTTTGTTGTATATTTCACAAGTTACCAGACCAGATATAAGTTATGCTATAAATTTGCTTAGCAAATATAACAATAAACCGGAAATGTCACATTGGACTGCTTTGAAACGTGTGATGCGTTATTTGAAGGGTACTCTGAATTATAGACTGCGCTATAAGCAGAACTCAGATGAGAAAATGACTCATGGTTGGTGTGATGCAGACTGGGCAAGTTCAGAAGAGGACCGTCGTTCCTGTACGGGTTTCACATTCTTGTTCCAGGGAGGAACAATCAGCTGGAACTCTAGACGTCAGCCTACTGTTGCTCTATCTACAACGGAAGCCGAATATATGTCTTTATCGTCATGTGTACAAGAAGCTTTGTGGCTGAAGCAACTTCAAGAAAGTTTTTGGCCAGAACTGAAAAATGAAGCAATGGTCATTTTTAGCGATAATCAAAGTTCTATTAAACTTTCAGGTTCTGATGGCTACCATTCTAGAACCAAGCACATCGACGTGAGGCACCACTTTGTTCGCGATAAGGTACTTGGAGGGGCTATTGACGTTCGCTACATACAAACCGACCTGATGGTTGCAGACGCCCTCACCAAAGCAACGTCACACTCAAAACTATTTTTCTGCTCTTCCAAAATGGGATTATGTTTAAGGGAGGATGTTGAAATATTGTAAACATAATTTAAATAAGTAGTTGAATATTCTCATTTGATTGTGCCGCTACTGCATATTAGATTACATATATTTTTATCAATTGATGCAGCCGCTGCGCGTGTGTAATTTTTATTATGTGGTATGACCTATGTATTTCCTTCTAGAAGAATCTGTTAATAAAAGAATTCATTCTTGATAGCGTGATTATACATTTTCCAGATTTTGTTAAAAACTCAGAATAAAACTTATTTCGGATTTTATTCTTATTATTTCGAGGTATAATTCCTTCAATTTACATCTGGGACTGGGGGTCCATCATTCATGAAAAGAAAACAGTCCATGATGAACAGAAATGTTGCTAGTTAGGTCATATCCAAATTAATTGTAGGACTAAAAGGCCAAAATCATTATGCGATAAAACAGAAGATAAATTTACCCAGGGGGAAAATTCAATTAGAAGAAATACAGAAATCTGCGACTTTTGTGCTAAAAAAGGACACAACGTTTCCAATTGTTTCACTAAGGCCGCTATTGAAAAGCGCAAAGTCAATTTTTGTACTTCGGGAGAAAAATTGGCTAGTGCAACCGAAATTTTTATAGATGGTCATCGATTTTTGGCTTTAGTTGATACAGGTGCCGATATGTCACTGATTTCTGAGAAAAACGCATACTTGTTCGAGGACAAAATTTCTCTGAAGTCCAAACATCCTGATAAATACAGCTCATATAAGGTCGTCATTGATGAACGTAACTCTTTAACTGCAAAGAATAGCGATAATTGGCCCAATGGGGCGTATGTCTCGATGTTTTTTCAGAAGAATACGACGAGGGCGATAAACCTAACCTAATAAAATCCCCATTCTCTCATAAAGAGGCTATAAATAACTCTATTGATTCCATGCACTTGAATATACAGGCCGCCAAAAATAAAGTAAATTATCTGGAATGCATGATATACTCTCAGCCCTACGAGTTGGATGTAATATGTTTGACTGAGCATTGGCTAACTCAAGACGAAGCTGAGGGATTCTGTTTGGATGGATGGTACCTTGGTCACGCATATACGAGGACTAAAGCAATACGAGGGGACACTATGATACTATTGAAAAACACTTTGAGCTGTTTTAACAACTGTCCTATTATAAAAGATATATGTTATTTTTACAAGAGATACACTGTGAAATATCTTCTTTAAAACTGAGTCAGGGGAATATCATTATTGTATGTATCTATTCTTCTCCATCTCGAGATTTTAATGTGTTCATTTCCATCATTGAGTCACTGCTTAGTAGAATCAGTATTTGTGGCAGTAGAGTCATATTTTGTGGGGATTTTAATTTAAAATTTGGAATGTCTGATGATTCTGTTTTAGATCGTGAAACAGGGATATTTGTAAATATTTTATCGTCCTATGGTTTCAAACAAAAGATTTTTCGACCCACCAGGGAAAAAAATTGCATTGACAATATCTTTACCAACTTTGACGCCCAGAGTGAGTATGTAGAGATTCTGGGAGCGACGTTTTCTGACCATGATGCTCAGGTATTCCATGCAGGCTTTTCGGGTGAGTCCGAAGGTTATGTCCACAGGAAGATGAGACCTCTTACCACCGTGGGGTTTAGTAACATGCATAGTATGTTGCAGGAACTCTCTTGGAGTTTCATTGATGATGAATTGGACATTAATGAATGTTTCAACTTGTTTCACCTGGCCATTGTGGATATATTCCGGGGGGCTTTCCCGGAGAGGACAGTGAGATTGCGGGGTACACAGGCGGATCGTGGATGGTTCTCTATTGGACTCCGTAACATGAGAGAAGAACTGATTCTTGTGAATGCTATGTATAACTACTCTGGCACTAATGATTTACTCACACTGAAGAAAAAATTACGTTCAGAATACAAGAGAGCGATGAGGAAGGCGAAGTCTGATTATTTTGGTAAAATAATCGAAAATTCTGCTAATAAATCCAGGGCGGCTTGGCGTATAGTGAATAATCACTTAAAAAACAATGGCGTAAAATCATCTACTAGCATTGACGCAGACCATTTCAATTTTCACTTCTCCACTTTTGCCGAAGAAGCCTTGGCAAATATACCCCAGTCTGCCATTCCATTTGACCACCCATTCAAAAAGCATGTTCCACCTAATACTAACTTTTGCTTTCGGGAAGTATCTCATAATATCATAAGAGATATAGTCTCTAACATCAAGAATAGTGGATCCACTGACTACTATGGTCTATCAGTGAAAATCATAAAAAGAAATATAAGTTCAATAATTTCGCCACTAACCAAGCTTATAAATAAATGCCTGACAACCGGTAAATATCCCGATTGCCTGAAAATTTCTAAAGTTATCCCAATACATAAAAAGGGAGATAAAGAAGATGTACATAACTACCGGCCAATCTCTCTTGTACCAGTATTCTCTAAAATACTTGAGAAAGTGATATCATCACAGATTGTGGAGTTTTTCGAGGGCAACAGGTTGTTTGCTGTGAATCAATTTGGTTTTCGCGGGGGTAGAACAACGGTTGAGGCTGTC
This sequence comes from Adalia decempunctata, assembly GCA_951802165.1. Lineage (NCBI taxonomy): Eukaryota > Metazoa > Arthropoda > Insecta > Coleoptera > Coccinellidae > Adalia > Adalia decempunctata. The sequence continues at coordinate 54,327,369 of OX637697.1, forward strand.
ATCGATTTTGTCAACTATTGACTGCTTTGAGCAGGGGAAACACTGCCTGGCCACTTATGTCGACCTGACAAAGGCCTTTGACTGTGTCGCCCGTGACAAGCTTCTGTATAAGCTTGAGAGATACGGATTTGAACAGAATGCAATCAACCCGATTGGCTCTTTTCTGAGTGACAGGTATCAGGTAGTTTTCGCTGATGGTGTACACTCTGGTATGAGACCCATCAATACCGGGGTAGCACAGGGGTCAACTCTAGGACCTGCCCTCTTTCTGATCTTTATTAATGATCTTCCAGAGTGTGTACCGGATGCTAAGACGATACTTTTTGTTGATGATACAATTGCGACTGAATCTTCTGATCTCGATACTTTGGTTGAGATGTCACGGGGGGCACGGTCTCGGGTTTTTGACTGGTTTACCGCTAATGGCCTGGGCGTGAACGTGAGTAAGACCCAGAATCACATATTCAGTCTCAAAACTGTGAGTGACCAATACAACTCGGCCAGCTCAGCCAGATTTCTGGGAGTCCATTTGGACTCCAAGCTCACTTGGGGGGAGCATGTGAATGTCCTGACTAAAAGGTTGAGCAGAAACGTTTTTGCCCTGAGAACTCTTTCGTTCTCTTTACCTAGAGGTACCTTAAAGATGGTATACTTTGCTCTGGTAGAGACCCATTTAAGATATGGCATTCTAGTATGGGGTAATTGTGCCCATCGGGATGCGGTTTTCGGACTGCAGAGACGAGCGGTCAGGATTCTGGGTGGGCTGGATTATCGTGACTGTTGCAAGCAGACCTTTAAAGATTTGGATATACTTACGTTCCCATCGATGTTTATATTAGAAAATCTAATATATGTATGCCCATAGCAATAAAGACAACTATCGGATTCAGTCCGATATTCATAATCATGACACTAGGAACAAGAACCTGAATAGGAAAGACGATTGAGTCGATCCCAGCGTGGTCCGGAGTTCTGTTCCGTGTCTCTGTACAATAGACTCCCTGGTGGGTTGAAGAACTTACCGATGAAACAGTTCAAATGTAGGCTTAGGAAAACGTTATCTTCCAGAGTTTTTTATTCCATTGAAGAATTTTATAGGGTGACGTTGAGTGACGCTGATTGTATGTAAATTGTTAAAATATAAATTTTTTGTAAGTTGTTGATCCTGTCAACTATTTAATTCATTTTAATGTGTATATTGTGAATTTTGTCAACTTATGTAACCTGTGAAAGCAATGTTTGTTGTGAAAATCACCAATAAAGTCTCTCTCTCTCTCTCTCTCTCTCTCTCTCTCTCTCTCTCTCTCTCTCCCTCTCTCTCTCTCTCTCCATGTCGTACTGTGTTGAAAGGAATTGCAAAAATTTCAGCTGCCGAAGTCAATTGTCACATATGCAATAGTTCCGGATGAGTGCATTGATTATGATGTGATAATAGGGCGTGATATTTTTGAAGATCCCAGTCTGGTAACGATAACGAGTCATGAAGGTTCGCAAGTTATGCGCCGTCAATTAGTCGGAATCAACTGTATTTCGAGCGAGATGAATACTTGTAAATTTGAAATAAATCTTCCAGAAGAATTCAGAGAAGCGCTCCAGAATATACTACAAAATTTTGAGCAAATCGTCTTGGTCCAATCAAAAATGTCGATTTGAAAATATGTCTAGAGAAAGACATCATTGTCCATCGTCCACCATATCGTTTGTCGGTCAAGGCGCGAGAATTAGTTCGCATAATCATTTTAGATCTTATTGCTAATGAGATAATCAGGCCTAGTGAGTCACCTTTTGCTAGTCCAATAATATTAGTGACGAAGAAAGATGGTTCTCCTCGAATGGTATTCGATTTTCGTGAACTCAACCGCTACACCATTAAGGACATGTATCCACTGCCATTAATTGATGATCAGTTGGATAGACTCGGTAAAGGACGGTTTTCACATCTTTGGATATGGCATCAGGTTTTCACCAAATACCGATCCATAAAGATTCGATTCAAAAGACTGCTTTCATTACCCCAGATGGACATTCTGAATACCTTAGAATGCCGTTTGGGCTAGCGAATGCTCCAGCTGTTTTTCAAAGAGCGGCAAATTTGGCGTTAGGGGGTTTGAAAGATTCAGTTGCCTTAGTATATCTGGACGACATCCTGATCTCAAGCTTAACGGTTGAGGGGGGTCTTGCTCATTTGCAATAAGTCTCGAAAGCTCTCAGTTCCGCAGGTTTTTCTCTCAACATCAAAAAATTTCGTTTTCTACAAACTAAATTGGAATACCTTGGAAGGGAAATTTCAAGCGAAGGCATCAGGCCAGGTAAAGCAAAAATACAGGCCCTGATTGACTCTCCAGCTCCAACCAACGTTAAACAGGTCCGGCAGTTCATGGGACTTGCTGGTTATTTCCGTGAATATGTGCCCCAATTTGCCAGCAAGACGGCTTGCATCACTAAACTAACCAAACAAAATGTGGCGTTCGAATGGGATGAATGAACAGGAACAAGCCTAATTCTCAAAAAACATTTTTGAAGACAAGCTTTTATAACAACACTCATCCGCTATTTTGAAGCCGCCATCTTGAATTCTTCAATTTCGAAAATCGTAATTTCCGGCCTAGAAAACCCCCTTATACCAATTTTGAATAGAACAGGATCATAATTACAAAACTCGTCCGCCATATTGTGGCCGCCATCTTGAATTTCCCAATTTTAACAAGAGTATCATCATTTTCGAACCCAAATACCCCCAGATACTAATTTTGAATGGAATCGGATCATAATTACAAAACTCATCCGCCATTTTGGAGCCGCCATTTTGTTTTTTTTCTAGGTACACCTGCAAAATTTCAAATCAATCGGACGATTAGAAGTGTCTCATATTTAACTTGCAAGATTTGATTACAGACAGACAGACACCCGACAGGTGAAACTAAATAAAAGCTTATAAAAAGCTAGGAGGTATGTCATAGATAATTTGATTTCACTACCACTCCTTGTAGTATATGAACCCTGATCTGCCTACTGAGTTGCACACAGATTCAAGTAGCATTGGCTATGGAGTAGTTTTATTACAAAAGCATGGAAATGAGAATAAGGTAGTCGCATATTATAGCAGGCGTACGACCGATGCGGAGGCTAAGTATCACTCATACGAACTGGAAACTTTGGTGATAGTACAAGCTTTGAAGCACTTTCGTACTTATCTGCTTGGGATTAAATTTGTAATAGTAACTGACTGTAATGCGATCAAGGCAACATTTACCAAAAAGGATATTGTCCCTCGCATTGCTCGATGGTGGGTTTACTTACAGGACTTCAACAGACATAGTTTACAGAAAAGGTAGCAGTTTACCACATGTCGATTATTTGAGTAGAAACCCGATGAAAACCACCAGAAGAGTATCAAATCATAACTGGGCATACTTAGAACAGAAAGGAAATCAAGAAGCACAAAATCTTCTCAGCGAGTTGAGAGAGGGCAAGCTTGACTCGAAGCAATACCTATAAAAGGATGGAATGTTTTATCATCGCCACATCAACAAGGATGGAACAGTTAATCTCCAATGGTTCGTGCCTAAGCAGAGTCGTTTAGGGTTGCTACATGATGAGCAATGCCACGTTGGTTATGAAAAAACCTACGAGTCAATGTTTCAGCATTTTTGGTTCCCAAGAATGAGAAATTCCGTTAAGTGCTACATAAAACATTGCGTCGTTTGTGCCATCAAAAAGACAAGGACTGGACCCTTACAAGGCTTTATTAACAACGTTGAGGTTCCCAAAGACCCGTTTCATATTTTGCACATGGACTGCTTATGACCACTACCACCTTCCACAAAAGGTTTCAAGCACATTCTTGTGATTGTAGATGCTATTACAAAGTATTGTGTATTAACCCCAATGAAATCAGTGACTACGGCAGAATGTCGTGCAAAATTGCAGAACGTTTTATCTCCATTTGGCACTCCAAAAAGAATTATTATGGACGCTGAAACTGCATTTAAGAATACGACATTTCCAAAATATCTGGAAGACTGGAAAATTGAACATCACTTCGTGACACCGGATGTTCACAGGGGCAATGGACAAGTGGAAAGATATATGAGGACCATCAGAAACCTTCTTAGAATCGAAACTCAAATGAAGTCAGAATGGCCAAGCGGTCTGTGGAAAATTCAACTGGTTCTTAACAGCACCGTGTAGAAATCAACGCAGATGACTCCATTAAAGCTATTGTTAGGAATTCAAAGTTCCATTCCATTGATACAAGCAGTACTTAAAAACGTATCAAAAGACATGACTCCTATACGCAACAGAAAATTGGATCGTGAGCGAGTTGCTGAAAAATTATCTTCCACAGTAGACTTAGAAAGTGTAAACAGAAGGAGGAGAAATAGTGTTCATTACAAAGTTGGTGATTTTGTGTTGATGCACAGAGACTCGCAAATGCATATCTCCAAAAGCGATTACGAGTTCTTGGGTCCTTATGAGATTATTGGATGTTTGGAGAATGATCGTTATGAGATCAAAAAAGTAGGAACCAATATTATAACCAAGGCTGCGAAAGAACAGCTCAGAATGTGGCCCTTGCAGTGGGAGCTGTCGTGCAATATGGAAGAAGTTCTTGAATTTCTGGATGATGAAGTCAAGAATAATGAGAATAACGATAAAGGTTCGTATAATCTCGGTTTCTAGGTCCTGTTGAAGGTAGAACCGAATGATAATTGTTGTTATTTTAATTATGCATCATCTCGGTTTCTAGGTCCTGTTAAGGGTCTACATCCCTGAAAAAAAGGGAGTCAGAAACGATTTATTTTTCTGACTGATCAAGGGATGTATGTGTGTATAAAGGTAAAAATAATGAAAAAAATATTTTATGAGTATTGAATGAATAAAAAGGATATTCAACATCATTTTTGGTTATTTTTCAACATTTCCACCATCAAAACGAACCAATATTTTTGTGTTTTTTCATTTCAGTATTGAAGTCTATCATTTAGTTAATGACATTTCTATCTCATTTTTCTTTTATAATTAGCCGTTTTTTTGTAAATGATATTACAAAAATGTGTTGTTTTCGCGAAATTTATTTCTTTGAATTTTTCTATTCGGAATGATAAATATCCATTTTTCTCAAAGACAAGTCATTAAGGTTTGTTTTAGCCGTCGATTAGTGAAAATCAATTGTTAAAAACAATTATGGATTTTAAGATGGAATTGAATTTCTTTTAAATGACACGTCCCGCAGGTAGCTCCTCCCAGTTGACTGGTGAATGAAAGAGAGAGCATTTATACAGCTGGTGTGAGATATATAGTTCAGGGTCGGATTTCTTCATTTCTTGTTATATTCCCTGCGCCCCAACATTTGTTCTATGAAGTTGAATAATCCAATATATGTATAAAAATTAATGTATTAATGTTTGTTTCTATTTCTTTGTATTTTCATCTTCATCATCCTCATTATCATCATTTAGATGACGGAATAAGGTTTTTTGGCAACGGGAACAACGGGAGTAACAGGAATAACGGGAATAATAGGAACATCGGATTATCGGAAATAACGAGAACAATGGGAATAACAGGAATTATAGAAATTACGGGAACAACGAGAATAACTCAACTGTGTACAAGAAAATCTCAACAATACTGGATGACATAGTTCACATTATCTACAGATAATGGAAACAGCCCAAATAATCTTTCAACAAATATTCCATTGATGACATCTGATCTTGTTTCGAGCATTTCGGCCGGCGTGGTTCATTAGATTTCGACGTTTCGCCAGGTCGAGTGTCTGGCATCTTCAGGAATTATTTCTCTCTCGGCCGAAATGCTCGAAACAAGATCAGATGTATCTGGTATTTTTCAATTTTAAGAAAATAATCGATATCCCTACGCAAATTAAAAACAAATTCGCCTTGGAAATAATTATTTCGACCCTCCTAATTATATTTTAAACGGATCTAGAGATTTTCCTTGGATAATTTTCGATACATTCTGTGACTGGATTCCAATATATAATAATCTGAAATTTTCGTGAAAACTTTCAGATTACCTTCGAAAACGAACACGTTTGTAATTTGGGAGAACAAGCACCGATTCGGTCCTGTACAGTGGGCTGACAGCAGTGTGATCGTGAAGCTATAAAACGGGCGGAGTTAGGATCGGGGAACTCGCACTGCCATCTGACGGTAAACGTTTCTTATTTTGAAGGCGAAAGACTCTTAATGGTAGAACCGAATGATAATTGATGTTATTTTGATTTTGCATTATCTCGGTTTCTAGGTCCTGTTGAAGGTAGAACCGAATGATAATTGACGTTATTTTGATTTTGCATTATCTCGGCTTCTAGGTCCTGTTAATGGTAGAACCGAATGATGATTGATGTTATTTTGATTTTGCATTATCTCTGTTACTAGGTCCTGTTAAAGGTAGAACCGAATGATAATTTATGTTATTTTGGTTTTGCATTATCTCGGTTTCTAGGTCCTGTTAGAGGTAGATCCGAGTAATGATTAATTTCTAAAGAAGTATCTACTAGTGTAATAGATAAAGTTTGCCAAGTCTGGTATTATTGCTGAAGGGATAGATGTTGTTTTGTAATTTTTTTGTAGATGAGTCCACTTCTGAAGAGGGTGCCGAAAACGTCACCTCTGTCAGGTTGGCCGTGTTAGAAACATGAGAATTTACAAGAGCCGCTGCCGGTCGTGAAACAGTTTTTCCACCTACATGATTAATGAGTGATATCTGGTAACCTGGTAACGATCATAAGAGGACTTGACAATACGTCAATAACGAAGAACTTAAAGGGGTTTTTTGAAGAGTATCGAGTGCTGGTGGAAGCTGTATTCACGCTCGGAGAACAAGCCGCTCAAACAAATTGAATTTGGGAGTTCCTAAGAATTTTGGTTGATTAAAGTTTGACGTTTCTAAATAGAACAGTGTTTAATTTTTAACAGTAGATTCAGAAATTGGCTTTAATATATCCAAATATTTCGATTTAACAAGTTGTTTATTTAATAGAAAATTATCATTATGAAGCAAATCAAATTTGACTGGAGATTCGACATATTATGAGGTTTCAACCAATCAGCATTGACTTCAAACCTTAGCGCGACCTGAACCATAGCGTTACGCTCTGTGATCAAGGTTCTTTCTGCAGTCATGAGTCTTGCCCAATGCCCATATAGAATACCGAACAGAAAAAAATGATCATTATCGCATCATTTTGAGCATATAGAATCTCACTCATGAGTTCCTTGGTCCAGTGGTTAGGACGTTGGATTAGGACCCGGCAAGTCCGAGTTCAATCCCGAGCTAGGAAAGAAATTTTCTAGTCTCGGTAGGGGCCACCATTTCACTGTTGGGTCAAAAATTAACAGTGCTGTGTCTGAGGTGACGTCAGGACACAGTAACAAAGCCTGCACAGAACACAACTGCTTACTCCGAACTCGGCACAAGTTACAAGCTTCGAAGCTTGTAGTTTCAGAGGGGTCTCCTCAGGAGACCTAGGAGTAATCAGGATAAACAATATATCATATCATAATCAGGATAAACAATATCATATCACTCGTTTAAACAGCGAGATTACCTATTATTCTTGAAATAAATTCATCATTCATCATTGATGAATTCATCAAAAGGATAATGGCTGTCAAATACTTACAAATTCAGCCATAGACCTCTTAGTGTCGGCATCAACATTTTCCAAAAATGCAAGTGCATAATATGTATATCTGTCTATTATATAAACACCTATTGCTGGATCTACATGATGCTGAAATATCAAATAATTAAAATCAGTCTATAACAGAAGCTTGAAATTTACCGATAACGAATCTTCACCCACCAAACTACTTCCTACTGCTAAAATATTTGGGGAATAGAATCTTTCATACATAGAAGCAGCTTGGCATGTATCCAACATAAAGAAAATTTCATTGTACCTAAAAGTGGTTTGTTCATTATTCAAATCACATTAATTATTATATATATATATATATATATATATATATATATATATATATATATATATTTATATACAGGGTGTGTCTTGGACTTGTACATATATTTTAACTGTAAATTCTTTAAGCCAAAATAAACCTTTTTTTAATTTTCCATTTCTCCGAATTCGGCTCTGTTTAAGATATATAGCCATTTGAAAAAAAACTGGACTGAATGCGTGCGTGATATTATTCTCTACAAACACCTCAAAGTTCATATTTTTCGATTGAAATTGATGTGATTATTAGATATTCTGGGTGATACATTTAGAAAATACTCAAGCACTAACTTTATTTGAATAAGAATGTTACAAACACGATATTTCCTAACAAAAACGCTTAGTTTTGTCCCATCATTTCTGCAATTGAAAAGCCATATTTCTCACACCAAAATACCTTCCTTCTTTGATTTTCCTGAAGATTAGTTTGTAAGCACTAATAATTTGTTCATATTTTCCTCGATATTCTGAAACGATCACATAAAAATTGGTTTCTCACTAACCTATCCTAACTCCATCAACCTAAGTCATATGATTCGAGGTCAATGACCTAACCGTTCTAACCTAACTCATCTTGTGTGATATGATATTCCACAGAACTCTAGAGAAGACGATGCCAGATTGCCGATTTTCTCTTCAAACATTAGTATAGGCGAAACCAAGGAAGCGGTACGTACCCTATCGTTAATTGAAGAACAATCGCGAAGGCACCAGTTTTGTTTACCTTTCGCTAAAGGCGTCTAGGCGTTGCTCTTCGGAAGCGCCAAACGAGTTCTGATTCTCGCCGATATAGCGCTACGTTCTTAATTTCAGTCGCCCATAACGGTGCGATGCCGGCTGCGATGTAGCACGTCCTACTCTTCCCTTCTGAAGGATGTGGATGTAGCCGCCACGCAAGACAAACCGTGTTTCTGTGTCTCCAACGTTAGTCAGTGACTTCGATTTATTTATTTACAGAGGATAGAGCAAAAAGGTGATGATTATGTAAATGACTTTTAGTGAATGGATGTAATAGTAGTGTCGTCTGGTGTCGAGTTATATTGTTTTGATAGATTTTTTGCTGAAGGACTGGTAACAATGAATTTTCAATAGAAACTGCCTATAAAATGTATAATTTCATGCTTCTTAGAATTCAATTTCATCTCCCACATTTGTGAAATTTTATTATTACATACATAACTCTACATCAAACGTTTTTTCATCATAGAGATTTTCTTCTTGACAAAGTTGATAAATTGATAATAATTCTGACAACATTGTTAACATTTTGAGAGACCAGAGAAGAAATAATATTCGATGAGATTTAACTCAGGACAGCATTCAGATTATTCTTGAAATTCATGATTTTTCATCAAATTTAATATTATACAATTAGGAATAACTTGAAAACGACAAGTTTTATTGAAAAAACATAGGAATACTTTTGTTTTCTGAAATAATTGATTCTTTCGAAAACGTGAATCGTTTATCTTTTTCAAGTGGTTTATAGTATTTTTGCTTGAATGTATGAGTTGACTACACTGTAACTTCTATACCAGGAGAAATATGGAATAAGTTTCAATTGAGGAATATGCACCATGAATAGACTAAAGACTAAACAATCATCCAAAATTCAGTTCATTCGAAATATCGGTTCCAAATATATGGAAAGAATAGTGTTAATTTCATGAATTTTTGACACCCTGTATCTTTCAAACGATACCGAATTTTGAAAAATGGTGTGAGAAAAAAGTGTTCCGTTGGATGAGAGGAATTTCTGTTAAAATATATGTACAGGGTGGGCAAAATTGGTGCTACATGAACTAAAACTTTTTAACCCGAGGAGATAGAGAAAAATGAATGGCACCTTATAGTCCTCTTTCTTCGAGAAACTGTTAATGCCATCAACTGCATTCCTCTATCTTCTTTCGTTTCAGAGTTATAGGCCGAAATTGCAATTTGGGCAATTTCAACTTTGGTCATTATCTCCGTTTCTGTTTATGCTAGGATGTTGAAATAAAAACATTATAGAGGCACTTTTCTGATAGCAATCCAGTGGCGTACTCTGATTTTTTCTAAGAGGTTTATTTGCTGAGTTATAACAAAAAGTTTTAGTTCATGTAGCACCAATTTTGCCCACCTTGTACAAGTCAAAGACTCACCTGTATAAGTCCATCCAAGAATTATTGACATCAGAGCAGGCCTTGGAAGTGCAGCTTTATTTCTGGTTACAAAAAGTAACTAAAAGTTTTCTGTGCTTTCATCATAGCAATAAAAAATATAGATATAACCGGAAAATTAAATGATATTTTTTCAAAGATATGTAGAATATCTTTGTATTTTTTGAAGTACGGCAATCTGAACATGAAAATGTTTCCAATTATCACATACGATTACCTGCAAACTGAATGGATTGGGAAAATTGTAATAGATATCAAGACAGAAACGAAACCTAACGCATGGATTTATATATGAAGAATTTTATATGACATTGTAACTTTCAATATTTGTGAACAATGAAGTTGTAATCTATGAAATGTAAATATTCCTACTGCCGTTTCAACAACCACAACGTTATTTCCTCATCTGGCCAGACCTCATCATGTTCATAATGAAAGATTTTATGTCAGCAACTGCACTGGCTGATATTATGTTGAGACTCTCTCGGGGTTCGTGGGAAACTGGATCAGTAGGAATAATACAACTCGGTAGTTTAATCACTATATAATTTTAGGAACTCTTTCTCTGACACACACAATACAATTGGACTCACTATCTGAGCAACAACTATCTACTATAATCGCAGCAACACAAATAGATCGACAATATCAAACATTAGAGAGCAGAGCGACCACGCCCTTCAAGCCCTTGTCCGCGTCGTCGACTAACTTCGCTGCTCGTCGCAACAGAGACCGCGCAGCGCAGCCATCCCCACCTAGCATAGGACGGAGGCATAGGCGTCCCAGCTGAACCACCACACAACGTCCCATATATTTCGACAAATCTTCTTATTGCTTTTTTATATGTGCTATGGAAAGCCTTTCCAACTTCAAACATTTTCATATCAGTTGTCTGGAGAGGAGGAGGTCAGCGAGGACTGTTGAGGGAGGAAATTGTCTGTGTTCGACTGAATGTCAGAAAGGCTACACCCGTGTGTAGGAGGAATAAGTTCAAAAGGATGAGAAGCTTCAGCAGTATGTCTCTAAAATACGAAATCTGGAGGAGAGAATTTTACAAATAGAGGAAGAGAATGAGGACAGGATGAAGGAGTTGAAGAGTGAAGTTGAAAGGAGGAGTTTGCTGAACTTAGAGCAGAGTCGCCACATGGAAACCTTGAATTTGGTGAAAAGAGAGAAAAATTTGAAGGAAAAAGTACGTGCGTTGGAGGGGAGAATTGTTGGTATGCAGGCAGAGTTGGATGGTAGCAGTGATTGGAGAATGGACTCAGAACTGGAGAGAAGAAATGAGGGTTTACTGGTGACCGTGGAAGATCTCAACCGGGAAGTACTTGAGGAAAGAAAAAATGTGCAAACTAAAGCACTAATAATACAGGGTCTGAAAAGGATGGACGGGGCAGAAAAGGGATTATCCAAAGGCTAGTAATGAAAGTGCTGAACATCTCTGTGATCAAAAGCGGAAAAATGTGGTAGAGGATGTAGCGGAAATCGCTTGAGTTGGAGACTAGGCTCTATGGGAGACTTTTCCAGAGTCTGAGAGATAGTTTAGTCTTGGAGATGGAGCACAGAATGGGAAAGATGGGGAAAAGTTCAGAACCACACGCTGTGGTTGATTCAGGAAGAGAGATAATGCTGAAGTCCAAAGTTCAAGATATTGAGAGGGCAAATGAGAAGAGTGTAGGGATGAATGAGGGGGAGAGAAAGGTTAGAGGAAGAGATAAGTTAGCTGGATGGAAAAGAGGGAGTCCAATACCTCAAATAGAAATAAGTGAGCATAGGGAGCGTGCATGCGAGGTTGGCACAGCTAGGAAACAAAGAGAGGAGAAAGAACCGGATGATAGACAACTGGAGACTTGGACTGTTGTAGAGAATAAGAGAAGAAAGACCAGGGGTTGATAGAGGGAAGTGGAGGCGCTACATGAATAAAAAGCAAGAATGAATGCCTTATTCTTGGTGTAACTTTATTTGTAGATAATTCGACTATTTCGTATTCCTTATTCTTAAATTGATATGTGGTTCGTGGGAGTGGAATAAAATTTTGGAAGAAAAGACGTTAATTCATTCCTTCAAGCGACGTTTCGCAACTTTATTGTTGCTTCTTCAAAGCTCTACAACAAAACACATAGATAATATAAACTTTAACAACAAAGTCACACAAAGATACCTCGGAAGTGGTGAACGTCCCTCAATCTTCCATTCAAGAACTTGCAAACCTCGAAATTTCATTTAATAAACAATAGCACACGTCAGTTAATTTCTTTGTCAAATGATAAGATTAATCAATAATTTATTTACGTGCTTCGCTGGCGTACAGATGTAACAAAACTGGTTCACTCATTGTCGAACGTACCGAAATATTTTACTTGTGGGGGCGGGGGCGTCCCATATTTCGGTACGTTCGACAATGAGTGAACCAGTTTTGTTACATCTGTACGCCAGCGAAGCACGTAAATAAATTATTGATTAATCTTATCATTTGACAAAGAAATTAACTGACGTGTGCTATTGTTTATTAAATGAAATTTCGAGGTTTGCAAGTTCTTGAATCGAAGATTGAGGGACGTTCACCGCTTCCGAGGTATCTTTGTGTGACTTTGTTGTTAAAGTTTATATTATCTATGTGTTTTGTTGTAGAGCTTTGAAGAAGCAACAATAAAGTTGCGAAACGTTGCTTGAAGGAATGAATTAACGTCTTTTCTTCCAAAATTTTATTCCACTCCCACGAACATTCACATATCAATTCATTTGTAGACTGCAAAGAAACGTCTGCTCGACCGGTTTCGGTGAATTATATCACCATCCTCAGGAGTCAAGTAACAGGACGACTGCAATGAAAGGAAATAGGCTCGAGATAAAAGATTTTAAAGAAATAGGGTGTGATATACCCAGCTAGGGTAGGTTCGGCCAATCGTTATGCAGTTAAGGATGGTGAAGAATAATACCAGACAGACTCATCAAAGGGGTTTATTTCATAACCATACTGGCACAGATGATAATTCACATTCAATGTAATTGTTTACTACCGACAATACTGTTGACTAATAGACTAACAAACATTCAATACGTACACGCTTCTGAATGAATCACTCCATGAATCTCCCTAGCCAATTGATATATATATTTTATAAATCAATAAAATTTTCTTCGTCCATTGTATTGATAATAATAAAAACAAAATATCAGGAATCGGACTATATAATTCTCCTTAACAAATTTCTTCAAGCCGACGTTTCGAAACAGCACTGTTCCATTCTCAAGGCTAAAATTACAAAAAGAAATTTAAAACGTGAACAAACAAAACGAATACCCTCCAACTCATACCTTTCGAAATCTTAAATTTACGGAGAGAATCTAAAATTATGGAATAAAATAATCTTGATAATAGAGCACATATCGTAAGAATTCATAAACAAACAATCAAGTAAAAACGTTTCAACCATCGTCAAACATTCAATGTCAGGAGCAACGTCAAAAACATAGAACTAAATCAGACGTCAATGTTGCAGAACCTTACAAACCAGAAATAATCATATATAATCGAGTATGTGGACAACAACCTAGTGTCAGACAATTGAGGGCTACTGCGAATTTTGTTCGAGAAAATCCGGATTTAATCATCGGACGTTCCGACAAAGGGAATAAAACAGTTATCATGTATAGGAGTGAATATATGGAAGAAGTTCAACGCATGCTAGATGATGAGAAGACCTATCTCCCTTTAAGTAGAGACCCTACAAAGAAGTTTCAGGACGATATTAACAACACTTTAAAGTCACTAAAAAATAATGCAAGTATAACTGAAAGTCATTATAAACTTCTTATTAGATCTAATAGTTTACCACCTAGACTTTATTGCTTGAGAAAAACTCACAAAGAGAATCTGAGTCTGAGACCTATTGTTGATAACACTAATGCTCCCAGTTATAATGTAGGAAAGTTTTTACACACTGTTTTGTCTGAGGTCCTTTCTACGTCGATATATGACATTAAGAGCTCTTTGCAGTTGGTGGAAATTCTGAAAACTGTTTCGGTACCCGATGGCTATAGGCTGGTTTCGTTAGACGTAGTGTCTCTTTTCACCAACGTCCCAAGAGAGCTTGTTATTACTATCATAAGGAAACGTTGGTATTATATTAGAAACTTTACTTACTTAGATAAAAGTACATTCTTGTTGTTTACAAACATTTGTTTTGAAAGGAGTTATTTATTGTTCGACACCAAATATTATAAACAAATTTTTGGTACTCCCATGGGAGCCCCCACTAGTCCTAGTTTTGCTTCCTTGGTGATGAATGATTTGTTTGAGTACGTACGAAGTAATGTTGATTTCGATATACCACTCATGAAAGTTTATGTAGATGATACTATCCTATTAATTCCAGAAGAAAGAACAGATTTCATTTTGAATTTGTTCAATTCTTATAATACAAATTTACAATTTACAATGGAGATTGAAGTTGATAATGAGATACCCTTTTTAGACTTATTACTCATAAGGGATGGTCAGACTCTTAAGACAGATTGGTACACTAAGAGCATTTGTTCGAACAGAATAATCAATTACTACAGCAATCACAGCATCCATCAAAAGATTAATGTAGTCAGAAATCTTGTTGGTAAGGCAGTGAAACTGAGCAATGAAATGTTTAGGGAAAAAAACCTCAAGAAAATTAAAATCATCCTTAAGGATAACAATTACCCGAGCCAGTTTATTGCTAAAACTATCAGAAGGGTTCTTGTTGGTATCGAAAACGTTAGCTCCCAAAGCTCTGATGGTCCCACATTGCCAAAGAAAATTTTTTTCAAATTCCCGTTTATACCAAACTTATCTTATAGAATTGAAAAAATCTTTAAGGAGTTCGACTGCACCTGTGCGTTTTATAATGTTTTATCCACTGACATATTTTTTACTAAAATCAAAGACAAAATTCCCACAGAGCGGCAGTCAGAAGTAGTTTATCAGATTCCTTGTGAAAATTGTAGTGGCACATATGTTGGACAGACGAGACAACACCTTAGGGAGAGACTCAGACAACACAAATATGACATTAGAAACATTGAGTACCGAGACAAGACTGCACTGACGACACATGTACACTCGGAGGGACACACGTTTGACTTTCTTAATGCTACCATATTAGACAGGGAAAAATATCTTTACAGGAGGAATATTAGCGAAATGATATATATTAGAAAGGGTGAGACAGTTAATTTCAGAGAGGATGTGAAAAATTTGAGTAGCTTTTATGATTGTTTACTTGACGTAACTTAATGTTTGCTTGTTTTCTTTTACTGGTATTTGTCATATTTATATGTGTATATTTATATTTCTATATTTTTATATTTATATCTTTATATTTATATTTTTATATATTTTTCATATTTATTAATTATTTCATATATTTTTCATATTCATAATTTTATATATTTTTCATATTTATAATTTTATATATTTTTGTGGTGTTTACGCTTGCATAGTGTTTCCTACACTTATTGTTTATAATCATATTTATTCCACGATTGATTATTTCTGGTTTGTAAGGTTCTGCAACATTGACGTCTGATTTAGTTCTATGTTTTTGACGTTGCTCCTGACATTGAATGTTTGACGATGGTTGAAACGTTTTTACTTGATTGTTTGTTTATGAATTCTTACGATATGTGCTCTATTATCAAGATTATTTTATTCCATAATTTTAGATTCTCTCCGTAAATTTAAGATTTCGAAAGGTATGAGTTGGAGGGTATTCGTTTTGTTTGTTCACGTTTTAAATTTCTTTTTGTAATTTTAGCCTTGAGAATGGAACAGTGCTGTTTCGAAACGTCGGCTTGAAGAAATTTGTTAAGGAGAATTATATAGTCCGATTCCTGATATTTTGTTTTTATTATTTTATAAATGTTTACTTGTTTCAATAACATTATATTTGATAAACATAACTGGCAATGATGAGACCTAGAGCTCTGGCTTTACGTGCCGCTGTAGGTCTAAAGGGAGGTCGCACTAATCTTATTATATCACGTACGAAATATACAGGGTGTTCCACATACTACACCTTCCCTCTTTGAGAGAAAAAAAAATTTACCTCTACAAAGTTTAATACAATATTCATCTAACTAATTTTTCATTACATTTTTTGTCGAAAATTTCCGATTTTTCCTTCACCAAGTTTTCTCTAGCATCTTTCTAAGCCGTTTGCAACCTATATATTAATCCAAGAGTTGTCAAAATTGTAAATAATATCTACTCGGCTTTTTAAATTTTGTGAAAATCTACTAGGTTTCTGAAAACTAAATTAAACATGTCTGAATGTCCACCGGTTGGAAGCATGTGAACATCGTTCAGAATGATTTGCCTTAATCTTCGATACGCGTTACATCTCGTATTACATTGATTTTAAAGGACACAATACTTCTTACATTGATTTTAAAGGACGTTCCCTAGAATTTCATTTTTATAATTTGACAACATATTCAAAAATTTTATATTGCTAGCTAGCTTTATGAGGTACAATTCTAATATATTATTTTCTGCGCACAAATTTTCCAGTTTCCTCAACGATGTACCTAAGTCTTACGCCGATCGGATGTCCTGGTTAATGAAAATAATTTCTGAATTCACATTATATATTAAATTCTCATTGTTTACCTCTGAATGTTGATTTTTCAAATTATGAAATTCTTTTTCTGAAAGTGGACTTTACTCAATACTTTTTACTGGACGTTTTGAAACTTCGACAACAACAAGGTGATCAATCCTTTTGCTATCGGAGGCATTCGTCTCGTATTGCTTAGAACCTAATTCATTTTAAATACGCGATAAGGCATGTGCTGAAAAAATTTTCTGAAACTTTTACATAATGACCCGTGAAGTTATACTCTTCTAAAATCAAACGGAATTTGGTTAATCTACTAGACGAATTATAATCATATTGAACAAATAAATCCGAGGTGTTATTGTTTTCAGAATGATTCGTGAACTGGTGACCGAGACCTTGTGCGTAACTCTCTTACGCTGACATGAAATTTTGTTTCGGTCAGGGGTCACGACCTCGATTTGAATGGTACGAATTTTCTTTCTGATTAAAATAACCATGATTCATTTGCGATGCTTTGAGAGAATTTGGTTCCGACTTGACAATTTACATAATTTGTTAAATTTAAACCTTGATTAATTCATTATTTACCCTATCGGCCCGTTCACTATATGTTCTCGCGGATCATTTTTGATGTTTTCACACCATTTAAGTCAGCAATTAGTTCATCACTACTCACTTCACAATCAGACATAATGGGGCATACGAAATAGTTCTTACACTAATTCCTGGTGGCTTCTCCTAATCTCGAGTTGAATCCTCGGCTCAATCGGCTCCATAGCTTCTTTGAACATTGGGCAATAATGATCTCGTACTGCTTGAACTGGCCTGATCCCATCTTGGCCTGTTGGTTGAACTACGAATTTTTGATGAAGTCACATACCCATATCCAAATCCTGATGAAAACTTTCTGGACCCTGGACCTTTAACTGCATAGAACTGGCAGGATCGCCATGTGATGTACCCAGCTAGGGTAGGTTCGGCCAATCGTTATGCAGTTAAGGATGGTGAAGAATAATACCAGACAGACTCATCAAAGGGGTTTATTTCATAACCATACTGGCACAGATGATAATTCACATTCAATGTAATTGTTTACTACCGACAATACTGTTGACTAATAGACTAACAAACATTCAATACGTACACGCTTCTGAATGAATCACTCCATGAATCTCCCTAGCCAATTGATATATATATTTTATAAATGTTTACTTGTTTCAATAACATTATATTTGATAAACATAACTGGCAATGATGAGACCTAGAGCTCTGGCTTTACGTGCCGCTGTAGGTCTAAAGGGAGGTCGCACTAATCTTATTATATCACGTACGAAATATACAGGGTGTTCCACATACTACAAGGGAGTAAAAACTTACACTGCAGCAGCCCTGTTATGACTTTACAAGCGAGCAGAAAAATTGATCGGTCCTCATTTTCGATAAGACACAAAAGACAATCGATCAAAACATACAACTCAAATTCACAAAAATTCGTCAGATATTTAGGCTACAATACCTGACGAATTTTTGTGAATTTGAGTTGTATGTTTTGATCGATTGTCTTTTGTGTGTTATCGAAAATGAGGACCGATCGATTTTTCTGCTCGCTTGTAAAGTCATAACAGGGCTGCTGCAGTGTAAGTTTTTACTCCCCATTTCTTTAAAATCTTTTATCTCGAGCCTATTTCCTTTCATTGCAGTCGTCCTGTTACTTGACTCCTGAGGATGGTGATATAATTCACTGAAACCGGTCGAGCAGACGTTTCTTTGCAGTCTACAAATAAAGTTACACCAAGAATAAGGCATTCATTCTTTCTTTTTATTCATCAATATGGTGAACGTCAAAGGGTTCAAAGAAATCATGAGGCGCTACATGTCTGACGTCTAATGCTACTTTTACCAGTGCAGAGAGAAAGGCCTGGCTGTATTTGGGTAGAGTAAAGGTGGATGATGCAACAGAGAAAAACATAAAGAATTATCTACAGCATAGATTTCCAACCAAAGATTTCGTGATCGAGAAGTTACCAAAGTGGGAGAACGCTGGTAGCATTGCATTTAAGATTGGCGCTGACACGTCGGTAATTGATGAGCTGCATAAGCCTGAGACGTGGCCTCAGGGAGTATTGGTGAGGAGGTTTCGCTTTCAACGGCGACGCCAAAACTGAAGTTAGGGTGGATGTTCCTGGAGCCTTGCGTTTTTCGTTGTCCGATTTGGAAGATCGCGCAGGAATGCGGAGTTTCGGAATACTCAATCTGAATGTACAAAGTTCAATGAACAAGATTGATGACATTTCCCTGATTTTAAACAAGACAAATAATAATGATATCAATGTTGCAACATCAACAGAGACATGGATTCCCAAAGATATTATAGGAAGTATCAGCATTAAAAACTTTAGGATAATTTCTTGCTCTTCGAGAACTAAATTCAAGCATGGAGGTGCGCAGTCTTGGTTAGAGATGGGATTGATTGCAGAGAGGTCGAGTGCTTGAGTCTGTTTACCGAGGAACTACACTTTGAAGTTGCGGGAGTGGAGTTGTCAAAGGAGAATATGGTAATTGTTGGGGTGTATAAGACACAGATGGCGGATATCGAACTGTTTTTTGATAAATTGTGGAATATGCTCAAGGTCTTAACCAGTCAATATAGAAAAAGGAGAATCTTTGTAATGGGAGATTTCAACATAGACATCCTGAAAGCATTTCCCTTGAGAGATACTTTTATCAATATAATGACTGAGTTTGGATTGACCCCCTGCTTTCGAGAGCCATCCAGGGGAGAATCTTGTCTTGACAATGTATTCACGGATGAAGTCGATTACTCTGCTCTAACCTTCGAACCACATATTGCAGATCATATAGAACAGCAACTATCTGTCCAAGCATGTGTAGAAAGAAAAAAAGTTCATAAAATGAAAAACGTCAGACAGATTAATGAAAGAACGCTGGGGCTACTGGCCGATCGACTGGGAATGCTGGATTGGGAAGCAACTATGGCAGATGGAGGTGCAGAAGACTCTTTTGACAGGTTCTTCGAGGTCCTGAACTCCGAGTTCCTCAACGCTTGTCCTGACAGAAGGATAACTCCGGGGAAACCAATAAAGATCAAATGGTATACCGAGAAATTGAAAACTGAGACAACATCTTGATTTGGTGGGTATTGTGATGGAATCCTGAAGATCTGTTGACGTGTTGAACTATTATAAAATTGTGAAAAGGGAGTATAGAAAGGAAATCCTCAGAAGCAAAAAACGGGCTATCAACAATTTCATCGAAGACAGAGATAATAAACAGAAAGCAATATGGTAGGTCATAAATTCTGAAAGTTCCAAAAGAGGGAAGACTCAGGTTGAAACTTCTTTGACAGCGGATGAGATGAACGAGTTTTTCACGGGTGTTGGCAGCAAAATAGCTGAGAATATAGTGGGTGCCAAACATAAACCCCAAGACTTCCTAAAAAAACAACCAAGTGTGAGCTGTTCCTTCTGGCTTTATGAGTTGACAGAATCTGAGCTTTTGAATATTGGAAGGGCAATGAGGGGCAAGGACTCCAGGGATATCTATGATCACAGCACCAGAATGTTTAAGCGGATCTTACCTCTGATTGTTGCACCACTGAGCAAAATCCTAAACAAATGTTTCAAAGAAGGAGTATTTCCCAAAAGCATGAAGGTGACCAAGGTTGTGCCCCTGTTCAAAAAGGGTTACAAAGACGAAGCCCGAAACTTAAGGCCCATTTCGGTTTTGCCTGTCAAAAATTTTCGAGATATTGCTGAAGAACAGACTTGTCGACTATTTTGAGAGGTACAGGCTTTCTTCATCATGTCAGCACGGCTATAGAAACAAAAAATCGACTGTAACTGCCATGATCAGCTTTCTTGAGCGCGTTCTGGATGGACTGAATGAGAAGAAAAGCACACAACTTACTTGTGTAGTAAGGCTGTCGATAGCGTAGATCATGAAATATTGTTGGCAAAGCTCGAGTATTATGGTATAAGGGGGCTGCCTCTCGGAATGTTTGAGTCCTATCTCAGGGATCGTACCCAGTTTGTCAAGATGGATGAGGTGTTGTTGGAGAGGATGGATATACTTTGCGGGGTACCACAGGGCTCGGTTTTGGGACCAATTTTGTTCTTAATTTTCATAAACGATTTACCGATTAATGTTCCTTGTACCGCGGTTGCCAATTTCGCTGATGACACTTCTTTTATTAATCAGGCTGAAGATGAGAGCTTGGTGAGTGCAGGGTCTGGTGTGGCTTTGGAGGCTGCCGTTGGATGGTTTGAAGCAAATAAACCCTTATTAAATGAAGATAAAACGCAAACATTGACTTTTTCCTCCTCAACACGTAGAGACGCAGTCGATGGTATTCTTGGGAGTTATATTCCAACAAGATCTGAATTGGAATGAACATGTGGAAGTACTCAATAAGAAGTTGTCGCGGGCCATTTTCACTGTTAATAGAATGATGCAGATAGGAAATCGGGAAACTGCAATGGCCGCTTACTATGCTAACTTCCATAGCCGGGCAACATATGCGATCATTGTTTGGGGGAACAGTCCACACCTGCAGTCGGTGCTGAGGCTACAGAAGAGATGTGTACGAACTATCTGTGCGTGTGATAGTAGAACGAGGACTGTTTAGGAGTTTGAGAATACTTACTGTGCCGGCTACTTATATACTTGCCTGTATTCTTCATGTGTATGACAACATAGATGGTTTCAGTCGAAATGGTAGTTTTCATGATTACAACACCAGGAGGAGAAATGAACTTTCGATTGCGGCCAACAGAATAAAACTGTGTCAACATGGAATTAATCATGTCTGCATCAAACTGTATAACAGGCTGCCCGAAGTCGTCAAGTCGTGTGGTGCACGCTCCCGATTCAAAAGGATGGTAGTTCTAATGTTGCTGGATGATACTGTTTACAGTGTGGCTGAGTTTTTAAATTAGTTTGTGTCTTACTATACTTGAGATTTTGTGTTTTTGGATTTTCTTATATTGACAATGTCATACATTTCATTAATGTTTCAACAATAAATTTATGAGAATCGTCACGGGTACCCTGAAATCTACACCCATTCCCTGGCTGCATACTATCAGTAACATCCCACCACCAGAACTAAGACGGAAGGATGCCACTGTAAGAAAACGGGCTAAGCTAAAACATCCAAGCCACCCACAGGACCTCCCAATCCACGAGACCCTAAACAACCCTCCACCAAACCGCCTCAAATCCCGGAGCCCTCTATGGGCTGAGGCGGAACATAACTCCCAGATCAAAGAAGACTGGCGCCACAAATGGAACGTGGCACCAATACATAAACATGACATAGTAGACCCCACACTTGCTCTACCAGGATTTGATCTGAAGAGAAGCACCTGGATAGACTCAATAGAATTAGGACAGGCCATGCAAAATGCAATGCCATGATGTATAAGTGGGGACTCCGCGACTCCCCAGCCTGTGACTGCGGAGCTGATCAGCAAACCGTGGAGCACATCGCCCGGGAATGCCCTTTAAGGAAGTACCTGGGACCATTCAGAGACATCATCAATGCGACACCTCCTGCACTGGACTGGCTGCGTTCCCTGGATGGAGAGCTCTGACTGAAGTCACAATCACATCTGTCGTCGCAAATTTTACCCCCAAATTTTCTTACTTTTTTTGCTTATTTATACATGTATGTTTAACCTTCATTTTATGTTATTTTGTACTTTGTTAGATATTCATGGTCACTGACATTTATACTTGTAAACTGCTGTTGCTATAATGCCATACGATAAATAAATAAATTTATCTATCTATCAATTATTAGCTGTACACTCTCACGATCCTACCGAAAATAGTGCATACAAGGATTTACTTGAAATGTAAATCCATCGTCGGAAAAGAGCAGTTTGGTTTCCGAAGCGGACTTGGAACCAGAGAAGCCTTGTTTAGCCTGCAAATCTTGGCACAAAAATGTTACGAACATCAGAAAGACCTAAATATCTGCTTCATAGATTTCGAAAAAGCTTTCGACCGTGTGAAGCACGAGATATTATTTGAGGCTCTGAGAGTTGTGGGTATAGACAAAAAGGACATTCGACTTCTGATCAATCTATATTGGCAACAGACCGCCAGTATAAACATTCACAAAGGACTTCGACAGGGTTGTGTGCTGTCCCCAACGTTGTTCAATGTTTATTCGGAGTATTTGTTTGGCGCGGCACTGGAAAACTGTGAAGATGGAATCAGGATTAATGCAAAGATATTATAGGAAGTATCAGCATTAAAAACTTTAGGATAATTTCTTGCTCTTCGAGAACTAAATTCAAGCATGGAGGTGCGCAGTCTTGGTTAGAGATGGGATTGATTGCAGAGAGGTCGAGTGCTTGAGTCTGTTTACCGAGGAACTACACTTTGAAGTTGCGGGAGTGGAGTTGTCAAAGGAGAATATGGTAATTGTTGGGTTGTATAAGACACAGATGGCGGATATCGAATTGTTTTTTGATAAATTGTGGAATATGCTCAAGGTCTTAACTAGTCAATATAGAAAAAGGAGAATCTTTGTAATGGGAGATTTCAACATAGACATCCTGAAAGCATTTCCCTTGAGAGATACTTTTATCAATATAATGACTGAGTTTGGATTGACCCCCTGCTTTCGAGAGCCATCCAGGGGAGAATCTTGTCTTGACAATGTATTCACGGATGAAGTCGATTACTCTGCTCTAACCTTCGAACCACATATTGCAGATCATATAGAACAGCAACTATCTGTCCAAGCATGTGTAGAAAGAAAAAAAGTTCATAAAATGAAAAACGTCAGACAGATTAATGAAAGAACGCTGGGGCTACTGGCCGATCGACTGGGAATGCTGGATTGGGAAGCAACTATGGCAGATGGAGGTGCAGAAGACTCTTTTGACAGGTTCTTCGAGGTCCTGAACTCCGAGTTCCTCAACGCTTGTCCTGACAGAAGGATAACTCCGGGGAAACCAATAAAGATCAAATGGTATACCGAGAAATTGAAAACTGAGACAACATCTTGATTTGGTGGGTATTGTGATGGAATCCTGAAGATCTGTTGACGTGTTGAACTATTATAAAATTGTGAAAAGGGAGTATAGAAAGGAAATCCTCAGAAGCAAAAAACGGGCTATCAACAATTTCATCGAAGACAGAGATAATAAACAGAAAGCAATATGGTAGGTCATAAATTCTGAAAGTTCCAAAAGAGGGAAGACTCAGGTTGAAACTTCTTTGACAGCGGATGAGATGAACGAGTTTTTCACGGGTGTTGGCAGCAAAATAGCTGAGAATATAGTGGGTGCCAAACATAAACCCCAAGACTTCCTAAAAAAACAACCAAGTGTGAGCTGTTCCTTCTGGCTTTATGAGTTGACAGAATCTGAGCTTTTGAATATTGGAAGGGCAATGAGGGGCAAGGACTCCAGGGATATCTATGATCACAGCACCAGAATGTTTAAGCGGATCTTACCTCTGATTGTTGCACCACTGAGCAAAATCCTAAACAAATGTTTCAAAGAAGGAGTATTTCCCAAAAGCATGAAGGTGACCAAGGTTGTGCCCCTGTTCAAAAAGGGTTACAAAGACGAAGCCCGAAACTTAAGGCCCATTTCGGTTTTGCCTGTCAAAAATTTTCGAGATATTGCTGAAGAACAGACTTGTCGACTATTTTGAGAGGTACAGGCTTTCTTCATCATGTCAGCACGGCTATAGAAACAAAAAATCGACTGTAACTGCCATGATCAGCTTTCTTGAGCGCGTTCTGGATGGACTGAATGAGAAGAAAAGCACACAACTTACTTGTGTAGTAAGGCTGTCGATAGCGTAGATCATGAAATATTGTTGGCAAAGCTCGAGTATTATGGTATAAGGGGGCTGCCTCTCGGAATGTTTGAGTCCTATCTCAGGGATCGTACCCAGTTTGTCAAGATGGATGAGGTGTTGTTGGAGAGGATGGATATACTTTGCGGGGTACCACAGGGCTCGGTTTTGGGACCAATTTTGTTCTTAATTTTCATAAACGATTTACCGATTAATGTTCCTTGTACCGCGGTTGCCAATTTCGCTGATGACACTTCTTTTATTAATCAGGCTGAAGATGAGAGCTTGGTGAGTGCAGGGTCTGGTGTGGCTTTGGAGGCTGCCGTTGGATGGTTTGAAGCAAATAAACCCTTATTAAATGAAGATAAAACGCAAACATTGACTTTTTCCTCCTCAACACGTAGAGACGCAGTCGATGGTATTCTTGGGAGTTATATTCCAACAAGATCTGAATTGGAATGAACATGTGGAAGTACTCAATAAGAAGTTGTCGCGGGCCATTTTCACTGTTAATAGAATGATGCAGATAGGAAATCGGGAAACTGCAATGGCCGCTTACTATGCTAACTTCCATAGCCGGGCAACATATGCGATCATTGTTTGGGGGAACAGTCCACACCTGCAGTCGGTGCTGAGGCTACAGAAGAGATGTGTACGAACTATCTGTGCGTGTGATAGTAGAACGAGGACTGTTTAGGAGTTTGAGAATACTTACTGTGCCGGCTACTTATATACTTGCCTGTATTCTTCATGTGTATGACAACATAGATGGTTTCAGTCGAAATGGTAGTTTTCATGATTACAACACCAGGAGGAGAAATGAACTTTCGATTGCGGCCAACAGAATAAAACTGTGTCAACATGGAATTAATCATGTCTGCATCAAACTGTATAACAGGCTGCCCGAAGTCGTCAAGTCGTGTGGTGCACGCTCCCGATTCAAAAGGATGGTAGTTCTAATGTTGCTGGATGATACTGTTTACAGTGTGGCTGAGTTTTTAAATTAGTTTGTGTCTTACTATACTTGAGATTTTGTGTTTTTGGATTTTCTTATATTGACAATGTCATACATTTCATTAATGTTTCAACAATAAATTTATGAGAATCGTCACGGGTACCCTGAAATCTACACCCATTCCCTGGCTGCATACTATCAGTAACATCCCACCACCAGAACTAAGACGGAAGGATGCCACTGTAAGAAAACGGGCTAAGCTAAAACATCCAAGCCACCCACAGGACCTCCCAATCCACGAGACCCTAAACAACCCTCCACCAAACCGCCTCAAATCCCGGAGCCCTCTATGGGCTGAGGCGGAACATAACTCCCAGATCAAAGAAGACTGGCGCCACAAATGGAACGTGGCACCAATACATAAACATGACATAGTAGACCCCACACTTGCTCTACCAGGATTTGATCTGAAGAGAAGCACCTGGATAGACTCAATAGAATTAGGACAGGCCATGCAAAATGCAATGCCATGATGTATAAGTGGGGACTCCGCGACTCCCCAGCCTGTGACTGCGGAGCTGATCAGCAAACCGTGGAGCACATCGCCCGGGAATGCCCTTTAAGGAAGTACCTGGGACCATTCAGAGACATCATCAATGCGACACCTCCTGCACTGGACTGGCTGCGTTCCCTGGATGGAGAGCTCTGACTGAAGTCACAATCACATCTGTCGTCGCAAATTTTACCCCCAAATTTTCTTACTTTTTTTGCTTATTTATACATGTATGTTTAACCTTCATTTTATGTTATTTTGTACTTTGTTAGATATTCATGGTCACTGACATTTATACTTGTAAACTGCTGTTGCTATAATGCCATACGATAAATAAATAAATTTATCTATCTATCAATTATTAGCTGTACACTCTCACGATCCTACCGAAAATAGTGCATACAAGGATTTACTTGAAATGTAAATCCATCGTCGGAAAAGAGCAGTTTGGTTTCCGAAGCGGACTTGGAACCAGAGAAGCCTTGTTTAGCCTGCAAATCTTGGCACAAAAATGTTACGAACATCAGAAAGACCTAAATATCTGCTTCATAGATTTCGAAAAAGCTTTCGACCGTGTGAAGCACGAGATATTATTTGAGGCTCTGAGAGTTGTGGGTATAGACAAAAAGGACATTCGACTTCTGATCAATCTATATTGGCAACAGACCGCCAGTATAAACATTCACAAAGGACTTCGACAGGGTTGTGTGCTGTCTCCAACGTTGTTCAATGTTTATTCGGAGTATTTGTTTGGCGCGGCACTGGAAAACTGTGAAGATGGAATCAGGATTAATGGAGTCAACATATCAAACATACGCTATGCAGATGATACGGCTCTAATTGCTGATTCAGATGTGGGGCTGCAGCGTTTGGTATCTAAGGTCAACGAAGCTTGCAAGGAATATGGCATGGACATAAATGTAAAAAAAACTAAAATTATGACGATAACGCGAAGTCAAAATGTTCCCCTGCCTATATTAGTGAATGGTGAGATGCTGTCGAGAGTAGATCGTTTTAGGTATCTGGGCGCATGAATCAACACAAAACTGGATCAAGATTTGGAAATGAAATCTAGGATAGAACAAGCACGTAGTAACTTTATGAAACTACGGAATATATTATATGACCAGTACCTGAATCTCGACCTTCGTATTAAACTCGCACAATGCTACTTACTGCTGGTCAACTCTGCTGTACGGTGCCGAGACATGGACGCTGAAAGTAAGTTCCATGAACAGATGGGAGGCATTTGAGATGTGGATTTACCGACGGATAATGAGGATACCTTATACCGATCATGTCTCAAATGATGAAGTACTGCGAAGAGCACGCAGAGGCCATGAATTACTGCGCCTGATAAAAGTTCGGAAAATGTCTTATCTTGGTCACATACTGTGTAATAATAAATATGATATTCTGCAGTTGGTGATCAAAGAACGAGTACAAGGAAAGAGATCAATCGGCAGGAAGAAATTGTCTTCGTTGAGGAACATCAGAGCATGGAGTGGTCTAAATTTCGAAGACCTAATAAGAACAGCTGAGGGTAGAAATAAATTTGCCAGAGTGATCGCTAACCTCCACTAGTGGAGAAAGCACTTGAAGAAGAAGAATTCGCGACTGAATGTAAGGGTAAATATACAGGGTGATTCACGGTGGATGGCACATTAGACGTTTCAGGTGAACCAGATATCGGATCGGTTTGAAAATTTGCATGAGTGCATTATCGGACATTCTCTACCCAACTAAAATATTTTCGTCAATGCGGTGTTACCACTTCCATTAGAAAGTAGTAGCAACTTTGCTTTTTCAAATAGAACACCTGGTATATTATATTATTTTAGGAATCTTCAACAACTTCCCGACAACTTTTCTTAACATTTCCATATACCTATCTGTTGCCGTTTTCTAAATATAAATTAATTTCAATTTTTTCCACCGGAAATCATGTCCTCTAAAAATGCTGATATCTTCGGATTCAGAGACACTATGGCATTGAAATTTGATTTGGAGCTAACTTCAAATCACCTAAGTGATACATGACTGCTTCCAACGCCTACGTTACTTCAATACAGGGTGGAAAAAAATACTGTCTTTTCGTTTGCTTGAAACAGTGACTGAAAGTTGTTTATTTCAAATGGAACGCCCTGTATATTATTAGAAATTCAGAAAGCTGATGAAATTTGCTTTCATTCTATGTATATCATGGCTATACCTAACTAGTCAAATTTCGGACTTAAGAGCATTTATTTGTCAAAATGTCCCTTCAGAATGGTATTTCCATTCGGTATTTGGTAGGCAGGCCATGATTACTATTTGATAGTAACTTGTGACATTCTCCTAATAATAAAGGCACCAAGAAACTTGAAAGTCAAACTATTTTTATGAATTTTTATTAAAAAGTAGAACAATCATGTCGAATATTTCAAAGTGTGTTCAAATCGCTGGCCGTTCATATCCAAACACTTCAAAATGCGGGTGTTGACTGCTTTCGTCGTGGCAGATCGTTTTTCTTTGGAATCCAAATCTCCAAATGCTTGAGTTATCCTTTCCAACAATTCATCTCTCGAATGCACAGGTGTTTTGTAAAGTTTTTCTTTCAACATTCCCCACAGATAAAAATCTAATGGACTAAGATCGGGTGATCTTGCTGGACAATTCCATGGTCCCAAGCGGCTTATCCACCGATCGTCAAAAAGTCTCTCCAGTAAATAATAATAAACAAATTCATGAGCACTTCGTTTGAATAGTTTTCTTCCATGGTTTCGAGGGTATTTGCAAATTCTGAAATGACGAAAATGTGGAAATTCAAGTTTCTTGGTGCCTATATAGGGCATTCTAATGACCTGTCAAAACAAATTCTCAATATGGCGGCTGAGGGCAAACCATAGAACTCATAGTACATGTACTATAAGTTCTATGGGGCAAACAATACGTTGGTGTTTATGTTGTTCTGTCAAATAAACACTTTGCATCTTAAAAAGTCTATCAACAACAACAACAACAAATACACACAACTAATTTATTCACCAGGTTCCTTATGACGTGTTATGACACTTCAGAAAGTTGTTTGCCCCATAGACAACTTGTTGTCTATGGTTTGCCCTCAGCAGACGCCATTTTAGGTCACGTGATTTAGAATGCCTAATTAGGAGAATGTCATAAGGTACTGCCAAATAGTGATCATGGCCTGCCCACCAAATACTGAAAGGGAATACCCTTAGACCATAGAAAGAGGAGACACACCTTTCAATAATAAATAGTGAAGCCAAGTTTCAAAATCATCAGAACTGAACTGGGTGATTGTAATACTACGGAATCAAAATGTGGTAGAAATTTTTGCAACGTTGTGACGTTCGTTGAATTTTCTAATAAATAAACACTCAATCAAAATGAAAAGTTTCTTTGATTGAAATTCATTTACTCATTTGTGCGTGAATGCCAGAAACGAGTATTGGTTTATTCAACTATTGTGCATTCTTCACATTTCATATACTTAAGTATATGTGAATGTTCGCGAAACGGTCGATCTTTTTGCCCCAGATTAATGTATAAAAACGTTTGGCAATACGGTTTTTTGAATCTATGTCCAGTTCATTCATCAATTACGTGCCGCCATCTTTATTCTATGAAATTTCTGACAATTCGAACAGTGTTGTCAACAAGATTTTGAGCTTCATTGTATGTTAAAAGCGTTATTTGGATTTATTTTTGAATATCTCCAGCTAAATACGATAAGAAAATGGTTCGTAAGTGTCTTGTGTGTGGTAAATTGGACTATTTGAATCCTAACTTGAATTTGCACAGGTTTGTTCTAATCTTTTCATACTTAGTATCAGAGGCGTAGATTTTTAGAATTTCACTTTTCAGATTCCATTCCGATATTGAGAAAAGGAACATCTGGTTCTCAATCCTGAATATTACTTGATGATCTTTCTCAGAAACTATTTGTATGTTCCGAACACTTTGAGCTAAAAGATTTAGTTATTCGAGTGAATGGTACCAGATATCTCAAAAATGATGCCAATCCCCTTCTTGCCAAACCAATCTTCGAACTTTCGTCCTTAAGGTAAGTTTCTGGGAATTTCCAGAGAAAGAACCAAAATATTGAAATCAAATATTAGCCATTTCACCAAAAAAATCATCATTGTGTCGGTACTCTGGAAACTCAACAGAGTGATGGATCAGATATAAGCATCTCACATATGATAAATTCGATAAATTGATAAGTCTCTTCCCAGTACCTCTTCTCCTATCGGCAGGTGGAATGGTTGTAATTTTTGTTGCATTAGTGATTAATTATATCTGGTGTAATCTGTTTTGCAGGGTTGAAAAAATTGAGCCAGTAGAGAAATGAGGTTCATGTTCCCGTTTCACTGAGGCACCATCTTCTTCTAAAATTAGAAGAATAAGGTGAAAATTCCATTAACTCTGACAACTAAGTCATGATCATATCAAAAAATCTTCTCTTCTTTTCAGGCATTCATTAATTCAGGAGTTGCAAGAGATTCATTTCAAAGAATGTTAAAAGATCCAAGCAAGCAGGAGTACAACGTACAACACATGATTGAAAGCCTTTGCATTAACATTGGCCTCTTTTTTCCCCAAAAATACAATTCTGTGAGAAAAACATTCATCAATAACCCTCCCCTTTTAGAAACTATCTCAAAGTATAGATCTGTGGATGGAAGTCCAGGTATCATAAGAGAAGCATTGACTGCTCTGGTCCAAAGACAAGAAGAAGTTTCATATCCCTGGTACTGGTACAAGATTCTCAGGATATGTTAATATTGGTAGTTGGTACCAACTTGGATTCTGCCTTCCAAATAGAACTATGACTATTCCATGTAATATGGCTTTAAGAGGAGCAGTTAACAACAAATGGACCTGTTTTCAATATCAATGTTTATTTTAATATCGCATTCAGTAGATTTACTATGGTTTTATGATTGTATTATGTTCTTCTTCATGATGTGGATAGTGGATGAATAAATGAGGTTCATTTTCTTCAAGGAATTATGCTAAATTTTGTGAATAAATAAAGGAGGCATGAATTATTGTTGCTTTTTTCATACTGAACGCCGTTCATAGGCATATTAGGCAATATTGATGACTCGGTTTGATGCTTTTTGCAGCCATTACTTATCATACTTGTAATAACGTGATAAAATACCTCAATTTATTATAAAATCTCGTGAAGAGGAAAATCTGATTCCTTCACATGAATTTACACATTTTTGTGGTCAGTTTCAGCATTCAATGAATCGTGTAGTTTATTTTATATACCTTAATTGACTTCCTAAAGAATCAATTGTTTTTCTATAATTTTTCATACTTATTTTCACTAATTACAAGTTATATGAAAAAGCTACGCATTTTAATATGTTCAATAATTCATTTGCATCAATTACGAATCTTCGAATATATTTATAGTACAAAATAATTTCACCTTTCTATAAACCGCCCTCGTACCAATATTGACAGAATTCGCCATAATAGCTATTTATGTAACAAGTACATAAATTAGGTCTTTATGGACGAGTCCAAAATTTATGGCAGAGCGAGCAAAGCGAGCGAGGCCAATAATTTGGGCAAGTCCATAAGCCTAATTATGTACGAGTTTGCATACAAAGCTTTATGTTTGACTGCAATGCAGACATTTTATTTTCTGAAATGGCAATTAATATATTCGTCGCCTTATTTCAAGAAATACTTTGAGTGTGCTTTTGCTTATCTTACCTTAGTAACCATCAGCGACCTTAGCAACATCACTGAACAAAGTTGTTTACTTCGTTAATTCTGTGACAAACGTCATAATAATCCCAAAAATGGATAGTTCGGAAGAGGAAAGAGTGAATAATTTAGCCGCAAGTGCCAAAGAATCTCTCCTTCCCACTAAAAGTGCTTATGAAAATTTGTATGCGGCCTATAACAAGTGGTGTGAAACGAAGAAAATTGCAAAATCGAGAGAAGACTGTGACAGTTGAGTCCAATAAAGTGGTGTCCAATAAAGTAGTCAATTCTGGACGCTAAACGAATTCATGAATCAAGTGTTTATGAAGCAGTCGAACATAAAAAAGATTATTAACTCGTTATTTTATTTCCATCCTTCAAAATCAATAACTCCACGCCACTGGATTTTTCAAAGTTAGATTCTGCAATGTTGCCACATAAATGTAAAAAGATATTGCTATCTTCGTCCCACTCATTGAAGTCTGACTGAATTTTGGCTTCATCAATTCCCGAATTTATGAATGAGATGCTGTGTCTCTTCTTTCTATGGTCTAAGGGAATACCATTCTGAAGGGACATTTTGACAAATATGTAAATGCTCATAAGTCCAAAATTTGACTAGTTAGGTATAGGCATGATACACATGGAATGAAAGCAAATTTCATCAGCTTTCTGAATTTCTAATAATATACAGGGCGTTCCATTTGAAATAAACAACTTTCAGTCACTTTTTCAAGCAAACGAAAAGACTGTATTTTTTATCACCTTGTATTGAAGTGACGTAGATCAGGCTGATGTTTTGGAAGCATTCATGTAACACCTAACTCCAAACCAAATTTCAATGCCATAGTGTTTCTGAACCCGAAGTTATCAGCATTTTTAGAGGTCATGATTTTTGGTGGAAAAAATTGAAATTAATTTATATTTCCAAAACGGTAACAGATAGGTATACGGAAATGTTGAGAAAGTTGTCGAGAAGTTGTTGGAGATTCCAAAAATAATATAATATACCAGGTGTTCCATTTGAAAAAGCAAAGTTGCTACTGCTTTCTAATGGAAGTAGCAACACCGCATTGACGAAATTTTAGTTGGATAGAGAATGTCCGATAATGCACTCATGCAAATTTTAAAAACCAATCCGATATCTGGTTCGCCAGAAACGTCTAATATGCCATCCACCGTGAATCACCCTGTATACAGGGTGTCCGGTAAACCTTATACAATATTGAAACTGGTGATAGACCAGGTCATGACTGTTCAGAATATCAGAATTTCACCTCGGTAAAAATATCACCATTTTCGAGATAATGGGCATTTTCTAAATATCTAGAAAATCACTACCTCACCTCCGTTTTTTGAGTGCTATGTCTACAAATTGAGACTAATTCAAATATCTTTGTACGTCTAAAAGCATCACTCATCATTAATCTTCAGCAACAAAGATATTTGAATTAGTCTCAATTTGTAGACATAGCACTCAAAAAACGGAGGTGAGGTATTGATTTTCTAGATATTTAGAAAATGCCCATTATCTCGAAAATGGTGATATTTTTACTGAGGTGAAATTCTGATATTCTGAACAGTCATGACCTGGTCTTTCACCAGTTTCAATATTGTACAAGGTTTACCGGACACCCTGTATATATATTTGATGAAATGTAAATACCATGGAATACTCACTCCTTACCTTTGCTTCTGCCACATTTGTTCTAGTGCATCTGCCATTTCTTGGCTTGTTATTTCCTCTGAATCTTGGAATTTCAGAAATCCATCTCCACCATGACCTGTCAAGTAAATCAAGATATTACTACCTTCATCTGTTAGTAATTTCTTCGATCTAGAGGTTCCAGGTGCCAATCTCCCAGTAAGCAATCGGACAAAGTTTTCAACTGTGACTTCATATCCTCTATAATCTACTTCAACATCATCTCCATATACATTGATGTGTTGATTAGCATTATTGAACACTGTAGCAGGCCTTGGATTTCGTGGGTTACATGGCATATCATCTGCAATCATCAAAATGATTTGACTATCTGGAATCCCCAGACGTTTAACACTTCTGTATATAGATAAAACATTGGCAACATGTCTATAATTGAACCAGAATCTACTTGTATCTACAAGCACAGCCCAATTATTCGTGTGAGACTTCGTAGTCCACTCAATTTCCATCTGAAAAATTATAATGTATAGAAAGGAAACTGATATTTTTTTATACGTCCAACCTGGTCATGCAGCGAGTTTGCACAAAATTTGAAAGAAAGGATTAAAAATAATGTTTTTAATGACATTACTTCTAACATTATAAAAAACACAGTATGAGTGTGGTCCGTAAATCAACCAAGGTACCAAACAACCAAACCAACGTTTTCACAGCGGTTACGTCAATTCTGACAGCGGTACATGTCAAATTATCAACCAAAGCTAGGCGACACAAAAATGAACACATCGCTTTCTGATGACGTCACGCGAAGGCCGCGAAGTGGGGACGCCGCTTTCTTTGGGCATGCGCATTGAAATGACATTTCGGTGTTTAATTTCAAGATTTGAATTTGTCTATTTCTGCGAACTGTTTAATTTCCAATGATTATTGGCTAAAACTATCATTATTGTTTATATTTTTCGTATTTAGAGACTTGTGTTAGTTCTGTGTGTGTGTTAAACAAAGTTTAACTAAAACCTGTTTGATAGATTGAATGAAAGTTAATAGTGGATCATATATTAGATTATTTATAAGAAAATCATGTGTTGAATTTTTCAAAATTACGTATGTTTATGTTGAAATACTTTGTATACATTTTTCTGTGGATATAGTAAACAGTTGTCAGTTTTGATAGATATATATGTAAAAATCGATTATATATTTGAACTGAATAAAAAAGGCTTGTGTTGTCCACCACAGTGTTTTGCACGAAAGTCTCCGTGGTTAGAATATAAATTTAACAGGTTATGGGCCCAGGCATTGCTGAGTGCTGAAGAAGATAACTGAACGGAGTGAAGAGCCTTGTTGAATAGTTCAATCAGTTCAAAACGTATTTCAAAATGGAATTTAAACCCCAGATTGAAAAACTGGAAGGAGCTTCGAATTGGATGAAGTGGCGAAGACAAATTGAATTGCTTTTGTGTCACCATGAGATTCTCGATATTGTGATTGGTGAAAGCAAGATGCCTGAAAAGCCATCTGAAACTGCATCTGCAGAAGTCCGAGCTGGTTATGAAACCGGGATGAGGAAGTTCAAGAAAAGTGATGCCCTTGCTCATTTGATACTAGTTGGAAGTATGAATGATGTGAATGTGGAGTTGACAGCAACATGTGATAACGCACATGCTACATGGGAAAAACTTTTATCAGTCTATGAACAAAGTTCTGGACAACGTGTCGATAGACTCATGGAGCAATTCTTTAGTAGCCAATATGATTCCAGCGAAGATATAGCAACACATATAGCTCGCCTTCAAAGAAATTTTCGTCAATTAAACGATGAGTTGAAGAGACTGGTTCATACGGAACTGCCAGATCTGTTGCTCATGAGTAGAATCATGTCTACACTTCCAAAGGAGTATTTCGAATTCAAAAGTGTATGGGAATCAGTCCCTGTTGACGAAAGGACTATCAATAAACTCACCGAACGTTTGCGTCTGATTGAAATGCGATTACCTACGAAATCGTCGGAAAAGGAATCGACTGCATTCGTTGCAAAATCATCCTCGAAAAATGTGAATATCAAAAAGGTTGGCAGAGAAGTTAAACCTATCAGAAAGTGTTTCAAATGCCATGAAGTTGGACATTTCGCCAAAAACTGTCCGAGGCGACTGCAAGAAAGAGAAGGAGCTCCAAGGAAGTCGAACAAAATTGAAGGAGATGCTTTTCCGTGTATAGATAAAGATGAAATAAGTCATTTTGCAGAAAATGATGAATGGATAGCTGACACAGGAGCTTCTGTACATATGACGAGTAGTAAAAAGTACTTTGTTACTTATGAGTCATTCTCTTATCCAAAAGAAATCCAAGTTGGAAATGGGTCAGTCATTTTGGCATACGGTCAAGGATTTATCAATGTTAAAATGAGGATTGACGACAAATGGTTTAAAAACCATCTTGAGAACGTGTGGTACGTACCTGAAGCAAACAAAAATTTGTTTTCTGTTGGGCAAACCATTGCAAAGGGCTTCGAATTCAAAGCTGATAAAAATTCTTGTTGTTTCACTAAAAATGGTGTCATGAAAATGAAAGGAAAGCGAACATCAAGAGGTCTCTATGTGCTAGATATGAACGTTTGCATTCCTGAAACTTCTGCCGAAGTATGTATCGCAGAAAGTATTCAATTGTGGCATGAAAGAATGTGCCATCAGAATAAAAAACATGTCAGAGATATTTTGAAACGTCATGGAAAAGATATAGTCATGGAGAATGATGACAATTTCTGCGAAGGTTGTATATTCGGAAAACAACATAGGTCACCATTCAAATCCCGAGAGAATCGACCTTCTAGACCAGGTGAATTGATCCATGCTGATGTTTGTGAGCCCATGCAAGAAAATTCCTTGGGTGGTGCAAGATACTTTGTTTGTTATAAGGACGATTTTTCAAAATTCCGTCGAGTATTCTTCTTGAAAACAAAGTCTGAAGTTGCACAAAGTTTGCAGACATTCATTAAGGAAGCAGAAGTAGCCAACAATAAGATCGTGGAATTCATGAGCGACGGTGGAAAAGAGTTTGATAATGCAGAAGTGAGGAGTATCCTCCAGAGATATGGTATAAATTTCCGTATCACTATGCCATATAGTCCTCAACAAAATGGCTCGGCAGAAAGAGAAAATAGAACTCTGGTCGAGAGTGCCAGGACTATGATTCACACGAAGAATCTGCCAATCAATCTTTGGGCAGAAGGTGTTAATACAGCTTGTCATGTTCTGAATCGAACAGGTCCGACAAATGTTAAAGACAAAACCCCGATTGAGCTGTGGAAAGGAAAAAGTTCGAAAATAGATAATCTCCGTATTTTTGGAACTAATTGCTATATACATGTTCCTAAACAGCGTAGACAGAAATGGGACAAGAAAAGTGTGAAAGGTCATTTAGTTGGATACTGTGGAGAGAAAGATGGTTACAGGGTGTGGTTGCCTAACGAAAATAAAGTTATAACAACTAGAGATATCATTTTCAAGTCCGAAGACATTGTGAAAAAGAGAGTCCAATTGGAATTTAAGCCGAATACAGATGTGACGCAAGATTCAAAAGCAAATGAATCTACTTCGGTTGATGAAAACTCTCTGAGTGACATCGTTGTTGATCCTGATCCAGAAACGTCAGAGGAAATCGACAAAAATAAGAATAACTTACTTCGTAGTGGACGCAGGGTACAACTTCCTACATATCTTGGAGATTATTTGCTTTTGGCTGAGTCTGATGTACCCGATAGCTACAGCAAAGCAATGGAATCTTCCGAAGTAGAGCATTGGAAAGAAGCAATGCTTGAAGAGATTAATTCACTAGCTGAAAATAACACCTGGTGTTTGGTCAATAAGCCGACAGAAAAGAGAGTCATTCCAAATAAGTGGGTGTTCAAACTGAAAACAAAACCCGATGGAAGTGTGATTCGTTTCAAGGCACGGTTAGTAGCAAAAGGGTTCAATCAAAGAGCTGGAGTAGACTACGACGAAACTTTTAGCCCTGTGGCGCGTTTCGACACAGTAAGAATTCTACTGAGTGTTGCCGCATCGAAAAGGCTGAAACTTCTGCAGTTTGATGTGAAAACCGCATTTTTAT
This sequence comes from Adalia decempunctata, assembly GCA_951802165.1. NCBI lineage: Eukaryota > Metazoa > Arthropoda > Insecta > Coleoptera > Coccinellidae > Adalia > Adalia decempunctata. The sequence goes on from OX637697.1 coordinate 54,364,961, forward strand.
ATGGTGAGCTTCAGGATGAAGTTTTCATGAAGCAACCTGAGGGATTTGATGATGGTACAGGCCGTGTCTGTAAGTTGAATCGAAGCCTGTATGGTTTGAAACAATCACCTCGTTGCTGGAATAAACGGTTTGTTGATTTTATTCAAAGTCAGAACTTGAAATGTAGTGCAGCTGATCCATGTTTATTTTTTCGAGTTGAAGACAATCGAAAACTTATCGTAGCTATTTACGTTGACGATGGGCTGGTAGCAGGAAGTGACGAAAATGAGATCGCCTCATTCATTCATCATTTACGTGAAAATTTTAAAATAACCCTAGGATCTTTGGACTTCTTTCTTGGCATGCAAATAAGTCGAACAATGGAGGGTGATATTTTCATTAATCAAAGTGCATACATTAATAAAATATTGGAACGATTCAATATGAAGGATTGCAATACTGTTTCAATACCCTCTGATAAATACTTGTCGCTCGAAAATGACGAAGATTTGAACAGTGCCGTGCCATATCGCGAGGCTGTTGGCAGCCTTATGTATTTAATGGTCGTTTCACGTCCCGATATCGCATATGCAGTAAGTGTCGTTTCTGAAAAACTGAATTCACCAAGATTATCAGATTGGCGGGCAGTTAAACGCATATTGAGATATTTACGTGGTACAATTCATTTTGGACTACTATACAGGGCAAATTTTGAGAGTAATAATTTGGAAGTATTCAGTGACGCTGATTACGCGGGTGATCCAGAAACAAGACGTTCACGATCAGGTGTTGTGAGCAAATTTTCTGATTCTGCAATCACTTGGTTTAGCCAGAAACAGAATAGTATTGTTCTTTCGACCACTGAAGCGGAGTATATTGCGTCTAGTGAGGCAACGAAGGAGCTTATATGGATAAAACGACTTTTGGAGGAATTACTGGGTGAAGACGTGTTCCCGATTTTGTTTGTGGATAATGCTAGTGCCATCAAGTTGGTCAAAAATCCGGAATTTCACAAAAGATCGAAACATATAGAAATAAGGTTTCATTTTGTTCGAGAAAAATACCACCAAGGTGTTATGCAGATTCAGCACATTGGAAGCAGCAATCAAGTTGCAGATGTGATGACGAAACCTATTTCTTCTCCGAAGTTTGCGGAAATGAGAAAAATGTTAGGAGTAGTTCACTTGTAATCAGGGCCGTCGAGAGCTTCGGCGGGCCCCGGTACAAACCAAAAATACGGGCCCCCCCGATGGTGTTACTTAACCGTATAATAAGATTAGGATATATGCCTTCTGAAATCAAAATCATTGAACATTGTAATTTTTTTAATGTAGAAGAAATTAGGGAGGGAAAAATAAAAAATTCAAACTTTGATTTTTCTCTGTGATCTATTATGTGAATAACATTGTTTTTATTATATTCAGTTGTTGAAAAATGTTTTTTTCCGAAATATCATCAAATCTAGGGATTTATTGCCAAAATTCACTGATGAATCGGACACCTATCTAAAAAAACTAAATCCGACTGGATGGTACAGTAGGGTTAACATAATTTCGCCAATCAAATTTCATTTTTTCCTATCATTCGTGCATTAGCTGAAATAGAAGAATAAATTCTTGCAAATAAGAGCGAAAACAAGCAGAAATTAAAACAAATGGTGAATTTTGAATTTATTTTCCTCGGAGATTTAATGCACCGCATTCTCAATGATATCGATTATGCATCTGAAGTAGTTATTACAAAAATACGATGTCAGTTTGGACGACGTATGCAGAGCTTTAGAAGAGACGAATACAAAGAAAAAAATTTATAGTAGTGACTTCGAGTCCTTCAAGTGCAAGGCTAGAAAAAATGCCATAGCATATGGTAAAGATCCCCATTTCGAAGAAAAGAGACAAAAAAAAGATAAAAAATATTTCGATGAATTAGCTTCTGATCACCGATTTGGAAGCAGGGGAGAATTTTCCGAAATAAATATTTTCAATAGAGTGCTCGATACAATAGTTTCCCAATTTTAGAAGTCGCCTTCTTATATTTCGGTTGCAGTTTTCAACAAACTGTCGAATCATTGGAAACTATTAAGTTTCATTAAATTTAAAAGAGAATTGAAGGCGCTCCTTGTAACAAAAGCGTATTATTCGCTCTGAGAGTTTTTCTGCGACACAAACCTATCTGTGATATGTATATGAGTATAGTTTGCTCTAGACTGTAAGTTCATTTTATGTCCATATTTATTTTAATAATGTGTTATTTATGCTGAAAATTGACGAGTACACGCTATTGTATTAAGCCTGTAGTTCAATAAAGATTTGATTGATTGATTGAATTCAAGTTTCGGGTGTATGACTGCAGTCGAAAAAATTTTGAATTTTCACCATCATTTCTACTAGATATAGGTAGACGAAAAAACTGTAATTCAAAGCTTCGACCAATTTCAAAGTAAATATTGCGATATGAAAGGGACCAACTTTTAAATTCAAGTTCTTAATATTTATCACCTATTTCTATCTGAATTGAATAAGGCATGGACAATTCATGAATTGTATATGAAAATAATAAGGAAATACGGAATGCTGGAATGCGATCTAATAGAAGTATTTACAGCAATATTACTGTTCCATACAATCTTCCTGTCACCTCTGTAGAAGCTGAAAGATCTTTCAGCAAATTAAGAATAATATAAAATTATTTGCGGAACACTATGAGCCAAGCTCAACTGGGACATTTATGGCTTATACCTATCAATTGAAAATGAAGCTGCATCTAGTCTAGATTTGAGTGAAGTCATTGAATCTTTCGCAAAGAGTAGGTCTAGAAAGAGGTTGTAAACATATTTTTTTCCCAGAGAATAAATGACTTCAAATCTAGACTTGACCTCTAGGTTCGAATCCCCAATAATTAATTTGAATTCATTCCTCGAATAATTTATTCTTATTGTGATTTCACCAAATAATCTAACGTATCAATAAAAAATAAGGCTAGAAGGTCATAGTGACAATAGCAATTTTTTTGTGAATATTTGTAAATATCTATCAAAAATGTTTTTAAATTGCTTTTTTTCATCCACATTAATATAACATTAATATAATGAATTTAATATACCTACTCAAATACATATAAATAACAACATAATTTATTCAAGTATATTCCTCAACTGTACCTTCAGTAAGTAACTTTGCTTCTTCGAAGTATTTATATTTTGACTCGAAAACAATTCATTAAGGGGCCCCTCTTCGATTTTTGCACCAGGGCCCCGGACTATCTAGCTACGCCACTGTTTATGCAAGTAAAATTATTGGAATTAGAACCTTCCAGAAACATGAATTGGCTTACTAAGTATATACTATAAAGAGTTGAGAAACACAGCTGCACTAAATACTGAAAAAATTAGGTAAAAATTACTTCGAAGACCGCTACAAAAAACACGAATCATTTTATGTGAGCCTTTCGGCATTTTGCAGTAGCAAAATTTGCTATAATTTTAGAAAAATCGCATCTTATAGCTACTCTTGACTCGATCGATAATAAGCCTAGAGCACTCAATCGTCCCTGAGTCATGGTAGATCTAAGAACATTTTTAATTTTTGAAAGGTGGCTGAAAGACCTTTCAGCTTGGGCTACAGTCACAGGCAAAGTGCAAAATATTCTTAAGGATATCACAATATTTGGAAACAAGGTATCCAATTTTAATTTGTGAATTTCATTCAGAAGATTTAGTGGGGTAAGATCATTCATTTGAAAAGTAGCAGAAAAGATAACCTTGAGGTGCTTGATCTCTTCTGTTAATTTCCAATCAGTATCTAAGTGGTACTGAATTTGGAGATTAGTGGCCCTCACTTCAATGTCTGCATCTTCTAAGTGTAAAAATTTCCATAAGACACTGAACATATGCACAATATTTTTAATTGCTTGGAATCTTGTAGAAATATTCAAAATAACATCATCTAGAATTGAATAAAATACATTTATTCTGAAGTAATCCTCCCCACTAAGTTCTGATGAAAAATCCTGTTCTGAATTCGTTTCGTCAAAAAATTGCTTTCTTTTGCGTTTCCTCTTCTCGGACGTAGGCATTTCGGTTGACATTTCTAAATTTTTTGCTACTTCTCTACATTCATTCAATATTTTCGACCAACTATTTCTTATAATATTAAGATCTTCGAGCAAAGACTTCAAATTTTCGGTTTCGAAAACGAAACGATCTACGTTGAATTGACGATAGGGGCGGGAACGTGGCCAGAGCGTAGAGCTGAAGCGGGGCAATACTTTAGGCAATGTTGTACTGATTTATGTATTCAAGATTGCCTATGTAGGCTATCTAATAGCATGGACAATCTTGAATGTTTACATTGTTGTTTTATAAGATTGAAAGGAATCACACAATCTTCATCAGTTCCATTTTTTTCATGTAATTATAAATATCAATGAAAAAATTCTTGTTGCTGGAGCTCTTGCCCGGGCCCCCCATGAGCCCGGGCCCCGGTAATTTGTACCGGCTGTACCGCCCTCTCGTCGGGCCTGCTTGTAATGAACTATTATACGTTAATTTTGGGAGGAAATGTTGAATTTTTCAAAATTACGTATGTTTATGTTGAAATACTTTGTATACATTTTTCTGTGGATATAGTAAACAGTTGTCAGTTTTGATAGATATATATGTAAAAATCGATTATATATTTGAACTGAATAAAAAAGGCTTGTGTTGTCCACCACAGTGTTTTGCACGAAAGTCTCCGTGGTTAGAATATAAATTTAACATCATGCACCAGCCACAGCCAGATCCTTTACCTTCTACTTCTACATCCACAGTAGTACCATGTACTTTGTGTGGAGATAAAACATTCAAGACTGTAAAATTGCTGAAGCAACATAATATACGATATCACAAAATAAGCACAGTAGTGGAGTCGAAACAACACATTATATGCCCATTGTGTGAGGAAAGGACTGAACTGGCGACTCATGAAGCCCTCATGCAACATATAAAAGACATTCATGACATCAGTATTGAAGTAACGACTTTGGTCAGTTTATTGAAGAAAGAAGAATACGGGAAATCACATCAAATGAACAACCTCTTCAGGACCGCTACATCAAGAGAAATATTCAGCTCAAGTACTATTTAAATTGGGCAGAAGATCTTGAAGATGAAGACTTTGATATTGTTATCAACCAGCTAGAGCTGACAAAGGCACAAATAGATCGAAAAAGAGATACAGCCTCGAAAAAGAGGAAAATGGAAAAACAGGAATATTTTCCTTCCAATAAGCGTTCAAAAGTAAGAGAATTAATTTAAAAACATCCTATTTAACGTTGACAACCATTTCTCTTTTCAGAACTGATAGAGTGAAACGGACCACAAATACCACAATATTTATTATATGTATATTCCATTTGTGAATATCTACTAACATGTATATTTTCTTAACAGACTTAAAATATTGTTATTTTTATAATGTTATAAATAAACTTATAACAAATTCAATCGTCTTGTTTTTCTTTAGAAATAATTTTTACATATACACACTTTTCACCCTACTTTGAATTAAAAGTCAAAATTATGTATATTTTGATTTAATTTAAAAAAAATCAATACCTAGGTATCAATGGCATAATACCGATCTCTTTTAACACAAGAATATTTAAATTAATGCATTACATCCACGAATTATGCACGTTATAATTGTTCGCGCTCAAATTCAAATACTTAAAATGGCCCACTTCGCGATCGACACGTGACGTCATCAGAAAGCGACGTGTTCATTTTTGTGTCGTCTACCAAAGCTGTATTTACGGGACGCCCGGGGATGAACCATTTGTTTTTATTGTGGAATATTCGGAAAATGGAATGGGTTCATTCCAACTTGAGAAACTGATATTGTGCTAAACATTGGATTATGGAATCGTATCGCATTGTTTTGGCTATTCGATTCATTCAAAATATATATTGTTCGAAGCTTAAGCTTTAAGTCTTGATTGTCTGATGGATCTCTTCCTAAAAAGAATATGCAGGAAAAAAGATTTTCTGTGTGATAAAGGTTCATTCAAAATTTCACACTTTGAATTGTCCTATCCTGCTCCATGGGCTTGACGTTGGACTGCTACCTGTCCTCACTGAAACCAGTTAAGCCACAATTCGTAACTGTATTTTTCGAATAATTTATTATCCATATGTGAAACATTCAATGTTCGTAAAGCAACAACATTATGAGGAGAGTTAAAGATGAAGTAATGTTTTTAAGCCTCAAAAATCGGTGAATGGCCCACTGACATATACCTTAGATTATTGATTTTTTGTTTCACAGAAACACTCTTCCCTAATACAATCGGATTCATTGACAATATGCATGTAAGAAAACCAAAGGACTATTTTATCGTATATTCACATAATTATTTGCAAACAATTTTTTTAGACCATTTATGATCATGAAATGAAATTTATTCATTCACCCAGGCGGAGTTGGATCATGAAGCGTAGTTAGATCTAGACCTTCATGAACCCAAAGTTGGAAAATTCTCGAATAATACTCTGTTAGTTGGGGATAAGACTTCTGTTTACCAGAATCATTAACTATAAAAACAATGATCATTGAATAATGTCCAAAAAAAAATTATTTTTATGGTAAAAAACAAGAACTATAATAGATTTCTGGAGAATTACCTACTATGCAAGAAAGGGGTGAGATATATCAACCGTTATTTTATTGATGATACAAAAAAGATTGCAGTTGATATAGCAACTAGTGTGGAATTGGTGGTTGCAGTTGAATGTTTTGAAGAAAATAAACTCTTGTTAATTAAAAACATAACCCAAACATTGACTTTCTCTCCTCAACACTTAGACAGTCTCAGTTGATGATATTTTAAGGAGTAATATTTCGACAAGATCAGAAATGGAGTGAACATTTAGAAGAATTATTCAAGAAGCTGTTCTGAGGTATTTTCACTATATGTAGAATGATGCACATTGGAAATTAGGAAAAAAGCAATGGCTGCTTACAGAGCCAACTTCTGTAGCTGGGCCTCCTACATTATTTATTTTTTTCACACCTAGATGCTGAACATCTGTATTTATCACATGCAACCTCTAGTTTTGTCCAAAAGAAAATAGGATTCATACATACATACAGATACATAAAACTCCTGTAATTTTCATGAACAAATTCATGACATTCTCTTAGGAAGCTCGAAGGTCTATTTTTATGATCAAAGGAGCAGATTTTCGATATAAATAGATTCCGTATACTAGTGTCTTTGTTGAATAGAGAAGTCTTGTAATATATAATCTGTTGACGTGTTGACATTTTTTATTACTTCTGAAAATTATGCATATGCGATTCCTAATTTATATAGTGTGTTATATAAAGACCTCTCCATATGAGTACATATACCATATCTGAGTATTAATTTGGCTAGGGATTAATAAACTAGGATAAGAGAGTCTCTTCTTAGGATGTTCTTAATACAGTAAAATATATGTACAGGTAACTGAATATATTTGATATGAATATTCCATTTGAGATGTTTAAAGAGAATGAGGCGTAGATATTTATGATTCTCTACTTTGGTCATTTCCAATATACATAAATAAATGAAAACTTAGGATGTGTGGCCATTGTCTAGAAGAATGCCATATACATTTTTCATTGTTCTACTCATAAAATTTTAACCGCAGGCCAACTGTTACCTTTTATGAAGATGTATCTTCAGCATATGATGAAAGTAGTTGAATTTCTTTGTCTGAATTTAGATATGAAATAAATACAATTGGACCAAGTAGTTTTCCTTGTGATATTCCCATCTTTGCAATTGTTTGGCGGACAGTCCACAGCTTTTGTCGGTACTCAGAGATGTGTTCAGATTATTTGATATATTTCTGCTTCAATACTGAATTTAGATATGAAATACATAGAATTTTGCTAAGTATTTCAATACAGAAGTGGATTAATTTATATGATTACATATTTGTTATGCTATTTAAATTTCTTTATATTCCAATAAATTTACTGGTGAATAGCTAGATGAATTCATCATTGTCATATTCTCTTTTGTTCCCCCAATTTGGAATGAAATGTGCTTTGAATCGACTCGTATTTCCTTGATAATGAATGAAAAATACAACTTCAAATATAGTTCTTTATTTCAAAAAGTAAAGATTTTAAATATTCTCTCGAATAAATTTTATATAATAATGCACGAAAAAAAATACTCCCCAGAGCATTTGTACAGGTGTTAGTAAAAACGTATCGAAATATCATATTAGAAAACTTGATAATGAATTCTCAAATAATCCGAAATATATAAATAGAAAACGTTAACGTCGTTAACGATAGGGGGCGTACTGCTTCTTTGGTTTCGCCTATTGGACAAAATACACAAACGAGGAGTCTTTGATTCAAAGTCCGTCGCGAGAACCCAAAAAGTTCATCTCTTTTAACTTTCGCTTGATCTGTGAGCAACAGAAACCCAAGGAACCGACGAAAATTCTTGGTCAATAATCTACCGCTGTCATCAGGAAACATCCGCCGTAAATTCGAATAATAACAAACCGAAGAAACCCGAAAGCCTACGAAGCAGCCCACGATCACCTCCGGTTGATTCGGTTCATGAAAACATCGGGTGATTTGAATGAACCATGTCCCGTAAATATTCGGTTTCCATCTACCAACCGGACATATTTCATTTACGGAACGGCTTGACAGTCACCAACCATAGATTCTCATGAACCAACCGAACTTGGTTGATATACGGACCATACCCAGTATATATAGAGTGTGGTCCGTAAATCAACCAAGGTACCAAACAACCAAACCAACGTTTTCACAGCGGTTACGTCAATTCTGACAGCGGTACATGTCAAATTATCAACCAAAGCTGTATTTACGGGACGCCCGGGGATGAACCATTTGTTTTTATTGTGGACTTAGAATATTCGGAATATTCTTCGTCAATGGAATGGGTTCATTTCAAGTATTTCAACTTGAGAAACTGATATTGTGCAAAACATTGGATTATGGAATCGTATCGCATTGTGAAAATTTGCAAAACGAAATCAAAATTCAAATGAGGCTCAAAAGCCAAAACTTTGCAAGTCGGTAAAGAAGGTTTCTGTATTATCTTCAATTCTCCACTTTTAAATGGCGGCTCAAAGCCATTTCTGTGGTTTAAACTGTCATTGGTGTTGCCATCGTTTAGTAGGGAGGTAGCATTTCTTTTATTAGATGTTCTGTGTGTCAAATTATCAACCAAAACCAAAGCTGTATTTACGGGACGCCCGGGGATGAACCATTTGTTTTTATTGTGAAAATAGAATATTCGGAATATTCTTCGTCAATGGAATGGGTTCATTCCAACTTGAGAAACTGATATTTTGCAAAACATTGGATTATGGAATCGTATCGCATTGTTTTGGCTATTCGATTTATTCAAAATATATATTGTTTGAAGCTTAAGCTTAAGTCTTGATTGTCTGATGGATCTCTTCCTAAAAAGAATATGCAGGAAAAAATATTTTCTGTATGATGAAGGTTCATTCAAAATTTCACACTTTGAATTGTCCTATCCTGCTCCATGGGCTTGACGTTGGACTGCTACCTGGCCTCAATGAAACCAGGGAGCACAAGGGAGCATACCCACGATCGGCACGATCACCTCCGGTTGATTCGGTTCATGAAAACATCGGGTGATTTGAATGAACCACGTCCCGTAAATATTCGGTTTCCATAAGGTTCGTGACTTGATTTGGTTCATGAGAAATGAGAATGTAGCTGTAGGCATGTGACGGTTTTAATCATAGAAAAACAAACGTGTGTCAGCACACTCACATAATTCTTACAGTGACTCTAACAAGAGTTGTTAGAGTCACTGTAATAATTCTATACCTAGTAGTGGATAATAAGTATACAAAAGTGTGGCAATCGTTCCCCTTAAATACAGGGTCAGTCATCGTATATACGCATGCCTAGGGAGAAGAGAAGGGACATGTAATTGACCATATTCACCGTCGCCATATTGTTGTGCGACAATACCAACTACCCAGTGTTCCCAACGGAGAAATATTGAGTTTATCAAAAGTACTGTCAGATTATTAGCAGAGTCTGTGGTTTGAGAGGTTATATAAAATTGGTGGTAAACTTTGGTTGAGTATTTTGTGATAAAACCCAGGAAATATTGGTAGATATCAGTATAGTGTAGGCCATGGTTGTTGTGTCAGTAATTGTTCGGCAAGAAATAGATCTAAAAATTAAAGAACTGACACCAAAATATGTCCATTTCAACTTTCGCGGTCCTAAGAAATTAGTAACTTTCGTTATTCGATGTTGAGGACCCTGGGTAGTTGGTATTGTCGCACAACAATATGGCGACGGTGAATATGGTCAATTCTGTATCCATGGATACCGTATGTGACTCAATACAAACAGAGACAAATAACAAAACTGCATCCGCTGATCGCCACGATGTCCCTATTTTCCCACTCTCCGTTATCGCACATGCTCAACAGTCTCACTGACCCTAGTCAGAGCCTTCTAGATGTTTCACTTTTAATTTCAAGGATCAAATTATAGGTATAGAATTATGTGAGCACACTGTGCTAGGAGCATAGAATATTCTATGCTCCTAGCTGTGCTCCTAGCACTGTGCTAACACAAAGCGCGTTCGGCAATGACATCTGACTGGTCGGATTGATCTGAACCGTTCGTTTATTACATCCAGATTGGGGGGAGTACACATCTGGACCGTTCGGCAAGAAAATCTGATGTAGATCTTTTTGCTCGGTGTATTTCGACGGAGGAAACGGATTTTTTTTCCACAGAACAGAAACAGAATAGTAATTTACGTAACAAGTCCGGAAAATAGGGTTTTTTTGGACGAATAGACAAGATTCTAGGACGAGCCAGAGGCGAGTCCTGGAAGTCTGTGAGTCCAAAAAAACTATTTCCGGGCGCGTTGCGTACAATATTTTTTCGGCAACCGTGAAGAATTACAAATCAATGAGATGACACATCTCTTTAATAAGCGCGTTCGGCAATGACATCTGACTGGTCGGATTGATCTGAACCGTTCGTTTATTACATCCAGATTGAGGGGAGTACACATCTGGACCGTTCGGCAAGAAAATCTGATCAATCGGATGTAGATCTTTTTGCTCGGTGTATTTCGACGGAGGAAACGGATTTTTTTCCACAGAACAGAAACAGAAATTACTTTTCGGCCTTTGTGAATGGATTTTTTATCCCGCTTCGAATATTCTTGAACAGTCTGTTGAATTTTCGTGTCTTATGTTATTTGTTGTGTAGTAATAAATGAAAAAATGTTGTTTGATAAAAAAATAATGATTCAAAATATTGAATCATCTCAACCAAGGGATAGAAATGTTGAGAACTATAACAAAAGAATTAAAATAGTACCCAGACTACCTCTACGGACGAATAGACCTTCAAGCTCTAATTTAATATCTGGCTCGGGTAAGGCGTTACATACGTCAAACAGAAAAATCGATCAAAATGCTCCGTAGCGTTCGTTTATTACAGAAAAATCTGACAAATCTGTACAATCTGTTATCACGTGACTAAAAAATCCGTCCGCTCTCGGATGCTATTGCCGAACGCGCTTATTGATTTTGATTCATATTTGAATTAAACAGAACACAGAACAGAACTGTCATCCGTTATTTCGTTGCTATTGTGATGATCATAACAATGACAACAACGACGTGTTTTTGCGGCCTAGGCCGGGAAGTACGTACTTTCCGGCCTAGGCCGGGAAATGCTACTTTCTCAAAGAAAAAGCGTCCGGGAAGTGGGTACTTCCCGGACGGTTGCCGAAAAATTACTTTTCGGCCTTTGTGAATGGATTTTTTATCCCGCTTCGAATATTCTTGAACAGTCTGTTGAATTTTCGTGTCTTATGTTATTTGTTGTGTAGTAATAAATAAAAAAATGTTGTTTGATAAAAAAATAATGATTCAAAATATTGAATCATCTCAACCAAGGGGTAGAAATGTTGAGAACTATAAAAAAAGAATTAAAATAGTACCCAGACTACCTCTACAGACGAATAGACCTTTAAGCTCTAATTTAATATCTGGCTCGGGTAAGGCGTTACATACGTCAAACAGAAAAATCGATCTAAATGCTCCGTAGCATTCGTTTATTACAGAAAAATCTGACAAATCTGTACAATCTGTTATCACGTGACGTGACTTAATAGTGCGTTCCACTTGGCGCTCACAATGCTCACGCTCACGACCGTTGTTTATCCCATTCCACATGCTCGCGATCGTTGCAATCAAATATTCAAGTGGAACGGGCTAGATTGGCATTGGCCTACTACATCATTCTTTAGCAGGCCGTGACCAAATTATCATCCCCACTCCTCGAACGACCGCAAAGACCCAAGTCTTGGGATGGGTCGTTGTGAGCTTGGCGTGGGCGAAAACAATGACGTCATGAGTGACGTACTCGCCGCGTCCACAACGACCGTAGTCGCCATGTGGAACGGCCAAAGGAGCGTTTTGATCGTTGTGAGCGCCAAGTGGAACGCACTATAAAAAATCCGTCCGCTCTCGGATGCTATTGCCGAACGCGCTTATTAATGTGCTGAATAACACAGACAACACCCAACACTATTATGGGTATGGTCCGTATATCAACCAAGTTCGGTTGGTTCATGAGAATCTATGGTTGGTGACTGTCAAGCCGTTCCGTAAATGAAATATGTCCGGTTGGTAGATGGAAACCGAATATTTACGGGACATGGTTCATTCAAATCACCCGATGTTTTCATGAACCGAATCAACCGGAGGTGATCGTGGGCTGCTTCGTAGGCTTTCGGGTTTCTTCGGTTTGTCATTATTCGAATTTACGGCGGATGTTTCCTGATGACAGCGGTAGATTATTGACCAAGAATTTTCGTCGGTTCCTTGGGTTTCTATTGCTCACAGATCAAGCGAAAGTTAAAAGAGATGAACTTTTTGGGTTCTCGGGACGGACTTTGAATCAAAGACTCCTCGTTTGTGTATTTTGTCCAATAGGCGAAACCAAAGAAGCAGTACGCCCCCTATCGTTAACGACGTTAACGTTTTCTATTTATATATTTCGGATTATTTGAGAATTCATTATCAAGTTTTCTGATATGATATTTCGATACGTTATACGTTTTTACTAACACCTGTACAAAAGCACTGGGGTGTATATTTTTTTGTGCATTATTATATAAAATTTATTCGAGAGAATATTTAAAATCTTTACTTTTTGAAATAAAGAACTATATTTGAAGTTGTATTTTTCATTCATTATCAAGGAAATACGAGTGGATTCAAAGCACATTTCATTTCAAATTTGAGGAACAAAAGAGAATATGTAGGTAAATTAAATCATTGTTTAAAGAATGATAAAATCATCCAGCTATTCACCACTAAATTTATTGGAATAAAAAGAAATTTAAATAGCGTAACAAATATGTAATCATATTAATCAATCCACTTCTGTATTGAAATACTTAGTACAATTCTATGTATTTTATATCTAAATTCAGTATTGAAGCGAAAATATATCAAATAAACTGAACACATCTCTGAGTACTGACAAAAGCTGTGGACTGTTTGCCAAACAATTGCAAAGATGGGAATACCACAAGGAAAACTACTTGGTCCAATTGTATTTATTTTATATCTTAATTCAAACAAAGAAATTCAACAAATTTCATCATATGCTGAAGATACATCTTCATAAAAGGTAACAGTTGGCCTGCGGTAAAAATTTAATGAGTAGAACCATGAAAAATGTATATGGCATTCTTCTAGACAATGGCCACACATCCTAAGTTTTCATTTATTTATCTATATTGGAAATGACCAAAGTAGAGAATCATAAATATCTACGCCTCATTCTCTTTAAACATCTCAAATGGAATATTCATATCAAATCTCTTTCAAATATATTCAGTTACCTGTACATATATTTTACTGTATTGAGAACATCCTAAGAAGAGACTCGCTTATCCTAGTTTATTAATCCCTAGCCAAATTAATACTCAGACATGGTATATGTACTCATATGGAGAGGTCTTTATATAACACACTATATAAATTAGGAATCCCAAATGCATAGGTACTTTTCAGAAGTAATAAAAAATGTCAACACGTCAACAGATTATATATTACAAGACTTTTCTATTCAACAAAGGCACTAGTATATGGAATCTATTTATATCGAAAATCTGCTCCTTCAATCATAAAAATAGACCTTCGAGCTTCCTAAGAGAATGTCATGAATTTGTTCATAAAAATTACAGGAGTTTTATGTGTCTGTCCTAATGAATTAATCCTATTTTGTTGGACAAAACTAGAGGTTGCATGTGATAAATACATATGTTCCGCATCTAGGTGTGAAAAAAAAATGATATAGGAGGCCCAGCTACGGAAGTTGGCTCTGTAAGCAGCCATTGCTTTTTTCCTAATTTCCAATGTGCATCATTCTACATATAGTGAAAATACCTCAGAACAGCTTCTTGAATAATTCTTCTAAATGTTCACTCCATTTCTGATCTTGTCAAAATATTACTCCTTAAAATATCATCAACTGAGACTGTCTGAGTGTTGAGGAGAGAAAGTCAATGTTTGGGTTATGTCTTTAATTAACAAGAGTTTATTTTCTTCAAACCATTCAACTGCAACCACCAATTCCACACTAGTTGCTATATCAACTGCAATCTTATTTGTATCATCAATAAAATAACGGTTGATATATCTCACCCCTTTCTTGCATAGTCCTCCAGAATTCTATTATAGTTCTTGTTTTTGACCGTAAAAATAATTTTTTTTGGACGTTATTCAATGATCATTGTTTTTATAGTTAATAATTCTGGTAAACAGAAGTAAGTCTTATCCCCAACTAACAGAGTATTATTCGAGAATTTTTTAACTTTGGGTTCATGAAGGTCCAGATCTAACTACGCTTCATGATTTGATTCAACTCTGCTTGGGTGAATGAATAAATTTCATTTTATGATCATAAATGGTCTAAAAAAAATTGTTTACAAATAATTATGTGAATATACGATAAAATATTCCTTTGGTTTTCTTACATGCATATTGTCAATTAATCCGATTGTATTAGGGCCATTCACCGATTTTAGAGGCATTACTTCATCTTTAACTCTCCTCATAATGTTATTGCTATACGAACATTGAATGTTTCACATATGGATAATAAATTATTCGAAACATACAGTTACGAATTGTGGTTTATAAGTCTTTGATTGTGGCTTAACTGGTTTCAGTGAGGCCAGGTAGCAGTCCAACGTCAAGCCCATGGAGCAGGATAGGACAATTCAAAGTGTGAAATTTTGAATGAACCTTCATCATACAGAAAATCTTTGTTCCTGCATATTCTTTTTAGGAAGAGATCCATCAGACAATCAAGACTTAAAGCTTAAGCTTCAAACAATATATATTTTGAATAAATCGAATAGCCAAAAGAATGCAATACGATTCCATAATCCAATGTTTTGCACAATATCAGTTTCTCAAGTTGGAATGAACCCATTCCATTGACGAAGAATATTCCGAATATTCTAAGTCCACAATAAAAACAAATGGTTCATCCCCGGGCGTCCCGTAAATACAGCTTTGGTTGATAATTTGACATGTACCGCTGTCAGAATTGACGTAACCGCTGTGAAAACGTTGGTTTGGTTGTTTGGTACCTTGGTTGATTTACGGACCACACTCTATATGAAGCGGAAATTTGCCTTAACACCAGTGCCGAGTGCCGGGTCCGCCGGTGTCGGCGTTATAGTTCTGCGTCACACAATTCGATCGGTATGAGAACGAAACGAAAACCAAAACCGCACCATCTCTCTCGCTCTCGGAGCGTTCTAATGCATGGAAAGAGATGGTGTGGTTTTCATTGGTTTTAGTTCTGGTTTTCATTCCCGTTTGGTTTTCAGTTTTCATATCGATTGTCGTCAGTTTTGGGAACGAAAACTGCACCATCTCTCTCGAGCTTAATGCTCAAAGCTTTCCGATATATGGAAGGATGTTTTCCTTTTCGTTGGTTTTAGTTCTAATTTCTGTTTGGTTTTCATATCGTTTGCCTTCAGTTCTGGAAACGAAAACCATTAAAATTCGAAATTCACTTCAATTTCTTCTATCTATGGTGTTAAAATTGCAAAAGAGTTAGGGCGAATTTGAAAGATTTCTATTATTAAAAATTGATAGCAAGCGAAATTCGTTTTATGTTTCATGTGTTCCGTAAATGAGTGAATTAGTAGCGGGAGATGGGGCGGTTTTTGAAGGATATTTGAGTGTAAAGTTAAAGTACCCGGGTCTTTCCGACGGCATCTTTTACATTTCTTTTATAATACAATAAACTTAATAAAATATACTATAAACAGTACAAACATTCAGGTACTACACGTAACTACAATCGTAAACTTCCGAAAGTTCAAAGCTGTTTATAGTATATATTATTAAGTTTATTGTATTCTAAAAGAAATGTAAAAGATGCCGTCGGAAAGAAAGAGATTGCAGGTAAGAATATTGTTATGGCGGTTCGGGACTTCAAGCTGCGCCACACATTAGTTAAAGGTAAATTAGGCCAATAATTTACATTTCATGTTTTTCTATTCTAATAACCGTCTATAAAGGCATTACGCCATTAGGCATTATTGAACATGCAAATTTTGTTTTCGGTGTTATCGCTCCGACGCACCAGCACCAGCCCCACATCAGTTCATCTGTGCTTCTCAAGTTCTCAATCTATGAACGTACGAACCACGGCACTGGGAACAGTGGGAACTCGCACTCGGATCTCAATGTGTAACACTTTTGTGTCAGCACCGGTAGCACCGGTTCGGGTTTCAGCACAATAGCGCAACACCGCACAGTGTTACCCATGCCTAAGCAGGATAGGAAAATTCAAAGTGTGAAATTTTGAATGAACCTTCATCATACAGAAAATCTGTTTTCCTGCATATTCTTTTTAGGAAGAGATCCATCAGACAATCAAGACTTAATCTTAAGCTTCAAACAATATATATTTTGAATAAATCGAATAGCCAAAACAATGCGATACGATTCCATAATCCAATGTTTTGCACAATATCAGTTTCTCAAGTTCGAATGAACCCATTCCATTGACGAAGAATATTCCGAATATTCTAAGTCCACAATAAAAACAAATGGTTCATCCCCGGGCGTCCCGTAAATACATGCATAGAATACCTGGTGTATCGACTCCTTACTAAAAATCGTGACCAAAATTTGTAGATCAAAACGGCATTCTAGATTTCAGATTTTGGTCTAGTTCCGGAATAAATCCGCAATTTTTATCGGTTGTGGCGCTGCTGCGGTAACGACAAATAGCGCGACCCCTTTCGGGAGAAATGAAAAGCCGCACAAATTCTCGGATTTTCGATCGACAAGAAAGTCTTAAACAAAATCTAATCAGTGCCAACACCATTCTATGCATCTATGCTTTGGTTGATAAATAGATGCATAGAATACCTGGTGTTGGCACTGATTAGATTTTGTTTAAGACTTTCTTGTCGATCGAAAATCCGAGAATTTGTGCGGCTTTTCATTTCTCCCGCAAGGGGTCGCGCTATTTGTCGTTGCCGCAGCAGCGCCACGACCGATAAAAATTGCGGAGTTATTCCGGAACTAGACCAAAATCTGAAATCTAGAATGCCGTTTTGATCTACAAATTTTGGTCACGATTTTTAGTAAGGAGTCGATACACCAGGTATTCTATGCATCTATGTTGATAATTTCACATGTACCGCTGTCAGAATTGACGTAACCGCTGTGAAAACGTTGGTTTGGTACACGAAGCGCGTTCGGCGCTTTGGATTCGCCAATTTGGCGAATCCAAAGATCAAAGCGCCCTCTTTCGGCAAAAACGCCAAACTATGGAACAAGTAATCCGTTGAGATCTTCTATGTTTCGCGTGCTTTTGAGCAATAATATTTTGTTTCATATCCAGGTATTCTTGAGTGATATTTCAAAGTTTTTATAGTGTTCTGAACAGATTAATTAGTACTTAAATAAAAATTGTTGAGAAGGTATTTATATCAGTGTTATTCGTTTAAAATATTATTCACAAAGTTATCATGTTTTAGGTTACCAGACGTCTTGTTTGAGTTTGATTTTCTGGTGCAGTTTTAACTGATGTGAAAGGTTGATACCACAATTATCAATAAGAGTGTTACGAAATTGATCATCGTAATTCACGGTACTGAGCTGTGCCTTTATTATTCTGTAAGAATTAAAAAATAAGGTGAAGTATCTGAGCGAAGGGGTTCATGTTTTAATGCTAATGTTATGTTTAATTTCAGGCCAGTGCATTGATTATAGAACAATGAGTAAGCTTAGTTCTAGTGCTGAAGAAAAACTGTATTCAACTGTTGTGGTTTCAATTGTTCTTCAAGGAAAAATAAACACCAGTCTATACGTTTTCATAAATTTCCTGAGAAAGATGCCTTAATACTATTTATCACTAATGCCTTCGCTAAATTGGAAAAATTGGACTGAAGAAAAGCATGGATAAACTATAGATGGAGAAAACTTGCTGAAAAGATTTTCGTTGTTTCTCGAACAACTGCGAACAATATTTTTAGTGAATATATTAAGTATTTAGCAAATATTTTGGAAGGTTGTATTCAGTGGCCAAGTTCTGAGGTTGAATTGATGAATTTACTGCTTAACATTTTGGGAATATTCAAGTGATACTTAATTATGAGGATATACCATACAGATATTCATGTTTGTCATGTTGCATCAGAACATATTCACATTCTGATCATAGTTTAGGCAGATGTGAATCTTTTTGTGTTGCTATTTTGTAGTATATTTCCATGAAAATAAAGAACATTCAAAACAATAATTTATTTACATAATTTCCATCGTATACCTCGTGAATTGTCGATCCAATTAGAAGGGAAAAAAGCCAAATTGTATAACAAAATTTTATAAACTCGACACTGTGCTGTCAATAATACATTAATTCACTGAAATTATGCACAAAATCATCACGAGAACTAAGAAAATCACTCAAAATAATCTGTTTTACATATCAAAACAACGTAGCTTCAAAAGAGATTACTGGAATTCCGCCATGTTTGTTTACAGTCAGCAGCGCCCTCATCGGTGGTTGGAATCGCCAATAGAGAGTTGAAGTGCGCACGATACGTAAGGCTTTACGTACACGTTAACGTAGGAAATATAACGTTTACGTCTGGTTTACGGATTGAGTGAAATTTGAGTTGAAGTGTATGCGTGGTTGATGAACGTTAACGTTATGTCAACCACAGAACACAAATATTGTCAACCGTTAACAACCCTAACCTATAAATTTGAGTGTATTTACTGTATTTTGTTTTGTCAACGAAATAATAAAATTTTAGAATTGAATTTGTTGAAATTCTACTGAAAATAGAAGCTACATTTTATGGTAAGCACGTCGTTATACATGTTCAATTAGGCTCTATTTCAGAAAATTTAATTCCAGATGGAAGGTATTCTTGATGCAGCGCAACTTGGGGATTCAGATTTCGAGGATGACATGGATGAGGCAATCCAATTACATATATTCAACAATGATCCTGTTGGGAATCGAGCAGTGCTTTATGTACGATTCACTCTGGACAATGTATCCAATACCGAGGCAAAAAGTTGGTTTCGCTTTGAAAAATACCATATTCCTCGCCTTGCAATTGCATTAGGCCTTCCGGAAACTATAACGACGGAAAACAACATTACATTGAATAGTATGTTCTTTTTATAGGTTCAATAACAATGTTTTAACATCCTTATTATTTTCTAGGTGTGGATGGTTTATGCATACTCTTAAGAAGGTTTGCATATCATATCCTAATCGCCTCATAGATTTGGAATGCATATTTGGATCAGACCGATTTGTAGGCCAACAGATAATCAAGAGGAGTATTAGTCCGGATACAAAAAAGTTCAT
This sequence comes from Adalia decempunctata, assembly GCA_951802165.1. Classification (NCBI taxonomy): domain Eukaryota; kingdom Metazoa; phylum Arthropoda; class Insecta; order Coleoptera; family Coccinellidae; genus Adalia; species Adalia decempunctata. The sequence continues at coordinate 54,384,913 of OX637697.1, forward strand.
TGTGTGAACTACCAATCAGTTTTATGCCCTAATGGTATTATCATTAGTCTGAAAGGTGCTTATCCTGGTCGCCGACATTATGCAGGAATGCTAAGGGAGTCAAGACTTTATGAAGAACTTCTCCAGTATACAATATTTGGCAACCAGAAGTATGTCATTTATGGAGACAAAGGCTATGGCTTGAGGGAATTACTATTGAGGCCATATACAGAACTAGAAATAGTAGGACACCCAGACCGTCAAATTTTTAATACAACTATGAGTAGTTTGAGAATTGCTGTAGAATGGGGATTCCAAAAAATAGTTCAGGAATTTGCTTTTGTGGATTTTAAGAAAAATCAGAAGCTTTTACTGCAGGAAATTGGCACCATGTACAAAACATGCATGATTTTGACGAATTACCATACCTGTTTATATGGAAGCCAGACCGGTACATACTTCAACATGGAACCTCCACAGCTCGAACATTATTTAGGGAATTGAATGTTCTGATGATACTTATATACCTAATAAAAAAAGTTTAAACTACTAGAAGAGTTTTTTTTTTGTCTTTACATAATATATAAATAGAATAAATAAATAAAACTGATCTGGAATAAAACAAAAACAAATATTTAGTAACTTCTTTATTAATTTTCCAACTGAATGTATTCTAATAACAAATATATATTAAAAAAAAGTGAAAGTCCTAGTTCACATCACTACCACAATCAAATAGAGGAAGAGCCAGTGACCAATTTTCCTATGTCATTTCATAAGTCACCAAAATTTACTTGTTTAATATTCAATATCTGCTCGAAAATAAAAACCATTTCTGCCAGCCCATAATGGCCGGAGTAGACTACCATAAGCGCTCAAAGAGGCCAGAAAATTAGGTTCAACTATGTCATAGTATCAGTCACAAAACTTTCAGGAATTGTTATTGATAATATATTGAATCCATAAAAAATAATGACAGAACTTTTTCGTCCCTCCTAAGTGTTGGCAGAACTCTTTGAAAATTCATTAAGAATAGCTTTACCTATGTCATTTCAGTAGGCTTGAAATTCACAGGAAATAAAGATAATGTGTCTAGAAAGCGAATTATAATCATGACAGAAATTTTTTGCATCACGAACCATCTGCCAGAACCAGAAATGTTGCCGCGCAAGTGGTGCGAGCGAAATGAGCTTATTCATATTTGCAAGTAAGACCTAGAGCGCATATTGGGCATGTAGTATTGTCAATTAAAGGAATAAATTAAAGGAATTAAAGGTGTTTATTGTAAACATTACAACATTTTATTAAGTAATGAACTGTTCAAAAAAATATGCTCTTCTTACGCATCCTCAAAATTTGTTTCCTCATCTTCGTTGACATTTTCAATGAATGAAGAATAATCTGAATCCTCAGTTTCATCAAAATGAGGCCCCCACAGGTCATCATCTGGGAATAAACACAATTATATATATGTATAGATCATATATAGATTATACTATTGCGATTAAGTATGGAACCAAGTAAATATATTTTGAACGAAAAGGACAATATTTATGAAATTTTGTATGTTAGTGCAATGGCGCAAAATGCATCTGATGTAAATTTTTCTTTTGATGAAATACTTCCGGTCAAACCGGAAATATAACTTTTTTTATTTATATGGGACCTCCTGTGAGTTTAGTGTAAAAAATCTATTAAAACAAGGAATAACTCACTGTTGCTTCGAGAGTAGCTGAATTTATTTACTGCAGACTAATGAGGATAATAATTGAAACAAAATTAAATCAAATTTTCAGAATGCCCGCCTGACACGTCCTGACAATGTGCAATCCTAGTAACAATAACATATTGTCATTCTCGTTCAAAAGATTTTCACAAGGTTCCATACTTTATCCCAACTCTCTACTATATTTATATAGTATTGATTTTATAAATAAAGACAAACAATAATTACCATCAATTTCGACATCATTTGTTTGAATCTCGATGTTATCGTTTGCAATTGCATCAGATACTGTCGGTGGTAATTGATCTCCTTCAAACCATTTAAAACTATACTGACCATCATTCAATAACCAACCATTTTCTTCAGGTCTGAGTAGGGTAGGTGTTGCAAGGTGTGCGTTTCTCCAGATATTAGCAATATATTTCGATCTCAATATATGTTGGAGAAGTTCTGCTTTGCACGGAGGCAAATCACTTCCGTCAAATTTTTTTATCTTCCTCTCAAATGGTTCAGTAATATTTTCAACGGTAAAATTTTTCATGAAACCATTTCATCAAATAAACAAACAATTATCACCATCAATTCTCAGTTCAACACACAGAAACATTTAAATCAACACGAAAAGTACTGCATTGTTTCTCACTCGAAGAATATTTTTCATCAATATTTTAATGGTTAGTTCTCAAAAGATGAGTAAAAATATTTTCACCAACAGATTATTAATAAACATTGACTTTGTTAGAAGAATTTATGCTCGAATCTGAACTGAGCTCCAAGAATTTTTCGAATGGATTGAGAAGGTCTTGAGCATACCAAGATCTCAGTCACCTTAGTGGGTAAAAAATAAACCATCAGGGCATTTGAAACCCCAAAAGTTGGGTAGACTAAGAGTAGTAAAAGAGAGATAAGACCTTCACAGTGAGCTTTAGTATTACGAGTACATAGCGAATACCCTTATCATCGGATCAGGTAAATGAAACTGAAAACAAATTCTATAATTTCATAAAAGAATTTCTATCACCTTTTGATGAGTCTCGTAAATGCCCAATATGCGCTCTAGGTCTTACTTGCAAATATGAATAAGCTCATTTCGCTCGCACTTGCGCGGCAACATTTCTCGTTCTGGCAGATGGTTCGTGATGCAAAAAATTTCTGTCATGATTATAATTCGCTTTCTAGACACATTTTCTTTATTTCCTGTGAATTTCAAGCCTACTGAAATGACATAGGTAAAGCTATTCTTAATGAATTTTCAAAGAGTTCTGCCAACACTTAGGAGGGACGAAAAAGTTCTGTCATTATTTTTTATGGATTCAATATATTATCAATAACAATTCCTCAAAGTTTTGTGACTGATACTATGACATAGTTGAACCTAATTTTCTGGCCTCTTTGAGCGCTTATGGTAGTCTACTCCGGCCATTATGGGCTGGCAGAAATGGTTTTTATTTTCGAGCAGATATTGAATATTAAAGTGGGCGTTTAAACCGAGTAGGAAAGATCAGCCGATAGAGGCGCCACCGTCCATTTCATAGAATACTCAGCGAAGTTTCCAAACATCCAAATACTCAAAACTACCTTCCACTATATGACACGATCGCTAGACGGTCCGTCAAACTATAAACGTTGACCATAGACTAACTAACGTTGACACTGTTGCCGATAGTTTGGAATTTATTTTATGTATTCGTTGTCCTAGAAAATCAATTATCATTTGATTTGGAAATTATTCAGGAAGAAATGATTCATGAAATAATTATTCCAAAATAATATGTTTTGGAATAAAATTCAACATTGTTATATCCGTCACAAATTACCATCAGTTCCAAGGATGCTTAGATGAAGGCGTTGGCAACACGACTATAAAGGGGTATTGGTATATTCATTTTACGGTAGAATATTCATTATTCCAGCGCCAGTGACAGAGGAAACTTTGGTACAATATTATTTCCATAGTGAATATTTTGAAAATCTCTTGCCTATACATATTTGAATTCTTAGTGCAGATTGATTTATATTAATTTCGTTTGCGACTTATGTGTTAGTTTGAGAAGTTTTTCAACAAAACTCGTTCCTCAACTTTCACAAAAAACTGTTTTCAATACATGAGTTTTCACGGTTCATTCTAAATAACATTAATTTCTCTTCCCACCATGAATAATAAGTATATTATTCAACGAGCGGTAATGTAAGTCATAACATATGCAGATGAATTTTGCATAACGAACCGTCAGGCGGGTGGTGTGATTCATCAAGTGTGTTATGACCATTACCGGGAATTGAACACTATACTTTATCTTCGACTTCTTCAGTAATAGTCGAATCAATCTGCATTTTTGAAATTGACAACAGTTGTCAAGAGCGATATCTGTAGTCGAGAATCGAATCGCGTAGAAAGCGTCTAAAATTCACGTTTTCCAAATGCAATTGGATATTCAGAACCAAGGAAATGTAGAAATGAATGCTACCTTGATGTCTGAAATGGAGTTCTCGATCGATCCGACTTTTTTATTCATTTCGTAAGCAATTTAATTTTTACTATTTGTATTAGAGTGAGTAATAGGATATATTATAACTCACGCTTATAGCTCGCGCTACTGCGGCAATGGAAAATAACGCGACCCCTTTCGGGAGGAATGAAAAGTAGGCCCCAGCACAGATTTCGATCGACAAGAATGTCCAAAATCTCATCAGTGCCAACCATAGATCTTATAGTGAGTTCTATGGTGCCAACATCAGGTATTCTATGCATCTATGTTCATAGATACTATTACAGATCAAAATCTGTTGAATTATGGATATATTATTCTATGGGAGTAGATCAAATTGTTTTGTGTTTTACGTTTATTGGTATTTTTATAAAATAAAAGACATTATTTTGATAACGAACATTTCAAGTTTATCGTGAGTTTTGAAAACCCCCACATACTACTTTTGAATCGAATTGAAACATAATAACAAGACGCGTCCGCTATCTTGAATTCACGAATTTTGACAAGAAAATCATGATCACCGACACCTAAAACCCCCACAAACCAATTTCGAAACAAATCGCGCAATAATCACAAAAGTTGTCTATATATTATTATTAACAGGCCGCCATCTTGAATTTGTGAATTTTAACAAAAAATCACAATCTCCAACTCCGAAAACCCCCACATGCTAATCTTGAATCGAAATAAACCATAGTAACAAAATTGGTCCGCCATTTTGATTTCACGAATTTTGACAACAATATCATAATATCCGATCCGACCCCGGAAACCCCTATATACCAATTTCGAATCAAATCGGGCCATAATCACACAAGTTATTGTATTATTATTATTATCAGGCCGCCATCTTCAATTTGTGAAATTTGATAAGAAAAATCATAATCTCTGACCCCAAAACCCCCACACGCCAATTTCGAATCAAATCAGATCATACTCACATAACTTGTCCGTTCTTCGCGTAAAATTGCATTTTCTCAGACACCTATCCTAGATAAAATGATAAAATATCCTTTCTACATATACATACCAAATTTCATCAAAATCGTTAGTGCAGTATCTGAGATAAGCCAATACAAATATATAAATAAATATTGCTCCTCTGAATATATTAGATAGATTATAGATTTATCGTTCCCCATATCACACTCCATGATACGCTTATGAATAGTCCGAATCAGATAGTCTATGGTCCGAATACCCAATAACAAATATCTTCATACTTGCTATATCAAAACTTATTTCTCACCTTATTCAATAATAATGAATGAAATGTACAATGGCGCTCTCTATCCGAAAATCGTCGAACTATGAATTACGTCGATTTGTGGGTAAAGCAGGAATTTTTTCCCGCCAAAATTTGAATTTGGCCATTTTCTGCCAATTCCGTATTTCAAGTTGATCTTGTGAACGAAATTATCAGTAGATTCACTTTTAATCGGAAGTTGAACTATTTTCATGGGTCTTTTTGTTGAAATAAAACAGAAGCATGGGTTGGCTCATTTTCTTCTATTTTTGAAAGAAAAAAAATTAACTGTCGGAATGAAATCGATCAAAATTATTTCAACAAGAACCCTAATCCTTTCTGAGTTCACCCACAAAATTTCAGTTCTCAAAGTGAAACCGTTTTCGAGATCAACTTGAAATAAAAACACACTACATTGAACGCCCACCTTAAATTAGAGCTTAAAGGTCTATTCGTCCGTAGAGGTAGTCTGGGTACTATTTTAATTCTTTTGTTATAGTTCTCAACATTTCTACCCCTTGGTTGAGATGATTCAATATTTTGAATCATTATTTTTTTATCAAACAACATTTTTTTATTTATTACTACACAACAAATAACATAAGACACGAAAATTCAACAGACTGTTCAAGAATATTCGAAGCGAGATAAAAAATCCATTCACAAAGGTCGAAAAGTAATTTCTGTTTCTGTTCTGTGGAAAAAAATCCGTTTCCTCCGTCGAAATACACCGAGCAAAAAGATCTACATCCGATTGATCAGATTTTCTTGCCGAACGGTCCAGATGTGTACTCCCCTCAATCTGGATGTAATTGGCGATTCCAACCACCGATGAGGGCGCTGCTGACTGTAAACAAACATGGCGGAATTCCAGTAATCTCTTTTGAAGCTACGTTGTTTTGATATGTAAAACAGATTATTTTAAGTGATTTTCTTAGTTCTCGTGATGATTTTGTGCATAATTTCAGTGAATTAATGTATTATTGACAGCAGAGTGTCGAGTTTATAAAATTTTGTTATACAATTTGGCTTTTTTCCCTTCTAATTGGATCGACAATTCACGGGGTATACGATGGAAATTATGTAAATAAATTATTGTTTTGAATGTTCTTTATTTTCATGGAAATATACTACAAAATAGCAACACAAAAAGATTCACATCTGCCTAAACTATGATCAGAATGTGAATATGTTCTGATGCGACATGACAAACATGAAGATCTGTATGGTATATCCTCATAATTAAGTATCACTTGAATATTCCCAAAATGTTAAGCAGTAAATTCATCAATTCAACCTCAGAACTTGGCCACTGAATACAACCTTCCAAAATATTTGCTAAATACTTAATATATTCACTAAAAATATTGTTCGCAGTTGTTCGAGAAACAACGAAAATCTTTTCAGCAAGTTTTCTCCATCTATAGTTTATCCATGCTTTTCTTCAGTCCAATTTTTCCAATTTAGCGAAGGCATTAGTGATAAATAGTATTAAGGCATCTTTCTCAGGAAATTTATGAAAACGTATAGACTGGTGTTTATTTTTCCTTGAAGAACAATTGAAACCACAACAGTTGAATACAGTTTTTTTTCAGCACTAGAACTAAGCTTACTCATTGTTCTATAATCAATGCACTGGCCTGAAATTAAACATAACATTAGCATTAAAACATGAACCCCTTCGCTCAGATACTTCACCTTATTTTTTAATTCCTATACTACAGAATAATAAAGGCACAGCTCAGTACCGTGAATTACGATGATCAATTTCGTAACACTCTTATTGATAATTGTGGTATAAACATTTCACATCAGTTAAAACTGCACCAGAAAATCAAACTCAAACAAGACGTCTGGTAACCTAAAACATGATAACTTTGTGAATAATATTTTAAATGAATAACACTGATATAAATACCTTCTCAACAATTTTTATTTAAGTACTAATTAATCTGTTCAGAACACTATAAAAACTTCGAAATATCACTCAAGAATACCTGGATATGAAACAAAATATTATTGCTCAAAAGCACGCGAAACATAGTAGACTACAGGCCCGTGTCGAAAATTGATGGGTCATTTGAACCAGAAGATGACCTATCTAGAACGATAGGACATAAAATAATAAGATTCAGCACTATGCCGTCACTTGTAAGCTGTCCAACTGAGTACAGGTGGCAATTCAAAAGGACAGGTAGACTGGGTACATTTGGGTCATATGACTTTTGACGGCATTCTTACCATCGATAGCTCCATGGAAAATAATAGGAAAACGGGCAGTGCCGTACAAAAATGATACGCCATATATTCGGAAAATTTTTTTGATTTTCCGAAAATTTCCATGGTAAAATGGACATTTGACTTTGTACGGCATCAGTTTTATACGGTTGCCATACATCTTCTAATCCATTATTCACCAACGCCGTACAAAAATCATGCGACAAAGGGAAAAAATCGAGGGTTGCAACCTCTTGCCGTGCTCCAGGGGGTCATTTGAAAAAGTACGGCTTCGGTTCCAAAACATTATCCAGCACTCAAAATTACTATTAAAAATAAGGCCGTCAAAAAAAAATTGTTCATTTTGATGTTATATCAATAATTATCTTTTCATCTTAGGCTTGACCCATAAAGCTCTAAAGTCATTTGACCCAGTACGGCAACTTCTTTTTTTACATGATACTTTAAGATACAATTCTTATATTATATTGCCGTTCAAAAGAAACTGTTCTAAAAAAAATTATAGAGAAATACAAAAAGTGAAATTTTTCATATCATTGTAAAAGTTTGGAACTCATAGATTAATGATATATAACAATTTTCTACACTTTATCCCTTGTTTTGAATAGTATTAAGGTAAATAAATTAGGAACAAATGATGCCGTACATTTTTATCCAGACCATATCATATCAGAAAATTATAAAGAAGATTATTCGGAAGCTGATGAAGACGTTGATTCTGATAACAACTCAGAGGTTGATTCGGATAGCGAATAATTTAAGTTATTAAATTTGTGTTATTATCACCATTGATAGTTACAAATATATAAAATTTTTCTAGAGAATAGTTGATTTATTCATTCACATTATTACAGTGAACAATCAATTATATATGTATCAATAATGTTTCAAGTATACCTTTTTTGAACCAAAAAGTATACAAAACTGTTGATACTTGGATTGACGGTTTCACTTGTTGGGTATGATATAGACACTTCAGACGGTATAATGATTTTGTAATTTTTTCAATTTTTCTCTTCAAAAATATGTTGATGCCGTACAGTATCAAATGACCATAGAGTATCCTTAAAATGGTAGCGCAATTTTCATCATCCTAAATGATATGGTCTGGATAAAAATGTACGGCATCATTTGTTCCTAATTTATTTACCTTAATACTATTTAAAACAAGGGATAAAGTGTAGAAAATTGTTATATATCATTAATCTATGAGTTCCAAACTTTTACAATAATATGAAAAATTTCACTTTTTGTATTTCTCTATAATTTTTTTTAGAACAGTTTCTTTTGAACGGTAATATAATATAAGAATTGTATCTTAAAATATCATGTAAAAAAAGAAGTTGCTGTACTGGGTCAAATGACTTTGGAGCTTTATGGGTCAAGCCTAAGATGAAATTAAGATAATTATTGATATAACATCAAAATGAACAATTTTTTTTTGACGGCCTTATTTTTAATAGTAATTTTGAGTGCTGGATAATGTTTTGGAACCGAAGCCGTACTTTTTCAAATGACCCCCTGGAGCACGGCAAGAGAGGAGGTTGCAACCCTCGATTTTTTCCCTTTGTCGCATGATTTTTGTACGGCGTTGCTGAATAATGGATTTAAAGATGTATGGCAACCGTATAAAACTGATGCCGTACAAAGTCAAATGACCTATTTTACCATGGAAATTTTCGGAAAATCAAAAAATTTTTCCGACTATATGGCGCATCATTTTTGTACGGCACTGCCCGTTTTCCTATTATTTTCCATGGAGCTATCGATGGTAAGAATGCCGTCAAAAGTCATATGACCCAAATGTACCCAGTCTACCTGTCCTTTTGAATTGCCACCTGTACTCAGTTGGACAGCTTACAAGTGACGGCATAGTGCTGAATCTTATTATTTTATGTCCTTCTATCGTTCTAGATAGGTCATCTTCTGGTTCAAATGACCCATCAATTTTCGACACGGGCCTGTAGTCTATAGAAGATCTCAACGGATTACTTGTTCCATAGTTTGGCGTTTTTGCCGAAAGAGGGCGCTTTGATCTTTGGATTCGCCAATAAACGAACGGTTCTGATCAATCCGACCAGTCAGATGTCATTGCCGAACGCGCTTTATGATAGTCTAATACGGCCTGAAGGGAAGTTAGAATAATAGAGAGTTGAAGTGAGTACAGTACGTGAAGCTTTACGTAGACGTTAACGTACGAAATATAACGTTTACGTCTGGTTTACGGATTGAATGAAATTTGAGTTGAAGTGTTCATGTGCATGCGTGGTTGATGAACGTTAACGTGTATGGGTGTATGCAAAGATATTCTATGGGTGTATGTCAAACCCTAACCTATAAATTTGAGTGTATTTTGTTTTCTGTCAACAAAATAATAAAATTTTAGAATTGGATTTGTTGAAATTCTACTGAAAATAGAAGCTACATTTTATGGTAAGCACGTCGTTATACATGTTCAATTAGGCTCTATTTCCGAAAATTTAATTCCAGATGGAAGGTATTCTTGATGCAGCGCAACTTGAGGATGAAATGGATGAGGCAATCTTGTTACATAATTTAACAATGATCCTGTTGGGAATCGAGCAGTGCTTTATGGACGATTCACTCTGGACAATGTATCCAATATCGAGGTAAAAAATTGGTTTCGCTTTGAAAAGTGTCATATTCCTCGCCTTGCAATTGCATTAGGCCTTCCGGAAACTATAACGACGGAAAACAACATTACATTGAATAGAATGTTCTTTTTATAGGTTTAATAACAATGTTTTAACATCCTTATTATTTTCTAGGTGTGGAAGGTTTGCACATCCTAATATCACCTCATAGATTTGGAATGTATATTTGGTTATAGTTACAAAAGTATCTCCAGCATTATTAACACTGTCATGATGGTCATATGCAATAATAAAAGCCATTTATTGGAAAACCTTGGAAATATGCCATGGTTGAATAAAGCCAAGTTGAGAGCATATTCAGAGGTATGTGATATACTTATAAAAATGATATTGTCATGTGTAGGTCCTTTAGATCATTTACAGGTGCTTGTGAATTCACATTCTAAAAATATATTTATTTTAATCGAAATGATGTATAAAGAAACATTAAATAAAACAAACAGAAAACCTGAATGTGTTATGAACCAAAAAATAGCTATATAGCATTAATTTGAAGCCAAGACCCATTCTATTTCTATAAATTATTTTAGCAAATTATATAAAAATTATCAGTTTATAAATTTATATATTATATAATTTGATATTCTCATCACTTTCAGGCAATAATGGAAAAAGGTGCTCCCATGAACAATTGTTGGGGCTTCATAGATGGCACTATCAGACCGATTTGTAGGCCAACAGATAATCAAGAGGAGTATTACTCTGGATACAAAAAAGTGCATTGTGTGAAATACCAGTTTTATGCCCTGATGGAATTGTTATTAGTCTGAAAGGTGCTTATCCTGGTCGCCGACATGATGCAGGAATGCTAAGGGAGTCAAGACTTATGAAGAATTTCTCCAGTACACGATATTTGGAAATAAGAATTATGTCATTTATGGAGACAAAGGCTATGGCTTGAGGGAATTACTATTGACGCCATATACAGAACTAGAAATAGTAGGACACCCAGACCGTCAAATTTTCAATACAACCATGAGTAGTTTGATAATTGCTGTAGAATGGGGATTCCAAAAAGTAGTAAAGGAATTTGCTTTTGAGGATTTCAAGAAGAATCAGAAGCTTTTACTGCAGGAAATTGGCACCATGTACAAAACATGCATGATTTTGACCATATCTGTTTATATGGAAGCCAGACCAGTACATACCTCAACATTGAACCTCCACAGCTGGAACATTATTTAGGGAATTGAATGTTTTGATGATACTTATATACCTAATAAAAAAAGTTTAAACTACTAGAAGAGTTTTTTTCGTCTTTACATATTAAATAAATAGAAAAACTAATCTGGAATAAAACAAAAACAAATATTTAGTAATTTCTTTATGAATTTTCCAACTGAATGCAATCTAATAACAAAAATTTATAAAAAAAAAGTAAAAGTCCTAGTACCTACACATCACTACCATTAATATGAGATCAATTATAATCACAGTAGTATCACCACAAACATTATAATCACAGTAGCGTTTCAGTCATTTCTTAAATATAAAATAAATAAAAAAACTAATCTGGAATGAAACAAATATTTAGTAATTTCTTAATGAATTTTCCAACTGAATGTAATCTAATATCAAATATATATTAAAAAAAAGTGAAAGTCCGGGTACACATCACTATCATTAATATTTTTTTTTTATTTTCATTTATTCATTAGCAATCAGAATACAATAAAATAATTCTATAAGCTAATCTGATGTCTGTAGAGCATGAGGCTCTGAAATGGGTTTATAGGGTCTTCTCCAATGAAAAGACCCCTTCTATCCTACTTAAGGTCTGTTGGCCAGTTCCTTTTGAGTCTCCGGGTGGTGTGTGGTTCTAGCAATGGCTGTAGAAGGTCGTTTATGTGTCCGTGTAGTTTGTCGTGGTGTTTCTGGCTCTTTTCCTTTATGACGTCCATAACATAAGGTATTTTTAGATCTTCGTGCAATGTTTGATTGGTTACATACCATGGTGCATTTGCTATCATTCTTAGTACATATTTTCGATTGGCTTCTCTGTACTATAGATACGTTGGACTTAGAAGTACATCCCCACAGTTCAATACCATATGTCCAAATAGACCAATAACACTCCCTTGAGGAACGCCTGATTGTATGGGATAAAGATTGGATACTTTATCGTTGACCCTTACTCTAAAACTTCTTCCGGTAAGATAAGATTTCATCAGTAGGAAATAGTATACCGGTAGACACTTTTTGATCTTGTATAGCAGTCCTTGGTGCCAGACTTTATCAAAGGCCTGACTGACATCCAAAAAAGCAGATGTACAGTATTTTTTGTCTTCCAGGGCTTTGCTGATTTCACGGCTTATTCTGTGAATCTGTTGTGTGGTGGAGTGATGAGCTCTAAAGCCAAACTGGTGTTGAGGAATTATTTCTTGGTTGTTGGTATCTGACTTTATTCTCAGCAGTAATAACTTTTCCAATATTTTAGACAGAATCGGCAGTAAGCTGATTGGTCGATATGAGGAGACATCATTTGGATTTTTGCCTGGTTTTGGAAAGAGAATTATTTCAGCATTCTTCAGTTGATCAGGCCAATAGTTTTGTCTTAGAATAGCGTTGTATATATTTTTTTTTATATCATTAATATGAGATCAATTATAATCACAGTAGTATTACCACAAACATTATAATCACAGTTAGTAGGGTTTCAGTCATTTCTCAAATATAAAATAAATAAAAAAACTATTCTGAAATGAAACAAAAACAAATATTTAGTAACTTCTTCATGAATTTTCCAAGTTATGGATATCTACTTCTAATTCAAAAATCGGCCATTCGGAGCTTATCGGTATCATTCGTATATTCTTCGGTTTACGTACGTTCATTTATAAGGTATCCGTGAGAGAACGCTACGTTACGTACGCCCGTAAACTCATTTTCAACGTTAACGTTAATACCTGACGAATGCGCGTGCGTAGATGTCAATTCTTGCGTTAACGTTTACGTTCATGGCAGCACTTCAACTCTCTATTAGATGTTCTGTGGGTCTACGTAACCAAACGTTCTCTCACGGATACGTTAAAAAGGAACGTACGTAAACCGAAGAATATACGAATGATACCGATAAGTTCCGAATGGCCGAATTTTGAATTCGAAGTAGATATCCATAACCTGGAAAATTCATGAAGAAGTTGTTTCATTTCAGATTAGTTTATTTATTTATTTTATATTTAAGAAATGACTGAAACGTTTCTGTGATTATAATGTTTGTGGTAATACTACTGTGATTATAATTGATCTCATATGAATGGTAGTGATACTAGGACTTTCACTCTTTTTTGTAATATATTATATTTGTTATTAGATTACATTCAGTTGGAAAATGCATGAAGAAGTTACTAAATATTTGTTTTCGTTTTATTTCAGATTAGTTTTTTTATTTATTTTATATTTGAGAAATGACGCTACTAACTGTGATTATGTTTGTGGTAATATTACTTTGATTGTGGTAGTGATGTGAACTAGGACTTTCACTTTTTTTTAATATATATTTGTTATTAGAATACATTCAGTTGGAAAATTAATAAAGAAGTTACTGAATATTTGTTTTTGTTTTATTCCAGATCAGTTTTATTCATTTATTTTATTTATATATTATGTAAAGACAAAAAAAAACTCTTCTAGTAGTTTAAACTTTTTTTATTAGGTGTATAAGTATCATCAGAACATTCAATTCCCTAAATAATGTTCGAGCTGTGGAGGTTCCATGTTGAAGTATGTACCGGTCTGGCTTCCATATAAACAGGTATGGCAATTCGTCAAAATCATGCATGTTTTGTACATGGTGTCAATTTCCTGCAGTAAAAGCTTCTGATTTTTCTTAAAATCCACAAAAGCAAATTCCTGAACTATTTTTTGGAATCCCCATTCTACAGCAATTCTCAAACTACTCATAGTTGTATTAAAAATTTGACGGTCTGGGTGTCCTACTATTTCTAGTTCTGTATATGGCCTCAATAGTAATTCCCTCAAGCCATAGCCTTTGTCTCCATAAATGACATACTTTTGGTTGCCAAATATTGTATACTGGAGAAGTTCTTCATAAAGTCTTGACTTCCTTAGCATTCCTGCATCATGTCGGCGACCAGGATAAGCACCTTTCAGACTAATGATAATTCCATTAGGGCATAAAACTGATTGGTATTTCACACAATGAACTTTTTTGTATCCGGAGTAATACTCCTCTTGATTATCTGTTGGCCTACAAATCGGTCTGATAGTGCCATCTATGAAGCCCCAACAATTGTTCATTGGAGCACCTTTTTCCATTATTGCCTGAAAGTGATGAGAGTATCAAATTATATAAATTTATAAACTGAAATTTTTTGTATAATTTAATAATTTATAATTTGCTAAAATAATTCATAGAAATAAAATGGGTGTTGGCTATATGGCTATTTTTCGGTTCATAAAACATTCAGGTTTTCTGTTTGTTTTATTTAATGTTTTTTATACATCGTTTCCTTTAAAATTAATGTATTTTTAGAATGTGAATTCACAAGCACCTGTAAATGATCTAAAGGACCTACACATGACAATATCATTTTTATAAGAATATCACATACCTCTGAATATGCTCTCAACTTGGCTTCATTCAACCATGGCACATTTCCAAGGTTTTCCAATAAATGGCTTTTGTTATTGCATATGACCATCATGACAGTGTTAATAATGCTGAAGATACTCTTATAACTGTAACCAAATATGCATTCCAAATCTATGAGGCGATTAGGATATGATATACAAACCTTCTTAAGAGTATGCATAAACCATCCACATCTAGAAAATAATAAGGATGTTAAAACATTGTTATTGAACCTATAAAAAGAACATACTATTCAATGTAATGTTGTTTTCCGTCGTTATAGTTTCCGGAAGGCCTAATGCAATTGCAAGGCGAGGAATATGGTATTTTTCAAAGCGAAACCAATTTTTTGCCTCGGTATTGGATACATTGTCCAGAGTGAATCGTCCATAAAGCACTGCTCGATTCCCAACAGGATCATTGTTGAATATATGTAACAGGATTGCCTCATCCATGTCATCCTCGAAATCTGAATCCCCAAGTTGCGCTCCATCAAGAATACCTTCCATCTGGAATTAAATTTTCTGAAATAGAGCCTAATTGAACATGTATAACGACGTGCTTACCATAAAATGTAGCTTCTATTTTCAGTAGAATTTCAACAAATTCAATTCTAAAATTTTATTATTTCGTTGACACAAAACAAAATACAGTAAATACACTCAAATTTATAGGTTAGGGTTGTTAACGGTTGACAATATTTGTGTTCTGTGGTTGACATAACGTTAATCAACCACGCATACACTTCAACTCAAATTTCACTCAATCCGTAAACCAGACGTAAACGTTATATTTCCTACGTTAACGTGTACGTAAAGCCTTACGTATCGTGCGCACTTCAACTCTCTAATAAAAGAAATGCTACCTCCCTACTAAACGATGGCAACACCACTGACAGTTCAAACCACAGAAATGGCTTTGAGCCGCCATTTAAAAGTGGAGAGTTGAAGATAATACAGAAACCTTCCTTACCGACTTGAAAAGTTTTGGCTTTTGAGCTTTATTTAAATTATGATTTTGTTTTGCAAATTTTCACTTCCCATGATTTTCGTTGACTTCGAAAGTAACGAAAATTCATGGGAAGTGAAATGATCTTGTTACTTCAAATAAAACTGAGCTATCATAAAATCCATTTATTAAGCTTCACAAAATTGTTCACATTTCAACATATTCATTGGAAAATTAGAAATATATCTTCTCTGACATTATTATTTATCACAATCATTCATCGCAACTGTTTAGGTATCTCATTTTCATTGGTTCCATACAGGTCACCGTCAGGTGGATTTGTATCTTCTCAAAAAAACAAACATTTTTGTTTTTCTTACTGCCAGGATAGATGCATAGAAATACCTGGTGTTGGCACTGATTAGATTTTGTTTAAGACTTTCTTGTCGATCGAAAACGTGATATTTTGTGCAGCTTTTCATTTCTCCCGAAAGGGTTCGCATTTTTTGTCGTTGCCGCAGTAGCGCCACGACCGATAAATATTGCGGATTTATTCCGGAACTAGTCCAAAATCTGAAATCTAGGATGCCGTTTTGATCTACAAATTTTGGTCACGATTTTTAGTAGGGAGTCGTTACACCAGGTGTTCTATGCATCTATCTGCCAGGTAACGTTCATTGATGACACTTAAAACAAACCAAAATTTTAGAGAAACCAACATCTGAGAGATGCATTCAGTCAGGTAATCAATAACGCTAATTATCAAAGCATGATTGGAGACTCGATTACTTAATATGCCAGTTCTTTTTTTAAATGAGAATGATTCTAAATAGTTAGTGCTTATCTTTGAACATTTATAAATATCTGGATAAGATACAGACTTCAAATAAACAGAATTGGCAGATCATTATATTTCGAGTCAGTTAACTTCATAAGAACTTGATCCAACAAAACTTCAAACAGAGACTTTGTATCGCAATTGAATTCTCAATCAGAAAATATAAGAGCTACAACTCACCTTTCAAATAGAATTCTCTATAACTGATGTATGTTCTGGAGGTTCTAGAGAAAATTATTCAAGATAACCATTCATCAAAAATAAAAATTCCGACATGCTATAATATCGTTACGAGTTGTGAGAAGAAAATAAACCTGAAAAAGAATAATTCGATTATATCCTCTTAATCCCTACATCACAATTTATGTAATTTTTTTCCATTTAATTCTCCATTCCACTTGTTTACATCACTCCACTTATTTTATTCATACGTCAAAATTGTCATTTCAATCCACTTCAACGTTTGTCGTAGCTACATCATACGATTCGGCAGCCATTTAAAAGTGGAAAGGACGTATGTGTATTATGGATCGTGTTGCCGGTCTAAAGGCCTCTTGCAACGACAGAGAATTCTCGCGAGAATTTTCTGTCAAATTCACTGACCGAGAATTCTCGGCCGTGGCGTACGATGGAACAATGGAATTCCACAGAGAATTCTACCGAAAGTAGTATGCAACGGCAGAGAATTTTCGGTCAGTGAATTTGACAGAAAATTCTCGCGAGAATTCTCTGTCGTTGCAAGAGGCCTTTACCTACTAGCGCTTCATCCCCCTGCGTAGACCCGTAAACTCATTTTCTACGTTAACGTAAAAACCTGACGAATGCGCGTGCGTAGATGTCAATTATTACGTTAACGTTTACGTTCATGGCAGCACTTCAACCCGATTGCCGAACGGCGAACGCGTTTAAGGAGAAATGTCAGTGCCAACACCAGGTATTCTATGCATCTATGACCATAGAGACAAAGTGACAGATCATTAGCCTTATCCATGTCCATCAGTGGTCTGACCTAAAACCAGTTAGTTTATAAGTCTTTGCCTAAAACCTAGAATATTCTACATCAATGGCATTGTCCAATCTTTAGAAAAATAATAATAACGAACATGAAATATTCATACCTGATTTTGATTGTTTTAATTCATCTTCATGATGTGAAATCCGAAGGTAGTGTTGAAGATGAAGGAGGTTTGGGAAGATACACAATAGAAGGAAGAGTTTTTGCACTTTCTGACTACCAGAGTAATTGGCAGGCAAATACAAGAATACATGTGAATGGAGGCGAATACCTAGGTTTCTTGAAAAAAGACGGATCTTTCTCAGTGCATAATTTACCTTCAGGGTCATATATCATTGAAGTTCTTAATCCGGAATATTCATTTGAGCCTGTGAGAGTAGAGATTAATCAGAAAGGCAAATTCCGAGCAAGAAAAGTTAATCATATTCAGACGTCTGTTGTAGTTTCTCTACCATATCCATTGCGTTTGAAGGCTCTAGGAAGAACTAGATACTTCCAACAGAGGGAACAATGGAGAGTGACAGATTTATTATTCAATCCAATGGTCCTCATGATGGTCGTTCCACTGATTGTTATTTTGATTCTACCAAAAATGATGAATGATCCAGAAACTAAGAAGGAAATGGAGCAAATGCAGAGTTTGACTAAATTTGATCTTCCTGAGATGTCAGATATGGTCACCAATTTACTTTCAGGAGGAACAAGTTCTAATGCCCCGGTTCAACAAAACAAACAGAAGCAAAAAATGAAGAAGAGACAGTGAAATATTACGTTGCAATTATTTTCAAACTTTTAGTTTCACCTTATTTTCCAAATTCTTTTGTAAGTCACCATCATCTTCAAAAATTGGATATAATATTGGTTTATCTTTCCCAAAAAAATGTAGTTAATATTGGATTAGAAAATTCCCATTTTGTTCTGAAATGGACAAAGTACCGGCTGTAATGAAACTATTGAATTTCACAGATGTAAAGGATATCACATAATCAGATCTACAATTTAAATTAATTTATTCTATAATTAAAAAATAAATGTGTGTTATAGTTTTCCTTCTCTAATTCAGATAGAAGCAATATGCAAAAATTTCCTAAGGACTGGTTACAATTTCCTGAAAAAAAAAGGAATATTATTTGGGTACTACTCTATCTGAGAACAGAAGCAGAACTCATATCTTCCATATTAACTATTTCGTAGAAAAATCTTTCGAACAAGTTAATTTTATTTGAAATTACTCACCTTTCAAATATAATTGAGGAGTTTGTCATGCTTTTTGAAAAAATGGATAACCTTTTGTTGCTGAGGATGATTTGGTCACTGATGGTTTTTTTTAACCCTTTTATGTATGAACAAAATGGTTGAACCATGTCTATACTATATATGGGTTGGAATCTTCACATATTGTGAGATTGATCACGTTCATTTTCAGTATTATTATCTTTGAAACTAAAATAACAATATAACATGTTCCATGTCAACAAATTTAACTATCTTCCTCCTATAATAAAAGAAGGCTTGATAAATAAAATTCAACCAATGACCAAATTATCCTCAGCAACAAAAGGTCTATTTTTGACACAAAAAGTTGAAAAAACTCAACTAAACTGCCATCTACCTCTTGTAAAGGGTTCATAATAACCAATTCCTCTATTGTACATGAAATGCTCAAGCATTTTTTGCAAAATAATAAATACCAAAAATATGAATTTTGCCATTACTTTGTACTTACTCATCAGTCGAAGAGGATTGGCCTTCAGCATTTAAGAAAATGTGATTTTATAAATAATCATCTTCATCCTCAAAAGAAAGCAGTCGCTTTTCCTTAACTTTTTCAGTTCTTTTCTTATAAGATTTCTTTGAATTGAAGGAGTTATCTATTCCTTGCTTAACTGGTACTTTGAAAACTATAGGTTTGGACAAATCTGCTGGAGAGGAGGCTTCCTCTTTTTCAAGTCTGTTTTTTTCTGCAATTACTTCTTCTGCTGTTAGATCACCAGGTTTCAGAACTACAACTGTTGGTTCTTCTTCGTTATTTTCCCTGAGCTCAGAATCATCTGAAGTTTCTAATTCTCTCCTTTTGGTATCAATTGTTGAACCTTCTTGATAGCCTACTTGAGCCTTTAGTTTTTTGAGGAAACTTGGCTCTTCAGGCTTCAAAAATGAAACGCCCCTTTTCGACATTCTTGGTAAAGATCAAATTTCAACGAATAATCTCAATCTTACGACAGTTATATATCAGGTAGCTAATTCTTTTCTTTATTGCTACATATATTACATAGGACTTGTAAATTGAACTCTAACTTGAATTAGCTATCCATAGTTTGTACTAAAATAATATATATTAGATATTAAACAAAAATAGAGGTTCACGTCCATGGGACAATTAGATATTGAAGTTCAATTCACGATATAAAGTATACAAATAAAGTCATACGGCCTTTTCGGAAACCTACTCGGGTTCACTCGATCAGTAACCGTTATTTTACCTACTAACTACTAATAGTGCGTTCCACTTGGCGCTCACAATGCTCACGCTCACGACCGCTGTTTATCCCATTCCACATGCTCGCGATCGTTGCAATCAAACATTCAAGTGGAACGGGCTAGATTGGCATTGGCCTGCTACATCAGTCTTTAGCAGGCCGTGACCAAATTATCATCCCCACTCCTCGAACGACCGCAAAGACCCAAGTCTTGGGATGGGTCGTTGTGAGCTTGGCGTGGGCGAAAACAATGACGTCATGAGTGACGTATTCGCCGCGTCCACAACGACCGTAGTCGCCATGTGGAACGGCCAAAGGAGCGTTTTGATCGTTGTGATCGCCAAGTGGAACGCACTATAAAAGTAAACAAGGAAGGGTTAGGGATCCAGTGAACCATAGAACTTATAGTACATGGAATGCCATTAGCCTTGCTGCTCAGCACAGAACATATAGTCCATCCAAGAATTATTGGCATCAGAGCAAGCCTTGGAAGTCTAGTCGCAGCTTTATTTCTAGTTACAAAAAAGTAACTAAAAATTTTCTGTGCTTTCATCATAGCAATAAAAAATATAGAAATAACCTGAAAATTAAATGGTATTTCTTCAAAGTACGGCAATCTGAACATGATAATGTTTCCAATTATCACATACGATTACCTGCAAACTGAATGGATTGGGAAAATTGCAATAGATATCAAGACAGAAACAAAACTTAACGATTGGATTCATTTAATATATGAAGAATTTTGTATGACATTGTAACTCAATATTTGTGAATAATGAAGGTGCAAAATATGAAATGTAAATATTCCTACTGTTGTTTCAACAACCACAACTGTTATTTCCTCATCTGGGCGGACCTCATCATGTTAATAATGAAAGATTTTATGTCAGCAACATCCCATATATTTCGACTAATCTTCTCTTATTTCTTTTTATATGTGCTATGGAAAGCCTTTCCAATTCTTAGCTGTACACTCTTCAACAGCCTCATTCTAAAGATATTCATTTCACTTGCTCAATTATTTGCCACATTTATTCGAAACATTAATGACAGAACAAAATATTAGTGTTATTTCAAACACCAACCTGAATTCTACAACTCAAAATATCACTGAACGGGCATTACCAACTTAATTTCGATTTTCCAAAGCCGCCCGAGATGTCAATAATTCTTGGATGGACTATATATATAAATAAGAACATATATAAAATATGCTCAGCTTAAAAAAATGGGCAAACATCTCCAGTTGGGGGAATACTGAAATTTCCATGTTGCCATGGTTACGACTTGTCATACAGAGGCGTTTTCTGGCGTTGAAGCGTATTCAATATTGTATTTGAATGCGATTCCTGTGAGACGTCATCAATATCATGAACCTCGAGAATGCTTAGTTTCAAATACGATTCAATAATCAAACTTAACCTTTTTGGACTTGGAGTAGGTACTGGATAATCCCGATATTAAATTTTTTCCAACCTCCATTATTTGTCAACCTCCATCAATTTGAAATTCAACTCACAAACAATCAAACAATGACCATCGTAAACGATTATTTATGTTTAATTTAAGGTTATGATAGCACAAAACAACGAATTATGTTTTGAAACTGCATCCTACTTAGTTTCAAAACTCCATGAATACGTTTCGAATAGTTTTTCTTGTGACGTCATCGTTTCAACGCCAGAATGAATGTATTTGAATCGTAGGACGAATACGTTTCAAATACATGGACGCCAGAAAACGCCTCAGAACAGAAACATTTCAAAATGGTGACGTCATCATAGAAACGTCAATTCAATTTATGAATTCAAAAGTTAGAAACACAATACACGCACATAATAGTAAAAATATTTATAATTTTAGGTGTGTTTATTTGTATATAATTATTTTAAAATAATCTCTTATTTTCAAATTGGACTCAAATCAGTTTATGAATGATTCGAAGGTTCTCGTCCTGATTAACGACTTGTTGAAGAAAATATATGCAATATTCATAAAGCCGTAAAATCAATTTAAAAAATTTGAACATACACATTTTAAAAACTGAATGATATGTATTTCAGAATTCTAAAATAAAGGTGTGCTTTACTCGAAGTGATTTTATTACTTCACAGATTACAATGCATTATAAAAACAAAGCTGTCATATTTGAATAATATTCAAAATAAAAACGGCGAAAACAAAATAAATCCAACAAACATAACCTATATTCTTCAATCAGCTGATTCCAAACTTCAAACTGCAGTTCAAACTATTCCACTAGTTACCTGCTTTTAAACCGCCCCAAATTATTTTGAACCATTTGGTGCGTGACGTCACCAGTTCGAGGCGAAAACACGAATATTTCAAAAAGTTTTACAATATTGTCACGTGAAAATTCGGCTCAGATTGAGGGGAGTACACATCTGGACCGTTCGGCAAGAAAATCTGATCAATCGGATGTAGATCTTTTTGCTTGGTATATTTCGACGGAGCAAACGGATTTTTTCCACATAACAGAAACAGAATAGTATATTTCATTACTAGTCCAGAAAGTAAGCTTTTTCCGTGTGCGCGGGAATTTGTGCACGCACTGAAAAAGCCTTTCTGGACGTGTAATGAACGATTTTTTTCATTACACCTCTCCTAAAACAATCCAACGATATTTATTCTTCGACAGAAAGCATTTCGATATTGTAAAACAATAATTATTCGAAACACTAACGTCTACTGTCATCACGCAATCGTTGCTTTAAGCGCGTTCGGCAATAGCATCCGAGAGCGGACGGATTTTTTAGTCACGTGGAAACAGATTGTACAGATTTGTCAGATTTTTCTGTAATAAACGAACGCTACGGAGCATTTAGATCGTTTTTTCTGTTTGACGTATGTAACGCCTTTCCGGAGCCAGATATTAAATTAGAGCTTAAAGGTCTATTCGTCCGTAGAGGTAGTCTGGGTACTATTTTAATTCTTTTGTTATAGTTCTCAACATTTCTACCCCTTCGTTGAGATGATTCAATATTTTGAATCATTATTTTTTTATCAAACAACATTTTTTTATTCATTACTACACAACAAATAACGTAAGACACGAAAATTCAACAGACTGTTCAAGAATATTCGAAGCGGGATAAAAAATCCATTCACAAAGGCCGAAAAGTAATTTCTGTTTCTGTTCTGTGGAAAAAAAATCCGTTTCCTCCGTCGAAATACACCGAGCAAAAAGATCTACATCCGATTGATCAGATTTTCTTGCCGAACGGTCCAGATGTGTACTCCCCTCAATCTGGATGTAATAAACGAACGGTTCAGATCAATCCGACCAGTCAGATGTCATTGCCGAACGCGCTTTATGTAGCTACCGCTCACGGCTATGTTTGAGTATCCGTGGCTACCGCTACCGCTCCTTCAAACGTCAAAACCATATGATTTTTTCGATTCGTTGTGTCTCGCTGTGCCCTGGCACCCGATCTTTTCTCTATTCAAGGCCGAGGTCCTCGGATATAAAAAGAGATGGGTAATCTGGAGGCTCTGACTAAACAGAGACGGACATAGTTTGCCCACCAAAGTTGGTGGGCAAGAAGCAATTGGAAGGCATCAGTGTTGCCGTTACAACAGGATTATCGTTAAATTTGCCGAATTGTTTTCTACTAGTTGACGGTATAATTTTTTTCATTATGAAAGCCGCAACGGACGGCGAGCGATAATATAATATATAGATTAATAGTGCCCCAACTGAAAAAAAATAAATAGTCTAATCCTCTTGAAGAAAGTTGTGTCGTCTCAGAATGGTCTGAATATGGAATTATTCAGAAAATAACCCGTCTCGGAAAGTTGGTTCGATTCATCAGAAAAAGCGGCAACATGGTTGACAAGGATGACGATACCAGCAGTCCATCTCTTTTTATATCCGAGAACCTAGCCTTTTTCCGAGGGGCTTGTCCATTTAGTTTATAAGTCTTTGCACTCTCGTTAATGCTGTTTCTGTCGCAAGCTCGCAAGGTGGCTTGGGAGATGAACTTGAATCGCAAATCACGAGGAGGCGGTAATTGCAGGAATTCATACCAACGTTGCCGGTTCTACGTTGACTGATCATGTCGTTTAAATGATTTATGTCAAACCATTGTTTGTGTTCTGTGGTTGTGACTTGTGAGTGTCAAATTTTGAGATTTCTGTTTTCAAACCGGTGAACTCTGAAAGAATTCAATTCAAACATCGTCGGACAACCCCCATTTATTCCAAAAGATCAAAGATTGTAGAGTACTCCATAATTTTTACCGCCTCCTGTGAAAACGTTGGTTTGGTTGTTTGGTACCTTGGTTGATTTACGGACCACACTCATATTTGTTTGCGTTTGCCAAGAAGAGCAAGAAAAATTGTTCAGGATTGATCTATGATACGTTTGAATTTTGACAGCTCGTGAAATCAAAATGACATGAATTGTCAAAACTCAAATGACTGGATGAAAAAGTAAAAATAGCAAGTTGTTGAATAATTTTTTATTAGCATATAAAAGGTTTATAATTCTTGCTTCTAGTTTTAAAAGTCATTGTGTATCATCCTGTTTGAACAGTGAGGTGTTTAATTGTAGTATAAGAAAGCTATGGAGGATGACGGGGCTGTTAACGAATTGGCTTCAAAATTAGGTTTTAGGCCACAAAAAGATGTAATTTATAATAGATTACTGCCATATTCTGATAAAATTTATGAAGAGGCTGCGGAGGAATTGAAAATCATAAAAAGTAACCTTATTAAAACCCTTTTGGCTCGAGAACTTGAGCCAGGATTCTTGTTATGGTCACTACGTTTAGTACAGTAAGTAGTATTGCATATCGATATGTTGATATGATAAAGTTCTTCTCATATTAACATAATATTATCACCACAATTTTTTCAATATTTCAAATCTTTATATCATTTCACTTCATTGTGTCATTGACCATCTAAGAACTTATTGGTCCCCACAATTATTTCCGAAACATATTATTTCACGTACTTGAATGAAAAATATGCAAGGGCTCTATTCCTGAAATTGAGGAAGGTGATTTTTCGATTACTATGAATTCCACCATAAATTCACCTTTCAGTTTCAGAAATCGAACATTAAACAATTTATTTGACACCATTACAAA
This sequence comes from Adalia decempunctata, assembly GCA_951802165.1. Taxonomy (NCBI): domain Eukaryota; kingdom Metazoa; phylum Arthropoda; class Insecta; order Coleoptera; family Coccinellidae; genus Adalia; species Adalia decempunctata. Next base: position 54,410,261 of record OX637697.1, read on the forward strand.
AAACAATATTGAATAAGGTCACATATAATGATTAATTCAAATATACTATCCTTGAAAAAATTGAGCCTCATGGCAGATTTGAAGCTCTTAGCATTGAACAGTTTTAAGCCCATATAGAGGGATGATCTTTCTGTTGAAGTGTGAAATCGATAAAAAAGGGTCAGTATTCATAGTTCTATTATAATTTTTGAATTGTTCAAAGTAAATTGGACATAACATAAATATCAACACTATATAGGCTATACAATGTTGGAATCCTATTTTTCCTGAAATTTTCTCTAGATGACTCGATAATTTGAATATAGTAGTGTTCTTGACATACACCAATGAACTACATCCCCAAAATATTATACCATATGAAAGAAATGATTGGAATTTTGAAAAATAAGCCATTTTCACAATTTGAAAATTAACTCTAGTCTTAAAAACACCAACTGTTCAGTCTTGATACAAGACGGTCAATATGATGACACCACTTGAGGTGATTATCCAGATGAATCCAAAGAAATTTTGTGAAATCTGATATAGAAATCTGCAGACCCATCTGATTCTGAATTTCAGCAGAAAATCGATCGCAGAAGAAGACCAAATATTCAGTCTTTGGCATATTTAATAATACCAATAAGTTTATTCAACCCACTAATTGATACAGAAAATCTATATGCATACATATATGAATCAAATGTGAGATAATATGTCAGATAAGGAAAAAAATAACACTAAGGCCCGGTTGTATGTACAGGGTGGGCACAATTAGTGCTACATGAACATGTATGACATAATGATACATTTCTGAAACGGGAAAAAAATGGCGATTCATTTCAAACCACTGTTTCTATAAGAAAAAACACAACTTTATGTTATAACTCAGCAAATAAACCTCTTAAAAAAAATCAGAGTACGCCAGTGGATTGCTATCAGAAAAGTGCCTGTATAATGTTTTTATTTAAACATCCTAGCATAAACAGAAACGGAGATAATGACTGAAGTTGAAATCGCCCAAATTTCAATTTTGGCCTATAACTCGGAAACCAAAGAAGATAGAGGAATGCAGTTGATGGCATTATCAGTTTCCCGAAAAAAGAGGACTATAAGGTGCCATTAGTTTTTCTCTATCTCCTCGGGTTAAAAAGTTTTAGTTCATGTAGCACCAATTTTGCCCATCCTGTACAGTGCTAGCTCAATTCCACTCTCAACTGAACTCAGCTCACTCTTGAGCTAGGTTCAGATATGTCATTCGGTTGTACAGGTTACGTATGAGTCGAGTTTAACTAAACTTTCCTTGAATGCAATTCCTCAGAAAATGGCAACGTCGCTTCCTTTGAGACATGCATTTTCGATACGAATTATGAAAAATTTTTGACAAATGGAAAGAAGAGTAGGAAAAGGTATGAAATTCTTCTATGACAAGGCGCGAATATAATATTAAAAATATGAATTTAAATAAGATTAGTTGGCGATTGTACTTAAAAATTTTCAAAGTGTCGAGAATCATGACGGACGTAAAGCGAAGTGCTTGAAGAAGAGAGGCTAAAAAGGCTAGAGTACCTCGATAAAGAACATCAAGTAAAAATTGAGATGTTGAAATTGAAAAATGATGAGGAGAATAAGGGCATTCAAGAGCAAAATGATATAAAGAAAAAAATTTTATTATTGCAGCAGCATAGTTAATTGAAAAAATGAAACGAAAATAACTTTGTACCAATAAAGATTTTGATATAATTGAATGTTTTTTGAATTGACAATTCGAAATTTAGTTATCAATCTATAATGGTAAACCTATTGCAGATTATTAAAATAATTTATAATCTGGTGTCTTCTTACACTACTTCTATTATTTATGGAATGGGTTCTCATGTATGATGTAGTGTCCAGCGCGTTGATAAAATTTACTGCTGCATTTTCTTCATCATTAGAGGGTGGAGGTTGTTCCTTCAAAATTTTGAATATTTTATGTAGGACTGCAGTTGCCTCTACTTTCTCAATGCTTAGACGAATTCCGATGGCGAGGATTGGGAATCTCCTTTTCCACTGTCCGAATGTCCTTTCAATGCAGTTCCTTGTTCTTATCTGCGACTCGTTAAACAGCCGTTCTCCTCTAGACCCAGGATTTAATAGGGGCGTAATCAAATAGTTCTTAAGCCCATAACCAGTATCCCCAACAATAACGTATTCTTTGGGAACACCCTGCTCAAACTTTGCCCTGATATTAGAATTCAAAAATATTTGTGAATCACGACTTGAGCCTGGCCATCGACACACAACATCCTGAAGTAAGCACTCCGAATCACATACAGCTTGGACATTAAATGAAAAGAAGCCTTTACGATTCCTATATATTTCAGCATCATTTCCACCTGGGGATAAAATTTTTACGTGGGTGCAGTCTATTGCTCCAATACATTTTGGAAAACTTGCCACTTTGTAAAACATTTGGGATTTATTCTTGAATTCATCTTCAGTTCGTGGCATCCGAACATGTTGAGGATAAAGTCCTGCAATAGCTTTGGATACTTTCCAGACTATCCTACTTGCAGTACCTTTATCCATTCCGATAAAGTCTCCCACAGTCTGTAAAAAATTTCCAGTGGCAAAACATCGCAATGTGACGAGAACCATTTCCTCAGCTGACACAGCATGGTTCCTGAAAAAAACTTAATTGAAACCGATGTATTCATAATGAGAGTAAATCTGAAGACTTACCAATCTGTCGTGATGATATTTCCTCCTGAATCTGGTATATCACAAAACGTGATAAAATTGAATCTCTGTAAAAATTCACTTTCATTCCAAACCTCAAAATGATTAATTCTCTCCCGATATTTCTTTGGCATTCTTCTCGAATGCATTGCCAAATTCACTGCTTCCACAAAATCTTCATCATCGATCAATTCCGCAAGATTATTGTCGAGTTGAAAATCCATTTCTGACAATAAATAATTTGATAGAATTGATAATTTGAAGTGACATTTCAGCTGAACCAGGCTTGAGCGTCCGATTTCGGCAGCTCAAGTTGAGGGTCGGTTTGAGCGAAGCACAGGCTTGAACTCGCACTGTACAACACTAATTTTTGGTTTGAGTAGGGCTTAGTCCAGGCTGTAAGGTTCGCATTTTGTTATGAAATTGGATATATTTCTTTCATGGTAGTTGAAGTCTTTACATTTCCAAAGTTGGTCCGGAATTGAATTATAAATTTTCATGACCTTATAATGAGGACTTCTTTCAGTACATTTGTAAGTGTGTATTGGGTGCATAAAAGTCTTAATATATGAGCTGACTGTATACATATCGACGTTTAAGACGTGATAGCTTGTATCTACATTTTTGCTCATTCAAGTGAATGAGATTCCCTTGTAGTAACGGGGTTGTTACTTAGGGTTTGAAGGAGAACACTTTACTATAAAATTATCTATTGAGCTCATTAGGTACACTGATGTCTTACTTCTACAATAAATGACTAATGACTGATCCATGATTCTTCTATCTGTCCTACTTAATATAAGACAATGGGTACAGTGCTGAGTACGCAATATTGAGAAATATCTATTTAACATTCCAACGTTAGGTACACTACACCTTTCCCGAAATTTCAAAAAGAATTTTTATTACTTGGGGATAAAAATTCTATCAATTTCAATTCTTATAACTAACTTTAAACTAATCCCAATAGAATAATAAACCCATTTCGCTTATTCTTCATATACCTAACTAACCTAGCTTAACTAGACATAAAAATGTTTAACTCGTAATAATATCGGATGGCTAGTCTCACATTCAGGATTTCACTTTTGTCATTTTTAATTCACAACACTGTCTTGTAATAGTTACATGTCCTTGACCTCGCGCACAAAAGGTTTAGTTCGATTCTTATGAACCACACACTCTTTACCGTTTTTGCTGATTCGAACGTTCGGAGAATCATCTTTTATTACACTGAAAGGACCTTCGTAAACACTTTGCAGTTTATTTCCACTTTCGTTTTTCAATAAAATTAAATCGTCTTTTTCGTATTTTATAGGATTTATCTGTCTGTCATATATCACTTTTCTTTTGAATTTTTCTAATTCTAAATTTTGCCTTGCATCTTGTTGTGCTTTTTGCAATCTAAATTTGAGTTCTAAAGGATACGAATCCGCGTTATATAAGGGTTCGACAGTGTCACTATTCACTAGATTATTAGGCAAATTACACTTTTTTCCGAAAACCAGCTCGTAAGGTGAATATCGTGTACTACAATGATACGATGTATTATACATGAAACAAAAATATGGGATCCATGAAGACCACGAAGAGCCATAGTTTCTCATTTGTATTCTTAAGAAAGAGTTTAATGTTTTATGTGAATTTTCCAAAGATCCAATGCTTTGATGATGGTATGCTGTAGCTTTTATATGAGATATTCTTAAAAATTTACAAATCTCCGACATTGTACTGGAAATGAATTCTGTTCCTTGATCAGTAGCAATCTCAGAGGGAACGCCATATCTTAATATGAATTTATCTACGAAAGCTTTCGCTACTGTTACTGTATCCTTTGATTTTAAGGGATATGCTTCGACAAATTTCGTTAGATCGCATTGTAGAGTTAGAACATATATAAAACCATCGTCATCTTTTTCTAAGGGGCCGACAATATCTAAGTAAACTTTTTCGAAGGCTGAATGCGCAGTTGGTGTTATTACCATCGGTTCTTTTATGGGTTTACTAAACTTTTGTTTTTGACAATTAGCACATTTCTTAACATAAGAGACACAATCATTTGATAATCCAGGCCAATAATAATATCTTCGTATATTATTGATCATTTTACGCACTCCCGAATGACCAGCCGTCGGCAATATATGAAAGTCGTTTAGAATAAGTTTTTTCGTATCTGGATTGAAAATTCTTTTTACACCTGTAATTACGCAAATTCGTGGACCGGTCCATTTAATTTTAGCAATCGTCTGCATAAAAAATTCCACTATAAATGCATTATATTCATTTTTCACTATGATTAGCTCTTTTATAATCATTTTCGTACATAATTCTTCCAAATCTCTCAATAATTCGTCTCGCGAGATTATCGATGGAGTATCTGGATGTATATAAACTAACTTCGAATTCGGTTCATAACATACACATTTTGATTTCGAAAATATATTCTCAGAATTTCCAAAACTACTTAAATCATCGTTTCTTTTTAGAACAATTAATTCGTTACCTTCATTGGGTTTTTTCAAAATTTCAACAACATTTGGTTGATCAGACCCATTATTCGTTGAAGTTTTATTTTCAAAATCAGGAAGGTTTCTCGATGCTTTAGCCTGGGCCCTGGTTAAAACAGCAAGTACGTTCCGATTCATTTCATTTAATTCCTTTGATGTTATGCGAGACAAAGCATCTGCTGGTCCGTTCATTGAACCTTTAACATATTCAATATGATATTGATATTCTTCCAGACACAAACGAAATTTTGTTAGACGACTAGAAGGGTCGGTATGGTTAAAAAGATAAACAAGAGGCCTATGGTCAGTACGAATTTTAAAATGTCTACCAAATAAATATGGACGAAAATATTTTACTGCCCATACCACTGCCGCTAATTCTTTCTCTATAGTAGAATAGTTGATTTCGGATTTATTGAAAGGGCGACTAGCAAATGCCACCGGCTTATTATTTTTGTTAGAAAGGACTGCACCAGCGCATGTTCCACTTGCGTCAGTTTGCACAATAAATTCGTTTTCATCTGAGAAATCGGGATAATCAAGCACTGGAGCTGTAGAAAGAGCAATTTTCAATTTTTCGAAAGCATTTTGACAATCGTCTGACCAATGGAATTCTGAATATTTTCTGCATAACTTATTCAGAGGATTAGCTATTTCTGCAAAATTTCTAATGAACTTTCGATAGTAATTAGCAAAGGCTATAAATCTTTTGACGTCATCGGTGTTTTTTGGGACTGGGTACAACTTAAGAACTTTCGTTTTATCAGGATCAGGTGAAAGACCTTCGGAAGATATGAGATGACCTAAATATAAAATTTGTTTTTTAAGGAATTCGCATTTTGAAGGGTTTAACTTTAAATTTACCTCTCTAAGTCTGGAAAACACTTTCAGAAGATTTTTATTATGTTGTTCTAAGTTTCTACCAAAAACAATCAAGTCGTCCAGATAACAAAAACATTTTTCGTAATTCAATCCGGTCATTGCAATTGAAATTAGCCGTGAAAACGCACTGCAGGATATTTTCAATCCCATAGGCAGTCTTTTCATTTGATACTGTTTTTTGTGGGTTGCGAACGCTGTGTAAGGTCTGCTGTCAGCTGCCAGCTCTACCTGGTAATATCCTTGACTTAAGTCTAAGTGAGAAAAATATACCGCTCCGGTAAGCGAATCGAAAATGTCGACTATGTTGGGAAGGGGGAATTTGTCGTCTTGAATTTTTTCATTCAATGATCTGAAGTCGATTACAAGTCTCCATTTCTTATTGCCATTTTTATCAGCTTTCTTAGGGACTAATAAAATTGGAGAGGACCATTCACTCTGGGCCTCCTCTATAATGTCGTTTTTTATCATATCCTCAATTTGCTTGTCTATCTCCTGTTTTTGTGAATGAGGAATGCGGTACGGTTTTCTATATACTGGCGCTTCATTTGGTTTTAAGGTGATAGTTTGCTCGAAAACTCTAGTTGTGGTTAATGTGTCATTTGGAAGATGGAAAATGTCGCTGAACTTAGCACATAACTCTTCGATAGATAATTGTTCTTCCTTATTCAAACCGTTCAAGTTTATCAATGAAAATAATTCTTTTACTCTAGTAGGTGAAATCTCGGTACTCTTTGTAAACGAACAAATTTGATAATTATCGAGATTATGAATTTCTGGTACACAATTCTTGAGGGTTACTTCGGTTTCTCTTGTATTAAGAATTTTGACAGGTATGATGTTATGCTTAGGTTTCACCACGGTTCCTGCTAGAAAAACGCCTCCACATATTTCCTGAGGAATTACAACACATTCGTTTTCTGTATTTATTGATAAGTATTCAATAATTTCGCATCTAGGTGGAATAGTCAAAACAGAATCAGTTTTAGAGTTCAGAGAAACCTCCACCTTATTATGGCGGTTATCCAGAATTAACGTATTCTCTTCAAAATTTAATATACCTTTATATTTTTGCAAAAAATCTTGACCTAAAATACCATTGTAATTACAAGGGATATCTCGAAACACATAAAATAATTGCTCGAAAGTAACACCGTTGGTATGCAATCTTAATGAAATATTTCCGATAGCTGTTATATTTCCACAAATACCGTTCACAGTAAGATTATCTTTGCGTATCAGAGATTTGTCTCTAATAGAATCTAATTTAATTGCACAGAGTGAAGCTCCGCTGTCTATTAAAAATTTTAATTTTTGAGATCCCACTGAAAATTCTACATTATTCAAACCCAAGCAAGCGAATATAGACTCAGTTATCGGAGTTAAGAAAAAACTGCTGATTGTTTGAATTTTTCTTTTCGGTTTCGTTATTTCCTCGATTCAAATACAAGACTCTGTTTTCTTGTGAATGATAACTCGATTGTCTTCCTCGAGAATTGAAGTTTCTCTGTGTTTGACCACGAGAGCGTCCTGCAAAATTCCGCGTATTATCATTTGATGGTGCCCGACCGACAAATTTATCTGGCTTATAATTGGTATTATATCTTGAATTATTACCATGAAATCTATGCGACGGGCCTCTGAATCTACCACTGCCTCGGTTTTGCCATTTTCTACCTCTTTGCACTTGAAAATGATTCACAGAATGCATATTTTCCGATGAAGAAGCTTCGTCTAGTGCTGTGCGGATGGCAACTTTAAGTGAAGAAAAATCGCGTGCTGCAATAATGGTACTTAATCTTCTATTATTTAATCCGTCTGCGAATTGCTTTATAGCATTCCGCTCATTAATAGGTTTCAAAACCGAATATGCATTGTCGTCACCTTTAGCCTGTGAAATAGTCAAATCGACAAAAAGTTCTTCTAAAGATTTACCGAAAGATTCAATCGATCTATTTCCTTGACGTGAATTTATTAATTTAGTTTGGAGAGTAGTATCAGATTTAATGGTGAGGAGATGGGTTTTCATATCAGCCACTAACGAAGATGTTGAAGCATAATCCTTATTAAGACGAAGTTTAGCACTTGAAGATAACCGAGTTTTCAATACGAATTTTATTAGATGCTGCTTTTGGTCCGCTTTAAGCATTGAATCATAGAACTCTATAGCATCTATCAATAGTCGAACTGTATCTTCGCTATCATTGAGCATCGGTAACAAAGATGACGCGGTTTTCAAATCAAACGACTCCATTTCTATCAAACTAGGGCTCTCCTTGATCTGTAACTTTGATATTACACTATATATTTCCCGTATTTCGGAGGAAAATTGCTGAATTGCGCTCAAAACATCGGGTGGGATTTCTGAAATACTTTGTTGAATTTCCTGAAGAACAATCTCGAACCGTTCATAAATAACTGTAGCTTCCTTGATTTTAATTTTGAGAATCTCTTTCTGTCGCCTCTCAGGGCCAATTTTCCTCAGATATACTTTTATTGATTTCAGGGATTCCAAAATTTCCTTTAAGTTATTGACTGCCATACATAAAATTTAAAAAAATAATGCTAATTCTCTAGTTTCTACTAAGGTATTATCAAAAATCAAATTGAGACAATAAAAATTCAAATAAAAATGTCATCATTATTCATTGCATATTATGTATATCGTTATGATCTGGGTCAACTCACGAACTTTGCAATTGCCACATGACACGGGCGTCACCAATGAATTTGTACAACTGTCCGGTGCTACGTCGGTTCCGCTTATGTGGACGAAAAATAAAGGTGCGGCTACAGAGTGTCCTTTGGAAGCTCACCTGATTTATATCAAACAAGCTTTTGGAGTCTGTTAATATCACCTAGGCGTTGTTGATGGGAGCTAACATCTGGCTTCTCGTGACTTCTCGCCTGATTTTCCTTTCCAACCTCTTCTTACATAAGTTGAAAGTGTAGAATACGGCCGCTGCTATAACCAGAAGGAAGATTACCAATTCACATACCTCTCGAGTGGAAATTTTTTCGCTGATTTGTCCATTAGTTTGGCCACCACTATTACCAGCCTGTGCGATGATAATCTCTTCTCTTTCTTGCTTAGCTTGGCTTGACCCCATTTTTACTTTTCTCCTTACTCTCCACTAAATATTCAAAAATTTCCAAGGTTTCGCCATCAGGATCGCCATGTAGTAACGGGGTTGTTACTTAGGGTTTGAAGGAGAACACTTTACTATAAAATTATCTATTGAGCTCATTAGGTACACTGATGTCTTACTTCTACAATAAATGACTAATGACTGATCCATGATTCTTCTATCTGTCCTACTTAATATAAGACAATGGGTACAGTGCTGAGTACGCAATATTGAGAAATATCTATTTAACATTCCAACGTTAGGTACACTACACCCTGTATGTACAGTAAAAATTTGTTTGACACTAATATCGTGTGGAATTCGAATTCTGATTGTTCGAGATGAAGATCTTGTAATAATATCTGAATCCTGCAATAGTAATTCACGTAACAAGTCCGGAAAATAGGGTTTTTTTGGACGAATAGACAAAATTCTGAAGTCTGTGAGTCCCAAAAAACTATTTTCGGGCGTGTTGCGTACAATATTTTTTCGGCAACCGTGAAGAATTACAAATCAATGAGACGACACATCTCTTTATTATACATTTGATTCTTATTTGAATTAAACAGAACAGAACTGTCATCCGTCATTTCGTTGCTATTGATGATCATAACAATGACAACAACGACGTGAGTTTTTCCGGCCTAGTCCGGAAAGTACGTACTTTCCGGACTAGGCCGGGAAATGCTACTTTCTCAAAGAAAAAGCGTCCAGGAAGTGGGTATATCCCGGACGGTTGCCGAAATAGTAATTTACGTAACAAGTCCGGAAAATAGGGTTTTTTTGGACGAATAGACAAGATTCTAGGACGAGCCGGAGGCGAGTCCTGGAAGTCTGTGAGTCCAAAAAAACTATTTCCGGGCGTGTTGCGTACAATATTTTTTCGGCAACCGTGAGGAATTACAAATCAATGAGATGACACTCTTTATTGATTTTGATTCATATTTGAATTAAACAGAACAGAACTGTCATCCGTTATTTCGTTGCTATTGTGATGATCATAACAATGACAACAACGACGTGTTTTTCCGGCCTAGGCCGGGAAATGCTACTTTCTCAAAGAAAAAGCGTCCGGGAAGTGGGTACTTCCCGGACGGTTGCCGAAAAAATTACTATTTTGATAAGATTTTCTTGGGAATCTTCACTAATGTGGAAATGAGGGTTATAACTTTTCGGATCGTTTGGATCCCCTCTCTTAAGTAAAGGCTTTATTACAGAAATTTTTTCGGAATCCGGAAATACACTATCTACAAATGACATGTTCATTACAAATTAAGAAATTCATAATAAAATAATTGTTGATGTGACAACTTTGAGCGATACCACAAATTGAGGCATAATTTATCTTCTTTCTAAAAAGCGAATCAATTATTTGTAATTCGAAATACAAAGTGTTTTTTTTTACCCTGAACACTTCAAATGAAGATTAATGAGTCCGGCCCTGGGATAATGGAATAATTGATGTCTTTCAGACTCGACCTTAGCATGTGCCAATAACATCCCAAGTTTCAATAAAATCAGTCAATAAGTTTGGATTTTATGATGGTCTTAGTATTTCCATGAAGCTGGAATATCACCCTGTAGCTTTCTAGGGAAATCCAGAAATTAATTTTTTATAGTCAATTCGTAATCAGTTAGTCCAACTCTATCTCTGGTATGAGTATGTACAGTTATTCCCCGGACACCCTGTATACTTTGTTACAATCCAAACATGGTATTCCATATATCAGTCCTGATTTGAGGTCTTTTCTTATAGGGTCTTTTATGTGACTGTATAGCATGCCAACCGTTTTCATGTTGTAGAAGACTAATTCTTTATTTTCTTTTTTTAATGTTCTTTTAATTTTTTGAGGAAGATCTGGAATGTATGGAATCTTGTAATATTTCTTAGTTTTTCAATTGTGTTCACATTTCTATTTTTAATTTTCCGTAAAAGTTCTGGAACAATCTTATTGATGAAATGTTTAGAATATCTGTTTTGCTGTAGTATGTTCTTTACTTTTTGTATGTTCAGGTCGTGGTGTACAGGGGCACTCAAGTTAATAGCCCTGTGAAGTAGGTTATTTATCGCACTGATCTTGAAGTGAGTGTTGACAAAAAATTCAGTATGATACATGAGGAAGTGGGATTTACATACCAGTCAGTGTTGAGTTTCTGATTTTCCGTTCGATGTACACGTATATCCAAAAACGGTAACGACCTTTCATTTTCTACCCCTACTGTGAACTGGATTCTTTCATGATAACGGTTAAACAGCCGCAATGTTTCGTCTACTTGATCCTTTGGTATAGCTGTTATCGAGTCATCGACATAAAATTTGATGAAGGGAACCACGAAAGGTAGCTGATTTATCATTGTTGTTGCAAAGTCATTCATTACAAATGCCGCTAATGCGGGACTTGCAATCCCACCCATGGTAGTGTCCTCAACTTGTTGGTAAGTTTTCCCATTAAACGCAAAATAGCTCGACTCGAAGAGAAAATCTATTAGCGTCAGGAAAGTCGCTTTATCCAATGATGTTTATGCAGAGATGGTGTGCCAATTTTTCAAAATAATCTTTTTTATGAGACTGTGTGACGTTGGTAAACAATGAAACTTCATCGAACGAAACTAGGATGTAGTTATCAGGTAGGACTACAGTTTTGGAGAACTCAACAAACTCAAAAGAGTTTCTTATTTGATGTTGGAACGTAGTTGTTACACCAGTCAATGTATCCTGTATGAACTTTGCTATTTTTGATGAAGGTGAATCAATTCCACTAACAATAGGTCTCAACTGTAAGCCCTGTTTATGTGTTTTCCGTAGACAATAAAGTCTAGGAGGGACAGAATTGTGTATTTTCCTATTTTTCTTTTGAAATTCAGAAATGAAATCGCTATTAAATAAGTGGTCAATTAGGGCATTTGCTCTTGTCTGGAATATCGAAGTTGGGCCTTTATTCAAGGGTTTATATGTTTCGGTATCGCCAAACATGTTTTCTACTTGATTGTTATATTCTTCACGATATATTACAACTGTTGATCCTCCCTTGTCTGATCTACCAACAATAATATCTTCGTTTGATTTCAAGAACTGTTTCGTAATCCTGAATTTCTTTTTTATCTCATCACGGATGTCGACCCTTCCATTAACGTGGTGTAAGTAATTAGTTAACAAATTGACAAAGTCAGATCGTAAAATATCTTTCTCAGCGTCGCAAGATTCCAAGGAAGAAATATAAAATTCTACGTCTGTTATGATCCTAGGGACTGGTATCTCTTTCTTATTGATCTTCTATCTATTCTAATTGACCACCTATTTAATAGCGATTTCATTTCTGAATTTCAAAAGAAAAATATGAAAATACACAATTCTGCCCCTCCTAGACTTTATTGTCTACGGAAAACACATAAACAGGGCTTACACTTGAGATCTATCTCAACTCGTTCTTATCTGAATCTGATTACCCCTTATCGATTCCTGGGTGTCGCATCTGAAGAGCTCCATCGACTGTCCGGATTGTTAACTATGACAAGTACGAGTGAATTAGCGAAGTTACTGAAACCTGAATTTTCCACAAAAACTTCAGTTCTAAGAATGGAGCTAGATGTTATTAGAGAAAATTATACGAGAGCAAGGTGCTTACACTAGGCAGTGCATAGGTCTGATTGAGGAAAGGGTAACAAGTGTAGAGTCTGACATTTTGGCTGTGAAAAGACGTTTAATCAAGAATAACATAGAAGTTACTGACCTACATATACAGGGTGTCTCAAGTTCGAGTGCCTATTAGACGTTTCTGGAGAACTGGACATATTTGAAATCTGAAATTTGGGATTATGATATTGTTCGAAATTCTCTACAGACCTAAAATATTTTCAGAGCCAGAGCACTTCCGGTTATACAGGGAGTGAAAATAAATTTGCTCAAAAAATTTTTTTTTCAATGTTTTCGTTTCTGATATGATTGAGTATTCAGTGCTGAATACATTTCTGTTGAAACCATTGTATTCATTCGAATAGTTTTCAAAATATCGAAAAAAAACCTGAAAAAAAGTAAAATATTCATAGTCATTATTATGTTCATTTTTCTTATTCTGGACATCCTGAGTGTTAACCGTTTTCACAATGTCAAAGTAGAAGAATGTGGAAAGGTCATGCATCTTTTGAATTTCATTAATACCATCACAGGGTGTTTCAAATTTCGTATCAAAAACTGTGATCCAAAATTGGCCATAACTTCTGTTTTTCAAATTAGAACCCTATTTTTTTATTATTGCGTTTGATTCTACGAAGAAAAATAATGATAGAACTCCCAGATGCTCTTGGTCCTAAATTCAGTTATTCCCGAGTTATTTGAGCTTTTCTGGATTCATGTCGTACGTAGAGTGAAATTCATCGAATCTAAACAGATTCGATGAATATTCTCATGAAACCATAGTAACAAGTAATAGTCAGAACTGTCACTTGTGAATTATTAATGGGATCATTTATCTTCTATGGTCACAGAATATTCTCATGCAACATATTCGATGAATATTTTTATGAAACCATTGAATAAAATCGAAAAGTAAAGATAAAACCTAAAATTAGACCTGTCACTTGGGAATTATTGATGGGAAAACTTATCTTCTATGATCACAGAATATTCTTAAGTAAAAGATTAGATGAATTTGATTCTACGTACAACAGTTTAAGAGCAAGAGCATCTGAGAGTGCTATCATTATTTTTCTCCGCAGAATCCATCGCAATAATAAAAAAATAGGGTTCTAATTTGAAAAACAGAAGTTATGGTCAATTTTGGATCACAGTTTTTGACACGAAATTTGAAAAACCCTGTGATGATATTTATGAAATTCAAAAGATGCATGACCTTTCCACATTCTTCTACTTTGACATTGTGAAAACGGTTAACACTCAGGATGTCCAGAATAAGAAAAATGAACATAATACTGACTATGAATATTTTACTTTTATTCAGGTTTTTTTTCGATATTTTGAAAACTATTCGAATGAATACAATGGTTTTAACAGAAATGTATTCAGCACTGAATACTCAATCATATCAGAAACGAAAACATTGGAAAAAAATTTTTTGAGCAAATTTATTTTCACTCCCTGTATAACCGGAAGTGCTCTGGCTCTGAAAATATTTTAGGTCTGTAGAGAATTTCGAACAATATCATTATCCCAAATTTCAGATTTCAAATATGTCCAGTTCTCCAGAAACGTCTAATAGGCACTCGAACTTGAGACACCCTGTAGATGATGGTGATATGGTCGAATCTGTAATTACCCAATTGAATGGTTTGCATGATGTCAATCTCTGAATCAATGATATAAATTTATACAAAATTGGCAGAAAATCTAATTCACCAATAAAGATTCAATTCGTTTCATATCTCACGAAAGAAAGGTGGTACTGAAGAGGAATCAATTGAAGGGAAAGAATATTTACATAAATGACGATCTTTGCTCTGGGGATAGGGATAAACAAAAAGTCTTGAAGAAACACTTGAAAGAACGCAAGAAGCCAGAAATAAAAAGTTCCCGATGAGGTTGGAACTTTCACTAGTTCCCTGGATGAAGATTTGTGGCAAGTTCGAGTCGGATCCATGGCGGTTGTTGATATTTATATCAATGAACGCGATGTATCTGATAAACAAACGATATAAACTGTATTGTTTAATTTTATATACAGGGTGTCCCAGAAGTCGCGCACCCCATTGAGGGTATCGAAAGTGAAAAATATTCTAAGCCCAAAAATCCATGTTTGAAATTTCTTGATAACATAGTTAATTAGTAATTAATTAATGAAGGTGACCGAGTGAGGAACGCCCTACAGAAGAATAAGTATGCAGTGGGGACGCGAGAGTGAGATTCCAGTCTCGGTTTATTGCGTGAAAAGCCGGCAGCAGCTCTGGCGTCTCCCTCTCGCGTCCCCACTGCATACTTATTCTTTTGTAGGGCGCTCCTGCTTGGTCACTTTCGTTAATTAATTACTAATTAACTACGTTATCAAAAAATTTCAAACATGGATTTTGGGATCAGAATATTTTTCACTTTCGATCCCCTCAATGGGGTGCGCGACTTCTGGGACACCCTGTATACCATCTCACTTACATTACGCTTTAACCAGTTCGACTCAATGTCCAAATCTTCAACATTTTGAACGTCAAACTGGTGACCTTCCTGAAAGTGATGAATTGCCAGCGCTGTCTTCTCCCTACACCTGAATGTCTCGTTAACAATCATACCTGTGCTGTCTGATTCTGTTTCTCAGAAGTTGTTTTGTCTGACCTATATAACATTTTTGGCAATTCTCTCATGGTATTTTGTAACCTAGATTACTACAATGTGAAACAGGATCTTTATCTTTCAATGTGGAAAACAATTGTTTTCAAAAGAAGCAATAAAGAGATAATAAGATGTGGAGTTCCACAAGTGCCAAGGCACGGTTCTAGGACCTATACTATTCCTCATCTACGTGAATGCCTTATTGAAGATTGAAATTTTTGGATCAATCATAGCCTTGTCGATGATATGGTTGTCAAACTAATTATTAATGCAGATTTATGTTTGAAAATTATTGTATTTTCAAAGGGAACTTGACATTCTTCAAAAATTATGACTGGCATACATGGATCTCTGTAGTTATTTCTATGTCAGGGTCTATGATTTTCCATGGAAAGCCAAACTCGTTAATCAATGTGTCAAAACGAATATTCGCCAAAGTTGTGTAGAAGTTTTTTTCATTTTATAATCCGGTTTTAGAAAAAATATTGTTCCTATCTTGTGTAATCGACACGGTAATCTACAAATCAAAACACCAGTTTAGTAGAAAACGTATTTTAATTAAATTTTTGAGAACACCAAAATAATAACATCTACGATGACAACACTCGTTACCGCGCAACCCAACGTTGATAGCTGCCGTTTGTTCGTCGTGGCTGGCTAAGCACACGTTGACGACTACAGCCGGCTAACCTGACAAACTTGACGCCCTCGTGAAGCAACGTTTAGATCTTTGATTCTGAAACAATAAAAATAACATAAGTCAGAAAATCATCATAGATGAATGATATCTTCATTCATCTTCCGTGGCGCTGCTCTCGTTGGAAGAGACAGCCGTAACAAAGAGTTTCATTCGTTCTGAAGGACATATTCCCGTATAAGCATATATCTAATAACATCAATATGGATTATACCCCTGCTTTTCACAGTCTCAAAGTGAAGCCAAATTTTTGGTAACGATTGAGTTCTACGCTTGCGTCAACTGGAAATTCAAAAATTGCGAGAAATTTAGAGGTTATGTTTATTCTGAAAGACAACAAGAAAATAGATATCGAGAATGAAAATATGTCACTCGAATACTTTCAGTTCAATTTCAGAATATGAATAGGAGTTAGCAATGATATTTAGGACTTGAAGAAAACGGAATAAAGCGATTGAAACATTTCACATGAAATTGTGAGGTTATGATCGAAACTATTCACATGAAGTTAAGAATGACATACGTTTCACGACATAATACGATGTGTCGGAGAGAGACAGAATTAAAAAACATCTTTTTATTTTCACCAGTCATCTGGGAGTAGATACCTGCGGAGCTTATCATTTAAAAGAAATTCAATTATGGAATTGAATTGTGGATTCTTACATGGGTAAGAATCCACAATTGTAAGAAACAATTAATTTTCACTAATCGACGGCTAATAAAATCCTTAGTAAAATGTCTTTGGTAAAAATGGATTTTTATCATTTCGAATAGAAAAATTCAAGGAAATAAATTTCGCGAAAACAACACATTGTTGTAATATTATTTACAAAAAAACGGTAAATTCTGAAAGAAAAAGGTGATAGACGTTCAATTAACTAAATGATAGACTTCAATACTGGAAATGTAGAAAAATTACCAAAATGATGGGGAATATCCTTTTCATTCATTTAATACTTATAAAATATTTTTTTTAGGGATATAGACCCTTAAGGGGCAGTATCACCTTTTGAATCGTGGTAAATCTCCATTCAAAAGTGGTCTCTTTATTTCACGATAAGTACCCTAATTTACGACGTAGAGACTTGATTTTTTTTAAATTGAAGTTGAAGAACATCCCAAGGGCAAATAGTTTTCGTTTTAATTAGTTTTTCAATTAAAAAAACAGGTTAATCGTTAGCTCTGGGGTTATTGAATATGTTTTTCGTTTTTCATGAGTACAAGCTATATTTTCGAAATAATCATCATGAGAATTTTTGTAGTTTATAGAAGATTAAATTGCCGAGGGCAAATAGTTTTTTTCGATTTATGTAATTTTTCAATTAAAAAAAACAGGTTGAACTTCAGCGTTTTGGAAACTACACTTAATGATTTTTTTTCCGACGGTTATTCATCATTTTTTGGAAAAAATCGCAACTATTTGCCCTCGGCAATTTAATCTTCTATAAAAATTTTCGTGATGATTATTTCAAAAATATAGCTTGTACTCATGAAAAACGAAAAACATATTCAATAACCCCAGATCTAACGATTACCCTGGTTTTTTTAATTGAAAAACTAATTAAATAGAAAAAAAGAAAACTATTTGCCCTCGGGACGTTCTTCAACTTCAATTTAAAAAAAAAATTATATTCCCTCTGGAATCGAGGTGGATGGAATTAGAACATCATCGAGATAAGCTAATGCTGTGTCGAAACGTAGATGACCTAAAATGCTATTAATCGTTCTTTGAAAAATTGATGGAGCATTCACGAGCCCAAACGGTACCCTCAAGTACTCATAGTGTCCGTTTGGCGTCACAAAAGCTGTGTCTTCGGGATGGACTCATCATCCAAGACTACCTGATGATAGCCTGAAACAAAATCAAGGCTAGTGAAGTATTCGTTACCCTTGATAGAATCCAATAAATCATCGATCCGAGGGAGTGGGTATCTGTCCCTGATTTTCTATTTACTGCTCGATAGTCTACACACAATCGTTCTTCTCCATTCTTTTTCTCAACAAGAAGTATTGGATTTGCGTATGGTGAATTGGATTCCCTAACAATACCATTATCTATCAGCCCTTGTTCTATATCACGCACTTTTTCTCTCTCTGAGAATGCCATTCGGTATGGGCGATACGTAACAAGGGTGTTTTCGCTCAAATGTATTGCCATTTTTGCGACATCCGTCTTTCCAACTTCGTTGAGTGTGGTGGCGAAGCAATCGCGATATTTATTCGAAATTTCCACGATTTGGGGGCACGGCAGTGGCCCCGCCAAGTCGAGCGCGAAGCAAACACTGCCGTACTATCTTTACCCGAACCATTTCGCCGCATTTTCAGGCCCCTATTTGAGAACCTCCGGATAAGACCAGAACGCCGAAATTTTCGTCATCCAGTAAGCTATAATCACGTACTCAAAATCCAACATTTCAAGTGTGTAGTTCATTTAATTCCGAAGTTACGCGAAAGCAAAATTTCGCATTTTCGACCCTCACTCACTCATGATCATCAAAATAGAACTAGTACTTCCCATAAACTCAGAGAGCTGAAATTTGGTACAGAGTTAGGTTTTAATGGCCACATAAAGGGAAAAATATAAAAACTAGGATAATCGAAAATCTGTTGGCACCTCACGTGAGCTCACGTGCTATCACGTCATCTTCGCAAAATGTGCAGCCACAATAATGTATGGAAGTTTATGCGCTTGGAAACACATTGTTATCATACTCAATATGTGAATATCGACTTTAGAATATAAATTGAAAAAAAAACTAATAATCGGGTGATCAGTCTTATACACAGTGATATTTTTACTGTCTCATTTATTGTTCAAGAAAACGATAGGTTTTCGAAAGCTAGGCCGGAACAATAAATGAGACAGTAAAAATTATCACTGTGTATAAGACTGATCACCCGATTATTATCCTTTTTTCAATTGTTATCATTTCACGCATTCACGAAGTTAGCATCTGCTGTCACTTGATAGCACACCAGAACTACCCGCAAATTTACATTTTCTAACCGTAAGCTGTCCGTAAGTGATATCACGTCGGATATTTTGTGAAGTGATTGATGAAGTGAAAATGGATGAAAATTTGATCGAACTTGTCAGGCTTCATGAAGTGATCTATGATCATTCTTCATCAGAGTACAGGGATCAGAATGTACGACAACAAGCTTGGGTGCTGGGTGCTCAATCAACAATTGTTGTACTATTTGAGGTAATCCTCCCACTTCCTCTCTTCGTTGATTTTGGTGGTCTATCAGAATCACCAGCAACTGTAAAAGCAGTTATGTTCTCTATATCTTCTTTCCATTCCGAAGAGCTTGATGAACAAGAAACTGTCTTTCGCCCTGTATCACTGAATAAAAAATGCTATGAAATTTTGGTGCAATATAGAACGTCTATTGCTCTTCAGAAAAAACATCATCAGATGGGTCTGCGGTGGTTAGATTGGAAGAGAAAAAATTGAATCCGAAAAAGAATTGGGTAAGAGATGGGCTATATGGACAAGTATGGTATCAAACTATAGGTTTTCGAGGACGCTGAAATCAATAAAAAATAATCGGAGGCTCTATCTACCACAGTTCAGAACCGAAAAAAATAAAGATTTGTAATAAAAAAACTACTCCTGAAAAAAGTGTCAAATAAGAAAATCTAATAAAATAGATCAATATGCCCACGTTTCTACAAAAAGAAGTGAAATCCCACCAAAAACATTCTGTAAAAACTAGCAAAGTCTCGCTGGAGCTGCTAGTTTATCTCTAAAAAGTAATGAAATCTAGAAAAAGTCGTGCCAAGTTTAAGGCTCCTTACTGCGATTTCTTTATTATTATAGTTAATGTTGTGTGACTTGGCCGTTGAAGGGTACACAAGGGTACAACACCAGGTGCTACATGACACCATTGCACCAATCTGTCGCCAGAAACGCAACTCATTGACGATGGAAAATGGCCACTTTGACGCTCCATAAAGAAGAGAGCAGAAGTCAGCATTGTCAATGCTGAATGCATATGTGTTGCACAATCAACAACAGCCTAAAATGAGACACTAGCGTCCAATTACCAATACGAGCATGGGCTATTATCTCGCTTAACAAACATAGGTAGTTACAACAGATATAGCATTACGTGTGAACAAAATTGACTTGTACCCACTAACGTATAAAGCCAAGTCACACAACATTAACTATAATAATAAAGAAATCGCAGTAAGGAGCCTTAAACTTGGCACGACTTTTCCTAGATTTCATTACTTTTTAGAGATAAACTAGCAGCTCCAGCGAGACTTGGTTAGTTTTTACAGAATGTTTTTGGTGGGATTATGTTTTTCTCCTGGTCATTTAGATGTGAACTGATCTGTTTCTCAATGTATTCCAAAGTGAATAGTTGGAATTTCTCTGGTCCCATTTTCATACATTCAAAGGATGGAATATCAGAGTCAGCAGAACAGCCGAAACCTCTTACAACAACTTCACCTTTTTTGTAGCAAACATCTAGGTCGGAAACATCCAAAACTGGTAGGTAACCACCAGTGTTCAAATTCGTTATACAACGCGGAATGATATGTAACTGACCAGACCAGTCTCTATTTTGCAATTCATTAAAAATATCCGCGAAATTTACCTCGCTGTAGGTAGAAATATGTCCCATGTGAAATGAGGGGATAACTGTAGTTTCTTTTGCAAAAAGGCTGACTCGTTTAGACGGCAATTCGTTATTTCCGAACAAAATGTTTTGACTACGATTGAATAGTCGTATTTGATTCCCATGGACGACAACCAAAACGTTTTCATTATTGACAAACGGTTGTCCGACGATCACCGATACACTCTGTACAGTATCTGGAACTACTAACGGTGGATTTCCATGCATCCGTCATCCGATGATACGATCGTCCGAAAGTGTTGTGATTGGCGGAAATATTCAAAATTGAAAGAGCGCCAAACATTCGTCCGAAAGTTTCAACTCTCTTCCGTTATCGGAGAAAGTTGAAAAATGTTTAACTTTTGTCCGTTATCGTATCAAATTTGACATAACTTTTTGAATGTTTGGCGTTCTCTTGTTGTTGTTGCTTTCGATTCTTCTATTGAAAAGAAAGAAACCTATATTATGGGTGAAAGATATTTTTATGAGCAGAAAGGCCCAAGGAATGTTCTAACTTGGTACAAGAAATGCGATTGTCCGATAGTGGGCAGTATTTCAATTATTTGAGAATGAGCAATATCACATTCAACAAATTATTGAGTACATATTGTTGGACCATCTCTCACAAAAATGTACCATATACGAGAACCCATCTCACCGGGCGAAAGACTAGCTTTGACTTTAAGGTTTGTAATTTGATAATTCATTAATTATACAGTTCGCGTCAAAATTATAGAACAAATTCATTCTCTCAGAAGAAAAATATTTTGCAACAAAAATCCTTCAAAAATGCATAAAAATTTGGTAAAAGTGAAACAAAAATTGACCTGTCTCAGGATTTTGTTGCCAAATATTTTTCTTCTGAGAAAATGAATTTGTTCCATAATTTTGACGCGCACTGTATATACAAAATGTTACCATTTTTCTCATTAAAACACACGACAACGTTTTGAAAATTCGGATGGATGGAAATTGACAGTTTCGTCCGTCCGACAAAATGTATACGATATCCGAATCGGACATCGGATGACGGATGCATGGAAATCCACCGTAATGCCTCAACGGTGGCTGATGTCAGATCAACTTCCAAGTAAACCGACGCTTTGGTGTCCACACATACCGAACCGCCCTCGTAACCACGT
This sequence comes from Adalia decempunctata, assembly GCA_951802165.1. Classification (NCBI taxonomy): domain Eukaryota; kingdom Metazoa; phylum Arthropoda; class Insecta; order Coleoptera; family Coccinellidae; genus Adalia; species Adalia decempunctata. Next base: position 54,432,223 of record OX637697.1, read on the forward strand.
AAATGAGCAATTATTGTAAGTTCACCTCCTAACTTCAGTCGTTTAATATCAAAATCTCTCAACGTTACCGTTGCACAACCGGAATCAACATATATATTCTCCGTTTATCACAGTCAATGAAAGAAGAAAAGTTTATTTACGGCCATCGATCAATGAAATAATAACACGAAAAATTACCATTGGAAAGTGGTTATATTTGAGCTGACTGAGCCTCGCTTGTCTGATTTCGAGGCTTACGAGAATTTGTTGGCAGGCCTACATTGCATTTTGATTCTTCGTGTCCCAATAAATGACATTTCCTGCATTATAAACGTTTTTTTGGACAATTCGATTGGTAATGGCCACGCATCTTACAGTTGAAGCATTGGACGTCTTTTACATCCGAAGATTTTCTTGAAGGGGAATATCTCCTGGGGACAAAAGTATGCCTTGAGTGCAACTTAGGTGGTCGCACAGAACATCTAATAAAAGAAATGCTTCCTCCCTACTAAACGATGGCAACACCAATTAAACCACAGACATGGCTTTAAGCCGTCATTTAAAAGTGGAGAATTGAAGATAATACGGAAACCTTCTTTACCGACTTGAAAAGTTTTGGCTTTTGAGCCTTATTTAAATTATGATTTTGTTTTGCAAATTTTCACTTCCAATGGTTTTCGTTGACTTAAAAAGTAACGAAAATTCATAGGAAGTGAAATGTTCTTTGTTATTTCGAATAAAACTGAGCTATCATAAAATCCATTTATTTAGCTTCACAAAATTGTTTACATTTGAACATATTCATTGGAAACTTCGACATATATCTTCTCTGAGATTATTATTTATCACAATGATTCATCACAATTGCTTAGGGATCTCATTTTCATCGTTTCTATACAGGAAGTCATCGTCAGGTGGATTTGTATCTTCTCAAAAAACAAACAGACATTTTTGTTTTTTCTTACTACCAGGTAACGTTCATTGATGACACTAAAAACAAACCAAAATTTCAGAGAAACCAATATCTGAGAGAGGCATTCAGTCAGGTAATGTTATTATCAATAACGCTGATCATAAAAGCATGATTGGAGATCCGATTACTTAATGCCAGTTCTTTTTTCAAACAAGAATGATTCTAAATAGTTAGTGCTTATCTTTGAACATTTATGGATATCTGGATAAGATAAAGACTTCAAATAAACAGAATTTGCAGATCATTATATTTCGAGTCAGTTAACTTATAAGAGCTTGATCCAACAAAATTTCAAACAGAGACTTCGTATTGCAATCAAATTCTCAATCAGAAAATATTATATCTTCAACTCACCTTTCAAAGAGATAGAATTCTCTATGACTGATGTATGTTCTGGAGATCTAGAGAAAATTAATCAAGACAATCATTCATCAAAAATGAAAATTCCGACTTGTTATAATATCGTGACGAGTTGTGAGAAAATAAACCTGAAAAAGAATAATTCGACTATTTCCTCTTAATTCCTAGATCGAAATTTATGTAATTTCTTTTCATTTAATTCTCCACTCCACTTGTTAACATCACTCCACTTATTTTATTCATACGAATCATACGTCAAAATTGTCATTTCAATCCACTTCAACGTTTGTCGTAGCTACATCATACGATTCGGCAGCCATTTAAAAGTGGAAAGGACGTAAGTGTATTATGGATCGTGTTGCCTACTAGCGCTTCATCCCCCTGGGTGGTCGTCTAATCACACCTTCAACTCGATAAGGGTTGGCAATGGCTATCTTTTCATCACGAAGCATAGAAAGATATTCTTCATAAAGGGCCTCGAGTGTTACGTAACGACCCGCCCATGCGCCATTTTGGGCCGTAACATCGGTGATTCCATCAATCAAGCACGACACAGCGTTTCTGCCTGAAATATGGCAGGTTCGTAACAATTCCATCTTGCTGAAATAATAATTTGTCATAGTCAACCTGTTCGTTCTATTCAACATTTTACGTAACACCGTTGCGTAATCCACGCGATCAGGGAAAGTTTTCATGCTTAAAACTTTCCACTCCGAACATGTACTGGGATAGCTTGACAAGCTATTGTACCAAGTTCTTGCCATCCCTGCCAGTCTAGATTGCATATGGTATATGGTCGTTACAGCATTCTAGTTATTCACATCCCTCAGTTGATCAATCTTCTGCAACCACACTGACAAATTCTCGTTCTCGGGTTGAATTCGGGGATACAATCACTTTTTATTGACATACGCCTACCTTCTGACTGGGTTCCTTGTCTCACAAGCAGCTCCAGCATACTTTCCAATTATTGAGGTTTGGTCAGGCGTAAGCGAAACACCCTGACGTCTCCCCGAATTTTCTGCAGTCGTTTGGGGAGATAGTCTCCCAAAGTCTGATACTGACTTCGGGCTTCGGTCACAACGTCTCCGTTGTTGGGGCCTTCCCTCTGCCAGGAAGGATGTCAATGATAAGCATGATGATTGTAAATGTTAGTTATGAAAACGGAGTCTCACGAGACCAATAATTTAAATTCAGTGGACTGAGCCGAACGGACAGTTGAATGGTAGTATTCAGCACATCCTTCTTAAATGATCCTCCAAAAATCAAATGTTTATTTATAACAAAGTTATATCCGATAAATGATACAGTCTATTCATACCCAAATTAGAACATTGAATTCTTCAATTTTCGAATGAACGCCACTTTTTTTGTCGAACAACTGGCGCACTATATTGTATTTTCAAGGTGAAGAGAGAATAAGACGAAAAAAAATCCATGTTTTTTTATCTCAAAAAATCGTCGTTTTCCATTTGTCGGACAAGAAAAATGCCATATTTTTTTGTCGGACAATTGCATTTTCATATTTTCCTATGGTAGTATTAACCGATTTTGAAAAAATCAGGAGGGTATTAATAAAAAAACAAATGCGATTTTCAGCCATATGCATGTTGGTAGTCACGCTCTAAGCCACACTATTTTTGTCGGACAATCATGTTTTCTCATTTCTCCCAGATAGTTTTTTTTATTGCATTTTACAAAAAAGTGTATGTATGTTTCAAAAAAATTGAAAATATGGTCGACCAACGAGAGGTTCGCTGAAGCCGCGACTACAAAAAATTTTCCCCTCGGGCCATTCGATGAAGCACATAATCTGCATTTCCGGCACCAGTCTTTAACATCATCTTTGCAGTTAACCCAGTAAAAACGCTTTCTGACCTTTGCCAGCGTTTTTTTGATACCGAAATGGCCACCGGAAGTTTCGTCATGTAACTTCTCTATTACCTCTCTCACTCGACTCCTGGGAATTATCAGCTGATTCCTGGCTGCAGTACCTTCGTTATTTTCGATGGACCTCTTCAGCAGTCCATCCTCCAAAATGATAGAATCCTACTGTGCCCAGTAGGACTGGACCCTAGGATTCAGATGACTCACTTCCTCCCATCATGGTCTCTGTCCTCTTATCTTCCAATACAACAACATCTTCCATTCTGGGTCACTTTTTAGGTCTCGCTTCAGATATTCTGGCATCCAATTCGCATCCACGATGGTCGTTCTCAAGCAGAATTCTTTCTCTTCTACCTTATTGCAGTGCTTGAAATCTGACGGACATGGTCTCCTAGATAATGCGTCAGCGTTACCATGAGTCTTCCCTCCACGATTATATTCCTGCAGTCTTTCTATCCATCTGGCAACCTGACCCTCTGGATTCTTGAATTGTAGAAGCCAGAAGTCACTTTAGAGCGGCCAGTCCTGAGAAGGAATTAGCGGTCGTACATATATTTATAGAACTGTTCCATGGTCTTCACTGCAGGGAGAAGCTCTCTTCTTGTAACGCAATAGTTACGTTCGGGCTTTGACAGGACCTTGCTGAAATATCCTATAACTTTTTCTTGGCCATTCTGAATTTGGGACAACATACCCCCTATGGCCATTTGAATGCTTCAAAATAATTTGCTTCTCCGCAACAACTTCTCTAATAAAATGATGCTTTATGTCAATATTATTGCTATGGATTATCGGTCCTTGACTATAGAAAAATCTCAAAAAATTTACCCAATTTGTCGAAATCCTTTATTGGGATTCAATCAATGTGTCGACGTTTCGCCCCACATACGGGGCGTTCTCAATGCTGAAAAAACACAATAAGTTGAAAACGAGGACATGATAAAGCCTAAAAAAATACTACCTTGTATTCAATCATGACAAAAGTTTGAAAAATGCAATAACAATTTCAAAAGTAACGTATTTTACAGGTTGAAGGCATGTACCAAAATATAAATATGTTGCACATAAATTTTCAAAATAAACCGTCATGTGTTAAAAACGACATCTATATTGGAACGCGATAAAGAACATAGGTACTCGTACCTGTATCAGAATGGAAATCAAGAAGGAGAGAAAGGAAAACCCAAGAACCAGGGATCTGCGGAGGAACTGCGGACAGAAAAATTCGGCGAGAGGTCTCTGTCTATTCCAAGTTGATTAATGCTTTATGATATGATATATTGTTTATCCTGATTACTCCTAGGTCTCCTGGAGAGACCCCTCTGAAACTACAAGCTTCGAAGCTTGTAACTTGATTGAAGTTTTATATTCACTAGAAATTGAGGTGAAATCGGTCTTTAAATTTACGTTTTTTTTCAGAGCATGTTATACAGGGTGAGTCTTTGACTTGTACATATATTTTAACTGTAGATTCTTGATGCTAAAGGAAACCTTTTTTTCATTTTCCATTTTTCCGAATTCGGCTTTGTTAAAGAGATATAGCCATTTGAAAAAATCAATCGGGCTGAATACGTGCCTGATATTATTCTCTGCAAACACTTCAAAGTTCACACTTTTCGATTGAAATTGAGGTGATTATTAGATTTTCTGGTTGATACGATTAGAAAATACTCAAGCACTAACCTTATTTGAATAAGAATGTTACAAACACGATATTTCCTAACTAAACACTTAGTTCTGTTCGATCATTTCGGCAATTGAAAAGCTATATTTCTCATACCAAAATAAGTTCCTTCTTCGATTGTCCTGAAGTTTAGTTTATAGACACTAATAATTTGTTCATATTTTCCTCGATATTCCAAAACGATCTCATAAAAATTGGGTTTTCACTAACCTATCCTAACTCCATTAACCAAAGTCTTATGATTCAGGGTCAATGACCTAACCTTACCACATTCTCTGTGATATTCCACAGAACTATAGAGAAGACGATGCCAGATTGCCGATTTTCTCTTCAAACAATGCGAACTCAAGAAAGCAGTACGTCCCTTATCGTTAGCGGATGAACTATCACAATCGCTAAAGGCGTCTAGGCGTTGCTCTTTGAAAATGCCAAAAGAGTGGTTCTGATTCTCGCCAATATAGCGCTACGTTCCTAATGTCGCCAACGGCCTACTCTTCCCTTCAGAAGGCCGTGGATGTACCCGCGATGCTCTGTGCTCCAACCAGTCCAACCTAAAACGTTAGTCAGCACCAAGGACTATAAACAAGAATTCTTGTTTATAGTCCTTCAGGCTGCACGGCATGAACGAAGTTCACGCTTTATTTATTTAAAGAGAATGAAGCAAACAGGTGATGATTATGTAAATGACTTTCAGTGAATTGATGTAATAGTAGTGTCGTTCTGGTGTCGAGTTATATTGTTTCGATAGATATTTTGCTGAAGGATCGGTAACAATGAATTTCAAATAGAAACTGCATATAAAATGTATAATTTCATGCTTCTTAGAATTCAATTTTATGTCCCACGAAGTGGAATTTTATTATCACATATCTCTACATCCAACTTTTTTCATCATAGAGATTTTGTCTTGATAAAGTTGAAAAACATTCTGACAACGTTGGTAACTTGTTGAGAGACCAAAGAAAAATAATTTTCGATGAGATTTAACTCAGGACAGCATTCAGATTATTCTTGAAATTCATGATTTTTTCCTCTAATTCAATCTTATACAATTAGGAATAACTTGAGAACGACGCGTTTTATTGAAAAAATATAAGAATACTTTTGTTTTCTAAAATAATTAATTCTTTCGAAAAATTGAACCGTTCATCTTTTTCAAGTGGTTTTATAATATTTTTGCGTGAATTTATGAGTCGACTATACTGTAACTTTTTTACCAGGAGAAATATGAAATAAGTTTCAATTGAGGAATATGCACCATGAATGGAGTAAACAATCAACCAAAATTCAGTACATTCGAAATATCGGTTCCGAATATATGGCAAGAATAGTGTTAATTTCATGGATTTTTGACACCCTGTATCTTCCAAACGAAACCGAATTTTGAAAAATGGTATGAGAAAAAAGTGTTTCTTTTGATGGGAGGAATCTACAGTTAAAATATATGTACAAGTCAAAGACTCACCCTGTATAGAGAGATTCGAGGCATAAACGTTTCCAAAAATTTTTTTCTTTGTCTAGAATCTTCACAGATTTCAAATATAAAAAATTCACTGAATGCTTGCATATTTCGGAATGTGCGACATTTAATTTTTTCGTATTTTATTCATGTTGGTAGATTCGTTTTTTGAGGTATTGTGATGTTTGACCTATGTAATATGCGACAGGTAGACTGTTTTGGCAATTAATCTTGTAAACAAATTGCTGACAAAGGCAATGTCTTTTTTTGTTTTAGCCTGCTAAAAAGGTTTGAAATTTTATTGGAGGGGGTCCAGGCTGGTATGACACCCCTTTTTCCGCATAAATCGTTCACGTGTCTCACAATTGGTTCAAAATATGGGAATTTCGCATATGTAATATGTGGGGAGAGCGTAGGAGGTGGGGAAACCAAGTTGGGAGATCCAAAAGATGGGGGATCCCGGTGGAAACTATGTTGGATGTTAAATGTTCGAATCTTATCTCTATTATCTGAGTCACGTAGTCGATAGGGTATGAGTTGTCCGTAAGTGTCTTCTTCACTATTTCAATATTGGACTTATGGAACTCAGCATCGGAAAGTAAAATTGCTCTGTGAACCAGGTTGTTAATAGTTAAGGGCTTATATTTCTCAGGGTGATGTGACATATAATTCAAGTAACGACCAGAACAGGTGTCTTTCCTATACCAATTGAAACTGAGCCCCCTGTCGGTCTTAGAAATATTAATGTCCAAAAAGTTTATATCGTCATCCGCAGTGAAGGTAATTCTTTCATGGAAGGAATTGAGGGCATTTAACAGAATTTCTGTGTTTGACGGATCAATACAAATGAGTGTGTCATCGACATATCTGTAATTGAATGATATTTCAAAGGTCATGGCTGGTAAAATTTGTCTTTCCATATGCTGAAGCGCCAATTCGGCTATGGTCTGACTGAGAGGGGATCACATTGGGCACCCAAAAATCTGTATGTATATTTGTGAGTTGAAATCACAAATGCAGTTATTCAAGATGTACTTACACATGTCGATAAAATCATTCTTGGGAATAGACGTATCAACCTTTTCGAAATTGGTCTCAATCTGGGAGACAGCTATGTCGATAGGTGAGTTGGTGTAGAGGGATGAAACATCAAAGTACACAAGTTTTTTGTTTTCGAAACCGCTTGCGTATGTTCTCTATAAGTTCAAGAGAGTTTTTAACATTGTATTCAGAACTGGTTATTAAGGGTTGTTGTAATCTCTCGAGAAACCTAGAAATGTTGTAAAGAGGTGAACCAGTGTTTGAGACAGCTGGTCTCATTGGGAAACCAGGTTTATGAATTTTTACTAGGCCATACATTTTGCAAATTGTACCGTTATGGCATGACAATTCTTTGTATTCTTTCTGTGTGATGTAACCACCGTCCAGACAACTCTTTAGTATTTTGTTACAGGTATTCTGAATAGAATTTGTGATATCTTTTTTTATTTTCGGATATGTTCTCACGTCCTCGAGTAATTGTATTGTCATTTTGCTCGAATACATTATGTCAATATGTTTTGACCTTTTATGAAAAATATTATTAGCAGATAATTTAATTGCACCTTGATTGTCACTAAACATACAAACACATAAATCCATTTCCATCAGCTCATATAATAAACGTCTTAGGTAAACAGCTTCATTTACCGCTTCAGATACAGCCATGTACTCTGCCTCGGTACTTGAGTTCCATGGTTTCCTTTGAAAAACGTAAGCCAAAATGCTTAGTACCCTTCAAATATCTTAATATTCTTTTAGCATGTTTCCAATGTATTTCACCATAAGTTTTATTAAATTGGCTTGAATAGCTAACCCTAAATGCAATGTCTGGCCTTGTTGAAACGGCTAAATACATGAGACGACAAATCAAATTCTGATATGGATACTTGGAAAGTCCACTTTGGTCACTGATTTGTGAATTGAGGTTGCATTCCATAGGTGTCCTCACAATTTTGCAGTCTGACATATTAAATTCGCTCAGAATTTGATCAATATAAGATTTCTGATTTAAAGTCAAAATACCCTGTTCCATATTGTAATAACTGGGGTGAAGTTGATACTCAATTTAAACGAAAACCCCAGTTTAATACTTTACTTCTTATTCTCCGCCTGCATGACTCCTGGGTGGACTGAGTAGCTCAGTGGTTATGCTGCCGGTCCCAAGCCCGGATAAAAGAGGAGGGTTGACAGGTTAGGTTAGCTCCCTGCCTGTCGTGAAATCTCTCAGAGGCTCACAGAATCGATAACTCGCCTCGGAATTGGACTGATATACGGATAACGAACCATGCACGAAGAAGGATGATGAATTGGACACGGAAAAATATTCTGAGAGTAGGATCTTGGAATGTCAAAACGCTCAATAACAAAGAACAAGAAATTGTACAAGAGCTTAAAGATCATATACAGGGTGTCCGGTAAACCTTGTACAATATTGAAACTGGTGATAGACCAGGTCATGACTGTTCAGAATATCAGAATTTCACCTCAGTAAAAATATCACCATTTTCGAGATAATGGGCATTTTCTAAATATCTAGAAAATCACTACCTCACCTCCGTTTTTTGAGTGCTATGTCTACAAATTGAGACTAATTCAAATATCTTTGTTGCTGAAGATTAATGATGAGTGATGCTTTCAGACGTACAAAACAGTTTTTCAGAACTTGATACATTAGACATAGCAATCAAAAAACGGAGGTGAGGTAGTGATTTTCTAGATATTTAGAAAATGCCCATTATCTCGAAAATGGTGTTTTTTTTACTGAGGTGAAATTCTGATATTCTGAACAGTCATGACCTGGTCTATCACCAGTTTCAATATTGTACAAGGTTTACCGGACACCCTGTATAGACATCGCTGCACTACAGGAAACAAAGAAGAAAGGAAAAGGTCAAAAAGCGTACGGAGACTATATCGTCATATACAGCGGTGTTCATAAGAGCGAGAGAGCCAAAGAAAGCGTCGCCATAGGTTTGCATAAAAAGTATATTGACCAAGTGGTGCCAGTACGTATCATCGCGAATAGTTCTGGTTAGGTTGACGACTGACTCTCAGCCTCTCAATATAATATCTATCTATGCTCCAGAGGATAATAAGTCAAGGCAAGAACGGGAAATATTTTATAATGAACTGGAAAGCATCATCGACTCGTTACCACCTAGAGATTTCACTATCGTTCTCGGGGACTTTAACGCTCGCATTGGTAATGAACCAATTTCCGGAGTAATGCAAAAGTTTAATGAACAAACACTCAACGAAAACGGAAAACTTATGATCAACCTTTGCTCCTCAATAGGCCTCAGGATAAATAACACATTCTTCAATCATAAAATTCAACATAAAAATACGTTCCGAAATACCCGCGGACAACAATCAACAATTGACTATATTTTAACAAATAAATGTATACCAGCTTCTGGAGTCTTGGATATTAGGGTGCTTAACTCAGCTGACGTTGGTAGTGATCATAGCAAATTCAGAATCAAGTGGGGACCCAAAAGAAAACTTAGCGATCCAACAAGAAAAAGAGAAAAAATCAAGGTAGATTCACTATGGGACCCCACGATTCAAGAACTGTATAAAAAACGTCTTGAAGAAAAAATTGAATTCAATCCGACTGGTAACCTGGATGACGTCAATGATATTTGGAGAAAATGAAAAGAAAACATAAAAGCTGCAGCCAATGAAGCTCTTGGAAAGGTTACTCTCAAGAACAGAAATTTCAAGGAGAATAAAACTCCATGGTTGTGTGATGAAATTAAAGATCAGTTCAAAAAGAAGAAAGGAGCATACATCAATTATCTTACAACAAAGACTCATTAGTCTTACGCTGAATATTAGAGGATTCGGAATGAAACTAACATGTTGGTCAGACAAAAAAAAAAGAGAGGTGTTTTAGATTATCTCTTATGTAGGTAATGAGATATTGTTCTCAATGAAATAGAGTATTTGGTCATCCAGATCAACATAGTTACAGTTTTCACCTTGTTCTTTTAATTTTGTTATAAATTGTTCCATACATTCACCTTGGTGTTGTTTCAGACTACGAAATATACAGGGTCTTTCACGAGGAACCTCACCCATATTTATACGGAAAACTACTGAACGTATTTTCATGAAATTCAGCACTTATAAGTATTTCACGATGCTGATGAAATCTAAAATATTTTCAAGGCATGAGCACCTCCGGTTTTTCCGGAAATGACGTCAACTTCCGTTTTTCAAGTTAGAACACCATTTTTTTATTGCAGAAATAGATTCCTTAGAAAATTTCAAGTTATTTTGATGTAACATTTTTCAGTTTTGGTTGGAAAATTCTCTCTGAGCGGGAAAATTCGAAAAAAAAATCGAAAATAGAGCTCCGCTGAAACAAGAATAACTTCGAGGTTTTTGGATGGAAAATTTTCCCTTTTGGGATTTTTCAGGATGTAAGATTGATGTATCCACTCTAGAAATCGAAATCGCGATTCATGATACAGGGGGTGAAAAAATCGCTTTCAAAGTTAGGGATGACAAAATCGTGAAAAATCAATTTTTTCAAATTAGAACCCCATTTTTTTATGGCAGATATTGAATCTACGTTAAAAAATAATGTTAGTGTATGCATCACACCCTTGCCCTAAAATGGATATTTTCTGAGTTATTCACAAAAAACTGTTTTTCGTCTTGAATTTTCAGCTACATATTTCTTATCCCTTCACGCCAAAAAGATGAAATTTTCAGGAACTGTTACTTAAACCATGTTTTAGATTTTACTACCCTAATATGCAAGAGAAAAAAGTTACAGGTTGTTCCTGAATAGATGGCGAATTTGGATTCGAATTTGTATCGGAAACCTCTTTATTTCAACTAATCGGCCATCGGTTTTCTCTCCAGTGATAAATAAATAATTCCTTATGAACCATATGCAAAAACTTACCATGTTTTACATAATACGAATTATTACCAAATTAATAGTAAACACAAAATGCTACTTAATAAAGAGGAATTTGGCAGATGTAATTAATGATATCTATCATTGAAAAAAAAGAATGTAAAACATGGTAAGTTTTTGCATATGGTTCATAAGGAATTATTTATTTATCACTGGAGAGAAAACCGATGGCCGATTAGTTGAAATAAAGAGGTTTCCGATACAAATTCGAATCCAAATTCGCCATCTATTTAGGAACAACCTGTAACTTTTTTCTCTTGCATATTAGGGTAGTAAAATCTAAAACATGGTTTAAGTAACAGTTCCTGAAAATTTCATCTTTTTGGCGTGAAGGGAAAAGAAATAGCTGAAAATTCAAGACGAAAAACAGTTTTTTGTGAATAACTCAGAAAATATCCACTTTAGGGCGAGGGTGTGATGCATACACTCACATTATTTTTTAACGTAGATTCAATATCTGCCATAAAAAAATGGGGTTCTAATTTGAAAAAATTGATTTTTCACGATTTTGTCATCCCTAACTTTGAAAGCGATTTTTTCACCCCCTGTATCATGAATCGCGATTTCGATTTTTAAAGTGGATACATCAATCTTACATCTTGAAAAATCCCAAAAATGAAAATTTTCCATCCAAAAACCTCGAAGTTATTCTTGTTTCAGCGGAGATCTATTTTCGATTTTTTTTTCGAATTTTCCCGCTCAGAGAGAATTTTCCAACCAAAACTGAAAAATGTTACATCAAAATAACTTAGAATTTTCTAAGGAATCTATTTCTGCAATAAAAAAATGGTGTTCTAATTTGAAAAACGGAAGTTGACGTCGTTTCCGGAAAAACCGGAGGTGCTCATGCCTTGAAAATATTTTAGATTTCATCAGCATCGTGAAATACTTATAAGTGCTGAATTTCATGAAAATACGTTCAGTAGTTTCCCGTATAAATATGGGTGAGGTTCCTCGTGAAAGACCCTGTATATCTCTCATATACTGAATCACTTGGTATAAAGTAACCATTAAGGGCATTCGTTGCTATTTTATATTGTCCAGTTGTAGCCTCTGACTTAGATGCTGGCAATGTAAAAAAATGTCTTGTACTTCGGGACCGGCGCAATGTAAAAGTAAATTCTTCTGTTGTAGATCATCAGTTATCCCTTTTGCACTGATGAATATTTCAAAACTCCTCCTCCATTTTCTCCACTTTATTCCCAATGATGCGATGTCCTCGTTGCAATGGAAATTTGGGACAGCCAGTGAGTCCATGATCCAATCCTAGTCGCCACTGTTGTAGATTGTCTCTTATGTAGGTAATGAGATATTGTTCTCAATTAAATAGATTAACTTCCCAAATAAACTTTATTCTTTCCAGTAATAGTAATGCAAATATAATGATTCCAACAGTATCATTAAAGGTATTCCATCACGTGTGTGCGCTGACAATGACATTTCTCCGAGATGCCGTTCGTCATCTGTGGTCTAAGGGCGCGGTTACATCGCATCGCATAACACACCCTCCACTGAATAAAAAAAAACCAAAAATAACCTGCTTAATGCTTATTATAAATTCAACCTAGATATTGGTTTTTTTGACCTTTCGGACCTCCTCAAAACCGGAGGGCTCGAATTATGGCGGCTCGAATGAGTATCGTGTGCATCTGTCTCACCTCCATTCATTGCTGATGAATTTTCGACAGGTGCATCAAGAGCAACTTCCGACGCCAATGAAGCTGAAGGAATTGCATTTTCGGGTTCCTCCTGCACTGGTGGGGGAATAAAAAGATCTGAAGCACACTTCCCTTTTTCCGTTTCCTCTCCCACTTTAATAATCTGATCAACGTGCCGTTTTACTTCTTTCCATTGTCTAAATCTACTATATAGTGTAACAACCCCTTTCTTTCCTTAATCCTGCCAAAAACCCACTTTTCCCCACAATAACTTCTGACCCCAACTCGCATGTTCGCCTCAAATTCTCTAGTCACTTTACCATCCCCAAAGCAATTTATATTTTTACCTATTTTTGGGACAGGTAATATTTTATCTAAATTAGTTTTTATTTCCCGGTTCAAAAATAACATTGACGATGACTTGCCGGTCGTGATATGAGGCATTTTACGATACTGCATTAGCATCGTGTTTATTTTGTGATTTATTGAGAAATTGTAATTTTGATCATCATAAAACATGGCATACAAATAGTTTTTCAATATTTGAACACACCGTTCCGCTTGCCCATTTGTTGCGGGGTGGTATGGAGCAGTAAATTTTGGAATGATACCCAAAGAATCTAAAAATTTCCGAAATTCTTCAGATTTAAATTGGGTCCCGCAATCAGTCACAAAAAACTTCGGTATTCCGAACCTGCCAAAGATCGACATGCAAACCTCTATGGTAGACTTGGCTGTGATGTTTTTCATAATGCAAACTTCGGGCCACTTTGAAAATGAATCAACTAATATAAAAAAATAATGACCACGGAATGGTCCCGCGAAATCACAATGGATTCTTTCAAAAGGCTCGGAAGAAGGTATCCACGGATGATATACTTTTTCTGGATTATTTCTGATTTTATTGCAAGGTACACAATTAGAGACCATATTCGATATATCGTTATCCAGTCCAGTCCACCAACAATAACTTCTAGCCAGTAATTTCATTTTTGTAATGCCAAAATATCCAATATGAAGCTGTCTCAATGTTGTCTGAGTGTCCTCGGTATATACAGGGTCTTTCACGAGGAACCTCACCCATATTTATACGGGAAACTACTGAACGTATTTTCATGAAATTCAGCACTTATAAGTATTTCACGATGCTGATGAAATCTAAAATATTTTCAAGGCATGAGCACCTCCGGTTTTTCCGGAAATGACGTCAACTTCCGTTTTTCAAATTAGAACACCATTTTTTTATTGCAGAAATAGATTCCTTAGAAAATTTCAAGTTATTTTGATGTAACATTTTTCAGTTTTGGTTGGAAACTTCTCTCTGAGCGTGAAAATTCGAAAAAAAAATCGAAAATAGAGCTCCGCTGAAACAAGAATAACTTCGAGGTTTTTGGATGGAAAATTTTCATTTTTGGGATTTTTCAAGATGTAAGATTGATGTATCCACTTTAAAAATCGAAATCGCGATTCATGATACAGGGGGTGAAAAAATCGCTTTCAAAGTTAGGGATGACAAAATCATGAAAAATCAATTTTTTCAAATTAGAACCCCATTTTTTTATGGCAGATATTGAATCTACGTTAAAAAATAATGTGAGTGTATGCATCACACCCTTGCCCTAAAGTGGATATTTTCTGAGTTATTCACAAAAAACTGTTTTTCGTCTTGAATTTTCAGCTATTTCTTTTCCCTTCACGCCAAAAAGATGAAATTTTCAGGAACTGTTACTTAAACCATGTTTTAGATTTTACTACCCTAATATGCAAGAGAAAAAAGTTACAGGTTGTTCCTGAATAGATGGCGAATTTGGATTCGAATTTGTATCGGAAACCTCTTTATTTCAACTAATCGGCCATAATTCCTTATGAACCATATGCAAAAACTTACCATGTTTTACATTCTTTTTTTTAATGATAGATATCATTAATTACATCTACTGAATAAAGAGGAATTTGGCAGATGTAATTAATGATATCTATCATTAAAAAAAAGAATGTAAAGCATGGTAAGTTTTTGCATATGGTTCATAAGGAATTATTTATTTATCACTGGAGAGAAAATCGATGGCCGATTAGTTGAAATAAAGAGGTTGAACTCATATTTCAGTACAACAACAAATCAGATCAACGAGGAGAAAACCGGAGTATAGCTATAGCCAATCTGTTTATTCAGCATATTAAGATGCATCTTATACAATCTAACTATCTCCATATTTTCAAGGTTGTCTAATAAATGACCTCTATTCGCCAAATGTAAGATTTTAAAATTTGTTGACTGGTCAAAATCATGCTTACATTCAATCAGGTGCTTAACAAAGTGTGAGAAGCCTGTTGAACCTGGCTTGAGACAGCTCAAATGCTCCTTCAGACGGACCTTGAAGCTCCTAAATGTTCTCCCAACATACAAGGCACCACAAGTATCACAAGTAAGCTGGTAGACCCCGGTCTTATAAGATATATTGACAAAGGGTCTGAAAATATTTGCGATCTTATAAGAAAAACTGCCAACAAATGTCAGCGATCTATATGGTCTATCATCAGGTGGAACAATCTCATAAGTTCGGGTGTTCATGTATACGGAATGTTCACTAATAATATTGGACTTTTTATTCACTAACTTATCTATCAAATTCCCACTATAACCATTCATTTCAGCTATCTGTTTCAAAACTCCCAATTCTTTATTGTAACAAGCATCAGTTAAGGGGATCTTAAGTAATCTATCCACATAACTATGGAACGCCGCCAATTTATGTTGAATGGGGTGGTTGGAAAGGTTGTTTACAACTAAACCGGTATGTGTTGGCTTTCTATAAATATCAAAAGAAACACCCTCCCCAACTATTGTCAAAGTGAGGTCCAAAAAGTTGAGGCTATTATCCTTTTGAACCTCCAAAGTGAATAAAATGTTGTCATGTATTGAATTGATATATTCAAGGAAACCATCCACGTTCCACGATTGTATGGCCTGCTGAAGGTACACAAGTCGGATAACTTTCTAGAGATGCCTATAAGACCCGTAGTCTCATTTATAGATTCCCCTACATATAACTTGTCAAAGTGGGTTAATTCGCGGTTGAAGCAGGTTTTTGCAGGCAAGTTTATGCACTCGGTTAAGAATAGCTTGGAGTTAGTTGATCGAATTTCACAAGTGCGGTTTGCTGAGGGTGACATTCTTATATCATTGGATGTTGCCAATCTTTTTACCAATGTACCCACACAAGAGGTGGTCGACTTGATTGACGATATGATTAGAGGCGAGTTTACGCCGGAGAAGCGATGTGAGTTTATCACTCTTTTGGAGGTTTGTCTTAGACAAAATTTCTTCAGATATAATAACATAACCTATAGACAACCCCATGGGCTCTCTATGGGATGCCCGCTGGCTCCAATATTGGCAGAGGTTTATATGTCCCACTTTGAAGCTGTAAACATTGTTGATGTAAAAAACAGTTATTTTTCTAGGATAAAATTTTATACTAGATATGTAGATGATATCCTCATTGTTTGGAGTGGTGCAGTTGAGGAGTTGGATGGTTTCCTTGAATATGTCAATTCAATACATGACAACATTTTATTCACTTTGGAGGTTCAAAAGGATAATAGCCTCAACTTTTTGGACCTCACTTTGACAATAGTTGGGGAGGGTGTTTCTTTTGATATTTATAGAAAGCCAACATATACCGGTTTAGTTGTAAACAACCTTTCCAACCACCCCATTCAACATAAATTGGCGGCGTTCCATAGTTATGTGGATAGATTACTTAAGATCCCCTTAACTGATGCTTGTTACAATAAAGAATTGGGAGTTTTGAAACAGATAGCTGAAATGAATGGTTATAGTGGGAATTTGATAGATAAGTTAGTGAATAAAAAGTCCAATATTATTAGTGAACATTCCGTATACATGAACACCCGAACTTATGAGATTGTTCCACCTGATGATAGACCATATAGATCGCTGACATTTGTTGGCAGTTTTTCTTATAAGATCGCAAATATTTTCAGACCCTTTGTCAATATATCTTATAAGAGTATATTTTGACGGGTTGAGGTCAGTAAATCCAAAGGCTTATTTGGAAAAAATGCCGACGTTTCGATTCATTTAAAATGTTCTTCGGGGCTCTGAAACATTAACAACCCAGTAATGAACTAAACACAAACATATCACTACAGAAATACAATATTAAAATAAATTGGAAGCCACCTACATTTTCAGTTGGCCTTTTTGGTCACATTAAAAATTGAAAATCGTATTTTACGATGCATAAAAACAGAACGATACATGCTTCCTCGCAGTTTAACCATAACTAATTGTTGTCGAAGAGCAGGTGGGACATCAAAACAATGAGAATGACATATGATGTATGGATGGAAGGACGGAACTAAAGTTTCGTCATTCATTCAACCCTCTTCTTTAAGCTTGCCAATTAAAGCTTAAAGAAGAGGGGAACTTGTTAAAAATCGACCATAATAAAGTCCTAAAAATATGCGAAGTTCATCCTGATTTGTGGGTCGTAGAATATTCTGTATAGCTTCGATCTTCTTTGGGGACTTTTGTATACCCTCTTTAGTAATAACGTATCCACAGTATTCTACCGGATCTGCCATGAACTTACTTTTTTCGAAATTTATTCTGACATTGGAGTTATGAAATCTATCAAAAATTTTACGTAGCCGTTCAAAATGCAACGTATCATTCGGTGCAGTTACCCTTACATCGTCGAAAAACACCGCTATTCCCTCAATTCCGTGTAATATCGTTTCAATTGTTTTCTGCCAAATAGCGGGTGCAGATGCGACCCCATACATCAGTCGAGTTGGTTTCAGTAAGCCTTTCATTGTGTTCAAGGTCAATAATTCCCTATCGTTTTCATGCACTTCTAGATGTAAGTAAGCTTGGGTTATGTCAATTTTCGAAAATTTATTACCGCCAGCCATGTTAGCAAACAATTCGTCAATTGTTGGCAATGGATAATCATCTACAACCAAATTAGGGTTTAGAGTAGGTTTGTAATCTCCACAAATCCGAATTTTCCCATTAGCCTTAATAACTGGAACGATTGCGCTTGCCCACTCACTAGTATTAGCTGGTTCTAAAATACCTTGTTCTATTAATGAGTCTAACTCATCCTTTACCTGATCGCTTATGGCAAATGGAACTGATCTACTTTTAGCAAAAACTGGTGTTGCATTATTCTTTAGTCTCAATCTAGCTTGTATATTTTTAATTTTTCCCACTGAGTTTTCGAATAACGGCTTGTACTCAGAAATTAACTGAGTCAATTCCACACTTTCAGATGGTTGTTTAGCAAATTTAACTGAATGTATATTGAAAAAGGCTCCCAGCTGTAAATCCAATAAGCGAATCCATTCCCGTCCGAACAGAGGGTTACTCTGGCTATTGACAACATATAAATGTAGTTTATGTAATTTATTTTGATAAGTAACATTAACTTCTGCTCGACCAAAAATTTCTATAGGGTTTCCCGCATAAGTTATTAGGGAAATATTGCTATGAACCGTACGGACGTTGGGGAAATGTGCATCAAAATCTTTTTTATTCATTATTGTAACTGCTGCCCCACTATCAAATTCAAATTTGATACGCTTACCTTCAACTTCAATGGTGCAATAGAACTTTTTCCTGAGTTCTGAATTTACATTCGTACACACCTGATATAATTCTAGTATGTCATCTTCATTCGATCCACCCTGACTCGATCCACCCTGGTTCAATGATTCAGTACCTGAAATTTCATGACATTGATTAGATTTTTTAAACCTAAGCAAGCCTTTTTTATGTGCCCTCGTATATTACAAAAGTTACAAGTAGAATTGATATATCGGCATGCATTTGCTAGGTGTCTGCTGTCACCACAACGAAAACATTGTCTTTTACTGGTATTTCCACTGGTGGAAGCTGCATACTCTGAGATTGTATTACCATCTCCCTTACTCTTCTGAAACATGATCTTATTCACTTCATTTGCTGATCTTTCCATAGTATTCATTTGTATTTCCGTGGCTTCGAAAGCTTTGGCAATTTCTCTAACCTTGTCCAATTTTATCTCTCCCCTTTCTAGCAGTTTACGACGTAATTCTGATGAAATGCATTTTTCTATTATTTGATCTCGTATTTGGTCATCCAGATCAACATAGTTACAGTTTTCACCTTGTTCTTTTAATTTTGTTATAAATTGTTCCATACATTCACCTTGGTGTTGTTTCAGACTACGAAATATATATCTCTCATATACTGAATCACTTGGTATAAAGTAACCATTAAGGGCATTCGTTGCTATTTTATATTGTCCAGTTGTAGCCTCTGACTTAGATGCTGGCAATGTAAAAAAATGTCTTGTACTTCGGGACCGGCGCAATGTAAAAGTAAATTCTTCTGTTGTAGATCATCAGTTATCCCTTTTGCACTGATGAATATTTCAAAACTCCTCCTCCATTTTCTCCACTTTATTCCCAATGATGCGATGTCCTCGTTGCAATGGAAATTTGGGACAGCCAGTGAGTCCATGATCCAATCCTAGTCGCCACTGTTGTAGATTGTCTCTTATGTAGGTAATGAGATATTGTTCTCAATCAAATAGATTAACTTCCCAAATAAACTTTATTCTTTCCAGTAATAGTAATGCAAATATAATTATTTCAACAGTATCAGTAAAGGTATTCCATCACGTGTGTGCGCTGACAATGACATTTCTCCCAGATGCCGTTCGTCATCTGTGGTCTAAGGGCGCGGTTACATCGCATCGCATAACAAGAGGCATTGGGAGAACTTTACAAAGCGACTGGAAAAAGACTTCTACGGAGTTCAGAAGCAGATTTGGCGTTTAATAAGAGGCCAAAGAATAGAGACAAACGAGCTAATACCCGCGAGTAAGATTGGAAAAGAATAATGGACCAGTTACTTGAAGAACCTATATAAGAGTACGACACCAGCCATGCAACAAACCCCACCCCATATACTATATAGTAATAGGATTTAATCTCAATAACAGAATCAGAAATAAGGAAAGCACTAGACAAGCTCAAGAATAGGAGAAGCCCAGGCCCAGACGACATCACCAACGAACTCCTTAAATATGGTGGCGAAAGAGGTATAAATTTATTATCATCCACTCTGAAACTTGCCACTGAACTGATTAAAAACTTAATAAATGAACCAATCACACTATCTGACGAACAATAAGGGTTCAGGTCTGGGCGATCATGCACTGACGCGGTGTTTGTCATCAGGCAAATAGCAGAAAAATCGTTGGAATATAATAAACCAGCATTCCTTTGCTTCATAGACCTAGAAAAAGCGTTGGATAAGATAAGAAGATGTGGTGCACCTCCTGTATGATAGACAAATACCGATTAATATCATAAAAACTATTGAGGATATTTACCGAAATAACCAAATACAGGCAAAAGTTGAGAACGAACTCATAGAATCAATAACAGTGGAAAGAGGCATACGTCAAGGTGACTCATTGAGCCCACTACTCTTTAACATTATTATGGATGAGATCATAAGCAAAGTACGCAGGAACAGAGGCTATCGAATGGGAAGCAGGGAGGTGAAGATTTTATGCTATGCTTACGATGCCAGAAAATGGAGATGATCTGCAAAGGCTCCTCTTCACATTTAACACTGTCGCAAAATCGCTAGGGTTATCGATAGCAGTATCTAAAACGAAGTGCATGAATACATCAAAAACACCCCTAAGATGTAAATTGGCAGTGGATGAAAAGATAATCCATCAGGAGATGAAATTCCGTTACTTGGGCATCGAAATTTCGAGCTTTGGCGACTTAGAATTTGAAGTGAGAGGGCAAGCTATAAAAGCATCAAGAACGGCCGCACAACTACATAGATGACACCATATTCAAGAACAAATATTTGAGAACGGAAGCTAAAGTACGCATCTATAAGACTGCAATTAGGCCTATACTCACATATGCAGCGGAGACAAGACCTGAAACATCTTGGACACAGCAGATTATGGAAGCGACAGAAATGAGAATAGTAAGAAGAATAGCCGGAAAAACTCTATGGGACAGGGAAGGGAGCGAAGATATCAGACGAGCTTGCCAGATCCAGAATATTAATGAGTGGGTGCTGGGCAGAAAAATTGAATGGAGTGACCATATTTATTTATCGTATGGCATAGAAACACATGTATATATAAACAAGAAATAAGTTCATAGGCTAACATCTAGTTGACGAATGTAGTTGTTGGGACATACTGTACATATTATATTTTTTCGTATTATCAAATTGCATAAACAAGGCGGATGGTGGGAGAGATTAGTAAGGGTTGTAAAAGAACTATTGCGTCGATCGTTAGGAAAAGCATCGTTGTATTATGTTGAGTTATACACTATGTTTTGCGATGTAGAAGAAGTAATTAACGAACGACCACTCACCTATGTTTCTAGCGGCGATGAGTGGGAGGTTCTTAGTCCTGCAAGGTTTTTACGGCCTATACAGTCGCAGTCGGTGGTAACAGATTTTTTTGGTGAAGTTGCGGATTTAGACGAGGTAGACGCGGTATTTTTTAAAGGTCGTTTTACACATCTGCAAAATGTTCGAAATTGATTACGTGAAAGATTTAAAAATGAGTATCTTACAGAGTTAGTAAATAAAGGTCACAGGAAGAAGACGGAGCAAATCAATGTTGGTGATGTCGTTTTGGTTGGAGCAGACCATGTGAAACGGGTACTCAGGCCAATGGAAAGAATACTAGAAATTTATGATGGAAAAGATGGAGTTAGCCGAGTCGCAAAAGTGAAAACGAAGAACGGAATAATAATAAGGCCATTCCGAAGGATCTTTCCATTAGAATTAAGTACAGCATCAGAATCAAACAGTAAAGAAGTTATAACTATAGAAAGGAAACAAAAGAATAAGAAAAAGGAAGAGAAGAATGAAAATCCAGTCCAAAGATCAAGGTTTGGTCGAATCTTAAAGGTTCCAGCAAGGTTTGGAGAGGAATAAGCTTGGGGCCGGAGAATGTTGGGACATACTGTACATATTATATTTTTTCGTATTATCAAGTTACATAAACAATTGTAGTAGTATGACATAAAAAGTTGTCAAATGAAAGATCGTCAAAAAGTCACCTTCCAAATTATTATTATCTATATATATAAAAGAAAGATGTTGATTACACCATTTATAACTCCAGATCGGATGAACTGTTCGTTATGAAACTACATTTATGGATTCGTCTACGGTCTGGTTATTATAAAATACAATAAAACTGTGAAAAAATCGATGAAAATTTTACTTATGCAGGAAATGCTTTTCCTTCTTTTGCATAAGGCCACTAGGTGTCGCTACAGTTGATGAATTATTCGTAGGTATTTTATTTGATATTACCGCTATTAGATGGCGTGACTGTGGAACATTGCAAGATCAAAAAGTAGGTAAACATCTCGAGATGGTGGAAGGTGGAACAGTAAATCGGATTTTGACGATCAGTTTCAGTTGTGAGTTGCCCATCTTCATCTTTTCTCTTTATTTTTGGAATGTTTTTTAATTTCTGTTTGGGTAATAAATATATTTGCGGAAATAACTGAATCCAAAATTGCCCATAATAAGTAATTGACATATTATTTTTGTGTTTTTGTTTGCACAGAGACAATACTGTAAGAGGCAATAATTTTGAAACGTTTGCTCATCGGGCTACCACTAACGATATACAATAATGTTTCATGGGTTGCCTAATTTAATGGCATTCGACCATCAATGAATTTGAATGTGAGTTCAACACAACCGGTACTGTTGATAATTATTTTCTTGCTTTTTTCACTATCGTGTCGATGGTGCTATCGATTTCATTTGAACATCTCGATTCGCCTTCTATCGAGTCAACTAAATTGAAAAAAAAATAAAGATAGATTGAACCCTTAAGGGCCTTAAGTTCTTGGTTATTTGCCGTATTTTTCGACATTAACGAATTCATCTAATTTATTCAAACTTTTAGGTAATCATTGTATGTGATCATGGAATGTTTAAAAATACATGTTTTCAACCTTTTAGATTTTTTCAATAACATAAAATAACATCTACTGGAATTTTCCATTTAACTCTTATGGGTAAACCCCCACATGTTCTGTGTGACATTTCATTCCATGGAAATATGAATATCTCGCTGCTCCACCAACTGAGATGTTTACCCATTATTCTGATCTGAGCAGCAACGCTAAGATGTCTAAAATAATGGTATGAGCACTGATTAGATTTTGATTAGCCAAAATTGAGAATATTAGAAAAGTTTCGTTTTTTCCACTTCGGGTAGCGCTTTTCACAAATTATGATAGTTATTCAAATATGTTTTATTAATTATTCTGAACGGGCTGTGTTAATAGTCGATAGTTCTTTCAAGCAATAATTTTTGTTCATATTCTTGACATTTTGTTCCATATTAGTTCTGAGGAAAGGTTTAATATGGCTTATACTCCTGCAATTCATAGTCACAGAGCGAAGCCAAATTCTTGGTAAGAATTGAGTTGTACGCATGTGTCAACTGAAAATTCGAAAATTGCTAGAAATGTAGAGGTTATGCATATTCCGGAAGACAACAAAAAAATAGTTATCGAGGATGAAAATAAGTCAGTCAAATATTTTCAGTTCAATTCTTAAATATGAATAGGAATCGAAAAACATATTCAGGGCTTGAATTAAACGAACTGAAGCGATTGAAACACTTCACATGAAATTGGAGGTTATGATCGAAGGTATGAAGTATGAAATTTAATTTAGCTACTGCTTGAAAAAGTTGCAATAGTAAGTTTATACAACTTTAACCGTGGGTTTCACAATGCGTAATCACCTGTGATCAGAGTTTGATCTTGAATCAACTCGATTTGACTGTTCAAAAATCAGAAAACCAAGCCGTTGATCCCCGATCAACGGTGATTACGATTTGTGAAATCCTACACCGTAAGTATAATTTAGGCGAAACAAAGTTCGCCGGGCCAGCTAGTTTACAAATAGAAAGCAATTCAACAGTAGTCGATCGCTTCGTTGGTCGCCATCAGGAAATCATTGAAGTCACCTGTGTAGGACCTGTTCTGGCATTCGGTGATGATGTGGTGAACAATTTGTCTGGCCACCCCGCAGTCACATCTTGCAGTTGGTGATTTGTTCCACTTGTGGAGCGAGTCTGCGCACCTTCCGTGTTCGGTACGTATTCTGTTGATGGATGTCCACATTTTGCGGGGCTGTTCGTAAGCAGGTGGCTTTTGGTTTATACATGGTAGATTCTGGCATTGAGCCAGAGACAGATCACCGTCAGGAAGGCGAAGCGTTGGGCGGCCTAGAAAGCGCTGGAGCGACAATCTACCCGCATAGGGCGAGTTACGATGGGGAACAGGCACAAGCCTATTTGGAAGAAAGAAGAAGAATATTTCTAAATTCCTAAAAATGAAAATAAATGATGCAAATACGAAATTTAAATAAGGAATAGTACAGGTGTTCTTGCTATGTTGATATCAGACGACGAATGATGATAAAATGGAAACGCACATGTGTTATAATTTAACAACGTCACATTTCCTCATCGGCTACAATGTTCAACCAAATTTTCGATATTTTCAAAATAACGTGGAGTATATTACACATATCATAATTTACATTCATACAAAGACATTCCTTAATAACACCTAAATCTTTAACTTTGAACACTTTGTTTAATTCTGTTTCCAAGAATTAGTTTCTACAACATTATTCGAAAAAATGAAAAAATCATCCACATAATATAACGTTATGACTATGAAGCTATTTTTTCCCTTTCTGAAAAAAAGACAGTTTTCATACTGAGATTTAGCAAATCCTAATCCTAACAATACAGAATTAATTCTATCGTTCCAACATTTGGTAGATTGTTTCAGTCCATAAACTGTCTTATTGAGTTTTAAAACTTAACATTTTTCTGACTCTGAACATTTCAAACCTTTAGGTATTCGCATGAAAACTTTCTCTGATGAAAGACCATTCAGGAAACAATTGAAACACAAATAAATTAAATTTTTTTTATAATGACCAATATTTTCCCACAGGATGTTTCTACAAAGTTCCCCTATTCCTCAGATGGATAGGTTTTGATAAAATAAAATATAAGTGAACAAAAATCTTAAACTCAAATCGAATGAAAGAGATTTCTTTATTACCAAATGGATCTGATATCTAGGTTCTTAGTTTCACAATTAAAAATTTTCGCTTTAGCGCATTCACCCAAAATATCAATGAATGTTATTAAACATTTTTTACTGGAATGAATGAAGAACGACAGCAACGTATGAGTGTTTAGAGAGAATTATCATGAAATTAGATTCTACCTATATTTCAAGTCAGTCAATGGAAAATGGCATTCCTTTACCTTTTTTCCGGCGTATGGCCCTCTATCTATCTGACTTGTAGGGGAGCGATGCTTGCACAGTTGACACACAACGAACTTATTACGCCCCGATTTATGTTAGAAACAAAAAAATATTTAAGTTATTTCTGAAATTTTTTATACTGGTAGTAAATTTTGACGTGTTGAAGATTCCGGCGAGAAGCTAAAGAACAAACTGCCTGCTTCTCTCGGAATTTCCTCTATTTAAACTAAAATTCGCGTCGGATCTGAGATCCTCATCTGCGTGGTTTTCGAATCACCTAATTCTTTCAGCGAAGTTGTTGATAGAAAAATTCTGGAATATTCCAGAAAGACCTTCGCGTTAAAACGGCACTATTATATCCGGTGTCGATAGACATAAGGTCAATTACCTATACCCTAGTCCACTTAAGAAAATAATCATCGGTGGAGTGTCGGTAATGGATATTTTAATTATTTACAGCCACGTCGTCCAGCCTCTCTGGGCAAAGATTTATGCATTCGTGAATTTGAATAGTCAATTCATTTAATGCGTATAATAACAGACTTATGATTTCATGATCCTCTGGCAAATTTGATTCAGGCCATCGTTACTCAACAATTTGGTCAGAATGTCACATTTTCTTAAATTTCTAATAATCATTCATTATTGATGTTCGTGTCCTATTCTTCAAAATATGTAGTGAGGGTAGTGGCTTAGAGGACTGGGGAAAATGAAATCCTTTATGAAATGCCGACGTTTCGACCTTTATTTCTGGTCTTCTTCAGGGCTAAAAAAGAACAAGACTGAAGACACAGGATTTCATTTTCCCCAGTCCTCTAAGCCACTACCCTCACTACATATTTCTAATAATTCTAATTCAATACCTGAAATTGAATTTTGTAAATCGATTGAAATAATTCAAACATCTTTCTCGTAACTACAAAACTCGTGAATAGCGAGTGAAATAACGAGAAGATTTTGATAAATTTCACGAAAGATTTGTATTGAACAAAAACAAGCGGTATTAGAAATGCCGATTGTAACACCGATAACCTTGATCTATTTACAGAGTCTTTATTAATATATGAGAAATAACTGTGTTGTGAATACACTGACAATTTAAACATTAAAGTCCTTCACATTACACACCTAGGGAAGACATTACACAAAAAAGGAGCACATAGAACACAGATTTATCATGTACTGGGTATATATTTCAACAGATCTACCTCTTCTGCAGCCGAGGATCATAGTAGCCGCTTGATTATTGATTGATTTTTTTTAGGTACATCAAGTTATATGGTTACCTCTTTTCCAAAGAAGATCATCTTAAATTGATAAAATTATACTTAGAAGTACTAACAATAAGGAAGCAAGATCCTTTATGCATTTCGAGGTGGTGCAGTACATTGAATTTACTCTTGAAGTAAGTTGTTGATTTCAAGTACAAATTTTATAAATAATAAACGGCGACCTAAAAACATAGTTGTTTTTCAGAAAAAAATATCTTCTCTCTAGAGATGACCTGCAAATTGATTGGAAACCTCTTCATGAACTCTTCACTCAAATTCAAAATGATGTTAAAAGTGGAATGTTCAAATATCCAGCTTCTATGGAAAATGATGTATTAACTGTTATCAGTTCATGTAGAACGTAAGTATATGTTTGACCATGTGTGCATGAATACGCGAATAAACTCGGCTCCATAAATATTGCTGTAAATGGCGAAAAACTTCAAAAAATTATGTCAAAGTTATACTGAGGTGAAACTTAAAAAAGAAATCGTGCACCTGAAATTATTATACAGTATCCACGAAAATCCCGAGAATAATTGAAACAAAATAAACAACTAATGAACCGAGAATTCCATGCAAGATAAAATCGTAGATAAATAGACAGACATCTGTGACAGCAAAAAACTGATTGAGAGGCGAAGTACTGCGGCTTTTTCATACCCAAGTGAGGCGAATCAAAATGGCTGGAAGTCTAACATGCATAAGGGTCAATTCTATAAGAACTGGTTAAAAATTTTTAACATATATCGGCTAAAATTAAGCGTCTTCATTTAATATTTCAAAGCTAATGAAGCGTACAGAATAGTGAAATGAAGTTCGCGGATAGTTTAATTTTTAACCATGCTTTAAAATTTAACAGTTGTTTACAGAATTGGCCCTATAGTGTGCAATAAAACTATAGGAAAAATAGGATTCAATGTCGCGAAACATGCAATGGGTGGGCCCATCTTGGATGTACTGATATTACAAAGGAGGATATTACCGGAAAGAAGAAATTGGAATGGATGTGTAAGAACTGCGAAACACTAGAGGAGATAGGGGATACTGTGGAGGAATCTCTGGAGGAGCTAACAGAAAAATGGAGAGGAAGAGAGGAAGTTTGGATAAGGTAAAGAAGGAAGAACAGGGAGGTAATATAGAAGGAATGTTCAAGCAGATTCTGAAAAAGATTGAAACTCTCAAAGTGGCAGTTACCTTCAATACAATGGATGAAATATTGAACGCCATGGGGGAAATGAAACGAGAAAACAAAGACCTAAGAAAAAAGCAGCAAAACATGGAAATCACAATTGAAAGGATGGAAAAAGAATTGAACAACCTAAAAGAACAGGCCTTACAAAACGCTGCTGCAACTGATTCCCAAAATAGAAGAAAAAATATTATACTCATGGGGCTAAAAGGGAAGGAGGAAATAGTTAGTCTTCAACAAACTCGAAATCAAAGTTCCGGAAAATGAAATGAAAGTAAGACAGTTGCCGTCGAAAAATCTGATAAAACCTCTTTTGATCTCTTTTGAGGAAGAAAAAACTAAGAACATGGTAATAGAACAGCGATAAGTGATGGGAGTTCTAAGTTCAAAGAGCATGGGATTGGAGGGAGACGAAAGAAGGATATACATAAATGAAGATTTGCCAAAGGTAACACAGGACTTACTAAGAAAGGCGAAAGAGCATTCAGGGTACAGGTACGTCTGGTCAAAGGAAAATAAGGTTTTCTGTAGGAGGGGTGAGTACACGAAGATCATTCATATTCAGAGTACTAACCAAGTTGAAGAATTGAAAACACAAAATTAAGGTGAACATATTCATTAATACCAACGCATGGATGAATTTGTGAGAAACTATCATTTAAACCAACCGTATACCAGAAATGTTCGAATCACGGAGGAACTCAATTTACTTACCAATAAATAAAACCACAGTAATTTTAGAATATTACATACTTATATAAGAAGTATAGATAAAAATTTTAATGAATTCAATGTTGTATCACAGTTAAATTTTGATGTAGATTGCATAGTTCTGTCGGAAACATGGAAAATAGGGGATCTTAATCAGTATGAAATGGATGGGTATGGCATGATATATAATAATGGGGAATTAAATCAGAATGATGGAGTGGTAGTGTTTATGAGGAATAATTTACAATACAATTTCGACATAGTACAAGTAGGTGAAATAAAAGTTATTAGTCATTAGCACAACGAAACATGATAAAAACATACAGATCATCGCTATGTACAGATCTCCAAGTACATATGTGGAGGAATTCAATAGCAATCTCCCAATGCTACTGGACTCCTGCAAAAAGAAAAATAAAAATAATATATCCTTCTTTATTGGTGATTTCAACATAGACATTTTGAAAAAACAGGAAGATACAGAAGAATACCTTAATACTATGGGGGAATACGGATATACGTCAATGATAAACGATTTTACTCGAGTAACAATCAATACAAAATCATGCATTGACGACATCTTTGTCAGCTCTGATAGTCACATGGAAACGTAATTACCTGCTATACTGCATACAACTGTGACCGACCATTATTCAACTTTCATGGAGTTTTCCTCAGAAACATCTGTAAAAACAAATTCAAATGGATCAACTTGCGAAAAAAATACATTAACTATAACCAGATGATGAAAATACTTGAAGTGCAAAAATGGGAAAAAGTATATGAAACCAGTGAAGTAGATCAATTGTGGCAACTATTTGTAGAAAAATTACAAGAAATTATTGAGAGTTGCTCAAAGGTAGTGAAAATGAAACGCTGCGAAAGTAAGATGAAACCCTGGATCACAAACGGACTTATTAAAGCTATCAAAACTGAAGACCAATTGTATAAAAATGCCGTATCTAACCCCCAGAACCCTGAATTTTTAAGAAAATTCAAAGCACACAAAAATAAGTTGGAAGCACTACTGAAATACGCAAAAAGAAATTATTATAGAAAAGAAATAGAAAAAAATAAAAACTATTCAAGAGGCCTCTGGAAAATAGTAAAAATTCCTCAGAGTTCAAATCCATGTTAATAAATGTAATAAATTGCACAGGGAATTGGACATTCTTTATTATCAATATATAGTTATAATATCGCCGACGTTTCGGAACGATTTGTTCCTTTCTCAAGGCTGAAAATGATACATTGAAATAAACAAAACAATGCTGGTTTGAAAAAGTAATTACCTCATTAAATAAACATTAAATAACTTTGATAATATTGTCTCATTTCAGTTAAATATAAGAATAATAAGAGTATCCGACAAACAATTGCGCGATATGGTTCTCACGTAAAACATAAACAACTCACCAGCTGTCGACAAGATTAAAATATTATAATTATGACTGAGAAAATGTGCTGCCATTATTGGTCTTATACTTTCAGCATTTTCAACCGGCTTAAGTCAAACACAGGCGAACATGGACATAAATACAGAAACACGAAAACTCGAAAACAAATATTTACAATAGAGTTATGAATAATAAAATATAGTGAACAAGTTCCAATAAATAACATAAACTATATATCTGCTCTATCTATGGGGTAAATTTATTACAGTAATCAGGTTGTTGTACACATTACTCAGATTTTCAGTATCCTCTCTATAATTCACAGTGTTATATTTTTGTATATGAATCATCTCGCTCAATAAACGTCTGGAATAATTGGGTTCTCTATCTAAAATGGTGGTATTGTTGAAATTGAATTTATGTCCCTCTGTATGCGTGTGTTGGGTCAGTGCCGTCTTGTTAGTAAGTTGTAGATGTTTTGTGTCATTTTCGTGCTGTCTTATTCTGTCATGTAAGTATTGCTTTGTCCGACCTATGCAAACCTTTTCACAGTTCTGGCACGCTATCTTATATACCACACCAGACTGTCTCGACAGTGGTGTGCTATCCTTCACTCTAGTGACAAATCGTTTGTTGTTGTCTAACTAAGGTGTTATAGAACGCAGCAGTGCAATTATACTCTTTGAATATTTTTTGTATTCTATAGGACAGCTTAGGATCGAGTCTCGAGTATGTGTGTTGTAGGTTTTCATTATACTGTTGGTTGTTTGTCATGTTAGTGTTATGGATGGGGTTGTCAACTGCTGGGCGTTGTTTCTGTCTATAATCGTTCACTATTTTCTTTATGTAATACAAGAAGGCCGTCCCAGCTTCGCCCGGGTAGATATTTGTTTCACGCGGCGGTTTCATCTTCAACACTTCAACCTGCCATATCTTTTAATGTACTCGTTGTAATTGTATGATGTGAAGGACAATTTCGTTCTAAATTAAATACTGTAGATAAATAACGTATAAGGTTGGATTAGGATCAATACCCAATTCATAAAAACACACTCCCAAATAGTGCATAATTTTGGTTAACATCTGATTACCATAAACAGGTAATAGCAAGTCAATCTTGTGAGATAGATATATGCTATCGCGGACTTTTTTGTAGAACTATTTAAGAGGTACATTTCCGTCATACATTGTATCCACGTAAGTCTTACGGTTTTTGCAGCGCACGTGAATATAGCTGTTTATGGCTGGTTTTTTTGTAATTATTGAAGTTATAGCAGGTATCCTCAATTTTTTCTTGTGAAAAGTATAGCCTATGTCACTCAGGGATAATGTAGCTTTCTAAGGGTGAAAGAATTTCTGAAATCGCTCCAGTAGTTTTTGAGCCTATTCGTATCAAACAAACAAAAATACAAATCTTTCCTCTTTATAATATTAGTATAGATGTAGAACGAAGATGAAGAATCCCTGAAACTCCTAAAAGACGTCAATTTGCAAACCGATGTACATATCACGCAAGACTCATCGGATCGTGTCTTATTATTGAAAATAATACACGAACTTGAGGATAAAAATCGCCTGTTGGAAGAAAATTCTCACCCAGCAAACAATTTTGGTCGGTATTATGCTGGCCCAATATATGGTTGCCAGAAGAAGCCAGAACGGCAAAACGCCTATAGCCAGTGAAGGGCCAGTAGAAATAGAGGACTCCGGCCAGCATCAGGGCCAATGTATGTATGCCACTACTATAGTAACGACATACATACATTGGCCCTGATGAAAGCCACCATCGTTTCTTTGTAGTGGCCCATCAATGGATACAGGAATTCTGCCTTTTATTCTGGTAACCACATACATATTAGGGTTAACATTACCCCACTAAACGTGGAAAACATTGAATGTAGAACAAAGACACATTGTTTATACTATTAGCGAAATATATAAAAGATGTCATTGCAACCTTGTTGCAACTTTTTCTAGAGATCAATTACCCTAACACCAAACAGATATCATTTCGTTTGCAACCTAATTCAAAACAAAAACAACAATCGTAGTAAATTTTTTATAATTTAAATAACAAAATAAAAATTCTGGTATAAAAATAACGATTAAATTAAAAAACAATTCTTAAAAAAAATTCAAACATCTGTTTCAACTCCTTGTTTCCTTCTCCTGTTCCTTCCACCTTGCCGATCCGCAGCTGTTCTTAGCCACACTTTGATGACCGTTGAAACCTCCTGTTCTGTGGCATTTCTGGTAAGGGGATTTTTTCGGAGACAAACTAAAATAGGAATGTTACTTAATACTTACACAAACTATATAGTTCGAAACTCACCTAAGATTAACCTGAGGATGTGCTTCAATTTCATGAATTCTTTTTTACCCCTTCCTGTCCAATTGAACTGAAGGGATAAATTATGGGACAAGAGTTTTGCCATGATCCTCCTGGTTCCGTCGGCAACATCCTTGCCTCCAACGGACATCAAAGAAGTAACCTGAAACAAGTAAAATTCATTTCAAACTATACAACTGATGAGTGAAGGTAGTATATGGTTTGTGTGTGTGTGTCTTTTTTACAGGTAAAATTCCTGTTCATGAAGACAACTTTTCTTCATACAAGAGATGATAAAAATAACTTGACTTGAAAATACCATCTGAGATGTCGCCGAAACGTCGTGAGCAAAACACAGCAGGGAATTTTACCAGGAACAAATACTCTATGCATGTGTAGATAACTTATTGATAGAAACATACCACATTTAAAAAAAAATCCTCATCCCTGCCCAATTTCTCTTCAAACTCATTCAACTTTAGCTCCTCCTCTAGAGGCAAAATTAAATTATCTGGCATATCTACCACCTCACTGATAGCATTTCTTTGCACTATGCCTAGGAGGAATTTGACATCATGGGCTAGGAGATCAATTTTCCTTAGGACCATATCCATCTTAGCTATAAAAATTTAAGAAATATTGGCTTTGGCTGTGAATACTACATTCAATATGAAAAAACTAGGATTTTACTAATAGTAAAAAATAAAACATAGAATATTGAAAGAAGTACCTTCTGTGTTGTTACATTTTGAGCATATTATGTTTGTGAATTCTTATTTTTCTATCTTTTTGGGATGTTTATTTTGAACTTTGATAGTTTCATCCAAGTCACTCCCTTCGTCTGACTGAATGATGCTTCTGTAAGTTTTTTTGGGAGCTGATTTGTGTGGTGGAGATAACGGGGGAAGGTCATCTTCATCTGATGATTCAGACGATATTCTATTTTTACCAAGAGAGTTTGCTTGGGGATATTCTTTGGTTTTGGGAACCAGGTAATAGTCCTTTAATGTGGAGTTTGGTCTGGACCTTCTTTTTATTTTTCCATCATCTTCTGAATGGCTAGAGAAGGATGATGTTTCAGCTGCTTCAATTAATTTCAGTTTTGATGCAGCTTTTTCATATGAATCTGAAATAAATACCATGTATCTGAATAACATAATTATATTAAACAAGTTACCCTTTGACAACACAAAACAGGAAAGGATTACATTATAGCAAAAACCATTTGGAATAAAATATGTTTGATTCTAACATATTTCATTGAATGTGAAATATCTCCAAATATTGAAAAATTAAAGAGGATTTTCAATTTTATGAGGTTGATGGACAACCCTAAAAATCCGAATCTGGTATTCAAATATCGAACTTACTTGTTCCGAAAACTCCACAACAAAGTAGTCCCTGGAATAATGAAAATCTGATGAAATATAACTCTGCCTGCAGGCAATATAATTTTACCTGTAGTTCAAAGTTCAAATTTATCTATACAAATAAATGATTTTTGGAAATATGTACATACATATATATCTCTGAATGTTTTTCAAATTATTAATTTATTATACCTAACAACTAACTATATTGCAGATTTATTTGTACATTATTTGATGTCCACGTATATTACATAAAAAGAAGTTTTTATCACTGAGAAAGAACTTACACAAAATTTCACTAAAAGATATGGGATTTAATTTCACTGTAAATGAATGAGAGGGAAAAATACATAGTTATTTTTAAATGGCATTACCACACCTTTATAAAGAATTTTTTCAAAACTGAACGGTTTCAAATGTTCATCATCTTTCAAATGAATTTCAAAAATAGACAAGAAGTCAGAGTCAGTGGGATATGTTAGAAATGGTCCTACGATATAACACTTTTTTGCAAAAAATATTTTTTCCTTGGATTTGGTAGCTATAAAAAACACTTTGACAATTTCCTTGTTTTTCAACATCACAAAAGAATCACCATTTCTTGGAGATATTGTGCATTTATTGTGAATTACTTTCCTCCAAAATGTATAATCTTTATATTGAAGAAAATCTGTATCACAATTAACTGTGATTGGATTTCCAATAATATGAAAGCCTTCTTCTTTGTTAATTTTAGGATTTACATTCTCTTTCTCATGCAATCTGTGAACAGCTTGTTGCAAAGGATTATTTGATCTACGAAGTAATTTTTTCAACATTTGTAAAGAGTTTTCGAATGGGAAGCAATTGACATTATTAAGATTACCAAAATGTTTAGCATCGTCTGAAAGATGGATTAAGGAATGTGTATTATATATGCAAAAGTTATTTCCATATATCTTCATTGAGAATTTCACAAAAAGATGAAGTAATTTGTTTGCATAGTCATTAAAATCTTGATTCAATGTTTCATTCAATAAAATTGTTATTGCAAATTTCAAAAACATGAAATGTTCATACATTCGCTTGGTTAATTTTTCTCTCAGGAGGACTGGTCCAACATACAATAAAAACTGTCTTAATTCAGTTGCTTTCCATCTCTCTATTTCCTCCCAAGACCTTGGTTTCCTAGCAAATTCAGAAGGCCAACACTTTTGAAATACCTGGAGATCTGCTCTCCATATCTAATCTTTGGAATTTATACTGCCTGCTACCATCCCTCCAAATTAATAGTATATTATTTCATTAGGAGGAGAAGTGTCACTTTTCGTGGCGAGCTTGAGTTTATCCGCCGAACGGAGTGAGGCGGATAATTGAAAGCGAGCCACGAAAAGTCACTTCTTCTCCGAATGAAATATGCTATTTTATTTCCAAACGTTTTCAAATTCATGAAAATTGTACATTTAGATTGTAAGTTTATCAAACAAAAATGACGTTTGAATTGGAAGTTTTCGTATTCTATGCATCTATGCTCATATTGTTCATGGTAACTAAGTAATCTTTTTCGTAGCAACACTTTTCCTGCCGCCGGAGGGAAAAGTAAATATTTCTCCGCCTAGGCGGAGAAATTGAACTTTTCGATGATCCTGTCAGTCGAGAACTGACGTTGTTATCGTACGTTTGGAAATAATAGTATATTATTTCATTAGGAGGAGAAGTGTCACTTTTCGTGGCGAGCTTGAGTTTATCCGCCGAACGGAGTGAGGCGGATAATTGAAAGCGAGCCACGAAAAGTCACTTCTTCTCCGAATGAAATATGCTATTTTATTTCCAAACGTTTTCAAATTCATGAAAATTGTACATTTAATGCAACATTATCGAATAAAAATGACGTTTGAATTGGAAGTTTTTGTATTCTATGCATCTTTGTTCATGGTAACCAAGTAATCTTTTTCGTAGCAACCACTTTTCCTGCCGCCGGAGGGAAAAGTAAATATTTCTCCGCCTAGGCGGAGAAATAGAACTTTTCGATGATCCTGTCAGTCGAGAACTGACGTTGTTATCGTACGTTTGGAAATAAAAGTAATTTTCTCATGACCCCCAAACATACTGAATGCATGTAATCAATAGGAAAGCTAGAAACCAACCCCAATCCCAAGGCACTCAAAGGAGTGTTGCCTTTATGATGATCTTTATCAACCATATTTTGAAAACTAAAGTCACTTCGTAGAGGTGCATTCAAATTCAAAAATAGCATTCTTCTATTGCAATAAGTTCCTCGAACCATACATTTGTCACAGCCCTTGTAACCATTGTGTGCTTTGGTATTTTTCACAAATGATCGAGCTGGAGCATCACAACAAAATGCTCCTATTTCAACTGATATCATTTTACCATTCACATGCAAGCCATATCTTGTTAAACCGAAAAGTGCATCTACAAATGCCTTCAGAAAGTTGTCCAAAGGAGGTTTGTCTGGTCCATAAAATATTGCTACAGCAAAAACATTGCATGTTAAGTTTCTGATCTTACATAAAATGGGCCAAAATGAGAATTTAGTACTTTTATAAAGCGGTAAACCGTCAATTCCAAAATCCAAAATGATATGAGAAATATTACATTCATTAACTATATGAAGCAATTTATTTTTAAGACCAAAGTAATAAAACTGTCCGGATCCAAACATTTCATAATGCAATTTATGAGGTGTTTTCAAAAGTGTTCGTGCATCTCTAGGTAGATTTGTAACATCTGGTTTTGTTGCAAACCATGACAAAAGTTCAGATAAAGCTGTGTGAGTGATATTGTTATTTAAGGACCATGTCACCAAAAATTCCGTTGGGTTATTTTTCAATGTCTCCTCAGTTGTTGAGGAGTGGCTTGAATCAAATCCACAAATCGAAGTTTCATCATCACTAGGCACCTCATTCGAAGGATGCTCGATTTCATATGGTTCACTAATGGGCTCACTTTCATTGTGCAAATCATTCATAGGATGATCGATTTCATCTAGTTCGACATCGAAAAATGGAGCTGGGGAAGGAGAGGAAATCGTTGGGGTGTTCATAGTATTTGTTCGATATTTGGTAATTGGTGATTTCACTGTCGAGTCAAGACCATTCAATTCTACACATTTCTCAATATTTTTTTTTATGAGTGTGTATTTGTAACTTTTACTGTATCTTTTGAACATGATGAAACTACTTTCACACTCTTTAGGCGGCAAGTACTATTCTAACGGCTATAACCTCAAACTTTTAAACTACAGGTGAACTTCTTTCTCGGGAGATATTTATTGAATGTCAATGACTTACCTCATGTCCTCAGAAGATGAAATCATATTTCAGTATTTCACACCTATATTCGACACTGCAAACACAATTATTGCTGTTTACCACTGCACTTTTACCCAGTGAACTACTATCTGGAAATTCTGGAATGGATCCGCCTTGAGCGAAAAGTGAGGCAAAATTATGTAAGAGTTAGGGGTACCTTTCTCTTTCTAACTCATGTCTCATGGAAGGAATGGAATGACCGCTATCTCTGTTGTAGCTGCTTGTTAGGCGGACCTATCTCCTTCTAACTTATGTCGGATAATGGAACGACCGCTATCTCTGTTTCAGCTGACCTTGACACACTACGTTCAAAACACTATACGATCGGATCCATTCCAGGTGGGAATCTGGAAAGGTTCACTACTTTTACCACGCTCACGAGTTACCGGCGTCCTGCACACAAATGAAAATTTTTTTTATATTTATATTTCGTTGATAAGGGGGAGGGGGGGGTTCAACCCCTCTGATGACCCCCTCCCCCCTTATCACCGAAATATAAATATAATTTTTTTTTATTTATTTATCTAGAGGAAGAAGAGTTTCAGCTTATTTAAAAAAAAATAATCTAAAACTCTTCTTCCTCTAGGGCGGTCGGGGAGGGGGTCATCAGGGGGGTTGAATCCCCCCCTTATCACCGAAATATAAATATGAAATTTTTTTATCTATTTATCTAGAGGAAGAAGAGTTTTAGGTTATCTTTTTTTTTAAATAACCTAAAACTCTTCTTCCTATAGGGCGGTCGGGGAGGGGGTCATCAGGGGGGTTGAACCCTCCCCCCTTATCACCGAAATATAAATATAAACATTTTTTTTATTTATTTATCGGGTAGGGGGTCATCAGAGGGGTTGAACCACCCCCCTTATTACCGAAATAAACTGACCGGTTCAACCAAGATACAGTTTTCGGTACCCTCAAGACATCCTGCTCCTTCAACCCCCCCAAATTTTTTCCTGGGTCTTCAAACATCCCCCCGAAATGTTTTCCACGTTTATACGGCCTTGCTCGGTTTTAAAAGTATATAGCCAGCATAAAAATAGCAGTGGACAAATTCATTCATATACACGGGTTCTGTGCCAGTGCCGGCCAGATATTGTGTGAAAGATATCGAATGGCCAGCATAAAAATGTGACTTTGCCAATAACATGTCATAGTGGCCAGTAGTTAGCCGGCATGTCCATCATTGGCCCAGCTGGCGGCCAGAGATGAGATGTTTGCTGGGCAGTTGTTGAAATATAAAATTTCTAAATTGGAAAATTAAAATCGAGTATGTAGCCGTTGTGATAAAAATACGACTCATACTCAGAAAGAAAAAATTATCAAACCTGATAAGCGTAAGATAAACACAGACGGCATTGGAAAGGTTGTATCTTACGCTAACGTAGCGAGTACTTCAACTGGTCATCCTGTGCCCGTTACAAAAGTGATTGATATTCAATCTGATTCCGCATCGAGATCGCCGAATACGGGTGTTCCCCAAATTAAATATAAGCAACAAACCAATAATAAGATAACATTAAGTGAGGTTAATGAAGCACTGAAGAATGTTGAAACAGCGATGCACAATAACAAGCTCGTCAACAGAAACTCAGATACAGTTGGTGATAGTGAATGGAAACCTGCGCCTTCTCGAAAATATAAAAGGAAAAATCGACCAGCCTTAGTTGTCGGAAACTGTGCAGAATCAGGTACGATACAGGGTATTGAAAAGTTCAAGGCCCTTCATGTCTCCAGACTAAACCCAGCTACTACTGCTGAGGATCTTCATGGATTTCTTGCTCGTAGGTTCACTTATGTGAAATGTGAACCTCTTCAGTCAAGTTATCCTGATACTTATTCCTCCTTCAAAGTTTTAATACCGCAAGGCGAATTTGACAAAGTTAAGGATGCTGCTAATTGGCCTATCAATGCGAGCATACATTATTTTTTCCAGAGCCGAAAGAAGAATTCCGACCGATGAATATAGTTCCAGAAAACTTTAAAATTTTACATGTAAATGTTCAATCTTTACCAAACAAGATGAACAATTTGGAATTTTTAATTGAAGAGGAATGCCCTCTTATTGCTAGCGTTGTGGAACATTGGTGCAACACTGAAAAACTACAGTGTATGGCCATTGATGGCTATATTCAGGTGGCGTCTTTCTGTCGAAAAACCTATGTTCATGGAGGTGTTGTGATATATGTAAGAACAGGCCTACAAGTGAAAGACGTTGAAATTTCCAAGTTCTCATTGGAAAAACAGTTTGAGTTTTGTGGTGTTAAAGTGACTCTTCGTAGCTTTAGCTATTGTGTTATAAGTGCGTACAGGGTTCCGGATGGTGATTTCATCCTATTTCTTGATAGGTTGACCTTTATTTTACAACACTGTATCAAACTTGCAGATGTTATATTTCTTTGTGGAGATCTAAATGTAAATTATTTGAACCTAACATGTAAACGTAAGCAACTTTTGGACGATCTGTTGTACTGTTTTGATTTAAGGGTTACCTCTCTTGAGCCCACCCGAGTTTTCACAAATGTAAACAATTTGACACCAACTTCTAAGATTGATTACATCCTGACGAACACCAATATTAAATTTAAATCTAAGGTTTTCGATGGTCATTTTGGTGACCACAGGGTTCTTCTATTGGAGCACCTGGGGGAAGTGAACGTAAATTGGTCAGAAATGTATCCTCCCAGTCTTTAATTGACTTGGTAAATTATTTGTCCTATGTGAGTTTTGACAATTTGTATTTACTTTCGGATATTGATAACTGTTTTTCTGAATTTATGAATATTATAAGTTATTGTATTGAGAGAACATGTCCAATGAGATTTTCTAAGCGTTATAACAATAAGCTATGGATTAATAATGAAATAAGAGATGCTAGCACTGAATTAAAAAAATTGGCATGGGTTAATAAAAGTTTGAATAGTCATAACTCCCATGAAATATATAAGAAGGCCAAAATTAATTTCAAAAATTTGTTGAAACAAACAAAATTTAACTTTTACCAGCGTTTAATAGAAAATTCTCCAAACAAAAATAAAACTGTTTGAAGTATTGTAAATAGGGAGACTGGTAGAAAAATTAATTCTCGTCCGAATTTCAAGCTTAACCAAGCAGACGGAGTATGTTCCGATCCTGTTAAAGTTGCAAATGAGTTTGCTGAATATTTTAGCTCTGTTGCCAGGGATAGTCTTGTAAATCACTTTGGTGGCTCGATTTCACTAACTTGTACTACCTCAAAGTTATCGCTGAACACATTTTTCTTCTTTCCTGTCATTGGAGAAGACATAATTAATCCTGTAATGTCCTTTAAAAATAAAAAATGTACAGGTGTGGACAATATATCAGTTCGTATTTTGAAAGCTACAGTAAACATTGTTGCGGATCATATTGCACATATGATAAATTTATCTGTAAACACAGGGAAATTTCCTTCAATGTTGAAATCCGCTTCCATTATCCCGGTTTTTAAAAAGGGCGATCCTTGTAATATTGCAAATTACCGCCCAATTTCGATCTTGAGCGTCTTTTCAAAAATTTTTGAAAAAATTATATATAGTTCATTGACTAATGAAGTGGTGTGGTGTGAAGACGTACCGAGTGGTTTCTCTCTGTTTCCTTCAAAAAACCGAAGTTAATTTAAGTCGTTCTCCTCAATCTGTGAGTAGGTTACTTTTGATTTTATCTGAGAATCTCAGATCCAATAAATAAGTGAAGTTCTTGCTGATTATTGATTATATTTATTTTTCAAATTCTTACTGAATTTCAATTGTTTTGAAACGACATCGCGCGACCTTGACCGGTCAGCACACACCGCGGCAGAACCAGTTTTAATTCCCCGCTACATTTACGTTTGCCGTATGCTGAATTGGGGATTAGAATAATTGTTTTCTAACGGGTGAAGATTTTCATTCGTACGGAACCCTTGAAGCGACAAATTCTCCTTCCTTCTTCTCTGAATTCCTCGATCCGTGGCCGCCCTATTCTGTGTAAGTCTTCCTTACAGGCCCAAGGAAGTGAAGCGTGTATATTTGTTTTCCTTTCCACATCTCGAGATACTTTTTGATTCTTTTTGTTTTTTTTTCTTTCTTTCTCAAAAAATGCCGCAAAACTGTGGTAAGTGTTGTAAGGCAATTTCAAGCGAGCTGTCTCCAATTTCGTGTTCGAAATGCATAAAGAGCTTTCACCCTAATTGTGTAAACATAACAAGTAGAGAGCTGGAGTTCTTGAAGGATTCTAACTGGTGTTGCCCAACCTGCCTTTCATCCGAGCGTCAGCTCCGTAGTAGAGTCGCTGGATCCCGCGCAATTTCGCCATCTGTTCAGGTGCAAGAGGCCAATACCGGTGATGTTATAACGCTAAAACATTTCAATCAATTGATGGAGCACATGAATATTATGTCAGCTAGTCTAGCTAGGGTGGAAAAGAGTCAGGAAGACATATGTTCCAGATTGGACATGTGTTTTGCAACTCTCAGCGCCCATTCCGAAACTCTTTCTTCTCATGAGTCATCAATTCAGAAGTTTAGCACAGATTTGTTGGCTATACAGAAGGCCAACTCTTCCTTTGAAAGCAATATTTCATCCATAACAACTAAAATAGCTACCACAGAGAGCATGTTGTCTAACTTGAAAACAAGAAATGTCGATAACTCTATGCCAGAAATCCTGGAGAGAGTAAAACGCTCGTCCAATTTAATCTTAGTCAATGTACCCGAGGCGAATGAGAGTGAAGATAGAAAATCCGCCGCTGAAATTGTCGATAATGTTTCTCCCTGTGCTGGGATGTCCATCATTAATGTCACCAGGTTGCCCTCCAAAGATAAAACCAAACCGCGCTGGATGAAACTCTCATTCTCGAATTCCGACTTGGTGACGACATATTGAGAAATAAGTCCACACTTCATGGTCATCCGAAGTATCGTACAGTAAGAGTGCAGGACGACAAAACCAAGGAGCAAGTTGCTTCGCTGAAAGCGGCCAGAAGTGAGCTGAAGAGAAGGCAGGACTCTGGAGAAACGAATATTACAATAAAATATGTCGGGGGGATTCCATCTATTGTAACACCAAACCCATCCAAGAGTAATGAAAGTGCAAAAAACTAGATAGACTCCAATCTTGGCCAGTCATGTATACCAATATACAATCCTTATCTTCCAAATTCTCTGAACTACAAGCATTCGTACAAATTCATAAACCGTTCTTGATATTCATTTCGGAATCCTGGCTTCAACCCTCAATTCCCGATTCTCTTTTTGCAATCACCGACTATGAGCTGTATCGCGACGACAATCTGGACACTCTTGGTCATCGAGGAGTGTGTATTCATGTTAATTCCAGTATTACCAACTCTTTCAAGGTGGATGTCTCGCACCAGGATTGGTCTGGTATTGACAACCTTTTCCTGAGGATTCACAACCGGGAATTTGCTCTTTTTGTCGGTTGCATTTACCGCCCTCGTCTGCGTTGAATTTTTGGTGAATTCCTCTACTCAATATAGTAATATGTTGATCACGAGAGACTCCAACTGCCCTGATATCAGATGGCCCCTAACAACAATGCCATCGTGTAATTCACCATCATTTCCCTATGCGGAAATGGTTAGTTCTTCTGCAATTCAACAACTAGTATTGGAACCTACACGATACCGTGTCGGACAAACACCGTCAGTGCTCGATCTATTTTTCACAAGTGATGCTAATATAGTATCAGAAATCAACTATCTTCCACCATTCGGGAAATCGGACCATATTACTTTGACCACTGAGATACAGTTACAGCCGTGTGTTGGGTCTTCGGGGACAACTAGGTTATTCAAGGTGATTGACTATAACGCCATCTCTTCTGAGATCTCATCAAGGAGTTGGGACCACTTGCTGGATGGCAGGGATGTTGATGCCATGTGGTCTACATTTCTGAGTGTGGTTGACGAGGCTGTCTCTAACAATACTCGTACTAGGCGTTCAAGAGTCTGCCCGTCTAGACCTTGGATCGATGCACGTATACTTGGATTGGTGAAACTGAAAAAGTCAATGTGGCAGAGATACTTACGTTCAAGATCGAATTCCGACTATCAGAATCATAGAAGTTTCTCCAATTTCGTCGATCAAAAGATAAAGCTCGCAAAATCAAACTTCCAGGATGATTTAGCCTCTTCGAAAAACCCAAAAAAATTGTTCAAATACATCAGGTCGTCTCTCAACTCTAAGGTTGGTATTCCGTCAATCAGAAGATCCAGTGGACAGCTATGCGAGAGTGCAGAAGAGACTGCAGATATCCTTGCGGAGACTTTTGCATCCACGTTTTCCGAAGAGCTCCACGGAAATGTTCCTGCTCCTCTCACACCACGTGGTGTTGAAGATATAAGCGACATCATGATCAGTGAAGAAATAGTTGAGAGATACCTCACCACCATCAAGCTCAATACCTCCCCTGGTAGGGATGGCATCACATCGAATCTTCTACACCGTTGCTCCAAGGCTTTTGCTGCTCCTCTGCACATCCTTTTTTCCAGATCTCTGTCGACAGCCTCCCTTCCATCTGATTGGTTGTCTTCAACTGTTACTCCGATATTCAAACGTGGAGACAAGCTGTCGGCTCACAACTACCGGCCAATTAATTTGGTTTCATCTGTGGCGAAGGTTTTGGAAATAATAATATGTGACCAGGTAGTTGAGTTCTCGCAGATGAATGGCGTATTTCCGAGAGAGCAACATGGATTCATCCCCGGACGTTCGACGATCACAAACCTGCTGTCTTGTTTATCAGACTGGACCAGAGCATGGGACCGTGGGGATCCTGTTGACGTGGTTTTCCTTGATTTCGCCAGAGCTTTCGATCGAGTGCCCCATAAAAGACTTCTCAAGAAACTGGAACACCTGGGAATCAGAGGTAACTTATTGGGATGGATCGGTGCTTTCCTTGCGAATAGAACGTTCCGTGTTAGGGTGGGTGATTCCTACTCGTCCTCCAATACTCCGGTCATCTCTGGCGTACCACAGGGTTCTGTGCTGGGGCCTATACTATTTTTGCTATACACTTCGGATCTTCCCCGTCTCCTTAAATCCAAAAGTGCGCTTTTCGCTGATGATGCCAAAGTCTATAATAACCCCATATCCGACTCGGACACCCTGCAGGAGGATTTAGATACTATTTGTAGGTGCCTCTTAATATAGAGAAGTGCACTCTGGTGCATATCGGTAGAGGTAACCCCAACAAGATTTATACCATCGACGGCCAGCCCTTACGTACGGTGACAAGCCAGAAGGATCTGGGGATCACAGTCTCGAATGACCTAACTTGGACGAATCATATAAGTAACATCATCTCCAGATCAAAACAGATTACTTTTCTTCTCTTCAAGTGCTTCAAAGGTTGTGATGCCAAAACGTTCAGTCTCCTCTACCGATACTATGTCCGTCCGATCCTAGAATATGCTGGCCCTGCATGGTGGCCCTCCCTCCAGGCCGACAGGGACAGATTGGAGCTGCTACAAAGATGGATCACTAGACTTCCTTATGGTGCGATGCGTCCATCTTATGAAGAAAGATTACGATTGTTCAACATACCAACTTTCGAGAACAGGAGATTGCGAGGAGACCTGATATTTTCTTTTAGAGCCGTTCATGGTCATTTCGACGATCAGATGAGG
Organism: Adalia decempunctata; assembly: GCA_951802165.1. Classification (NCBI taxonomy): domain Eukaryota; kingdom Metazoa; phylum Arthropoda; class Insecta; order Coleoptera; family Coccinellidae; genus Adalia; species Adalia decempunctata. The sequence goes on from OX637697.1 coordinate 54,476,813, forward strand.
GATCTCTTCACTTTGAATCGGAATCATCTTCGTGGCCATTCGTTCAAGCTAGCTAGAGAGAAATTCCGAACATCTGAACGACGGTGGTTTTTGCCCAACAGAATATTTCACTGTTGGAATCGTCTACCCGACAGCGTGGTCGCGGCTGCTAGCACGAACGCCTTCAAGAATGCTTATGATCGCCTGTGATTGGGTATTCTTTTCTCCTACAAATTGATATTAAGGATGTAATCATTTTATTTTTCAATAATTCACATCACACATACATGTACGCTTTTTTTTCAGATTGAGTATTATAGGTTTGTACCTCTACTCTTATTGCAATTATAATAATAATAATAATAATAGTCGAATGATATCGTACTTAACACGTTTCAAAATTATTACCAACTGTCAACACGGCTTCCGGGAGGGTAGATCCACTGAAACGGCTGCCCTTTCTTTTGTAAATTTCGTATACAGAAAATTAGACGACGGTCATGTTGTTGCTGCTCTATTTTTCGACTTATCACGTGCTTTTGATGTACTTACCCGTAACTTTATGCTAAGTAAGTTTTATAATCTGGGATTTCGCGGTGTTTTTCTAAGCTGGCTCGATGATTTCATTTCGGAACGTACATCGTCGGTTAAAATTGGAAAATTTGTTTCACGTGAATATAATATGGAACTGGGGGTGCCGCAGGGCTCTGTTCTGGGACCGCTATTGTTTCTTCTGTATATTAATGATCTACCTGATCATATTGTTTGCAATAATTCAATGAATTTGATCATATTTGCTGATGACACATCGATGGCGGTTTCAGCGCAGAGCCTTCCGGCACTCTTGTCCCTATGTAGTCAGCTGATCGGTGGTTTTGAGAGTTGGTGTCGCTCCAATGCTCTCATATTGAATATTGAAAAAACTGAGTGCATTTATTTTCGTATAAAAAACCCTGGTGATGAGCGTTTAGTGGTAAATTGTCTGGGCAAGCAGGTAACCTCCTGTGAATATGTAAAATTTTTGGGAATTTACTTAGATTGTTCCTTGAGATGGGATCAGCAGGTTATGGCAGTTTGTAAAAAGTTGGGAAATTCTTATTATGCCATAAGTAGGGTTAAAAACTCTCTTCCATTCCAATCTGTTATAACCATTTACTTTAGTTTAGTCTATAGTTTTCTGAACTATAACGTTTTATTATGGGGTAATTCAATTGACTCTAACATAGTGTTCATTGCTCAAAAAAGAGTAATACGTTTAATTTTTAATTTGGATTCTCGTGAATCTTGCAGACCTACCTTTAGGAAATATAAACTTTTTACACTTTCAAGTTTGTACATTTATAGATGTTTACTTTATGTGAAAGATAACGAAAATATCATGGTGAAGTTGTCCGATTTTCATAATTATTCAACCAGAAATGCGAATACTTTGTGCATTCCTCCTCATACAACTTCTAAATTTGAATCGTCTTTTACTTATCAGGCAGTTATTCTCTATAATCATGTACCACCAGCTATTAAATTGTTGGGTAAAGCAAAATTCAAAAAAATAATTAAAAATGAGTTACTGAAGAATTGTTACTACAGTGTTGGAGAATATTTGGCTGATGACCGCTTTCTGGTTGAGGTAGTATAATTTGTAGTTATAGTTAATTTTGTATTTCTGTTGACTTGTCCCATACATATTTTTTTTATGTCATAAGGGATCAATAAAGCTCATTATTATTATTATTATTAATCAATGAATACGAGAAATTCCTCAAGAATTACACCAACACCGAAATCCCAAAAGAGGCTCGAATCATATTGGGTTTGGGACCGAAACACGGTATAGTCCCCAAAAATGTACCTGATGTAAGACCTCATCAAAGATATAGAGTGTTTTACCCAAAAATTAACATTGGAAGAAGATGAAAAGAACGGAGTAAGATCAAGATGTACAAGGATAATCCAAAACTATATGGATAGTCAACCCACATCCCAAGATCCTTTAAGAAAACATTACCAAATCACGTCTCATTTCCTTAAAAACAACCCTGAAATTATGGTAGGAAGGTCAGATAAAGGAAATACTACAGTGGTAATGTATAAAGAAGAATATGTCCGTGAAGCAAATAAATTACTTAGTAATAGTAACATATACCAAATTTTAAACAAAGATCCTACAAAGAAAATCCAAGACAAAATAAATAAACTTCTCAAGACACTTAAAGACACTAACACCATCAATGAGTTACGGTACAGAACATTAAGTAGACATAATAGTATACCTCCTAAATTCAATTGTTTAAGAAAAACCCATAAACAGAATATTAGCTTCAGACCCATAGTTAGTTGTATTGGTTCACCTAGTTACAATATTGGAAAATTCTTACACGGTATCTTGAGCGATGTACTCTGTTCGTTGAGATTCAGTGTGAAAAGCTCATTTTCTTTTGTTGAAGATTTAAATAACTAAATAATTGATATTTTAATCGATCGTAAAAAGGATAATATGTGGAAATTTTCAGGTGTTGCGGTCTGTTTGAATAAAAACAAGTTTTTCTCAGTTACTCAATATTTCGTCATTTATTTATGACTTCATCAGGAGTTGTGCTGAAAGGAAATTGGATTTAAATAACATCCATGTCCCCAACAACTACGAGTTGATATCTCTAGATGTTGTATCGCTTAACACAAATATTCCAAAAACACTGGTCAGACAAATCATCATGAAGAGATGGAATTATATTAGTTGTTTCACATCGGTCTAGTTGATTTGACTTTTGAAAGTAGTTATTTCGTATATAACAACACATTTTATAAACAGATAGATGGAACAGCTATGGGATCTCCAACCAGCCCTTTTTTGCCGATTTAGTTATGCTTGAATTGTTCGAATACGCTGTTGAAAAACTCAAATTTAACATTCCTCTTATAAAAGTATACGTTGATAGTTTAATATTATCAGTACCTAAAGATCAAATAGAAACAACCTTCAATGTTTTCAATTCTTTCCATGAAAAAATCACCTTCACGATGGAAAGAGAAAAAACAACAGCATACCGTTTTTGGACGTGATGGTGATACGACAAAACAACACATTAATTACAAACTGGTTCACGAAACCAACCAACTCTGGACGATGTATTAATTTTTTATCCAACCATAGTGCACAGCAGAAGAAAAACGTAGCTACAAACCTTGTTCACAGAGCTCTCTCACTAGGACACTGACAGTTTGAGAAGGAAAACATAAAACATGTCTTTGACATTCTTTTGGCGAACAACTACCCTAAATATTACATAAGGACAATAGTGAACGATTATAGACAGAAACAACGCCCAACAGTTGACAACCCCATCCACAACACTAACATGACAAACAACCAAGAGTATAATGAAAACCTACAACACACATACTCGAGACTCGTATTCTACCCTAAGCTGTCCTATAGAATACAAAAAATATTCAAAGAGTATAATTGCACCGCTGCGTTCTATAACACCTTAGACAACAACAAACGATTTTTCACTAGAGTGAATGATAGCACACCACTGTCGAGACAGTCTGGTGTGGTATATAAGATAGCGTGCCAGAACTGTGAAAAGGTGTACATAGGTCAGACAAAGCAATACTTACATGACAGAATAAGACAGCACGAAACTGACACAAAACATCTACAACGTACTAACAAGACGGCACTGACCCAACAAACGCATACAGAGGGACATAAATTCAATTTCAACAATACCACCATTTTAGATAGAGAACCCAATTATTCCAGACGTTTATTGAGCGAGATGATTCATATAAAAAAATATAACACTGTGAATTTTAGAGAGGATACTGAAAACCTGATTTCTGTAATAAATTTACCCCATAGATAGAGCAGATATATAGTTTATGTTATTTATTGGAACTTGTTCACTATATTGTAGCGGACGAAATCCTCCTGAATACGTCTCTGAACTCTTTCCAAGCCTCCGCTCCAGAGACTATCTGGATTATTCTCGAACAGAGCCGGATCCATATAAAAAGACGCGCATGTTGCAGAGAGGCAGTTACTACCTGAATATAGCCGAATCGAATTGTAAATCGCGGATTCCGAGTTGTGAATGTAAATCAGCATTATTAGCAAGTGTGTAAATAAATCAGTATTAGTTATTGTACATAAATTAGTGTGATCAGTTAGTGGTATTGTAAATAAATTAGACGTTTAAATTCAGCAGACGATTTGTTTAACCCCGAGAACGTTACAATATTTTATTATTCATAACTCTTTTGTAAATATTTGTTTTCGAGTTTTCGTGTTTCTGCATTTATGTCCATGTTCACCTGTGTTTGACTTTGGCTGGTTGAAAATGCTGAAAGTATAAGACCAATAATGACAGCACATTTTCTCAGTCAAAATTATAATATTTTAATTTTGTTGACAGCTGGTGAGTTGTTTATGTTTTACTTGAGAACCATATCGCGCAATTGTTTGTCGGATACTCTTATTATTCTTATATTTAACTGAAATGAGACAATGTTATCAAAGTTATTTAATTTTTATTTGATGAGGTAATTTTTTTTTTCAAACCAGCATTGTTTTGTTTATTTCAATGTACCATTTTCAGCCTTGAGAAAGGAACAAATCGTTCCGAATCGTCGGCGATATTATAACTATATATTGATAATAAAGAATGTCCAATTCCCCGTGGAATTTATTACATAGTAAATAATAAAAGCAAGAAAATCAGATTGCAAAAATTAAGAATGAAAATGAAGATATTGGAGGGAGACAGAGAGATAGCAGAGGAATTTAATAAATATTTTGCAAACGTTGCGACGAGACTAGCGGAGAAATTCGCTTCACATGAAGATCACATACTGCGAACCACAGACACAGAACACAGACGAATCAGAAGTGGGAATGGTAATTATAGAATTGAAAAATAATAAAGCACCCGGACTGGACAATATCAAAGCAGAAACCTTAAAATACATATCCACTCACATCGAGAAACCATTAACATACCTAATCTATAAGAGTATCGAAAAAGGAATGTTCCCGGAAATCCTGAAAACCGCCGTGATAGTACCATTATATAAATCTTCAGAACGAACAGAACTAAAGAATTATAGACCTATATCCTTGATATCATCAATTGCGAAAATATTCGAAAAAATTCTGTACAAACGTGCAATTTCCCTTATAGAAAAATTCAAGATATTGGCTAAGAATAAATATGGGTTCCAAAAAAATAGATCAGCACAGGATGCAATAAATGCTCTAGTAGAATTAATCACTGAGGCCATGGAGGTACCAGCAGTATGCATATACGTTGACTTGAAGAAGGCATTTGTTACTGTCAATCACGAAATACTGTTGCAGGCATTAGAAAATGTGGGTTGGAGGGGAGTAGCATTTAATTTAATCAAGAGCTGTCTGAAGGGACGAACACAGAGAGTCAAAATAGGGAAAGTTTTAAGTAAAGAAGAATCAGTTACATGTGAAGTCCCTCAGGGGACAATTTTGGGCCCTATCCTTTTTCTGCTTTATGTGAATGAATTATTCGCCTTGAATCAAGAGAATGAAATCATAAGTTTCGCTGATGACACAGTAGTCTTCTTTACCGCGCCGACATGGATTCAGTTAAAACTAAAAACTGAAGAAAAATTTGCTGATAGTGGAATTTTTTGAAAGAAAAAAGTTAACAGTTGATATGGATAAAACTAAATTTATGTCATTTACTAGTCTGAGAACTGGAAAACCTGAATTTGATACGCTATGCATAAAAACAAAGGGATATTCATTTCAAATACAAAGTACAGAATGTATTAAATATTTAGGAATAATGATGGACTGTCACCTACGATGGAATGAACAAGCATATCTTGTAATCAAGAAAATAAGATCGCTTCTTAGTAAATTCAAAACTTTGAGAGAAATATGTGAACAAGATGAACTGACGAAGGTATAAAAAGCACTGGTAGAACCGCATTTAAATTATGCTATACTATCATGGGGAGGGATAGCAAACTCGTATTATAAAGGAATAGAAGTAGCACAAAAATGGGTGCTAAAAATTATGTACCATCAGCCTATTACTTACCCAACAGAAAGTCTCTACGAGTTGTCAAACATGTTTACTGTGCGTCAACTATACGCCCGTGCCCTTCTTATGTACCAGCATATGCTACATGTACCTACAAAAAATGGAAAAGTTATGCGATCTCCAAAGATACCTTTACCTATGCCTAAGAAGACTATTGGATTAAAATCGCATACCTACCTGGCACCTTTACTTTATAATACACTTCCAATGGATATCAGGGAAACTGGGACAAAACCAACGTTCAATAAGAAGTAAGCCTGCATCATTCTGGTATATGTTCACAAATAGAAACAATTTCATTTAGTATTGGCTGTGTGTGAAAATTGATTTGATTGAACATTATAATATTTTTTTTTTGGTGTTTTTTTTCCTCTTTGTATACACGCTCTTGTGAAAAACTTTTTTGTTTTATACGCACTGCCCACGTACAGGTTTTCGAATTTTTGTGGGAAACAGAATGTTTGTTTTTCAATATAGAATTCTATTATTTCAAATATTTGTAATGTGTGGTTCATTGGCGAGAAAATAAACATTATTATTATTATTATAATTGGAGACTTTTAAAAACATTCATATTTTTGGTTACAAGGTGAGCCTTCCTTGTAGCAGAGCCGTCACAGTTTACTGTCAATGACATTTGTATTCATTCATTTGTTGCAAGCTAAGCTCTTATTTCTAGAGACCCAAGCCTTCCTGGCCTCGAATTTTGTTGTATTATTTTACTGACTTATTTCATGAACATGCATATTATACCGATTATTTCATTCACACATTGCTCCGCCAATGAAAAGTCACGAATTCAGTCACGCGATATGCAATATTATCGACTATTTAGGTAAACAAAGAAATATCAGCGGCTATTTTAAAGTGTCAAAATTTGGCATAACATTCATTCAGAATTGAAAATGTTCAGAGGGTCAGGGTTCAAAACTTGGTTGGGATAGAAATTTTTTGCAAAATAATTATAAATAAGTCCGACCGCTCGGTCTAAAATACAAAAGACCGCGGATTCGAGCGTACGGAGCGTGTTCATGAAATAATCTTCCTGAATATCACTCGACTTTGACAAAAAGCGACTATTATTTTCTTTAATTCATCTCGAGCAACTTGTATTTCGACAATTCAATTCGACCAAATGAACATTAATAATCAAAGAATAACTCCCTCGAGCTAAAGCTCTCGGGAGTTATTCAGATTATTAATGTTCATATGGTCTTATCAAATTGTCGAAATACAAAATGCTCTCGATAGAATTAGGTCGAAAATAATAGTCGGCTATTTGTCATAGTCTTGGGATATTACCTCCGATTATTTCATTCACACATGGCTCCGCCAATGAAAAGTCACGAATTCAGTCACGCGATATGCAATATTATCGACTATTTAGGTAAACAAAGAAATATCAGCGGCTATTTTAAAGTGTCAAAATTTGGCATAACATTCATTCAGAATTGAAAATGTTCAGAGGGTCAGGGTTCAAAACTTGGTTGGGATAGCAATTTTTTTGCAAAATAATTATAAATAAGTCCGACCGCTCGGTCTAAAATACAAAAGACCGCGGATTCGAGCGTTCGGAGCGTGTTCATGAAATAATCTTCCTGAATATAACTCGACTTTGACAAAAAGCGACTATTATTTTCTTTGATTCATCTCGAGCAACTTGTATTTCGACAATTCAATTCGACCATATGAACATGATCAGAGAAATTCAGATTATTAATGTTCATAATATGGTCTTATTAAATTGTCGAAATACAAGACGCTCTCGATAGAATTAGGTCGAAAATAATAGTCGGCTATTTGCCATAGCCTCGGGATATTACCTCCGAATATTTCACACTATTAATTCGAAACTATTTTCAATTTCAGGTATTTTCCAGCTTCTGACACTCAAGTTATGCTCAACAAGTACAAACCCCGAATGTGCCCATTAGATGATGCCGAGATGCTATTGAGCATTTGTGCCTTAGACGCTCTTTTACCCACCTGTGTGAAAGTTGAAGAATCCTCTATCAGCATAGACTTATGGTTCCAAGAATTTATGACCTTATGGAATTCATGTAGGAACGATAGCACATGGGAAAATGTAATTATTAAAATCTTTTTATTCAAGTCAAATCAGTAGTTTCTAATTGTCTTTTAATTTCGAGGAAAATTTTCTTGGAAATATATGTTGCATTCTCTTCATTTCAGGCAATGATGTCCCTTGTATCTAGACTGAGTGCCAACAATATTGGATACATTGATTTTGAACCATATTTTCCATCTATGTATGCTAGGTTTATACGTTCCTTCAACCTGCCAGTACATTTCAAAATGAGGACCTCAAGTAAACAGTATAATTTAGGAATACAATCTATTGCTACTTGGATTATAAGTACATTGAATCATAAAACTGAAACATCCTTTGTGTATTTGGAAAAACTGATGCATATGATTCGATCATTTTTATACAGTGCGAATGCTGGAAGGTAAACAACTTTATCGTACCCAAATTTAAGTCTATTTTTTGTTTTCACGAGTCATCTATCTCATATTTCACTTCCAATAATTACTGCCAAAGTATGATGAGGAAACGAATGAATAGTGTTGGGAATCACGCTACATACGACGGGATTTGACAATTGATTTAAATTTGTCATTTTTTTAAAGCTCTTCACCCGAACTATTTCTTGTTGCCTCAGATGGGGAACGAAGCAGATTTTGAACTCTAATTTTGAGGTTGTTGAAACGCATTACATATTGATCAGCATTCTCCATCTCCTCATCAACGTCTACATCACTACAATCAGCATCGAGCATTGCATCTAGGATTTTCATGTTCAATCCATAAGGGTATCAATTTTATCTTGAAGGATAAGAAGTTTTCCTTGAACTTCGATCAAATCAGGTTGAGCGGACTGCAGTTCATCGACAGCAGCATCGCGGACTCTCGTGAAAGAGTATCTAAAAACACTAATGTTTTGTCAGTTTGTCCATTTTTCTTCTATTGTCCTGTCACGGTCACCAAATTATATGGGGAAACATAATTCCCACTGAATCCGGTTTGATGAATCCTAAAATACTCAAATGCGTTTTTTGTAAAAAGGAACATCCAAGTACCGAATCTAACGATTCTTATGATATGACCTACGCATATCATAAGATTTTATTGACTCAGAAAGGTTGTTGTTATTCATGTTGCGAGTTTGGAGACATAACGCGTAAATGCACATCTTCACCTCATCTGAAATGTAAAAGGTGTGGAGGAAACCATGTAGCACTCATGTGTCCAAAAATTAATTCTTCCTGATCAAACACTTACGATATCGTACGACCCACTGAAAATCTTTCGAATTTTACTCGGACTAAAGTGATTCGGCTAACTCTGATAGTTCAGTTGCAAGGAAAAGGAGAAACGAAGAACGTACGAGCAATTATTGATACTGATGCTTCCGAAAGATCGAATATGAATATATATACGCGAAAGACATGAAAAGAAAGAAATGGTTCATGCACTGCTTGGAGGATTCAAATCTGAAAAAACATGTCATCGTTCTTACAGGATCATTCTAGAGAGCTTAGATGAAAAATGCCCGTGCAATTTAGAAGTTCTCGATGAGCCTGATATATGTAATGATGTTATGTCCATGCACGAGGGTCCATGGATAGAAGAACTCACTGAACTAGGAGCTGAGGTTGTTGGAAAATCATCCAAGGAGCATGAAGAAGCTATTATCGAGCATTTTTTCGACACTGTTACTAGAAATGATGAAGGCAGGTATCAAGGTGATATGCCCTTGATGAATGGTTATCCTCGTCTTCCAAAAGATTTTCGATCGGCAAAACTAGATTGTATTAATTGATAAGTTGCGTTCGTTAAATACATATCCGCGGATTGAAGGGAGAGAATACGAACACAGAAAATCTAATTAATTCGGATACGGATATACAATTGAGTGACTTCGGAGCAGAAACGGTGAGGAAAGGGTCGACAGATGGAATGAAGGAACCCAACGTGGACACTTCCCTCACAGTTTCTGCTCCGAAGTCAGTTAATTGTATATACTTATCCGAATTAATTAGATGTTCTGTGTTCGCATTCTCTCCCTTCAATCAGCGGATATGTCTTTAACGAACGCAACTATTATGAAGCTAAACAAAGATGTATATTATGAAGACTACAATAACGTTTTTCAAGAATGGTTATTCGAGGAAATCATTGATGAAATTCCTGCTACAGCAATATTCAGAAGGTTACTATCTCCCTCATCGCCACGTGGTGAAACCGAGTAGCAGTTCAACGAATGCAGCACTCCTAAGATTTCGTAAAGAATATTTAAGACAGTTGATGTTTAAAAGAAAAAAAACATGATCCTCAAATTGGAGAAGTAGTCTCAGTCGGAAACGATAGTACCAAACGAGTGGATTGGCCTCTTGCGAGAGTGGAAAAATTGTACTATACTGATATCACTGATATATGTCTATCGTGGTCGGGAAGATGTTGGGAATCACGCTCCATACGACGGGATTTGACAATAGATTTCAATTTTCTCGTGTATTATACGCAGAATTGTATGGTACCCCGTTTATATTCCCTCTGCTAACACTTAGATTCGGAGCGGGAAACAGATTTTTCTTCCTATATTCAATTTGATCCTTGTAGCCATTTCTTTACAAGTGCTATATGCATTATATTGTCGGATTTACGAAAAAAAGTATGTATTGCTTTCTTTCAAAAGAATATATATTATGATATAGTAATAAATGGGACCTAATAAGTAATAACAACGAATAACCATTAAAGATAATTTTATTAAGGATAGCCATGTTGTAGGAAGAAACGACGTTGTCGCCATCTCGTGATCTTGCGGCGAACTGACAAGTTCGGACGTTTTTGGCAGTTCATTTTCGTAGGGGAGCCTTCTCTCCAGTTATTCTATGCTCCTAGGTAAAAGTAAGGCTCTATAAAGATAGGTATGCTAGATAAACCTGGCTCTATGGTTGATTGGGTCCAACCATAGACTCGAAAATTACAGATCCCTTCGAATGAAATGAAATCTGTAATCGAAAGAAATGAAATCTGTAATCTAATGAGCATATTTTCGGGATGAGAGATCTTGTGGTGACTTTTTTCGGCATGCTCACATGAAAAACATTGGAAATAGGTTAGGTTCGTGGTGTTAGAATAATGCCGCGGCATCTAATAGTAAAATTTATAATAATTTATTGTTTATGTTGGTGTATCACCCCGATAGATGGCGATGAAAATGTTGCGAATCCTGTAATTCTCGAGTCTATGGTTGGACCCAATCAACCATAGAGCCAGGTCTATCTAGCATACCTATCTTTATAGTGCTTTAGTAAAAGATAGATGCATAGAATACCTGATGTTGGCACTGATGAGATTTTGTTTAAGACTTTCTTGTCGATCGAAAATCCGTGATGGGGCCCTACTTTTCATTTCCCCCGAAAGGAGTCGCGCCTTTTTCCATTACTGCAATAGTGCCACGACCGCAAAATATTGCGGATTATTCTGGAAGTAGCACCAGTACTGAAATCTAGAATGCCGTTTCGATCTAAAAATTTTGGTCACGAATTTTAATAAGGAGTCGATACACCAGGTATTCTATGCATCTATAGTAAAAGCAATACATGATACCCTTTTTCTTCTAAGTCTGCAATATTGATACATTATAACACCGGGTAGGCGTTATAATTCTCCACAAATATGATATGATATGATATTGTTTATCCTGATATGATATAGATATGATATTGTTTATCCTGATTACTCCTAGGTCTCCCGAGGAGACCCCTCTGAAACTACAAGCTTCGAAGCTTGTAACTTGTGCCGAGTTCGGACTAAGCAGTTGTGTTCTGTGTAGGCTTTGTTACTGTGTCCTTGCGCCACCTTAGGCACAGCACTGTTAATTTTTGACCCAACAGTGAGAATCATGGCCCCTACCGAGACTAGAAAATTTCTTTCTTAGCTCGGGATTGAACATGTATGATGTATCAATACTATAATTTAATTGTGGAGATGTCTAGAAGAGACGTTAATCTTATATAAAAAGTAAAGGAAAATGAGGATAATGTCCTTAAGTTTGGACGAACTGAATAAGTGTGAGAGACAGAGATCTAGTTTCCGAAGTACACCAATAGGTGGCACCACCACAGCAAGACAATGACATACCGGTTTCTGGCTTATTAGCCGTTATCAGTGCCATATGGCCTTATACTGCGGTGGTAACAAACTGAAACGGCAGAACTTATATTATCCCTAGTAGGAACAATAAGTGTGAGAAATGGACTAGCAGAGATCTAGTTTCCGAAGTACACCACCAGGTGGCATCATCACAGAAAGACAATGACATACCGGTTTCTGGCTTATAAGCCGTCATCAGTGCCATATGGAGAATAATTATTATTGTTACCATAATGATGTTTGGACATGCCTTTGGGAGAATCTTTGCCTTTCAGATGGTATTGCCTCATATAATTCGTTATTAATCGGTAATAATTTAGCTTTTCAGTTTAGGCTTTCAGTATTTCAGTTTAGGCTTTTGCATTCTAGATGAAGAGTCATTGCGTCTGATTATTTGCCCTGACTTGATCATTTGGATTGCATTTTGATTGTCCACGTAAAGAGTTATTTTTACTTGCTTTACTTCCTTCAGGAAGGTATTGTTGTACTTCATCTCTCTACAACAATGTGCAGCAGCTGTACATTGTGATTCAGTAGTGCTATTACACTTTGCTTTCTTGAGCAACTTATCGGTCCACCTCCACATAGGATTATGTAACCACTGGCCATAAAGGAACAGGTGAGGCCCACGTACCAGAAAAATATTGCCAAACTCGACATACCATCTGATCGCTGTCGCAAATGTTCTCAAGCACCTGAAAAATACAGCACATCATCATCCTGTTCTATACTAGCTCCAAGAGATTACCTGGAAAGACATAACTCCATGGCGAAGATCTACCATCAACAGGTTGCGCTGAAGCTGGGTTTGCTCCGAGAGGAACTACCTAATCACATTTATGACCCGAAAACTCTCATACAAGATGCCCGATACAAGCTCTATTGGGACTTCCCTTTAATAACAGACAGTGGGGTGATGCATAACAGACCTGACATAGCGCTGTTCGACAACGAACTGATAAGATGTATGCCCATAGAATTCACGATCCCGGCAGACGATAACATCACGAACGCTTATACGACAAAGATAACTAAGTACGGAGACCTGGCATTTCAGCTGCGCGAGCTGTATAAGCTGAAGACGATAAGTATTCTTCCGATGATCATATCGGTTAATGGTCTGGTGGAATCGCACTTGCCGGAGAATACTAGGAGATTGTGTCTGGACCTTGGTGTCATCTCTGCTTCCCAAAAGCAGGTCATCCTGTCTACCGCCCGGATAGTTAGAAAGTTCCTGCAAGGATTCTGAGCACACGATTTTGATCTTGACAACTTGTTTGACCGATCAAAGTTGAACTAAACCCTAATTGAAGGTGGGGGAAAAAAATAAAAGAAAGATGTTGGTTACAACATTTATAACTCGAGATCGGATTTACTGTTTGTTATGAAACTTCATAAATGGATTTGTTGGGTTTGTGTCCCAACGTTACCTTGTGTTCTAAGAGGTTGGATTCTTGAGGACGCAAGGGTTGAGACTTAGATGCGGATCATGTGTTAATGAACGTTTATTGCTAAAACTAGTACAGTTTATATATCCTACAATTAGAATGACATCACGTCCACGCGCCCGATATAACCAATCAAATACATAGAAACAATATTGCGATACAAGAAAATGATGATTCTTTAAACAAATTCAAAGCATAAGTTAATTCCATCATTTCGCTCGGCCTACTTTCAGGCAGGAAATAACAACTTTTGCCAAATTGCATGATTGAAATAAATTCCATTTGAATATTGTCGGTTCGAAAGGAAAATTAATAATAATTTTATTGATTGATTCGAGGATTTTCTGTACGTTTCGTACAGGATTCGTCTACGGTCTGGTTATTATAAAATACAATAAAACTCTGAAAAAATCGATGAAAATTTCACCTATACAGGATGTGCTTTTCCTTCTTTCGAGTAAGGCTACTAGGTGTCGCTACAGTTACAGTTAGGCTACAGCTTATTCGTAGCTACTTCATTCGATTTTCTCCCCGTTAGACGGCGATGTAAACATATAGCGTGTAATTTGGGTTGCCTCCAACTCTGCGCTGTTGACCAAAGCCGAAATGCCTTAGCGTAGGATTACAGATCTCTAAAATGATAAGATTTCGTTGAGATATTACTGATATGGGAGGAGTTTCGTTCTTACCACTTCAGGTGGCGCTATTCACACATTATGACTGATTATTATTAGTTATTTTTACAGCTTTATTTATTCAAAATAACCTAATCGTGAAGGTACTACACATATTGACATCAATTACTGTATAATTTGCATAGAATTATAACACAGTGAATTTTTATCGAAATTTCAAGTAAATCGGATTTTGGCGATCAGTTTCAACCGTGAGTTGTCCATTATTCTCATCTTCTCTCATGATCTTTGAAATGTTTTTGAATTTCTGTCTGGGTAATAAATATATTTGCGGAAATAACTCAATCCAAAATTGCCATAATTAGTAATTGACATATTATTTTTGTGTTTCTGTTCTGTGTGACAGCTCATATCCATGGAAACAAGGAAATCTCGCTGCTCCACCAACTGAGATGTTGAACAATTATTTTAAGCTGAGCACACAAATGCTTAGATATTTATGGTGTGAGCACTTATTAGATTTTGATTAGCCGACATTGAGAATACATATTAGAAAAGTTTCGTTTTTTCCACTTCAGAAAGCGCTTTTCATAAAATAAGTTATTTCAAATATTTGAATTCATTCTGGTGAACGGGTTGTGTTAATAGTCGATAGTTCTTTCAAGCAATAACTTGTGTTCATATTCTTGACATTTTGATTCATATTTGTCCTGAGGAAAGGTATAATATGGCTTTTACTGCTATTAACAGTTACAAAGCAGAGTCAAATTTTTGGTAAGAATTGCGTCAACTGGAAATTCAAAAATTGCGAGAACTGTAGAGGGTATGTATATTCCGAAAGAAAATAGACAAGAAAATAGATATCGAGGATGAAAATATGTTCCTTAAATATTTTGAGTTCAATTCTTGAATATGAATAGGAGTTAGAAAAGATATTCAGGGCTTGAAGTAAACGGAATGAAGCGATTCAAACATTTCTCATGAAATTATAAGGTTATGATCGAGAGTATTCAAATGAAGTTATGAATGAAATATGATTCACGACATATTACGATGTGTCAGATAGAGACTGAATCAGTGAATTATTTTCGTTCTCAATATTGCAGCACAATCGCAGATCTGGATTCTTACCAAAGCCCAGCTTCAATTTTCATTGGTTCATTGTCCATATTGGAATTATGAAATAACACGTATGACAATTCTAATATATTCGATTTGGTCGATGTCAAAGCATTCAAAAATTGACAAGTGCATGCACCATGTTTTTAGACATCTCAAGCAAGCCTCATATCGTTCCATTATAATGTGAATTCTATAGTGAATTGAGTTGCCTGCAACTCTGTGCTGTGAACCAAAACAAAAATGTCTTAGTCATGAAGAAAAATAAGAAAACGTCTTAGCGTATTTGTATTCTGTGAAGTGAAGTTAAAGTACCATAGGATTTTTTAGAACTTTTCCTCTAAATTCACATTTACTTCCGAATTCAAAAAGCAGATTTGGCTTTTCTGTGGTTATTGAGAATTTTTCTATTCAGAATTAACATCATTGCAGCTTCAATTCATATCATCATAGTTTTTACGGATTGGATGAATACTCACACAATGATGTAAAAATTCAAAAAATACCAATGAGTTTGAATGTTCAAGTTATGAATGCTACAAAAAACTAGTTTCGAAACTTTAGGATACAAAAAAGTACCCGCTCTTATCCTTATTCTTCGAAAAAATGATATTCATAAGTTTCACAGGCACGCACGCAGATCTTCAAGCTCTTCAAGCTTTTTGTGTTTTTTTTTTTAATAATAATGACTTTATTTTCACAATAATGATTACACAAGAAAATTGCTTACATACAATAATTAATACTTGCGAAAAAAGGCGGAGTCCAGTTATGCACATGCATATTCTGCTCAACTCAACCCGAAACAAAAAATAATTCTAATTACTTTAAATTTTCAATTTTTTCAATGGCGTTCTGCGTTCACTATTAAGGAGAAAAAAAAATACATATTTAGGGAAAGTAGTTCAACTATCGAATGAGAAACCTATCAACCATCTGACCATAATATAAAATACCACAGTGTAGGATATAAAAAATTAGCACTTGTTCTGTTCACTCAGATAAAGTTCAAAGATGCAAGATCTAAATTTTCTTGCGTTCAAGGACTTGAAATTCAAAGGAAGGCAGTTGTAGGCATTTGCTATGTTGTATGAAAAACTTCTCTCGAATAAAGTCGTTCTGTGAATAGGGGGTGTGATAAGACCTTTATTTCTGATATTGATGTTGTGAACATGACTTCTATATATTATTTTCCTGTGAAGATAACTAGGTACTTTATTCAACACTATGTTATGGTAAAAACAGGCCGCATTTAACTTCCGTCGGTATTTCATGTTCAACCAACCTATTTCCCTGAGTTTATGTGAGATTCTCTCAAACTTACGAATACCGTATATGAAGCGTAAACATGAGTTTTGTACTTTTTGAATTCTCATCTCAACCATGCTAGTTAGGCAGTTTCCATATACAGTATCACCAAAATTGAAAGTTGAGAGTACAAGGGAATCGCATAATATTTTTTTTTTGTTTTTCCGGAATGTAATGACGATAGGAGTACAGCATTCTCAGTTTGTAGTATGCACGACGTATGCAGTTAGAAATATGATCATCAAATCTCAGCTTATTGTCCAATGTGATCCCAAGATTACGCTTACTGCTCTCAATTTTTAGCGTTCTGTTTCCAATCTTTACGTCTATCAATGTCTGAACTTGCTCTAAATAATTTTTAGGACCAAAAAGAACTGCGCTACACTTCTCCGGATTAAGATGAAGGTGATGCCTCAAGGAATATTCTCTAAGTTTTTCAAGTTCTAAATTTAAGGTATTACATGCTTGGAGAGTTTCATCCTTGTCAAAGGATAAATACCTGCGTGTCATCGGCGTAATAGTGGGCTTTGCGGAGTTTGAAGGAGCAACCCTGTTCAGAGGTGTACACGGCATACAGAATTGGACCCAAAATTGATCCTTGCGCAACGCCTGTTGGGACAGACAGTTCCTCGGAGAGAACACCATCAATCACGACCTTTTGAGTCCTTCCTTCAAAATAACTCTTGAAAAATTCAACTGCACTTTCATCCAGACCTATGTAATGAAGAGCCGCCAATAATATTGAACGATTCAGGGTGTCAAAAGCTCTAGTGTAATCTAAGAGGACCAGTAAGGTGAACCGATTGACATCCTCTGCACGTAGAATATCGTCTGTGATGTCAGTGAGTGTTGTAGAACAGTTGTGATATCTACGAAAGCCAGATTGCGTTTCAGGAAGTATATTATTGGTTTCTACGTGGTTCAAAAGTTGTTCATTAATCACTTTTTCCAAAATTTTTGATAAGCAGGGAAGGATACTTATAGGTCTAAGGTCTTTGTACTCTTTAGGCGAGGATATTTTTGGTTTGGGTATTATGAGTGCCTTCTTCCATGTAGTTGGGTACACTGAGTTAGAAATGCAATAGTTAATGAGATGAGTGACGAATGGGAGAATGAATGGAGTGCACAAGTGTATTACGTATATACCGATGCCATCAACGCCACAGGCTTTAGATTTTATCTGAGAAATAATTTTAAGCACCTCAATTTCCGATACCGTGCTGAATTTGAGGAAAGAGGTCAACGATTCTTTCGTGTTTTTCGAGTAGTACTTGATAGTATCTTCTGAATCATTTAGAGTTTGTGGTACTGAGGAAATGAATGAACGGATTATCTCATCAGGGTTTTTTAAGTTGTCCGGTATCTGTGTAGAAACATCTTTGAAATGTCCACTGTAATATTTCAGATCCTGCCAGAAATTATTGACAGTTGAGAATTTCTCACGAAGAAAAGATTTTTTTTCACGTTCAATTGTTGAAGATGTCAAATTCCTCAGTGATTTATAATAAGCTCGATTTTCGTCAGTTCGATGTTTTTTATATTTACTTAATGCGCTATCTCGCAATTTCATTAGTTGTTTTACATTTTCTAGCCAAGGTTGTTTTTTCTGTTTGGACAATCTGATAGTTCTCTTTGGTGAGTGCAAATCAAGCAAAGTATTGAGATTTTCGTTAATGAAGTCAACCTTACCGTCAGCATTATCTATATCATAGATATTCCGCCAGGGAATTGACCGCAAGTCTTGATCAAATTGATGTACATCAATATCACGCCAGTTCCTGCATTCCCTATACTCTACCTTTTTTCTCAAACATGGTAGCCTTATTTCACAGAAAATTCGTGATCCGAAAATTGCGAGGGTAAAGTATCACATAAAACAACCTCTATGCTATCAGATAGAATGACAAGATCAATTAAGGATTCAGACTGCGAGGTTACTCGAGTAGGTCGAGCAAGAACTTGAGACAGACCCATAGAATTTAGCAAACAGTTAAAATCGATAACACTTTTTGATGAGAAATTTAAGTAATTTAAATTGAAATCTCCAACACAGCACATTTTGTCGCAAAGAGGGGATAATGAAGCTAGTATGTCATCGAAGTCTGTTAAAAAATTAGATTGATGGTAGTGGGGAGGTTTATAGACACATCCCATAATAATATCTGTTTTATTGAGATGAATTCGTATCCATATTTGTTCAAAATTTATGTTGTTAGTATGCTCATTCTCAATGCGCGAATACCTAAAGCCCTCCCTCACGAACAGACCCACGCCCCCACCCCTTCCATGCTTATTCTGAAAAATACCCTCAAATCCATCAACCTTAACACTCTCGCATACAGCATCGTCATTTAGCCAGGTTTCCGACACACCCACAAAATCGAGTTCGTTCGAGCTAATGAACTGCCTAAAGTTTTCAAGATCTGGAATTAAGGATCTTATAT
This sequence comes from Adalia decempunctata, assembly GCA_951802165.1. Classification (NCBI taxonomy): domain Eukaryota; kingdom Metazoa; phylum Arthropoda; class Insecta; order Coleoptera; family Coccinellidae; genus Adalia; species Adalia decempunctata. Next base: position 54,496,016 of record OX637697.1, read on the forward strand.
TTATATGACCTATCCTTGAACTACAAATAGACATCGATGCGAACAGAACAAATCCCGTTTATTATTCACTAATAACAATCAGTAACAATGTGATGGTATGAACAAAAATCTTCGGAAATTGTCAGAACTATGGTAGGTATACGAACGCAAAAATGTGATTACGATTATGAACTGAGAAAGGAATTTTGGTGAACACAGACTCAAATTATAGTTAATCCCTTTAGTAAAATAAAAGTCCCCGATTTAAAGTTGAACTATTCAACAACACAGTTTCCCACTCCGCTCCTAGTTCATTAGTAAACTTAGATGATTCTCGTCGAGAACGTTGACTTTCCTATCATTATGAATAATAAAAACTTTACCCCTGTCAGTCCATGAGTTATTCTTGAAACTCCCCCGTACCTTCAGGAATAGATCGAATGTTTCCTTAGTCAGGAGTTCAAAGATTGAAAATTTCGATCCCTTCAGTAGTCTTTTGTTGTGAAAGACTTCATCACGACGCCACTGTGTAACAAATTCCACAACTAGAGGTGACGGATTGTTATCTTTTCGTTTGTTGTCGTTTTTTCTCAGACGATAGCAGGTTACTAATTCGGTTCTGTCGATGTTCAATTTCATATTTTCATGAAAAATATTCAATAACTCTTCCTTCACATCAACTGGACCATTTCTCTCAGGAATACCTCTTAGTAATAGTTTCTTATTGTTGTTGTGTACAATTTTTTCAATGTTCCGTTTATTCCCTTGTACTTTGGATTGAAGTGATGATAAGTCATCTCTTAGAATCTTCATATCAGATTTGATTTCGATTTCGAAATTCCTCAGCTTTTCTTCGAAGTTTGAAGGATTGTTCAGATTTGAGGTAAAAGAGTTCTGTTCAATATAGTCCTTACGTATTTTATCCAGTCCTTCTTGAAATTTTGCTTCCATTTCCGTCATTCTTACAGAGATATCCGAAGTGTTTTGGGTCTGATGATTTCGTCTTGTACCACCCATATTAATGTGAGATTCGAATTGATTGGGAACTATATTTATCTGTTAAAAATTTACTCTTCGACTAATATTTTCGAAATTTTAGCGGAGCAGTTTCGAGACGTGATTACGCTACAAACGCCATATGCATAATCGCATTCTTAATACATTACGCAGAATATCGATTGTGATCAGTAATCTTCGGCGAGGGTACGGTGTAGATTGTACGAGTGATTTGTTTCAAAATGCCGCACGTTTATTCAAATAATGAACTTGCTGATATGCTTTTGATTTATGGTGAATCAAAACAAATGCCAGTTCAGCGTATAAGTTGTACAGTCTAAGATTTCCGCTAAGAAATCACCCAACTTCGCGGATGTTCATAAACCTGGAACAGAGAGATGCAGGCCAGAGTAGTATTAAGGTATTGATCCCCAAAATATGAGAAATTTGCGGTAAAATGACTTATTTTGATGAGTTCTATCACCTGTCAAAAGAAAAGTCCCACCTTATAAAACTATCTATCTAACTATCGGTTTTTATATCGTTCTCCGACGTCTTCCGATACCCAGTCTCCATTCGGCCCGGTTATTCCATTGGCCTTCTTCCAGACCTCTTTCCTGCATTTCTTTATCGATACCGTCCCTCCAACTTTTCCTCGGCCTTCCTCTCTTCCTTCTTCCCGCGGGTATCCAGTCCAATATTTGTTTCGGGAGTCTTTCTGGTGTCATTCTTTGCACGTGTCCATACCACCTCAGCTGTCTCACTCGGACATCCTCGACTATGGTCTGTTTTACACCCATGATTTCTCGGATTCTCTCGTTCCTTATTCTCTTCAGCTTGGATCTTCCTGCTGTCTCCAATAGTTAATTTCTGTGGCAGAGATTTTGTTGATCTTTGTTTCAATTTCTCGATTTTCAACGAGTAATGAACTGAAGTACTCGTTCCATTATTTGAGTGAGATGGACGAGATAATTTCTTTTTTTTTCTTTGTCGAAGTGTTCTCAGAAGTCTCTACTTCTGGCTCATCATATGTACGCATTCAATCTGCTACATCGCTTCTCCCAAGTTTCATTTTTTTCCGCGTTATCATTTTACTAACACTGGCTTGTATTATTTTTTATCTACTCCCATAGAATAATATATCCATATATTCAACTGATTTTGATCTTTAACAGTCTCTATAAAACAATAGTGTGAGGTAATAATAACTCACGCCTATAACTCACTCTAATACAAATAGGAAAAATGTAGCTTACGAAATTAATAAAAAAGTCGGGTCAATGGGGAACTCTATTTCAGACATCTAGGTAACGTTCTCGCCATCCATTTCTACATTTTCTTAGGTCTGAATATCCAAAAATTGCATTTGGAAAACGTGAATTTTCGACGTTTCCTACGTGATTCGATATCGATTCGATTTTCGACCACAGAAATCGCTTTTGACAACTGTTGTCAATTTTGAAAATGCAGATTAATTCGAATTTTACTGAAGAAGTCGAAGATAAAGTATAGTGTTCAATTCGCGGTAATGGTCATAACACACTTGATGAAGTACACCCCTCGCCTAACGGCTCGGACTGCAAAATTCATCTGCGTGTGTTATGACTTACATTACCGCTCATTGAACAATATACTATTATGATACTCTGTTGTTGACTGTTATCGCTTCTTTTGCTCAGGTTTCTTTGGTACTGCCTCGTTCTTTTCTTTGATATTTTCTTCGATATCTGCGTCCCACCAGTAAGGTTTTAAGCGTCTTTTTTCTTCCTGGAATCCCAATGCCTCTTTCGCTGCTTCATTTAGTCAATTTTTTATGTAGTTGTAGTGATCCGATGTATTGGCAAAGTCTCTGGCCTGCAGTCTCTCATCCAATCTTTTTTTGAATAAGATTTAGGTGCTTTCTTGGTCTAAGCTTTCAAAGTTGTATTCAATTGAATCAAGTACTTCATATTCGTCACATTCTTGAGCTTGCGAATGTGGGATTTTATGAGTAAAGCTTATTTTCGTATTCAGAAGATAGTGATCGCTGCCGCAGATAGCCCCTCTATAGGCTCTGACGTCTAGGATTTTGACTTGTTTTTTGACGGACGATAAGGTTCTATAATCGACTATAGAACGCATATTTCTGGATGGCTTAGTCCATGTATATTTATGGATGTCCTTGTGGGGGTAAAATCCATTAGTTATTCTTAACTCATTTTGTTCGCATAGTGTTACTAGTCTTTGTCCGTTATCATTCAGAGTTTCTTCCCCATACCTTCCCATCATTTTAGACCTTTCTTCCCGTTCTGCTATTCATGTCCTCAGGATTATCATTTCTCTGGTATTTCCAACGTTGATCATTTCTCTATGCAGTTGTTCGAAGGAGTTATTTTTCTGATTCACTAGGGTGTCATCATTAGTTGTGTACACTCCGAATATTGTCATTCTGTGACCTTGAATTGTTAAGTTCATTTATATAATTCTCTCGCTGATTGGTTCCCAAGATGTTATGTATTTTCTGAATTTCTTGACTATTACTATTGACACGCCTTGCTTGGCCCGACTGTCTTTAGGTACATCACTATGAAAGTAGTCATATCTTCCTAAGTTCTTAGCCCCGCCCCTTCTTTTTAGTCTCCGTGAGTACCGCGAGAGTGACATTCGATTTTTCGTGTTCGAAAATTACTTCATTTGACTTGTTCTTCCATCCTTGCACATTCCATGTAGCCCAATTCATTTTACGTTTCCGTAGCATTTGTCGTCTCCGTTTAATCAATCCATTGTTCCGAGGCCGTTGACTAGGTTTTTTAACAGTAATATCGTTTTCCGAGTATCGGAGAATAAGTCCGATGCCTCAACCCGCAACCTGGAGGACCGGTCAATTTGCGATCAAGGCGAGGGGTAAATATCTGCCCGAAATTCTGTACACCATAAATCCTTTTTGGCAATTAAATCCCAATAAATCCCTAAAATCTTCTTAAATCACAAGTAATTTCCAATAAATCCCAATAATAGCTCTTCAAGTCCTATAAATCCCAATAATTCCATATAAATCCTTATAAATCCCCATAAATCCAAAAGAATCCCCGTAAATCCTCTAATAGTTTCAGTTTGTTTTTACTTTTAACATGGCCAATCACCTGACGGCTTAGATGCGATCAAAGATTTCAAAACATTTTTTTATTAGCATATAATATGTAGTTGCTTTAAGTGATAGACAAGACAAGCAAATAATAAAACAATTAATATTAACTAATGACATATCAACAATTCTGCTATTTATTTGTGTGAGCAATATCAATCTAACTCAAGACATCATCGGCAATATTGAAAATATTATTCGATTTATTCTTCTCTATTGCTATAGGTCCATAAAATATATATTGTGTTTCTACGTTGGACACATCTTGTTTCCCAGGCCATTTGAATTCACTTTTTTTCGTGTATTTCTTCTCAAAAATGTTATTTCGACTATCGGATTATCGGCAGCACCACTCTCACTACCCTCAATATGTCTTACAAGTTTTCCAACAAACCAGCCTTCGTCATAATATACTACATAAAACTTATGAACTGGAATGTTCGAGGAAATATTCTTTTTGTAAATTTCCTCTACTGCGTCTGCTATCATAGTATCCGTATAGAGTTTTAAATCAGTAACCACCAGCGAATTCGTGTCTATATTCATTTTCTCTTGCCGTCTTTGTTCTCTTGGAAACGCAATAACATCGTTCAAATCGTGTATAATATTATTTACTGTCCTTATTCTATCTAAATGCTGTTATTTCTAGATGATGCATTATTTTGGTCCGAGTTTTGATCAGAATATTTGCTTTTGCAGAATTCGGCGATAAGAAATATGGTCTTTCTCTGTCCTGGAACAAACGTAAAGTGTTCTTTCTTGTGATGAAATAATCCATAGTAGGATGGATATTCTCTTTCCCCTATCACCAACGGTGCTGTTTCGCGCATAAATTTTTCCATATCAAGCAGATCTTGATCGCAAATATTTGCAAGTACCAACGGATTATTGAATCCATTAATCATTAAATAGTATATTCTAAAACTAGTTGCAGAATGGGCTCCCGTTCCAATACGAATGCATGAGTATTGGAATTGCATTCTGCAATGAGTATTAGACGATATTTTCTCTATTTCACTCAAATTTTGTGAAATTCAATGAAAAAATTCAAATTATAGGTCCTAGTGACTTTCATATTTTATCTTGGAAGTTGGTGTGAACGTTAGGAAATACGAAAATTGACGTTTCCAAATTGACGTCTGCTGAAATTTCAAAGGATCGGAAGTCATTGCTGACAACAACAAAACGAAAAATGTAACTGAAAACGATGCTATAATGAATTCATTACAGCACTGTTTTTAGAACTGTAATGAGCTCATTACGATACTGAAATAGAGAAACATTTTTTATGACTGGCGAAATGGTGACATTCAAAGCGTTTGTCACCTCAACAAAAATTTCTTTCCTTATGTTCTCCGTTTCCTGTCCGGTTTCTTCCATTGATTATTGAATCCTTGCTTGAAACCTAAATTGTAAAAAAAAAATAACTTCAATTCAAGAACCACTGAGGCTTCAAGGAAATATATAATTACGAAAATGAAAATGAGAAAGCCTCGGAGAAATCGCTAGAGTATTCAGACGTTGAAAACGAATCTACAAGTGAATACTCGAGTGAACAGTATTCTCGAGAGTATGGAGGCTATGCTATGTCTGACGAGTTTTAAGAGGTCCCTAAACGCGCAATATTATTGTGCAAACCGAGTTGCACAATATATTGATGGCAGCCCCTAAACGCTCAATGTTATGGCACAATTTAATCGTTTGTGCAATAAGTTGTACCGTGTGAAGGCGACATTGAAGGTTGTGCAATATATCCACACGCAGACGTGGAACAATATTGTGCAAACAGAGCCCATCAGGATTCCATCAGGTCAATATGTCGACATTAGGTGTTTGAAATTTCGATTCTCTAGGCGAAGTAGCAGTATTTTTAAACAATTCGCGACAAGGGCGAAAAAATCCAACAAAAAGGGCCATTTTAAACTCGATAAAACTTTTTTCACAGATATCCTGGCCGTGATGTAAATATACGGATCGAAGGAGAAAAAGTCAATGCAAAATAGGTATTCATATTTCCCATAAATTTTCCATTTCTTCAGGAAAATTGATCAAACTTTTTCCCTAAGTAGGCTCCCATTATCCTGAGCTGCCCTAGTATAGATTTCACGACCGGAGGAATATTGCGCAATGTTGCCCTCAGAAGGCTCAATCTTTTCCAGTTTGCGCAATATGTTGACGAGTCATCGTCAATCATGCAATATATTGCACAATCTCTCAATCTCACCCTCACACGATCAATTATATTGTACAAACCAGAATATTGCACAATAATATTGTGCGTTTAGGGACCGCTTCAGACTATAACTTTTCTACGACTACTACGAAATTCGTTCTGATATATACTTTGGAAAACCAGTTGTAACCGATGATCATTATATAAGACATAAACCTTGTTTTAGATAGAATAAAACGGATAAAACTTACCTAATGTTTCACTTTTCAACTCACTAAATCAATATTCAATATGATATAAATGACCAAAACAGCAAAGAATAATAACGATGCTCTAGAGTAGGGTTAACTAGTGACGAAATCCTAGAAATAGGAATTTACGAAATAAACGAAGCCTATTGGCCGAGATGCCGAACGATTTGTTATCACGTGGTTCTCGATTGCTTCTGCGCAGAACATGATGAACTAAATCCTTGGTAAATCCTCGGTAAATCCCTGGTAATTCACGGTAAATCCTCTTAAGTCCACATAAATCCTAATAAATCCTCATAAATCCCAAGTAAATCACCATAAATCCACGTAAATCCCCATAAATCCTACAGGCTGTACACCATAAATCCTCAGATGTTTACCCCTCGGATCAAGGTTTTCTTCCTCTAGCCTTTGACGAACCCAACGTCTTCCTATAAGGCAGCAGGTTCGCCTGTATCCTAGACAGGAGCCCTTACAGGGTGCTATCATCCGGGCCAGATGAACCCTGGTTTTTTCACGGGGTTGTTACTCCTCCTCCTTTCTCACCTCTTGCGTAGTGAGACCCCAGGCTTGGGACTGGCGGAGCGGAGTTACCTTAAAAACACCATGTATATATTTCTGCTGGTCTCGGCATAATTGGATGAGTACTGTTAGACTGAAGTGCGCTTCTCTAGTACCAAATCCTTGTCGGAATCCGAATTGGCAAAACAGCTCATGTCCTCTTCGCATTTTTTGTGAATTCTAGTCTGTATTATCTTCAAAAATATTTTGAGAGTGTGACTCATTAGGCTTATCTTACGAAATTGGTCACATTTGGTAGCGTTCGCCTTCAAGGTATATATTTATTATCATTATAATAATACCAGCAATCAGAATTAATAATTCTATAAGCTTATTTGCTGGCTGAATGCTCTCAAGTGTCGTTGTGCGGTATTGCCAAGTGGCAGTTCCTCTTCACCTCTGGGCTCTGTGTGCCCCTGCTCCAATGGTTAGGATGTTGGACTAGGAACGGCAAGTCCGAGTTCAATCCCGAGCTAGGAAAGAAATTTTCTAGTCTCTGTAAGGGCCAAATTTCACTGTTGGGTCGAAAATTAACAGTGCTGTGCCTAAGGTGGCGTAAGGACACAGTAACGTAGCCTACCCAGAACACAACTGCTTCTCCGAAGTTACAAGCTTCGAAGCTTGTAGTTTCAGAGGGGTCTCCTCTGGAGATCTAGGAGTAATCAGTATAAACAATATATCATATCATCGTATCTCTTTTAGATCAGCTGGCCATTTTCGTTTGAGTCGCCTGTCGTTTTTCGCTTCAGTCAGTAGGAATGGGAATGAAGGCGGATTGATTACTAGGCAGCTGGCCAGTCGCGTAAACGGCATTGAATAATCTTTTCATATAGTCGATACCATCATCTTCGAAGAGTTTTATGACTTCTCTCCCAGACGTGGTGTATACGCGTCGTCTGGGCAGGGTGCTTTGCCTGTTTGTAATTTTTGGCTCGTGTTCTTTGAATAGTTGTTCAATATATGATCCAGTATTTTATCAGGGTTTGTGATCACTACATAATTATCATCGCAAATTCTCATCAGATTTGGATGTTTTATCCGTCGGTAGTTTCCCTCACAATTTCTTGAATGTTAAAATGGTCGTATTTCTCCTCTAGGTGTTCAATTTCTAGGTATTTGCTTCTTAGCAATTCCTCCTTTGTTCTAAGGATCTTCGAATTCGACTCCGAATTTTCTTATAATTTTGATGGTTTCGGTTCTTATTTGTTCGTCTGTGTTCCATTAGTCGCAGGCTTGTACTCCGATTATGTATTTCTGGGTCGATGCTCGTATTTTTAAGATCAGCCCATCTGTCTTCTATACCTGGATAACCGCTTGTGTTTAATTCATTTCTTATGTCAGTGTCTATCGTGAAGTCTTGAGGACCAGTTGCCTGGAGCTAAGCTCGGCTTTGTCGTTCAGAGTGACCGTCCATTGCAAAAGGTGCTACCTCTCCCACGCAACCATACACCCCTTCAGAATCTCAATAACTCATACCCATATGGTTTGGCATGTCGTAGAAATTGCTATCGAAAAAGCTATGGTGATGCAATAATATACTGGATGTGCTTTTTGAAATAGGATAGTAGAAGGCTGTTCCGGTGTAACCGGAATTGCAGAGGCCTGAAAATGTTTTAGGAGGGCAAGTTCAACGTCGAAATCCCTCGCATGCAAATGTTCTGTACAAAATTATGAATATTTTTCCCGAAACGTCTAATTGCCATAATTCCTATATGGGGAATGAGCCAATCAAAACTGAAGCTGGGCTTGGTAACAATCCAGATCTGCGCTTGTGCGGCGATATTGAGAATAAAAATATTTTTTTATTCTATCTCTGACACATCGTATTATTTCGTGAAACGTATGTCATTCTTAACTTCATGTGAATAGTTTCGATCGTAACCTCACAATTTCATGTGAAATTTTTCAATCGCTTTATTCCGTTTTCTTCAAGTCCTTAATATAATTGTTAACTCCTATTCATATTCTAAAATTGAGCTGAAAGTTTTTAAGTGACATATTTTCATTCTCGATATCTATTTTCTTGTTGTCTTTCACGATAAACATAACCTCTAAATTTCTAGCAATTTTTTAATTTCCAGTTGACGTAAGCGTGCAACTCAAGCCTTACTAAAGATTTGGTTTCACTTTGTGACTGTGAAAAGCAGAGGTATAATCCATATTGATGTTATTAGATATATGCTAATTGCTGATAGACGCTATGGCCTAGTCCATAGAGGTCCGTATATTGACGTACGCCACATCACCTATTTCATTTCATGTTCCCTGTTTAAAATTCATATTGTTCGTTTCCTAATACCACAAAGTTCATACATCGGATGGGCTTACTCGGGGTATGGTCCGTATATCAACCCAGTTCGGTTGGTTCATGAGAATCTATGGTTGGTGACTGTCAAGCCGTTCCGTAAATGAAATATGTCCGGTTGGTAGATGGAAACCGAATATTTACGGGACATGGTTCATTCAAATCACCCGATGTTTTCAAGAACCGAATCAACCGGAGGTGATCGTGGGCTGCTTCGTAGGCTTTCGGGTTTCTTCGGTTTGTTATTATTCGAATTTACGGCGGATGTTTCCTGATGACAGCGGTACATTATTGACCGTGAATTTTCGTCGGTTCCTTGGGTTTCTTTTGCTCACAGATCAAGCGAAAGTTAAAAGAGATGAACTTTTTGGGTTCTCGCGATGGACTTTGAATCAAAGACTCCTCGTTTGTGTATTTTGTCCAATAGGTGAAACCAAAGATTATATATTTCGGATTATTTGAGGATTCATTATCAAGTTTTCTGATTTGATATTTCAGATACGTTTTTACTAACACCTGTACAAAAGCTCTGGGGTGTATATTTTTGTGTGCATTGTAATATAAAATTTATTCGAGAGAATATTCAAAATCTTCACTTTCTGAAATAAAGAACTATATTTGAAGTTGTATTTTTCATTAATTATCAAGGAAATACGAGTCGATTCAAAGCACATTTCATTCCAAATTTAAGGAACAAAAGAGAACATGTAGGTAAATTAAATCATTGTTTAAACAATGATGAAATCATCTAGCTATTCACGAGTAAATTCATTGGAATATAAAAAAATTTAAAAAGCGTAGAGTTTATCTTTGAATATCGTAACAAATATGTAATCATATAAATCAATCCACTTCTGTATTGAAATACTTAGTACAATTCTGTGTATTTTATATCTAAATTCAGCATTGAAGTAGAAATATATCAAATAATCTGAACACATCTCTTAGTACCGCAGAAGCTGTGGACTGTTCTCCAAACAATTGCAAAGATGGGAATACCACAAGAAATTCAACCAATTTCGTCATATGCTGAAGATACATCTTCATAAAAGCTAACAGTTGGCCTGCGGTAAAAATTTAAAGTAGAACCATGAAAAATGTATATGGCATTCTTCTAGACAATGGCCACACACCCCAAGTTTTCATTTATTTATGTATATTGGAAATGAACAAAGTAGACAAACATAAATATCTACGCCTCATTCTCTTTAAACATCTCAAATGGAATATTCATATCAAATCTCTTTCAAATATATTCAGTTAACGTATGGTCCGAAAGTTTTGGAAAAAATTTCACCTGGTCTGATTGAGAAGCAACGTGTCAGGGGAATAATTCGGCAAATCGAAAATAATGGACCCTTGTCTGTTACTTGAATTTTTATTTATAATAAGGATAGTTAAGTTAAATTGTTGAATAATTCGATAAAAATATAAGATTATTTAAGTCAGAGTTATATGCTTTTGAAATTTTTCCCAAAACTTTAGGACCATATGTTAGGTATCTGTAGGTACATACAATATTTTAATGTATTAAGAACATCCTAACAAGAAACTCGCTTATCTTAGTTTATTAATCACTAGCCAAATTAATACCAGATATGGTATATGTACTCATATGGAGAGGTCTTTATCTAACACTATATAAATTAGGAATCGCATATGCATACTTTTCAAAAGTAATAAAAAATGTCAACACGTCAACATATTATATATTACAAGACTTCTCTATTCTACAAAGACACTAGTATACGGAATCCATTTATATCAAAAATCTGCTCCATCGATCATAAAAATAGACCTCCGAGATTCTTAAGAGAATGTCATGAATTTGTTCATAAAAATTACAGAAGTTTTATGTATCTGCCCTAATGAATGAATCCTATTTTTTTTTATAGAAAACTAGAGGTTGCATGTGATAAATACAGATGTTCAGCATCTAGGTGTGAAAAAAATAAATAATATAGGGGGCCCAGCTACGGAAGTTGGCTCTGTAAGCAGCCATTGCCTTTTTCCTAATTTCCAATGTGCATCCTTCTACATAAAGTGAAAATACCTCAGAACAGCTTCTTGAATAATTCTTCTAAATATTCACTCCATTTCTGATCTTGTCGAAATAGTACTCCTTAAAATATCATCAACTTAGTCTGTCTAAGTGTTGAGGAGAGAAAGTCAATGTTTGGGTTATGTCTCTAATTAACAAGAGTTTATTTTCTTCAAACCATTCAACTGCAAGCACCAATTCCACACTAGTTGCTATATCAACTGTAATCTTTTTTGTATTATCAATAAAATAACGGTTGATATATCTCACCCCTTTCTTGCATAGTCCTTCTCCAGTATTCTATTATAGTTCTTGTTTTTGACCATAAAAATTAATTTTTTTTTGGACGTAATTCAATGATCATTGTTTTTATCTATACTAATATTATAAAGAGGAAAGATTTGTATTTTTGTTTGTTTGATACGAATAGGCTCAAAAACTACTGGACCGATTTCAGAAATTATTTCACCCTCAGATAGCTACATTATCCCTGAGTGACATAGGCTATACTTTTCACCCAAAAAATTAAGGATACCTACTGTAACTTCAATAATTACAAAAAAATCAGCCATAATTAGCTATTTTCACGTGCGCTGCAAAAACCGTTAGACTTACGTGGATACAGTGTGTGACGGAAATGTACCTCTTAAATAGTTCTACAAAAAAGTCCGCGATAGCATATATCTATCTCTCAAGATTGACTTGCTATTACCTGTTTATGGTAATCAGATGTTTCCCAAAATTATGCACTATTTGGTAGTGTGTTTTTATGAATTGGGTATTGATCCTCATCCAACCTAATACGTTATTTATCCCCAGTATTTAATTTAGAACGAAATTGCCCTTCACATCATACAATTACAACGAGTACATCAAAAGATATGGCAGGTTGAAGTGTTGAAGATGAAACCGCCGCGTGAAACAAATATCTACCCGGGCGAAGCTGGGACGGCCTTCTTGTAGTTAATAATTATGGTAAACAGAAGTAGGTCTTATCCCCAACTAACAGAGTATTATTCGAGAATTTTCCAACATTGGGTTCATGAAGGTCCAAATCTAACTTCGCTTCATGATTTGATCCAACTCCACCTGGGTGAATGAATAAATTTCATTTTATGATCATAAATGGTCTAAAAAAAATTGTATACAAATAATTATGTGAATATACGATAAAATAGTCCTTTGGTTTTCTTACATGCATATTGTCAATAAATCCGATTGTATTAGGAAAGAGTGTTTCTGTGAAACAAAGAATCAACAATCTAAGGTATCTGTCAGTGGGCCATTCACCGATTTTAGAGGCTTAAAAACACTACTTCATCTTTAACTCTCTTCATAATATTGTTGCTATATGAACATTGAATGTTTCACATATGGATAATAAATTATTCGAAAAATACAGTTACGAATTGTGGCTTAACTGGTTTCAGTGAGGCCAGGTAGCAGTCCAACGTCAAGCCCATGGAGCAGGATAGGACAATTCAAAGTGTGAAATTTTGAATGAACCTTCATCATACAGAAAATCTTTTTTCCTGCATATTCTTTTTAGGAAGAGACCCATCAGACAATCAAGACTTAAAGCTCAAGCTTCAAACAATATATATTTTGAATAAATCGAATAGCCAAAAGAATGCGATACGATTCCATATCCAATGTTTTGCACAATATCAGTTTCTCAAGTTGGAATGAACCCATTCCATTGACGAAGAATATTCCGAATATTTTAAGTCCACAATAAAAACAAGTGGTTCATCCCCGGGCGTCCCGTAAATACAGCTTTGGTTGATAATTTGACATGTACCGCTGTCAGAATTGACGTAACCGCTGTGAAAACGTTGGTTTGGTTTTTTGGTACCTTGGTTGATTTACGGACCACACTCTCGATTAAGAATAAGGCCGAGATTTTCTGTGCTCTCGATTCTATGGCTGTTACAAAAATCCCATAAGCATTTTCTACCTGCTCAGTTGGATAACACCCCTGCCACCAGTAGAAACGTTTATACACGGCTTAGTTCGCAGCCCTTAACAGATAGTTACCTTCGTCGGCCCTAAAAGTGAATTCGCCAGGACTTAACCCGGTACAACACCACACGAAACCAGATAGCCAGCAGATACATCTTTTTAAATCAGACATTCTCACAGTGTTTACTTTATGGTAGTCATTTCTATTTCCATACATACATTTCTTCTCTCCAAGAGAGCTCTTGTAAATTATTTATTCCCAGTTAAATTTTTCTAACTCTATCTCTTCTTTCTTTAATTACTAAATAATATCGAAAATTCGCTTGGAATATCAATGAGTTTCTTCCTCAAATCTATGGAATTATCCCAGAGGATAATTCGTTATAATAAGTTCAAATTACCACCTATTTAATGGAAATACCTATTGAAAATTGATAGTGGAAAACTTTTCACATTGTGTGTTAATTTCTTGACGCGATGTATTGCAGCTGTAATACTGAACATAAAAGTGAACACAGTTCACATAGTGATGCTTTTAGGATACTCCATTTTTCTTCAAATAACTGATCCTGGATCAGTTTATTGAGTGTCACTGTTGCATTTTCCCATTTGAACCAGTAAAGATAAGAATAAATGGCTATGATCTTACCAATAAACTGCCCTCTGCTTTCGCACAGCACCGCACTGTATCAGGATATAAAGGAACTGGGTAAAGGTTTAATGAAATGGAACAAAATAGGATTTATACAATGCAAACTGTCCTCCAAATGAACTGTATTTCCACTATGTCCAAAATGTTGAAGTGAACTCATAGAACTTATAGTACTATAAGTTCTATGAGTGAACTCTTGAACTTTTTAGAATTGATGTATTGTTGTTTTTATTAGTGTGCTGATGAAAGCAATATGTCATGTTGATTGATATAAAATAAAAAGTCGTATTCACTTGAAGATTTTTCGTTGTCTAATAATAAAACTATAAATACTTCTCTGTAAGGGTTGATCTCATTTTTACATTAACATGGTAGCAGAGCGTGGTTCCCAGAAGACAGAAGAATGATAGTTTTATATTTTGGACTCAGAAGAAAATTTAGTTTTCTTATTTTGACAAGACGAAAAATAATTTGTCATCAATCAAGAAAATTTCAACGAATTAGTGAAGAAAAGAACAATGGATGCAAGTAAAGTCTCGATTGGGTTACTACAAGATGAAAGCAATTGGTCTACATGGAAATTCAAACTCTCTATTCTACTTAGGAGTATACCAGGTGCGAAAGAGGTGTTAGAAGGTAAAATAACTAAGCCTCTATTGTTATCTGAAACAAATCCATCAGAAGAAGATAAAGAGAAGTATGAGAAGGACCTATTGTTTTATACTAAAGCGGATAGCAATGCCTTGTTAATACTCACTATAAATATGACTCAAGATACTTTGCAAAAAGTGATGAGATGCTCTACAGCTAGAGAAATGTGGTTAGAACTTCATAGACAATATGATGTAGCTGTTGAAGATAAAACATATACTTTATGTATGGAGTTCTTTAGCTTCCGGAAAGATGTCAAAGATGATATTGCCACACATTTCTAAACTAAAGAATTTATGGAATGATTTGCAAATAGAAGTTTCTAAAGATTTATCTGCAAAAGGTAATGTGTGTACCTAATTGTAGCTTACCAGATTTGCTACTTATTTCAAAAATACTTGAAACTTTACCAGAAGATTACTTTTCATTCAAATCGAGCTGGCTAATGATGGCAAAATCAGAGAGAACAGTAGAAAATTTAACAAGTCAACTGTGTGCTTTTGAAAAGGCTTTGTCAAATAAGAATGAAAATAATCTGGAAGTTCTAGCATTAAATGGCAATCAGTCCAAAGGTAATTCTTCAAAGTCAAAGCAGAAAAAGGACTACAAGTGCAATTATTGTCACATGGCTGGACACCGAGTCAAACAGTGTTTCAAGTGGAAATCAGATGGACGACCACCTAAACCAAAGAAAACAGACA
The DNA here is from genome assembly GCA_951802165.1 of Adalia decempunctata. Lineage (NCBI taxonomy): Eukaryota > Metazoa > Arthropoda > Insecta > Coleoptera > Coccinellidae > Adalia > Adalia decempunctata. Next base: position 54,511,412 of record OX637697.1, read on the forward strand.
CTAGCAGTGGAAACAAACAAAATTATCAAACATGATTGATTCAAACGTCGACAGTCGGTGCGTTCGAGTTGACGGTCGAAATGCTCCGAGCGCACTCCACGTCTACTTTTGAGTTTTTTTTGACGCTCGGAGCTTGCTCGATCGCATTCGTTTTGAAACAGAAAGTGTAGATCGAGCGCGCTCGATGTGTGTTAAGTTTGTGAGTTCTTTAACGGAAAGGTTGTTTGAGAAATAGAAACGGTTACAATATTAAACACGTTTATTCAGCCGTTACTACACATGAAATTGGGAACAGTCTTAGGGTAACTAGTACAGTAGAAGCCGTGAACCACGCGTGTGTATCGCTGAGGAGGTACGCTCTCGATTGCCCTGGTTTCCTCTTGTAGGACAGTTTCCCGGGTACTTCAGTCGGGTGTCGCTGTGGTAGCTTCCGGTTGATTAAGGCGGGTCATTTGAATAGACCCAACACCTCCCCCTTTAGCTTAGAGCCTCCTCTGTAAAGGAAAGTTACATGGTTCCAGTAACCCTACAGAAAAACGCATTAATAATCTGTACAATAAATAGCATGCTTTATATAAGTTGTAAACAAGAACACGGTGAGATAATTGTATCTCACCCAGCAGAAACTTTTTAAAAAGGTCACTGTACCGAAGAACTCCCTACTCTCTGAATCTAGCAGGCTTTATGATGTTCCTCTTCGGTCTTTCTGGAATTTTATCTGGTGTATATCCTTCAATGTTACCTCCGGGCATGCCATTCCCTTCGGTAATCCTTGGCGTTGTCGCCTTTTTATTCTCTAGTCCCTCTACTCCTTTACTTTTACTTTCGGGCATGCCATTCCCTCCAGTAATACCTGGCGTTTTCGCCTTTGTGTTATCTTCTGGTCCATTTCCTCCTGCAACGTTACTATCGGGCATGCCATTCCCTACAGTAACCCCGGACGCTTTCGCATTAGCATCCAACTCCTCTCTACTTCTTCCTGGAGTGTCCAATGCATACTGGTTTTCGTCAATGATGCTGGAATGCTCTCTGTGGTCATTTCTGGGTTCATCCACTCCATCCTGAACAGGAACATAAGGTATGAAACCTTTGTAGTGAGCTTCTGCAACCGTTCTTTCCACTTTATCAAGCTCAGCTCTGCCATGGATTTGGTTCTTGTGACGCTTCCAAAGTTTTCCTGACTCTGTCCTGCACAAAAATACCGAATTCCCTATTTGTTTCTCGATGGTGGCTGGTGTCCAACTCTTTATGCTTGGTTTACTGTAGTCTGCCACCATCACCTTTTGGTTCAACCAGAAATGTCTTCTAACACCCTTATAATTTCGGATTTGTCTTTCTCTGCTCCTTTTCAAACTCTCAAGAGCTTTGCTGTCTACCGTGTCTTCTGCACAATATCCTTTGTCTTTCAACAGGGACCATCTAGTTCTTGTTTCTCTGTTGAACATCAGCTTGGCAGGTGTTTCTGATGTTGACGAATGTACAGAATTTCTGTAATGATATAAGAATCTCGAAGTCAGAGTGAACATGTCTTCTCTGACATTTTCACAGTCAGCTAAGTAGGTTTTCAACTTATTTTTAAAAATCTTTACTGCACTTTCTGCCTGACCATTTGATCTCTGATGACCAGGGGGGGACGTCATATGGTTAATTCCATTTTTCTTAAGGAATTCTTCCATTTCTTCGGACACCAGCTGAATTCCGTTATCAGACACCACCAACTCTGGGATTCCATATCTGGCAAAACTCTCCCTTAAATGTCTTATAGTATTTGAAGAAGTTGTCTTGTTTACGGGAAAAGCTTCAATCCACTTGGTATATGCATCTGTAATAATCAGAAATTGCAAACCCTTGATTGGTCCCAAGTAATCAATATGGATTCTCTCCCATGGTTTCGTGGCCAGTGGCCATGGTGTCAGCTCTGTACGTGGTGGATTGGCCTTATTCATGAGGCATGGTACACATTTCTTACATTTCTCCTCTATGTCAGAGTCAATGTTGGGCCAATACACTGCTGAGCGAGCCAAAGCCTTCATTTTCACCATTCCAAAATGTCCCTCATGGAGTTCATCCAAAACCTGTTTCCTGAGGCTTTTAGGAATTACCACTCTCAAACCCCACAAAAGTATACCGTTCTCATGTGTGAGTTCATCTTTCCTAAACAAAAAGGGTTTTAGTTCCTTTTCTAGATCTTCCGGCCAGTCATTTGTTTCCACATATTTTATAATGTTTAGTAATTCCGAATCTTTTTTGATTCGATTTCTCAAGATTTTGTTGTTTATAGGCCATGACTTGGAATTATCAATGAAATTTACAAAACTCACAGTTTCCTCACCTTCGTCATCCAATACAGGAAATCTTGACAAGAAGTCGGCCATTACATTTTCCTCTCCTTTTATGTATTCAATCCTATAGTTGAAGCTTCCCAGATAAACAGCCCATCTTTGGAGTCGACTCTCATACATCTTTGGTATTCCCTTCTCTTCTCCTAATATGGCCAACAATGGTTTGTGGTCTGTTCTGAGAGTAAACCTCCTTCCCAGCAGATACTGTTCAAAACGTTTGAGACCGAAGTATATGGCCAATGCTTCTCGGTGTATTGTAGAGTATTTCTTTTCTGCTGGAGTCAGTGTTCTCGAAGCAAAACCAATAGGTCGTTCCTTTCCTTCTGTGTTCTTATGGTACAGCACAGCGCCAACGCCTCCTTCGGCAGCGTCTGCAGCTAAATATAGAGGGAGATCAGGATTAAAATGTGCCAATGTAATGTCAGATGCTATCATTCGCCTTATGGTCTGATACGTCTGTTCACACCTTTCTGACCACTTGAAAACAACGCCCTTTTTAAGGAGTTCGTATAAGGGCTTTAGGACATCTGCTAAGTTAGGAATGAATTTAGAATAATATGCAACCATACCTATGAGTGTTCTAACTTCTGACACATTTTGGGGCCTGGGTGCTTGGGTAATGCTTTTGACCTTTTTCTCCGACTTACTCAGGCCTTTCTTGCTGATCACGTGACCCAAATATTCGATACTGTCCTGAAAAAACTCACATTTTGACTTCTTCACCGTTAGTCCAGCCTTCTCCAATATTAACAGGACTCTTTCTAAAGTTTCCAGGTGCTCTTTCGTGTCTCCTCCTGTGATGAGGATGTCGTCCAAATATACAATCACGTTGTCCATGCCGTAAAAGAGTGATTCAATGTACTTCTGGAATTTACTTGTTGCCGGAGCAATTCCAAAGGGCATGCGATTTACCCTGTACAGTCCTCTTTGGGTACTCCAAGTTAAAAGTTTCTTAGCTTCATCATCGAGCTCGAACTGGTGATACGCCTGTAACAAGTCCAACTTGGTGAAGTACTCACCTCCATGCAATTTTGAAAAAATTTCTTCTATCCTGGGGAGCGGGTAGTGTTCTTCCTTCAAGAATTTGTTTACAGTACTCTTATAGTCTCCCACCACTCTCATGGATCCATCCGGCTTGATGACAGGCACCAACGACGTCGCCCAGTCAGCAGAGTCCACTTTCGTAATGATGCCTTCCTCCTCCAGCAAGCTCAGCTGATCATCCATCATCTGCTTATAGGCCAGAGGCACAGTTCTGGGCTTCAAAAAGATTGGACTAGCATTCTCCTTTAATGACAGGGAAACCTTGGCATATCTAAATTTTCCAGTCTTATCTGAAAACACATTTGGGTATTTTTGTTTTAGCTTTTCGACCTTGTCCTGAACCTGATCCTTTGTAATAGCATTTACGAAACTAAACTTTAATTTAAATTTTCTGAACCAGTCTCTTCCCAGTATGCATGGACCTCCACCCTTCACAACATACAATTTAATGGACTTCGTGACATTGTTAAAACAGACATTTACAATGATGTACCCCAACGGAGAGAACATGGTACCATCGTACCCTCTTAAAACTAAATTATCCAATTTCAACTCATATATACTAAATTGTTTGCGATAGGTGTCTTCATTCACACAACTAACCGCACTGCCGCTGTCAAAAGTCATTTTGCAGTTCATTTTGTCTACTTTAACAACTACTGTGAAATTATTTTCCATGAGTTTTTCTTTGCCTTTGTCTATATTATATAAACTCGCACTTCCGAATAATGAAGATTGTTCATTTTCGGAATCATCAATGTCAGTGTTATTCTCCGTGGGTGGATTGCTACTAGACACATTAAAATGGTTCGATACGTACCCCGATTGCTCCATAAAGCTTACTTGCTTGCTTTTTAATTTCCAACACGCTTTGGCTAAATGACCCTTAGTTCCACAAGAATTGCATTCATAATTCCTGTATTTGCATACTCCATCGTGCTTTCCGCCGCAACAATTGCACACTTTTCCCTGAGAAGTTCTTCCTTTGAAACCATTACCAATATTACCATTAGAACCATTGTTTACTTTCCGATTATGGCCGCCACCGCCATAGTTGCGCGCATCAGATGTGCGGTGAAGTTTTGCGTTGACACTGTTGACAGATCTTCGACTGCGGCCCACAGAATTTGTCACGTAGTTCATTTCGTCATCACCGCTGCGACCATTGCACGCATGACCGTGATCTGATTCGATGGCAGTCGCCGTGTTTTTTAGGGCTTCCAATGTTGCATCCTCTTTTTCCATGCACACTTTTTCAATGATTTTTTCTGACTGAAGGCAGCATACGAACTTTAAACGGAGGATTTCTTCCAAATGATTTCCAAACCTGCAGTTTACTCCTAATGCACACAACCTTGCGAAATATTCGGAAATGTTCTCTCTTGGGCTTTGCCGGTACTGAAAAAACTTTACTCTCTCGCGCCAAACGTTCAATGTCGGAGCACAATGTTTGCTTAAAATCTGGCACAATTGTTCGTACGTTTTGTCTTTAGGATTCACAGGAAAGCATAAGTTCCGTATCAACTTATATGCTTCAACCCCGATACAATTTAATAAATTGGCCACCTTAAGTTTATTGTCCGTAATTTTGTTAGCTTCGAAATATTGGTCGAGGCGTTCGGCGTATATCGTAAAATCGTCTTCGCCTACTTTTAGTTCTTCGAAACGTAATGCCGCCATTTTCGCACTTGGGCACTTCACAAGTTCACAAATGTTTTCTCAACTTATCCGTTTTTTATCCTCGTCGCCAGTTGTTAAGTTTGTGAGTTCTTTAACGGAAAGGTTGTTTGAGAAATAGAAACGGTTACAATATTAAACACGTTTATTCAGCCGTTACTACACATGAAATTGGGAACAGTCTTAGGGTAACTAGTACAGTAGAAGCCGTGAACCACGCGTGTGTATCGCTAAGGAGGTACGCTCTCGATTGCCCTGGTTTCCTCTTGTAGGACAGTTTCCCGGGTACTTCAGTCGGGTGTCGCTGTGGTAGCTTCCGGTTGATTAAGGCGGGTCATTTGAATAGACCCAACAATGTGCCTCAAGCTTTTGGAGGAGCACTGCGAGTTTTTTCCGGCTGTCATCTGTTGCTGTCATTATATCCAAACAATTTGCGATTTATTATTACTTTTCAATTTGAATAAGAAATAGAGGAGCTAGGAGCCATGAGCCATTATAGAACGAATGGAAAGAAAATGGCAGGCAAATTCACCGGCACAGAATTAGCAACATGTGGTGAGTGTGGAATTGAAGGAACCCTGGAATAGATTCAAAAACATTTTTTGGAGCATTATACGCAAGAATATACTGAAAATGCATTTTTTCCAGAAAAAAAATAATCAATCATGATATCCAAAGGCCTTATTTATAAGTATTATTGTCAATAGAGACTAAAGAATTTATTATTAATTAGTCTTCCGATCTCATATTTTGATAAGGAATATTATTATGCTGTTTTCAGATTATAGAATGTGTTGAATAAAAACAATAAATAAAATCAATCAATATTGAGTATGAATGAAAAATTTTATTTTTTCCAGCCTTTCCATCCTTTCTTCATTTCCATCTTCATCATCGGAATCAAACATAAATAATTCGGCTACAAGCCGAATTTCCAAATTGTTCATATTCACAGTATTATGGGGTTTATTATATATTATCAATTATATTTCTCACAAATCAATTCGAATATCTATCACAATACAATTCTTCCGTCAAGCTTTTACTCCACGGTGTTCGATTTGACAAAAGTGCTCGGGAGCTCCTCTTTCTACTCTGTTCACTATTCTACTCGCTCTGCCGATCGTCAACTCAAACGCACCTAGTATCAATGGCTACAACTGATTATGACAACTGGTACGTTGACAATGGTGCAACTAATCATATTTGTAACAGAAGAGACTTCTATGAAACTTTCGAATCATTTAATGAGGATCATTCAGTGACTACTGCAAATGGTGATGTTAAAAAAGCTTTAGGAAGGGGATCCATTTTGATAGGAGCTTGTGTTAATGGAAAAACTGATAAATACAGAATGGAAGATGTTTGGTACGTTCCTTCAATTACCAAGAATATGTTTTCAGTATTAGCCGCACAAGATAGAAATCCACGAGGTGAATTTGTTTCCAGAGCAGAAATTTGTCATTTCAAAATTGAAAATAAGACAATTCTAATTGGATCAAGAAGCAAACATGGTGGGTTATACATGTTGAATATGAAAAATGTTTTAGAAGAACCAAACCAAAATGTTATGAGTATACAATCCAATAATATTCTGCAACTCTATCACGAGAGATTTGGTCATCAGAATAAGAGGCATATACAGAAAATTCTGAAGAGAGATTTTGAAATTGATGTTCCCTTACACAGCGAACTATGTGAAGGTTGCATTTATGGCAGAGCACACAAGAAGTTTGGCAGAAGAGAAAGAGCCAAAACTCCAGGTGAGCTAATCCATTCAGATGTTTGTGGACCTTCTGAAAATTCCGAAAGTGGTTACAAATATTTCTGTCTATTCAAAGATGATTATACGAGATTTCGTCGAATTTTCTTCATGCGAGAAAAAGGAGAGGTAGTTAGACATTTGAAAACTTTTTTGGCAGAAGTAAAAGTAGCTGGACACATCGTTAAAGAATTCTTATCTGAAATGGAGGAGAATTTGCCAATAGAGAAATTGAAAATATTTTGAATGATCATGGAATTTGTCGAAGATTGATCATGCCCTATACTCCTCAACAAAATGGTTGTGCGGAACGAGATAATAGGACGATAGTCGAGACAGCGAGAGCACTTTTACATGCTAGAGATGGTCTACCTCAAAGCCTATGGGCAGAAATGATCAATACAGCAGCTTATGTATTGAATAGAACAGGAGCTTCAAGTCAAAGCGATAAATCTCCCTATGAAATTTGGTATGGGAAGAAACCATGTTTGACACATTTTCGTGTTATTGGAAGCACATGTTACTCTCACATTCCTAAATCACAAAGAAGAAAATTAGATAAAAAAGCTGTGAAAGGAATATTAGTGGGATATGACAATGATGATGGTTACAGAGTTTGGTGTCAAGATACAAAGAAGTTGATTAGATCCAGAGATGTTATTTTTGAAGAAAAATCATTCCTCAAATCCAGAAACATCGCAACTATCACTTCCAGGTTTTGAAAGTTCTGAAGAAGTCGAGAAAGATGAACAGAGAATTTCAGAAAATCAAGAAAGAAATGATAGATCAGAAAACGAAGTTTTGGATGATCATGAAGAGATGATTGAAGATGATGATAACACGGATTCTGAAAGTACAACTTCTGAATGCAACAGCATTGGAGAAGGAAATTCAACTGAGAAAACTTTACGAAATAGAGCAAGCTTGAGAAAACCAGCCAGATTCGAAGATTTTGTTATGGCAGTAGCAACTGAAATTGTAGAGCCAAATACTTACAAGGAAGCTATTCAAGGTAGTGATAAAATCTAATGGTTAAATGCTATGAAGAGTGAAATGGATGCCCATAGATCAAATGGCACATGGATTATGGAAAGGTTACCAGAAGGAAGAAAAGCAATTCCTTCCAAGTGGGTTTATAAAATCAAAAGAAACTCAGATGGCACAATCGATAAGTATAAGGCAAGATTGGTTATAAGAGGATTTTCACAGAAACCAGGTGAAGATTTTGATCAAACTTTTAGTCCAGTTGCGAAGATAACTTCTATAAGAGCTGTTTTAAGCATAGCTGCTAGTGAGAAAATGACTCTAACACAGTTCGACGTATCCACTGCATTTTTGTATGGTACTTTGGAAGAAGAAATATTCATGAAGCAACCAGAAGGCTTTGAAGATGGTACCAACAGAGTTTGCCTTTTAAAGAAAAGCCTTTACGGACTCGTTGTTGGAATAAGCGATTGTTGATGTCATTTTGAAAGCAGGATTTACAAGAAGTGATGCAGATCCTTGTTTATTTATAAAGAAGCAAGAAAATTCTAATGGATTACTTATTTTGTCTTTGTATGTAGATGATGGACTTTAAGCTTCAAATAATGAAAATATAAAGAATGAATTCCTAAAAGATCTACAACAAGAATTCAAAATAATCGTAAAACCAGCATCTTACTTTTTGGGACTAGAAATTGAAAGAAATTCAGATAATTCTATCAATGTTTTTCAGAAATCCTATGCGAAGAAACTACTGGAAAGATTCAAAATGCAAGATTGCAATCCAGTCTCTACACCAATTATTAAAGAACCAATTGAATCAGGGAAGGACATGGAAGAAGAGCCGAAATTTTGTTACAGAGAAGCAGTAGGGGCACTTATGTATCTCATGACCGGAACTCGTCCTGATTTAGCTTACGCAGTAGGTGTATGTTCAAGAAGTCTTGATAATCCAAGCTCGTTAGATTATACAAGAGTGAAAAGGATATTCAGATATATCAAAGGCACCATAAATTTGGGAATCACTTACAAATACATCTTCAAAAAGGGGTATCTTGAAGCATTCAGTGATGCTGATCATGGAGGTGATATAGGTACTGGTCGTTCAACATCTGGTGTCCTTTGTATGTATAGTGGTGGAGCAGTATCATGGAGTAGTCAAAGACAAGGAACAGTAGCAATTTCTACTACTGAGGCAGAAATTGTAGCAGCAAGTGAATGTGCGAAGGAGTTATTTTGGTTAAAGACTCTTTACAGTGGAATCACACAATTGAGAGATTTGCCTGTGTTGATGGTTGACAATGAAGCAGCAGTTAAACTCGCTCAAAATCCAGAATTACACAAACGCACAAAACACATAAGGATCAGACATTTCTTTGTTAGAGAATTAGTCTTGGGTGGTGAAATAGAGGTTCAGAGAGTAGAAGGCAGAAAACAGATTGCTGATCAAATGACCAAAGCTTTATTTCGACCTAGATTAGTTCTCTTGAGAAGTTTAATGGGCTTATGTTCAAGAGACATTACATCAATTAGGGAAGGTGTTGAAGTGAACTCTTGAACTTTTTAGAATTGATGTACTGTTGTTTTTATTAGTGTGCTGATGAAAGCAATATGTCATGTTGATTGATATAAAATAAAAAGTCGTATTCACTTGAAGATTTTTCGTTGTCTAATAATAAAACTATAAATACTTCTCTGTAAGGGTTGATCTCATTTTTACATTAACACAAAAATATCCGATAATATTCCTAAATTGTCTTTTTAACACCGAAAATTATGTTTCACCAAACCAAAATCTAACATTAACTTTTACTTCCGATATCAACAACCTGAATTATTTATCTAGCGACACACACGTCTTGATTTCCAAGAATATGCGATGCTGCCAAATCTCCAAAATAAATTTCATTACATATTATTGTATTATCACAAAAGGGCCACAACAGTCACATATATTACGAGGAGTTTTCTGTGTTTGATTCTGATAAATTCGAAATCGTTGGAAATACACGGAAGTTATTTAATATTTCTGTCTTATTTGAATTCAGATGGAGCTCAAAACTGAAGGAATTCCTCAGCAAACTCTCAATGCAATTTGCTCATAGAATATACATAGAACGTTACCGCCCAGCATGTTGGGGAAAGAATGTTCCAGAAGATTTCAAATTGAATGATGCTGATATTGACAGGTTTGTCAACATATTGAGACCTTGCTTAGACATAGCTATGTCCTCAAGGCGTGTTTCCAATGATGTTAATTTCGCTCTTCTATATTTATCTTCTCTGAGGCCAAAAATTATTATACCTATGATTCTGGACAAGTTATATGCTGCTCTTGATAGTCTCATTGAGCCACAACGACTAATTACTACCATGAGTGCAGCTATATCAGTTTCTAGGTGAGTGAATAATTCTAATTTTCATATTCAATATTGGAGCTAAGTGGTGGACTTAGTTGGTACCAAACGTTTTGTTCATCAAGATTTTCAATGAAAGTGAATAATAATTCGTGAATTAAATGTCAACTCACCAATAAATACCGATGCACCTAGTTCGAAGAAAGAATATAAATCTGGTGAAAATTAGCTGATAAGAAAATCTATAATTTATTATTAGACGATAAAGAAATAATTTCGAATCCTATATTCTGCGAAGTTGTGCCGATAAAATTCAAAATCAACAATAATGATTTGTCCAAGGAGTTCAAAATCGGGACGCTATCTACACTTACGAGCAACTGATGTTTCGTCTAACTAATTCACATAATAGTTATTTATGTAATAAGGATCATAAAGACGATCATTATGGTACAAGTCGTGATAACACAGTCCGATAACACGGCGTGTGCCATAATGATTGTTTATGATTCGTATTACTTACAAAATTTTATCTGATGGCATTTATATCAATACATTTTCGAAAAAATAAAAACTGCATTTTCGACATGTCACAATGACAACTATTTTTAAAGGAGTAAATATTGTGTAGTTTCAAATATTAGTAGGTGAGTGAGCTGTGCTTTGCCATTATGTCACTCAATTTTGATGACATAAGGAAGCTCATTATGGTACTTAGTACCATAATGAGCTTCCTTATGTCATCAAAATTGAGTGACATAACGTTGTCATTATGACATGCCATCAGATAAAGACAATTTTTTATCGAAAGCTTCTGTTTTTTCTATTTCTCAGACCAAAAAAGCATTAGAAAATAATGAACAATTATTACTATAATTTGCAGAGTTTTGTCATTGATTCCTCCTCTTCCTAGGTGTTTGGTTCAAGCATCCAAGGACTATCCTGAAGGACCCACACATATCATCCCATTATTGATTGCAGTTCTTCCTGGGATCGATCCCAACGATTTCAACAAATGTGTAGTTACATTCCAGTTTATTGCACAACTAATTTCAATGATACCAGTGATTGATTCTTCAGAAGCTGGAAACTATTATAATGATATGACCGAAGAAGAGCATATTATTTGCGAAGCGACCTCTGGTTTCGAAGATTTTATTGTACAGTTCATCGATAAAATTTGTATCTGGATTGAATCTTGCTCTTTGGAGTTTGTGAGACCTGAACAGCAATCAGGCGAGCAGAATGCGAAAGGTTTGATAGAAATGATGGCGGAAAAAGCTATGCAATCTACAATTTGCACCGTTCTTGGTCAGTGCTCTCCTGCTATTTTTACGGTATGTAGGTATTAGAAAGTTGTAATGAATATAGAAAGAAGCCTTACGATCACAATTGACCCCTCTTATTCTATGTACCTCATGACTATTCGGAAAATTTATTTTCTTTTTATGTGTTTTCAATTTTACAGTCAGCCTTGAAGAAAGTATTCAATTTCATTTCGGATAACGTTTTGGAGGTAGATGTTGGAGGAAAGTTAGCTGCACTTCTATGTGGTTGTTTTACTAAAGTTAATCCCAAAGAAACACTCAGATTATTTGTTCCATATTTATGTGACAAAATGGAAACACTCCTGAATGAAAGTATGAATGCCCAAAAAGAAGAACAATTGGATGGCGATATATTATTCAATTTAGTGATTCTTTCTGAGGTAATTAATTATTTATTTTTATTGAACTTGAATGTTTCTTGAGTGCAGTGGGGATATGTACTAAACTTTGGGTTAACCTTCTATTACCAAAAGTTTCTTGATCGAACAATCAACTACCTATATACATATGCGAGTTTACATTCGAAAGCTATGTCATTATTATTCGGGCACGCAAACCAAACTCCCCTTGTTTCTATGCAAACTCCCAATCAGGCCCCGTCCATTTCTATCACGTTCTCTTCTTTCACTATCTATTTGAGAATGCAATTATTGGTAAGGTCTCTAAGGGCTTGTTTGGACTAGGCCAGTAGATTAGTCGGGTAGCGAATGATTTTGTAATTTCCCGTGTGCGAACGCCAGCAATCGAGTCGAGTAGAGTCACAGGATGATGTACCTACTACCTTATACTGTTTAAGAGTCTTTGATACTGTGGTAGAGTAGTCAGTGGGCGAATCGACTCTCCACTCGACTAAACTACTGGCCTAGTCTGAACAAGCCTGAAGAGACGTAAAACTCATAGTTTATCATGTATGTATTTGTAAAATATTTTGCAATATTCAGTGACTCAATATTATTTTAATCAACGAAAGAGTGAATATTTTCTAGCATTTAAATCCACCAGCACCATACTTAATCGGTGTTAGTTCTATAAAACATCAATCATTCCTTTTATTAAGAGGAGTTTCCGCCATGTTGGCGTACTTATGGTTAGAACATTTTTTCTTCGGCTATAGACTTCCAATGGAGTGTTTTCTCGAGCATCACATGGAAAATATACTATCCCAGAAAATTCAACTTCCAATGCGTAAATGAGAAAAAACCTTTCGCTCTAAGGGCAGCCAATGACATATACGAGAATAGCGAGTATTCACTCGATGCGCACTGTCTCACATCCTGAATGAACCAGAACCTACAATTTTCTAGTTTACAGCCAAAGGTAACATAAAACAGCCTTTAGTAAGGATATGATTTTCAGAAGATCATTGTTTTCCATGCTGCTGCTGCAGTGGATTGCATACAGATTCTCCTTAACAAATGCTTGAGAGATCTGAGCATACCGGATTCATGAAAAAGTCCCCAAGTCATTTTACTTTTTGAAAAAGCAGATAAACTCGACATTGCCAACTATAGACCAACTAGTCTTCTTCCACACCCTTATAAACTCTTGACAAAGATAATAATGAATCGACTTTCGAATAAATTTGATGAATACCAACCACCTGAGCCGGGTTCCGAAAAGGTTTCATTACGATAGATCACAATTCAGTGACGGCTCGTTCGGGTCGGCAGGGTCGGCCGGGCCGACCCAAGAATAATCTTGAGAATAGGAAATAAATATAAAAACTTTATTTTTGAACCTTATTCAAAATGATCAATTCCGAAAATCTGATCTCGATGATTGCCCTCAAAATCTCATATTTCCACAAAAAGTTCCCTACCATCACATATTTCTGTATACTATATACCGCCAGTCAACGGAGTGCTTCCCACAAATAAAACAAACGCGCTACTTCCATACAGGCCACAGGGTCGGCCCGCCGCAAGAGAGCTGAAGCTCTCTGAAGAATATTGCACTATACAACACCTACGTCGTACGCAGTTGCTACTAAGAAGAACGGTACAATACCTCAATATTAGGTCGCGGATTGATGCATACAGACTCGGCCTGCCTACCCTACGGAACCGACTCGGCCTGCCTACCCTACTGAACCGACTCGACTATGTTATGAACTTCATGGCTTTTTACTGTTTATTCCTAATAATCCTAATATTAGTAATATTACATGAATAGTTACTTGTTGGTTATTAATTATTATGTCTCTATCAGAAAAAAAAGGTTTTCGTACCCTTCAAAAGTAGTTTACTGATTTTCTCACCATGAAAATATAAAATATTCCTAATTCCTAGGAAATTCAATCGTCGTGCAATACGCGCGCTTCTCAGTTCATCAGATCGGCGGGCCGGTGGCTCGGCCCGCCGTACCGAAGGGTGGGGGTTGTAGAATCACGTCAAGTCGACTTGCATGGTAGGAATTAGGAATATTGAATTAGGTCAGTGTCTCAAAATAATACAGCCGTCCAACCGTCTTCGTGTTTTTTAGGTAAACGTTCGTTTCGTGAATTCTTATGGCAAATTTAAGGGAGGTAGTATCAACGGCGACTTGGTAAGTTTATTAACGGTGTATACCGGGTGGCCCATCACTGACGCGATGGTCATTTTGAGGTAGTGAATGAAGATATTCCGAAAATCTTTTTTTGTGGTGTGTGAAGGGTAATCAAGAGCACAATTTAAAATTATTTACGTATGTACAGGTTGTTCCAATACAAAGATATAGGCCAAAGTTACAATTTTTGAATGTAACACTATATATGACCTCAAAAATGAAAAGGCAAGCTCAAATTATGGAGTGTTCTTCAGATTACTTTGCACATTTGATGCACTATTTACGAGAAACTCGCGAAAAATTGAAAATATTGAGTTTTTTTTTAAATAGCAGCTCATGAATAAACCAGTTACGCCAGTGATACAGACAATATTTTTTTGAGTAGACATATTAGCTACTCCTCTAAAGAAAAAAAGAATTGAACTCTGGAATATACAGAGTGATCTTAATTAATTCTCAAACATCTACATACTACAAATAATGACCAAAAGCTTTCTTATTTCAATGGCAGACCCGGTATTCAAGTGGCAAATCAAGCTAAACCTGTAAGCTAGAAATATAAAATTCGTACCGTACTGGTGAATCGTAAAATAGTACTAACTCGAAATGGTATTTTTGAGTTGGGCGCCCTTTCATTCTGTATGTGCGATTCATCTGTGGTCACAATTATTCAGAAATCAGAATACCCGTTCAATGTGTTGTGAATTGAATATCGAAAATTGCCTAGGAACTATCAGGTTTACTTATAGAAACACCTTATGAAAAAAGTTTCGAAATTAATTTTTGCGTTCAACGAGATGAAGAAATACCCGGTGTGCCATTAGAAATAGGAAAGTTGTTAAGTCACAAAATGGACTTAACAAAAATCTCAATTAATTTAATTTCATCCTAATCTAAATATTTCAATGTTAGTAGGTTAAGTTTGATTCAACAGTTTTCATTGTAACACCGCCTGGCCTTGCACCAAATAAACGAAAGAAAGAATGCGTACGTAAGCAAGGTCGGTACGGTGAATCAGTAGGTTAGGACAATTCGACAATTGTTTACTATTTTCAATATTTATACTATACAAACTCCAGCTCGTTGAGATTACGACGAGTTTTTCTGCAGTTAGCCAGTTCAATAAACGGTTGACAGTGAAATCTCCACCAATCTTTCCAAACAATACAAACATCCCTCCATCCCACAAACTACCGTAGGATCAGTTCCTGCGCATTATTTGTAGTAGATATTTGAAAATTAAATAAGATCACTCTGTATATTCCAGAGTTCAATTCTTTTTTCTTTAGTATCTAATACGTCTACTCAAAAAAACATTGTCTGTATGGCTGGCGTAAATGGTTTCTTCATGAATTGCTATCTAAAAAAACTCATTTCAATTTTTCGTGATTTTCTCGTAAATGGTGCATCAAATGTGCAAAGTAATCTGAAGAAACACAACATAATTTGAGATACCCATTCCATTCTTGAGGTCATATATAGGGTGTAACATTCAAAAAAGTGTAACTATCTTTTTATTATGAATGATGATGAGACCTATGAATATTAACTCGGTGATTTTTAACAGGTTTCTAGGTCAAAAAATAATTCACAAAACCATCTTTTTGGAAAAAAGGCCAACTAGTTTCTATTGTATTCTAAAATCTTCATCAGGGCTCTGAAATGGAATAACATACACTACAATAATTTAAGATGTTTGAAATTACAATTAAAAGATTAAAATCATATTTTTTTAACACTTATTTTAAACATATACAAACAAACAAGTACATAAATGAGGAAATAGGTTCGGAATATAGTGTGAATTTTCGACTTACATTTTCACTTTGTGTGGTTTCGTTGTCCACAGTTCTGATGTCAAAAATTAATAATTTGGAGAGGACAACAACTGCTCGCATGGAGGACATTAAAAAATTGATGTCATCAATTAGATGATTCTGGAGTATGCGCGGATTATTATAACAACTTACACACCTGGGTTGGAAAACAAACTTCTATACATCCCCGATTTTCCAATTAAATAATAATATGCGGTATTCAAATTTTCTATATCGTTTCTTTTATTCATGAAATTTTTTTCTTGTTTTATTGATATCATCTCATCTAATAACCGTTTTTTCAAATTCGTTTGCCTACCTAATATTCCCACCGAGCCAGGATCGAAATTAAAGGAGTGGAGAAAACTTTTTACATGCTCAGCTAGTGCCGTATTATTTTCCTTTGTGTTTTTTAAAGGATTGAGGATATTAAGGGAGTCTCTTTTATGTTCAGAAATTCGATCCTTAAGGTATCGACCAGTTTGACCAATATATGTGGCTGGACAGTCGTAACAAAATATTTTATATATGATGTTACTGAGTTTGGAGTTGCAAAAACTAAGACTGCAACAAATTTTTCTATCTGAGTCAGGCCTTCGTTATATACATCATGTTCTTGACCTACTTGTTGAGCTATATGTCTGATGTCTTGACACAAATCGTCTCTGAAAGTTTCCCATAATTTAAGGGGTTCCGAAGGGAAACAGAATAATAAAATCACCACAAACAACTCTCTCAGCTTTATGGGACATTTGGAAATTGAAGCTTCTCTCAGAGTTATTTCCCATTGGTTGTCATTTTCCAGCAAACCCCTATCTCGGCAAGCGGCCTGGTATGTTTCTTTCACCATTCCGTGAACGGTTCTTAAGTCCTGGAATGATTTAGGACCACGTACATGATGAAGTAGTATCCTGAGATAAAAACACTCTGACTGGGAAGGATGAACGCTGTGAACTCTACCCAATGCCACATCTTTTTTTATTCCCGGATAATCAACTAAGGCTTCGCCATGTTTTCTTCTAGAATATTTATTGTTAGCCCAAGTAAAATAATGAGGGACTTCGTGATAGAGTAGTGTTTTGGCAAATTCATCACTCCTGCACAGGTCGAAAAACGCCGTGAGTGTTGGTTTCGGTGGATTTTCTGCTATACGTTGCATATTTCGCTCTGAGAAGTATACTCTCTGTCCATTCTCTAGGTGTACTGCTAAGTGCATTACCGTTGGGTGTCATTCATGTATAGGAAACTCTAACAGTCTCCACACTGCTTCAGATGTACTGATGTACGGGCCGTTCAAATAATTTTCAACCTCGTCGTGGGCATTTCTGACACTGAACGTAGCTTGATCCGATCCTTTGTTTATATATTTACAAATGTATTTTATAGCCTGTACGGAATGACAATATTCCACATTTATATGTGCGTTGAAAGAACGGCACAATATTGGGGAATATGGAACGATCCATCTGTTGTCTATGTTAACCGTTTGTCCTCGGATATACAGGGTAGCCACCTGCCCTCCGTTGTTGATGTCGCGACGTCGGTAAACGGGATATCCATCCCCACCGGTCTGGGTTTCAGTTACGAAACGACGTGGAAATTTTTTTGTACATATCCCATTTTTCATGCACGGTGAACTCAAAAATTCTTCCCCACATGGCCTATGTACCATATTTTTCGAGACTATTTCAAACAAAACTGGATCTTCGTCTTTATTAGGTAGTTCGGCAACTATTATCTCATCAATCTCGTCGGGCTTTATTTTTGGGTCCAACCAAAATAACATATGACAGTGCGACAATCTTCTTTTTTGCCACTCTACAGTAACCATATAACATTTCACCGTTCCAAAAATCGCGTCTTTTGTGATTATTTTCATCATTTTTTTCATTTTTAAGTGAAAAACTCGAGCGACGATGTCATGTCGATCGAAAGACCGCTGACCGGGAAGGAGTTCCTGCTTTATTTCTTCCCATTCCGGATTGCAGGTGAATGTTATAAACAGATCTGGCCTTCCGTAATTGCGCACGTATGTCATAGCATCTTGCGTCTTCTCGTGGAGATACCTTGGAGATCCAGTAAATGATGAAGGCAAGATAACATGCTGTCCGATATTGGCGGCATTTACACTTGCGTCTTGGTTTAAAGCATCCCTCAGATGGATGTATTCATCCGCCCGAAGCTTTTGTTGGTTTCGAGAAATAAAATTTAACCTTTCTGAAATCATTTTCGCCTTCATATCCACACAATACTGACTAAATAAATCTTTGTAATAATGCAGTACATTAAAACATTTGGTCCTGATCATTAAACGGTATGCATAATACTGCATACATGATACAGTCTTATTTCTTAAGGAATCCTGCTGAGGAATAGTTAAATAATATCCATCTTCACCTGATACGAAGATCAGAGGATATTGCAACGGATCATAAGCGCGGTGCAATTCCGATACTCTTTTTAGATGCCCGTCTCTTCCGTACAGAACTATATCCCTGGGTCCTTTTTCTTCATCTACCAAAAGAACGGCCACTTCATTTATGGAAGGAGCGTTGTATCTGCCTTGGTGTTCGATCGGAGTGGATAATTAATTTTAAACTCTCCGGGGCATTGAATTCGATACTTTGTTTAAAACTTCTTATACAGGGTGTTTGGTAATTCGACGTGAACCTTGAAAAGAGATATACTAGACGTCATATGCAGTGAATTGCGTCGAGTGAAGCCTGGTCCGAAAATCTATGGTTCCGAAGATATCGCGATTTTTCAACTTTTTTGAAATTTTCTGCTTCGTTATCGAAAACAATTAATTTTGTGAAAACTACTCAACTCTTAATATCCAATGAATATTTTTTTCAAAGCTGAGGAGATGGTCCTCATTTCTTGCGAAAAGGTATTCACCAAAAATTCAGATAACCCGAGATATACAGGGTCATAAATGGCTGCACCTGTTTTCCTCATAAAATCTTGATGAAACAATTGAGAATTACTTGAGAATAGTATTATGAACTTGGTGTACAAATGTCAAGAAAAACTTCCCTGTTTCATCAGCTTTCCAAAAAGGTACATATGTCAATAATTCCTTCATGCAATCAAAAAATTTGGCCGGAAAACCAAGCATACAACAGACTTTTTCGAGTCAAAAGATGGTGGAAGAAGGCTACCTATAAGATGATAAACTTGCCCTTCTACTTTGAATGTGGGCATAAAATTCCCCTCTCTTATTTCTTTCGCCCCAAACGAAGTCATCTGGAAAAGACTATTGTACTTACGCACGTTTTTCATTAAATGAGCAGACAATATATGATTGTTTGTCAGAAGGCTTTTGATTGGTTCTGGTGGCTCTTCGATATTAGGGAGAATAACTTTTCCCGATGCGCAACACATGCCGTTCGCTTCATCTGTCCATTTTTTTGCGAAACATTTAGGACAAATTTTATTCATTGCTCCAATTTGGATGCTGTTCTGATGGGCATAATCAATTTGTGAATCATAACTGAATGCTGATCTATTGCTGTGAGCTGAAAGTCTATTTCGTCTCCCAGTTATCGACCCTTGTCTGACCCTCTGTGCCATAAGCCGCTGTGAGCGTTCAGCGCTAGATTCCCGTACACGCGCTCGTGAATTTCTAGCCCTATTTTCGGCTAATCGCTGCGCGTTTGTCGTTCATATAGCAGCAACGATCTGGCATTTTGTTCTTCTAGACGAAGCGAACGTTCGGAGCTACTTTCCCTTGCTCTTGCTTGAGAGGTTCTAGCTCTTATTTCAGCAAGGCGCTGCGAACGTTCGGTGCTAGATTCCCTCGCCCGCGATTGCGACGCGTACTCTCTCTGAATTGAGAGACGATCGGAATTTTCCGAAGAAGATTCTCCAATACGACGTATTTTTAATTTTCTTACTTGGGAACTATGTCTGGATAGTTGGGACCTTTTTGGGGGCATTTTTCTTTGGAAGTATCTTTCTGAATAACTAATAAAGAAAAACGTGTTGAATAAAACAATTCAAATTTATTTCTGAAAAGAACTTTTCAACTTATGCTATAAAAAGGAAAAATGCTTCTGCTTCCGCTTTTTAACAAATCGACCGGGTGTCTGACTCTGAAAGTAGATCTGTCGCGGCTACCCTTATATAGATATGCATGTCCCCCTCTCACACTTCGGTGCCCTCTTCTACCCGCCTACCTAGGACGGTGGTGCGGTTTCATCTTCATCACTTTAACCTGCCATAACTTCTGATGTACTCGTTGTAATTGTATGATGTAGGGGGCAATTTCGTTCTAAATTAAATACTGGGGATAAATAACGTAATAAGTTGGATGAGGATCAATACCCTATTCCAAAAACGCACTCCCAAATAGTGCATAATTTTGGAAAACATCTGATTACCATAAACAGGTAATAGCAAGTCAATCTTGAGAGATAGATATATGCTATCGCGGACTTTTTTGTAGAACTATTTAAGAGGTACATTTCCACGTAAGTCTTACGGTTTTTGCAGCGCACGTGAAAATAGCTGATTATGGCTGATTTTTTTGTTGTTATTGAAGTTATAGTCGGTATCCTTCTTTTTTCGGGCGAAAAGTATAGCCTATGTCACTCAGGGATAATGTAGCTTTCTAATGGTGAAAGAATTTCTGAAATCGGTCCAGTAGTTCTTGAGCCTATTCGTATCAAACAAACAAAAATACAAATCTTTCCTCTTTATAATATTAGTATAGATGGTATAGATAAATTAAACTTTTTGTATAAAATTAACACTATAATGATCAACACATAATACTATTTGATTGTAGGCTGAACAGGATGATAAGAAGAGGAAATACGTTGATGAAAATGTATGTGTCGATGAAAATGTACCTTCTGTATAAAAAGTACCCGGAATTGTAAAAAAAAACACATAAATTTAAATTTAATCATCAATATTTATTTTGTCTCCTTCAAAATAGTCCCCATTGCTTACAATACAACTATGATATCGGCGAACCCACTTTTCCATGCACCGCTCATACGCCGCCAAAGGTATGGCCTTCAGTTCTCGTTGCGAATTTGTTTTGATGGCTTCAATGGACTCAAAACGCGTTCCACGTAGGGGCAATTTGAGTCTTGGGAATAGAAAAAAGTCGCACGGAGCTAAGTCAGGTGAATACGGCGGTTGTTCGATGGTATTTATTGAGTTTTTGGTCTTGTATTCCTTAATAATTATGGCTCGGTGCGACGGCGCGTTATCATCATGCAAAATCCACGAATTGTCTTTCCATAAATCTGGCCGTTTACGACGAACATTCTCACGCAAACGCCTCAATACACCCAAGTAATACTCCTTATTCACTGTCTGTCCTTCAGGAAGAAATTCTGAGTGCACAACACCACGATAATCGAAGAAAACAGTGAGCAAAACTTTAATTTTCGATCGACTTTGACGTGGTTTTTTCGGACCGTCTTTGAATGATTTGTACCAATCGTATGCTTGTGTTTTTGACATACAATTATCACCAAAGGCTTTTTTTAACATTTTCAATGAATCGGCACAAGAAAATTCGTTTGCAAGACAAAATTTGAGGCAAACTCTTTGATCAACTATTTTTTCCATGGTAAAATTCGCAGAGCACTTTTGAGGTCGACTGATACTGACAGCTGTTGTAAACACACTAGTTGACAGATCGCGCTCAAATTTGGCTCGGTAATAAAGGAAGGTCCTACCAACTTTAAGAAAAAAAAATTACCGATTCCTTTTTGGCGGTTCATTTAAATAACATTTTCCGGGTACTTTTTATACAGAGAGTATATACAGGGTTTGTCCTAATTTAATGTCAATATTCGTGGGGGTGATTTTTGGTCCCATTTTAAGAAAAAAACTTCATATGAGCATATGTCCTAAACGTCTTTCCTTTTGATATACAATAGGGTGGTAAAGTTTTCAAAAATAAATCATTCATTATTGATATCTAAATATTTATATTCAAAGACATGAAGTGATCACAACCAAATATCAATTCTTGGCCACAGCCTACTACGATAAGAAACAATTCTTCCTTACTAACAAACATATTGTAATTTATTGCAATGCAGAGAAACGGTTTTTATTTTTCAAGCGAAAGCATCGGATTGAAAAAAATCAAGTGATCAATTTTGTTGAGAAATGATTGTGAATATCAAAAATGAATTTAATTTTAGGAAAATCTGTGGCGTACCATCAATGTCTGTCAAAATAGTCAGGTCAAATTACGTACGAACGTCACTGGTAGGAATTAAAAAAAAAGTGATACATTAAAAAATGCCTCTTGATTCATAGTCCATGTATGACAAATTTCATCAAAATATCTGAAGTGGTACTGTAGATATTAATAATGAATGATTTATTTTTGAAAACTTTACCACTCTGTATCTCACAAGGTATAAGACGTTTAGGACATAAGTTCATAAGAAGTTTTTTTTTAATGGGCCCAAAAATCACCCCCATAAATATTGACATTCAATCTATATATTGTAAGAAATTAAAACACTAATAGTGCAGTTTTATCATTTAATAACGACAATAACGTTATTCTCAAATATTAGAAATAAATCGAGCGGCTGGTTAACCCGAGCACGGAGAAATCTTGAATAATCATCACATCATCGAAGCCCGAGATTATCGGCTGTCGTATTGATGACTCTGTGATATTTTCCCCAGGACCGGCAGCGGCTCGCCGTACTTCATTTCTAACAATATACCAAATACCGAATGGAAATACCATTCTGAAGGGACATTTTGACAAATAAATGCTCATAAGTCCGAAATTTGACTAGTTAGGCATAGGCATAATATACATAGAATGAAAGCGAATTTCATCAGTTCTCCGAATTTCCAATAATATACAGGGCGTTCCATTTGAAATAAACAACTTTCAGTCACTTTTTCAAGCAACCGAAAATACTGTATTTTTTTATCACCCTGTATTGAAGTAACGTAAATCAGGCTGAAGTGTTGGAAGCATTTAAGTATCACCTAACTCCAAACCAAATTTCAATGCCATAGTGTTTCTCAATCCGAAGTTATCAGCATTTTTAGAGGTCATGTATTTCGGTGAAAAAAATTGAAATTAATTTATATTTTGAAAACGGCAACAGATAGGTATAGGGAAATGTCAATAAAAGTTGTCGAGAAGTTGTTGGAGATTCCAAAAATAATATAATATACCGGGTGTTCCATTTGAAAAAGCAAAGTTGCTACTACTTTCTAATAGAAGTGGCAACACAGCATTGACAAAAATATTTTAGTTGGGTAGAACAGGTCCGATAATGCATTCCAAACCGATCTGAAGTCTGGTTCTCCAGAAACGTCTAATGTGCCATCCACCGTGAATCACCCTGTATATTCCTAAGAAGAACGTATTCAGATCAAGTATTGCTATCGATCACGAAAAATTATTCTTGATGTTTTTGGAGTATCGGGTGTGGTAATCACAAATCCAATAAGATCGTTGTTAAAAAGGCTTTTTAACGACGTGTATTTTAAGATCAGAATTAATAAAACTGTATGTTAAACATTGCCGTTCCATTCCCAGGAGCATTGGATAACTTTTTACCATCTCGAATTGTTCTCTCTGAAGATGGTCACAATGATGACCGAAAGCTTGGATTGATACAATAAAGAGATTGATCATATTGCATTTGTGATTACCACACCTGATACCCCAAAAACATCAAGAACGTATTCAGATATATGAAAACACGAATATCAAATATTGGAAAAAAATAATTTCAAAAAGTATCATGTGAAGTTGTGGAGACAACAACAATAATTTTTCAGATTTTCAGGAGATTTCAAGAAAATATGCGAAAACTGTGCAGCCTCTTTCATCTTCAAGGTTACTAAGGTCATTTCAAAATGAAGATTGTAAAAGTGATCCCATTGATTATTACAGTAAGAGAACAGTGGAAATCCTAAATCATATACCAAATATTTTATATTTTACCCTAGAAACCCACCCACCCCTTGTTGTTTCGTAAATTATTTGTATATTAAATAAAAATCGACAAAATTGAGGCATCAATTTAAAAACTATATGAATTTGAAAATAAGAAACAAACCTTGGAGGTTTGTAAAATATTTATCAATATAATTCCTCTGAGCTGTGTGCTTATTGTTTTTTCAGAGTGTTTATGCAAGTTTGTAATCTATTGGCTTCAATAATATGAGAGAAAAAAACAGTATGTCCTAATAGCAAAATGAAGAATTACCCAGAAATACAGGAAATGCTACTTGAAGTTTCGATAAAGTAGAAAATTCAGAATGTATGATATGCAGTAATGAAATAATACGAAATACATAAATTTGAAAGAAGACATATAACATTGACTCAAGAAAATAATTAATTACACTTGTGTTTTACATTCATTCAATGAAATTGAAGTAAGAGAAAAGCGTTGCTTTGAAAATTATGTCATCTTGTTTCTTCAGAATCAGATGTACACTAGAAAAAAATTGCTATTTATATAATTTAACAATCTCAGAAATATAAGGATGCATACATACATTTAGTAGAGTAAATGAAAATTCCCTTTGTATTTGGTTGAAGGGTTAATCCATAGGTATACAGCAGAAAGCAATCATCAGGAGTGCAGGGTTCATCGAAATATCAGTAGCCTAACCTGGGGTGACAAATGTCCCATCATTCAAGTGACGATGCATTATGATTAATTCAATAATATCTGCCCTGCAAGAGTAATTTAACATTATAGTCACCAGTAGTCAGGATTATTTATTTTTATTTGAAAAGTAATTAATTCTGCATGTGAATGTTGAAAATGAAACCCGGTGAATTTTTTCCAATAATAATATGATGAAAGAAAAATATTTCAATCTAATATTATACAGGGTCTTTCACGAGGAACCTCACCCATATTTATACGGGAAACTACTGAACGTATTTTCATGAAATTCAGCACTTATAAGTATTTCACGATGCTGATGAAATCTAAAATATTTTCAAGGCATGAGCACCTCCGGTTTTTCCGGAAATGACGTCAACTTCCGTTTTTCAAATTAGAACACCATTTTTTTATTGCAGAAATAGATTCCTTAGAAAATTTCAAGTTATTTTGATGTAATATTTTTCAGTTTTGGTTGGAAAATTCTCTCTGAGCGGGAAAATTCGAAAAAAAAAATCGAAAATAGAGCTCCGATGAAACAAGAATAACTTCGAGGTTTTTGGATGGAAAATTTTCATTTTTGGGATTTTTCAAGATATAAGATTGATGTATCCACTTTGAAAATCGAAATCGCGATTCATGATACAGGGGGTGAAAAAATCGCTTCCAAAGTTAGGGATGACAAAATCGTGAAAAATCATTTTTTTCAAATTAGAATCCCATTTTTTTATGGCAGATATTGAATCTACGTTAAAAAATAATGTGAGTGTATGCATCACACCCTTGCCCTAAAGTGGATATTTTCTGAGTTATTCACAAAAAACTGTTTTTCGTCTTGAATTTTCAGCTATTTCTTTTCCCTTCACGCCAAAAAGATGAAATTTTCAGGAACTGTTACTTAAACCATGTTTTAGATTTTACTACCCTAATATGCAAGAGAAAAAAGTTACAGGTTGTTCCTAAATAGATGGCGAATTTGGATTCGAATTTGATTTTTCACGATTTTGTCATCCCTAACTTTGAAGCGATTTTTTCACCCCCTATATCATGAATCGCGATTTCGATTTTTAAAGTGGATACATCAATCTTACATCTTGAAAAATCCCAAAAATGAAAATTTTCCATCCAAAAACCTCGAAGTTATTCTTGTTTCAGCGGAGCTCTATTTTCGATTTTTTTTTCGAATTTTCCCGCTCAGAGAGAATTTTCCAACCAAAACTGAAAAATATTACATCAAAATAACTTGAAATTTTCTAAGGAATCTATTTCTGCAATAAAAAAATGGTGTTCTAATTTGAAAAACGGAAGTTGACGTCATTTCCGGAAAAACCGGAGGTGCTCAAGCCTTGAAAATATTTTAGATTTCATCAGCATCGTGAAATACTTATAAGTGCTGAATTTCATGAAAATACGTTCAGTAGTTTGCCGTATAAATATGGGTGAGGTTCCTCGTGAAAGACCCTGTATAAAGCATATACATATAAGAAAAGAAGAGATATGGTAATAGCAGAATTTACCATTACTTAATCGTATCTTCATAAGATTACCACACAAAAGGAATAGAGAACAGAACATTATTCTGCAAGTCATAGAAAAAGTAATGCGTATATTAGTACTGGAAAAAATTCTTTATATACCCAGGTTGGAAAGGCCATTATAAACATTGGACACTATATTCTTAGGCGATACAAACCTCCTGATATGATAGTACTCCGTTGACATACATGATCTTCTTATGTTATTGGTGGTGCAATATCACCGTTACCCCTTTTTCACTGAATCATAATAATTTCCGATCAATTTTCAACTTTTCAGAAACAAAATATGTATTGATATCGAAAAGCCATCATCCTTGTGTTAATCTGAAAACTAACAAAAATTTGGAATTTAAGAAATCACCTCTTTCGACTTGATACTTACATAATGAATAAGTTTTACACCAAAAACTGTTTAGACTATGACTAAAACGATTGTTCTCCATTTCAAATATAGTGGCCTGGAGCATTCAAAACCGTAAAACCTCGGATTAGAGTTATAGTGAATGAAATAATATGATCGATGTGGGATATTGTTTTTTAAACTATAAATTGCAATGTTTACCAATTTTTTTTTGTGCAATCCATTTTTTCATTGTTTAAACAAATTATTATAAAAAATTAATGTTTGACCATATTTTTTCACTTTAAACAGTGATTTTTTTGTATTTATATGTTGAATCTCACCTGAGTAGACATATAGGAACATTTTTCAAAGATACATGTGAATAAAAATACCAGTAGACATCCCGAACGTGGAGGGGAGAGCGGAGCGACAGCTGCTATGTACAATGGAATTTCTCGGCCAGTTCAATTATAAATGAAACGTACTCGATTGTGTACATTTAAAGAAATAATGTAATTAATTACGACCATGAAAAAAAAATTATTAGTACAAAATCCGTTTATTTAAATATATAACATTGTTGTCAACATCAAATATTTTCTTCTACTTCATCTATCTGTATAATGGGTGAAGTATTGGAACAACTATTTTCGCTGCACTGTAGACATGCTACACTGCAGTGTAAACCACTTTTTCTGCATCCACACGCAGCTCCACATCCCTTTTTGCAATTACAAAATAACATTTGTAATATATTATCCGGAGCAGATAATTGATTCATAGTTATTGGGATGTACATGTTATTGGAATACTTCCATCCCCAATTTTCAATAAGTACGTCATTTCCTAGCCATATCTGAATTTGTAGGTACACTCTTTCAAGGTGCTCAAACGCTGCATCAGTTGTTGGAGGCAGTGATGATAAAAAAACACTTGTATTTTTGGCTGTTGCTTTTATGAAAGAATTGAACCTCAATGTATTTAAATCATGAGTGTTAGACGGAGCGCCATATGAACTCAAAATACATGCCACACCTGCTTGCAATATATTATTGGGGTCTTCATTGATATTCTTGAATACTTTTACTGAGTCGTGTAAATCAATCCGTTTCTCAAAATTTTTGGCAAACTTTATTTTTCCTTTATTGAAAAATGCAGAAGTAGTGTCACAACCCGTAAAGGCATGTAAAAAAAAGAATATGTTTTTTACAGTTTGTTAATGATTTTTCTAAACATTTCGATGAAAATATCTTCTGTTGAACTTTGCCTCGGGATGGTTTCAGAAAATATATTTCACGATCTTTATCTACCAATGTCGTTAATATCACTAAGACATCGATATCTTCTGAAACTATAACAACATATTTTGATTCCACATTCATTGCCGTCTCAACAATTAATTTGTCGGCATCGCTTTCCGCTTGGCATGTAAATATATTGTTGTCAGCTAATTTAACTCTCAACATTACTATCAAGCGAATTTTATTTCTACTATTTGTCAAAAATTTATCTTGAGCAATTTTTAAAGGTATATGTTCATCAAATTCAATATCTGCACATTTAATTTTTAATGCACGACGTTTCCGTTCGGCTGATTTAATACTATCTTTTTTATACCCATCAAATACCACATATGTGTTACTATTATAATTATTTTTCAAATATCTTACATAATGGTCACATATCATTGCAAACGTTTCATTTAATTGCCATTCACAACGATGTAGTAACATGCCTACGTCAATAACATAAAAAAATTCAAAAAAAAAATAGGGGTGGACAACTCCTAACATTTAGGGGGATGAAAAATAGATGTTGGCCAATAAAAATGAAAAACTAGCCTGAAAGAATTCAATTTAGGTTAGGTTAGGTTGTGTTAGAAAAAGGGGTTGATCGTAGAGGGGTGAAAATTTAGGGTTATATGTATTTTTGTATGCCGTATCATAAAAAAATAAAAATAAAAAATTTTGTCCGAAAAAATTGAAAAAATAGTTAGGGGTGGACCATCCTTATTATTTAGGGGGATTAAAAATAGATGTTGGCAAATTCCCAGTCCTACCCGATATGCACACAAAATTTCACGAAAATCGGTCCAGCCGTTTCGGAGGAGTTCGATAACAAAGATGCAGACAGGAGAATTTTATATACAGGGTGACTGGTGACGTAAGGGACAACGGCTAAGTGGAGATAGAGGACCTCAAACTGAATGAGAATTTGGGTTTCAAATGTCCCATAAGGGTATTCGTTTCGGAGATATAGGGTGATTTATGAAAAAAGGCTAAATCTATGAACCCCCATATCTTCGTTAATATGATATGTTTTTCGGTGATATTTTACATGTTTGTTCATACAGGCATTCTCTGTCAGCATAAGAAAAAAAAATTGAAAAAATTGCTGGCCCGTACTCAAAAATTTCAATTTACATGTCAAGTGAGAAATATCACACGGTATATGAGATAAATTAAAATCAAATAGAAATTTGGAAAGAGGGAAAAAAACTAATGAAATATCTGTTTTTTGTTTGAATGGCACAAATTTTCTTTTGTTTCTATGATATGTTGAAGTGAGAAAATTACAATATTTTTATATTCAAATAATGAAAATTAGTACAACTGATATAAAAAACCTTGAATTCGAGGCGCTAGAATGAGTCTGGCATCAAAATATTTCTTCAAATCTTAAAATCTATTTTTATCAATTAATATTTCGATGCCATAAAAAATTTCAAAATAAAATTTGTTGTAGATGGGGTGATGATAGAGTTGGATACTCAAACACAAAAATAGAAAAAGTCGCAAATGTGATTCATAAAAAAATCAAGTAAGCAAATATTTTGATGCCAGGCTCATTCTAGCGCCTCGAATTCAAGGTTTTTTCTATCAGTAGTACTAATTTTCATGATTTGAATATAAAACTATTGTAATTTTCTTACTTCAACATATCATAGAAACGAAAGAAAATTTGTGCCATTCAAACAAAAAACAGATATTTCATCAGTTTTTTTCCCTCTTTCCAAATTTCTATTTGATTTTATTTTATCTCATATACCGTGTGATATTTCTCACTTGACATGTAAATTGAAATTTTTGAGTACGGGCCAGCAATTTTTTCAATTTTTTTTTCTTATGCTGACAGAGAATGCCTGTATGAACAAACATGTAAAATATCAGCGAAAAACATATCATATTAACGAAGATATGGGAGTTCATAGATTTAGCATTTTTTCATAAATCACCCTATATCTCCGAAACGAATACCCTTATGGGACATTTGAAACCCAAATTCTCATTCAGTTTGAGGTCCTCTATCTCCACTTAGCCGTTGTCCCTTACGTCACCAGTCACCCTGTATAAGAGATAATAGCAGCTGTCGCTCCGCTCTCCCCTCCACGTTCGAGATCCCTACTGGTATTTTTATTCACAGGTATCTTTGAAAAATGTTCCTATATGTCTACTCAGGTGAGATTCAACATATAAATACAAAAAATTACTGTTTAAAGTGAAAATACATGGTCAAACATTAATTTTTTATAATAATTTGTTTAAACAATGAAAAAGTGGATTGCACAAAAAAAAATGGGTAAACATTGCAAATTATAGTTTGAAAAACAATATCCCACATCGATCGTATCAATTCATTCACTATAACTCTAGTCCGAGCTTGAATGCTCCAGGCACTCAAGATTCATAGATTAAGATGTGGCATATAAATTTTAAGGAATTTGTCGAAATTGAAAGACGCATACGTATGACTTGGGCAGCGACGGGTAAACTGGAGTTTGTTTTGCGGGATCCTAACATACCAATGAATTTGAAAAAAAAAGTTTTCAACTCGTGTGTTCTCCATCGTTATGACATATGGGATGGGAACTATGTCTCTGACTTTGTAAACACACCAAACAAACTTCGAACAACGCAGAGCACTAACGAGCGTGCTATACTGGAAGTTTGTAATATTCAGCTGCTATATCTAACACACATTCCAACTATATTGGCTTCAATAATATGAGAGAAAAAAACATGACGAAGACACATGACATACTGAACATTTTTTCAGAAATAAGGTTTTATTATCATATCCATTGTTATCATGAAGACCTCATCGTCAGGATTGTCAGGCTGAAATGGAACTGGACAGGACATGTAGCCAGAGATCAAGAAAAGAAGTGGACTAAACGTTTTTGCGAGTGGAGACCGAGAGAACAAAAACGGAATATCGAATAGACCACAGAGACTCTGGGTAGATGATATAAAGGGTTATGATCGAAAGATGGCGCCGAGTGATGACGAGGTTTCGGGTCGCTCTGTGAATTTTGCTGATTTGAGTGAAAAACGCGATGTTTTGCGTGAACACTGCAGTAAGGAGGTCGTCGATTATGTTAAGTGTGCTAAGTGCAAATTAATTTTTCATTCCTCTTGCCTCAGTCAGGCTGCAGCGAGGAGATCTGCACCATGTCAACACGTAGTCGAACAAACCCAGGATATCGTGGATATGGTAGAACTGATAGAAGTTAAGTTCCTTAAAGCCGAGATGAAACATCTTCGAGAGTTAGGCCCAGTTCTATAATATTTACGAAAAGGCTCCTTTTCGCAAAGTCCGTTTTTCAAGAAAGCCGCCATTGAAGGGAGTTCGACAGCTCGTCCGGTTCCATAAACATAATCCTACCCTCATTCAGATGAAGCTCCCTTTTGTTCGTAACTGTCAACATTTCTAGGGTTGGTTATTCTGAGATATAGTGATTTTCTGCTTGCATTTGGTAATAGTTATTTCATAGATAACCTGATAGCACAAGTCCGAAACCCTTTGTCAGTTGCAAAGGATGAATATTACAAGATAAAGAAGGAAGTTTTCGAAAATTAAGCAGGAGGAACATGATATCAAATTACAATTTATTGAAGCTGCCAGTTTTATAGATGCAAACAAAACTCAATGTTGAACCTCGAATTGTGGTGCATAATGAATATTGATAATTATCATAGAAAGAATATGTCATATGTCAGAATATGTCATGTACTGGCTTACGCCGATAAAATGCGAACGATTCTCACGCTCCTGCTTGAATCAATCTGAAGACATTCAGCTGATTCCTGCCGAATGAGCAAAAGAGAGGTATGCCCTCTATCTTCGTCCAGGTGACTTCGAGAGGGAATTGGTTGTCTGATTCTTAACTAGATGTCGCCTTGATGTATACTGTACCTCAAGACATTGTCTAGTTTTGTTTAAGAGGACCTCCGTTCCACTCCAATTTTCATCGAGGTTGGGTTATGTTGTCCTGAAGATGATCAAAATAATGATCGAAACCTAGGTCGACTTCTACCCACTTCGATGAGGTTGGAACTTTCATTAGTTCCCTGGATGAAGAATTTGGCAAGTTCGTGTCGGATCCATGGCGGTTGTTGATATTTATATCAATGAACGCGATGTATCTGATAAACTCTTGATATTGATAATTATGTTATATATTTTTTAATGGATGCTTGAATACAGAGAATTGGGATATTTAAAATATTTTCAGGGTTGAATGTATGTATGTACAGGGTGCGTCAGCAAGACCTACGGCTGAAAAAGCGCCTAAACTGTACCGTGTGGAAAAAAACTTGTATGGCAAAGTTATAAAGTTGACAAAATCTACGAACTAAAAATAACTTTACATAGAAAGAGAGAGAGAGAGAGAGAGAGAGAGAGAGAGAGAGAGAGAGAGAGAGAGAGAGAGAGAGAGAGAGATACATTTATTAAATCTTAGAACCAGTACAGGTGTTGATCATGTCAAAATACAAGAATACAAGAAAGAAATTCAAATAAAAA
This sequence comes from Adalia decempunctata, assembly GCA_951802165.1. Classification (NCBI taxonomy): domain Eukaryota; kingdom Metazoa; phylum Arthropoda; class Insecta; order Coleoptera; family Coccinellidae; genus Adalia; species Adalia decempunctata. Next base: position 54,543,583 of record OX637697.1, read on the forward strand.
ACAAAAAACAAACTCTACAGTTCCCCATAATTTTTCTCATTCAGGAACTCGCTGAAACTATAATAGCATTTGTTTACAAGAAAACGTTTTAGGCTACTTTTTTGTACACCGAATGATCGATTTTGAAATTTTTGTGGTAAATTATTCCAAATTGTTAACAGACTATATGTAACATTTTTCTGCAAGTATGTAAAATTGGGCTTATCAATTATTCCCTCTGGTGTTGTAGGAATGTTCCATATGTTTGAACTCAGTTGGATTATTGATGACAAACATTACAGACTCATATATATACAGACTGTATAGGGTCAGTATGCCAAAACCTTGAAATATGTCTTTGCAAGTTTCAGTTCGTTTCAACTTGAAAATGACTCTCAAGCATCTTTTCTGCAGCATGAAGATTCTCTCAACTTCTGGAGACATTGCCCAGAAGATGATCCCATATCTAACCTTTGAGTGCACATATGCATGGTAGGAAGACAATGCAGCATCCACTCCCACTGTATCTCGGATGATCCTTAATGCGTAGCAGTATCGTGCTATATTTGGTCCAAGTTTTTCAACTTGACTCTTCCAGTTTAGTCTTTGATCAAAGTTTATTCCCAAAAATGATAGACTTGAGACTGTTTCGATGTTAATGTCTTGGTATTTTAGATTTAGCTCATCGGTTCCCTCACCTTTGAACCATAGGAGTTTAGTTTTGTTTATATTGAGCATTAGGTTGTTTTCTCTATACCATTTGTTCATCTTTTCCATATCATTTTTGTGACTTATTCTACACTCATTTTCATTTTCAGCTATAGATATTATAGTTGTATCATCTGCAAACATAACAACATCATTCTCAATTAATTGAACCAAATCATTTGTATGAAGTATGTAGAGCAATGGACCCAGGATGGATCCCTGGGGAATCCCACTACATACTTGTTTCCATTCAGAAGATTTTAGGCTTCCATCTTTCCCCTTGCTGGCTGTTTTTTGCATCCTGTTAGTGAGATATGACCTCATCAGTGTCAGTGCTACACCTCTAATACCATACTTTTCCATTTTTGCTAATAGCTTCTCATGATCAACCCTATCAAAAGCCTTCGACAGGTCCAAGCATAGAGCCACTGTAGTATGTTGCTGGTTCAGTGATCTTATGATGGTTTTGAGTGCTTGGTATATCGCATTTATTGTCGATTTACCCCGTCTGAAGCCGCATTGTTGTTTAACCTAGAACGAATTAACGAAATACGAATACATTTGAAATGAAATGACAGAACAGAACGAGGTTATGTTTACAGTCACACGGCATGCGCGAAGAAAAAGGATACTTTCTCTGCCAAAAAGGCCCAATATCCGGACTTTATGATAAATGATACACCAGAGTGTCCTTTAACCGTAATAGTATATTGTTCAATGAGCGGTAATGTAAGTCATAACACACGCAGATGAATTTTGCAGCCCGAGCCGTCAGGCGAGGGGTGTAATTCATCAAGTGTGTTATTACCATTACCGCGAATTGAACACTATACTTTATCTTCGACTTCTTCAGTAAAATTCGAATTAATCTGCATTTTCAAAATTGACAACAGTTGTCAAAAGCGTGTCTGTGGTTGAAAATCGCATCGATATCGAATCCCGTAGAAAATATCAAGAATTCACGTTTTCCAAATCCAATTTTGGATATTCAGACCTGAGAATATATAGGAATGGATGGCGAGAACGTTACCTTGATGTCTGAAATAGAGTTCCCCATATATGGATATATTATTCTATGGGAGTAGATGAAATTGGTTTATGGGACCCGTTTCATTTGTAAAGGGGACTTCTCACGGAAAAGGAGACTTTATTTTCGATTATGGAACCGGCCCTTACTCCGAGAATCTGAGGCTAAAAACTCCTTATGGTGAACAACAATCTTCTTTCAGAAAATAATCAACTCCTTAAAGAGAAAAAAGGATATTTGGAAGGCAAAAAACATTGTACCGAACCAACGCCAACAACGCAAATAGGCCTACCACACGCTCAAGCTTCACCACAGTTTTGCTTGCGCAAACCGGCTTGAACACTGAACCCTGAGCGTGTGGTTGGGAAAACTGTATACCGCGCAAACCCCACGGCTTGGATTGTGTAATTTTCGACCTGCTTGAAATTTTGCCTGTGCAAGTCCGGCTTGCGCAAGCCAGGCTGGTACGTTCTTCGTTCGGACGCATTTTTACCGTGAGGCTTGCACGTACTTCACTGTGCCGTGTGGTAGCAACTGTTGTGTTCAGTCTTTACGTACGAGATGCCTGCGCAAGCCAAACTGTGGTGAAGCTTGGGCGTGTGGTAGGCCCATTAGAGAATCAGGTTCTTGCGGTTGCTCAAGCTTCTGCAAAGATCAACGTGGCAGTAAAAAATCCATTAAATGAAAACCACTGTGTCATGTGGACCTAATGCAGATAAGCATCCTTCCTTTCAAGGAGTACCCAAAAGAAAGTGGGCATACTTGAACAAAATACGTGGCAAGGATGTTCAAGTTGAGAATATTAAAAAATAACTTTTAGATGTAGAGGACCATGAAACTATTGATGTGAGAAAACTCAATACAAAAGGAAATAACTCTTCTTTTAGCATTCGTACTGCTTCTGAAGAGGCATATAAACTAATTACAAGCGAAAATTTTTGGCCTAAAGGTGTAAATTTATGTCCTGGTGTGAATTTTGAGAAGAGAAATTTTAACTAAAATAATTCGATTCAATTAAGATCCTAACAAATGTGTCCCGAAAAGTTAAGAGCAGCATAAATGTAGGTAGCCCACCTTAACATTCACAGCATTTCAACCTCTTTCGGTGGTTTGCTTCATTTCGCCGAAGAAGAAAAGTTTGATTTCTTAGCGGTTACTGAACATTGGCAAAGTCAAGAACAGCTGAGATTCTATGAACTACAGGGATACACTCAACTAAGAAGCTTCTGTCGTACGGTAAATTGCCATGGGGGCTGTGTAATTTATGGTCGTAGTTATTTTGAGAACTGTGTTACTAGATCTGATATAAATAGCTTGAGTCTTGAACTTTTTGAATGTTGTGCTGTGCAATGTGATATTAATCTAAATTTCAAGTTGAACAACATCTGTATTTAGAGGTCGAGAGATCGCACTCTTGACAATGTTGATGTATTTTTCGAAAAACTAACAAGCTTACAATACCGGTACCTAGGAGCATAGAATAACTGGAGAGAAGGCTCCCCTACGAAAATAAACTGCCAAAAACGTCCGAACTTGTCAGTTCGCCGCAAGGTCACGAGATAGGGACAACGTCGTTTCTTCCTACAACATGGCTATCCTTAATAAAATTATCTTTAATGGTTATTCGTTTTTATTACTTATTAGGTCCCATTTATTACTATATCATAATATATATTCTTTTGAAAGAAAGCGATACATACTTTTTTTCGTAAATCCGACAATATAATGCATATAGCACGTGTAAAGGAATGGCTTCAAGGATCAGATTGAATATAGGAAGAAAAATCTGTTTCCCGCTCCGAATCTAAGTGTTAGCAGAGGGAATGTAAACGGGGTACCATACAATTCTGCGTATAATACACGAGAAAAGATAAAACCTCAGTCTTCCCGTATAATAATAATAATACTTACCTGAATCTTCGCTTTTTCCGATAAGGATATTGTTTTGACAAATTTATTACCGATCACAGACTTCCCATAAAATTGCGCATAAAAAGTTGATTAGAATGAAGCGATTTTATGTCATCAATATTGTCTATGTTATGATTTATGGCCATTTTCAATTAAAAAGAGGCATAAATGTATCAATAACAATGACAGCCACATTATATTCTTTGCAATTGTAGCGCCATAGAACAAAATATCTGACATGTTACTGAATAAAGGATCTCAGCGTAATCTATCGGGCGTCACACGAAACTCTAACTTCCGCCGTTATTGGCAGTTCAAAATGATCTGTCGAGCGTATGAAGCCTTCCCTCCAGTTATTCTATGCTCCTAGCCGGTACTGACTGTATCTGAATAGGTCGCCGTTTAGAGCGCGTAGGAAAACTCATCCGATAGAGGCGCCGCCGTCCATTTTATGGAATATCCCCATAGAACATACATTATCACTATCAAGTTCTAAGAATATCTCTATCCTCATGAATGAAATGTACAATGGCGCTCTCTACCCGAAAATCACTAAACTATAAAATGAGTGAATTTGTGGGTAAAGCAGGAACTTTTTCCCGCCATATATTGAATTTTGCCATTCTCTGCCAATTCCGTATTTCAAGTTGTTTTTCTGAACGAAATTATCTGTAGATTTCTCTTGAACCAATTGAGAAAAAATCAAAATTCGATCATAGTTAGCTTTGTTGTGAACGTCAGAAACATGTGGAACATTTACTTCATCAGTGGCGGCTCGTAAACTTTTATCTTGGGTCGGCAGATATACAGGGTGTCCCACTAGTGCCGCAGCGGACGATATACGCGTAACGGACTGAGTATGTCAAAAATTTTTGATGTAGACTTGATATACTCCAAGAAGAGCACATCCTAAAAATATTTTCGAATATATCGGGTGGCCCACAAAACAGGAATAGCGGGTGACTTTGTTTTTTCAAATGGGACACCCTATATTCAATAGTGTTTCTCAATTCTCTGAAACTTCCTGCATGCTTTCGTATACTTTTCACATATTTTTATTCGACAGTTTTCGAAATATTGGCCATTTTGACAAAAAAATTATACTTGTAGAGACTATTTTGTCCAATTATATTTCACGAACCCTTGCACATACCAATAACAGTTTTATATGGATTAAGAGACAAGACTTCAAAGTATCCTACCCAGCTATAATAAAGCATCTCCAGCATATAGAGTCCACAAAAAGACTATCAACATGACGAATTTCAAATCGATTTTTCTTCATTTTTTCAAATGCCTTGCATATTATTTTTTTTTCTGCATTATAAACACCATTCATTTTACTCCATTTTTTGTCAAATACATGATTTATGCACATCTCTAACAGAAAAGGAATTTTTTGAGTTCGCGTTAAATAATTAATTTCCTGGAAGAAACGACCCAACCACTCACCCAAACTGTTTGGGCCAAACATACGAACACTGAAGGCTCCTGTTCCTGTCAGTAGCCGCATCCCGAACGAAAACAATCGAGGCACCCCGATCGGCCCGATCCGATCGTTCCTCGTGTATAATACGAGTCGAGGCATTTCAGGTACGGCATAATCCCATTTGCCGACCCTGCGATGTGTTGAGCCTGCTATAAGAGTTTAGCGGCTACTGTTCAACATTTTTTTTCTCGGCTAAAAATTTCGGGAAATAGTGGTATTGGGCGGAAATTCATATAAGTAGGTACTATCATATTCAAAATCCTCGTCTATAAAAGTACGAAATACGACAAAAATTCGTTCAAAGCAACATTTATCTCTTAAAATTTGTGAGGTGGAACGAACAACGAAAACATCGCATTTTCGATTTTGAAAAAGCATTAACTAGGAGGCGACTATATTATTTATCATTATCTGAATAAAATTTCAACAGAAAACAGTGTTAAAATTGTTTCGCCTCATTCGGATTCGCATTTCATTGAAACGTCGAATCAGGTGCAGCCGTACTTGGTCCCTAGAAAGCGTTCGATGCTTGGCGCTCTCGTCTTCCCGTACACGTACACATTTCAATTCTCGGACTGATTTGAACGGCGCGGCGTTGAGATTGGAAGAGCGTATTTCCAAGAAGTTGATATATATCAGTGATATACAAATATGATTTATAGAATTTTATTTACACAGGTCTTGGAAATACAATAATTATAATAAATTTAGTAATTCAACATTTTGGCTAGACATAAAATATATAGGGTCGGCACTGCCGACCCTGCCGTCCCTGACGAGCCGCCACTGTACTTCATAGATATTCCAATTCTCTGTCGCAAAATGTCAAGAGTAGTGAAAACACGAGAATTTATAGTGAAACTTTCTCAAAATAATCAAAAAGGGAGCTTTAAAAGAATCGCAAAAGGGGCTCGCGTTCGTCCGGAAACGGTATTAAGAGTTGTTAAGCGCTTCAACGAAGATCTTACAATAACCGCAAGGAAGGAACCGGGAGGAAAAAGAGGTTTCATAGCCCAAAAAAAGTGAAGAAAGCCATCAGCCTTTTTCAGAAGAATCCTAACCTTTCAGGACGGAAAGTGACCCAAATAGTGGGTTGTTCGCAGTCAACCGTTCAGAAAATCAAGTCGAGTTGTGGGCTTAGAACATACAAACTGCAGAAAGTACCAGACAGGAACGCTGTGAAGAATCAAGAAGCGAAATCAAGAACAAAGAAATTGAAAATGATTTCTTGAAAAATTTTTCCTGTTGCGTGATGGACGACGAAACCTATGTCTTGGCTGATTTCTCGCAACTTCCTGGTCAGGAATTTTATACTGCAGATTCTCGTGGAAATGTTGACGAACAATTTCGCGTGAAGAAACAAGCAAAGTTTCCTAAAAAATTCCTGGTTTGGCAAGCAATTTGCACTTGTGGGAAAAGGAGCAAATTTTTCGTTGGCCAAGGCTCTGTTGGTATACATCGAGGAATGCTTGAAGAAGCAACTTTTACCATTTTTACGTGAGCACGATGTGTCAACAATCTGTTGGCCAGATTTAGCTTCATGCCGCTACAGCAAGGAATGGTACGAAGCTAATGAGGTGGTTTTTGTCCCCAAAGAGGCCAATTCACCAAATTGCCCCAGAACTCAGGCCAATCGAAAGATATTGGGCCATGGTAAAAAGAGAATTGAAGAAGACTATGAAATCAACGAAAGCAACGAATTCAAGCAAAAGTGGGAGACAGTCTCCCAGAAAGTGACTGAGAACACTTTAAGAAACATGATAGGAAGAATTCCAGAAAAATCCATGAATTTTGTAAAAAATAGTTTTGGTTTTTTTATTGTAAAAACAGTTTTCATTAGAATTAGGAGATGATTCGAAAATGAGTTTGATTTTCGAAATCGGTCCAGTGGTTCAAAAGATATAAGCGTTTTTGTGGTAGCGAATTTATTCTCGTTCAGTCCTTACATTGAACGCCCACCTTAAAAGTTTCTACAGTGCACGCATCAGGCCATTTTGCTCACCTGATAAATTTATTGAATTCAACTGTCATCTTTCCATCCACACTCAAAATAAGCGGTGTTATTCCTGTATATAAACGTAACGATGTAAATGAAATGAACTTCAATCCTTTGTTCTTCTTTCAAAATTAGTACTGAAACGATTATTCAGATAGACTTAATATTATCACAAATTGTCGAAACGGATTCAGAACTTGTTGCTAGAGTCAGACGGCTGCTCTTTCATTTATTGAAAGTACTCGTATAGTCCATCCAAGAATTATTGACATCTCGGGCAGCTTTGGAAAATCGAAATTAGGTTGGTAATGCCCGTTCAGTGATATTTTGAGTTGAATAATTCAGGTTGGTGTTGGAAATAACACTGACATTTTGTTCTGTCATTAATATTTCGAAATTTCGAATAAAGGACCCCGCACTTTCCTTATGGGAAATGGCGTTCCGTCAAATGTTCTTAAATTTTGGTATAATGTAGTACTCGACCTACTGATCAAAAGTGTCCATGGCCCCAACTCAATCCTATGACTAGTACTTGAGATACAGGGCGTTGAAGTTGAGATTTATCCACTTTTACTACGCTCGTATCTCGGAACAGAATCGAGTGAACTTGAATTTTTCTCAAGAAACATTTCATTCCATCTCCAGGGAGCAACCATATAGAGGAATATGACCGAAAATCTTTACGAATACAGGGTTATCCATAATTGAATGCATGCCCAATTTTTAAAGTATAAAATATGTCGGTTCCAGAGCGAGAACGTTCGCAAAATGAACTATTTCACTAGATATGTTGTTGTAACATCAAAAAAACACCCTGGATTTTCGGGTTTATTTAACCCATTAATGCCTGAGTAATTTTTTTGCAAAATTCATAATTCTGTTGAAAAAATTGTCTAAAATACATGAGAAATGAAACCAAATTGATGAAGAAGAAAATAATGTTCGATATCACTCTCATTTTCATCATATGATATTTTATATCATAGGCATCGCAGTTTGAATATTAAGAAACAAAGTATATGAAAGGTACAAAAGTATAGGTAAATAAAACATGAGATCATGAGTGATTTGTTGTATATTCAGTTCCTTCATACTGAAAAGTTTATTTGAAAGGTGTATGGTATGATTGCAAACAATTCTAAGGATGGAGTCCCACGTTGCATTTGGAGTATCTGTGTAACATTAGCAGAAACTAAGTGGTCCACTTTTTCAAACCTTATTTCCGAAAGATTATTTCGACTGCATTTTGTTTTTTGGGCCCATGAGGTGCTCTAGTATGAATAACTCTATGGGTGCTAATGCGGCGTCCTCTATGTTATCTGTGATGTTTGGCAGAGGACTTTTGAAAATTTTAGGTTTTTCTGCAATTGGGTTCAGTAATTTTGTTTGCCACCTTCTGTTCTTTCTTTTAATTGATTCCTTATGATCATTCTTGCTGCTAGGTACCTATTTTGCTCAAACCATCTTCTTTCATTCTTTTAGCCAAAAGAGCCAGTGGTATATCGTCTTCACCTGTGTAATCACAAGTGAATGTCGAACTTTTATAGCCTAGCTTATTTTAAATTTTCCCCTCATTTCCATTTTGATCAGCATAAAGGTCAACCAGTTGTTTCAAATACCCTTTCCTAAATCATGTACAACCAATTATTCCTCATCACTTTTACCGTCTTCCTTGTCTATCATGGACGTCATCAGGAGGTAATAGAACAAACTCAAGGTGATCACATTCCCATATAGTCATGGGCGGATATAGCTCTTTTTCATTTTTTCATGGGAGGGGTAATAACGACCATGGGGGGGTATTAACGATTGAAAACCATTGAATCGAGTACACAGTGTATGAAACATTTTATGTGCACCCCTTTTTCCTCAGGTCTTCGACTCTTGGGGGGGGGGGGGTACGAGTAGTTACCCTCCGTAAATCCGCCCTAGCATAAAGTATCATAATTTTCATCAATATCAGATATTTCATTGATGAAACTGTTCAGATCTTCAGCGTCCTGTGGGTTTTATCAGGATTATAAAATTTCTTCCTGGAACACGAATATACAGGGTGTCTCAAGTTCGAGTGCCTATTAGACGTTTCTGGAGAACTGGACATATTTGAAATCTGAAATTTGGGATTATGATATTGTTCGAAATTCTCTACAGACCTAAAATATTTTCAGAGCCAGAGCACTTCCGGTTATACAGGGAGTGAAAATAAATTTGCTCAAAAAAATTTTTTTTCAATGTTTTCGTTTCTGATATGATTGAGTATTCAGTGCTGAATACATTTCTGTTGAAACCATTGTATTCATTCGAATAGTTTTCAAAATATCGAAAAAAAACCTGAAAAAATGTAAAATATTCATAGTCAGTATTATGTTTATTTTTCTTATTCTGGACATCCTGAGTGTTAACCATTTTCACAATGTCAAAGTAGAAGAATGTGGAAAGGTCATGCATCTTTTGAATTTCATAAATATCATCACAGGGTGTTTCAAATTTCGTGTCAAAAACTGTGATCCAAAATTGGCCATAACTTCTGTTTTTCAAATTAGAACCCTATTTTTTTATTATTGCGATGGATTCTGCGGAGAAAAATAATGATAGCACTCTCAGATGCTCTTGCTCTTAAATTCAGTAATTCCCGAGTTATTTGAGCTTTTCTGGATTCATGTTGTACGTAGAATCAAATTCATCTAATCTTTTACTTAAGAATACTCTGTGATCATAGAAGATAAGTTTTCCCATTGATAATTCCCAAGTGACAGGTCTAATTTTAGGTTTTATCTTTACTTTTCGATTTTATTCAATGGTTTCATAAAAATATTCATTGAATATGTTGCATGAGAATATTCTGTGACCATAGAAGATAAATGATCCCATTAATAATTCACAAGTGACAGTTCTGACTATCACTTGTTACTATGGTTTCATAAGAATATTCATCGAATCTGTTTAGATTCGATGAATTTTACTCTACGTACGACATGAATCCAGAAAAGCTCAGATAACTCGGGAATAACTGAATTTAGGACCAAGAGCATCTGGGAGTGCTATCATTATTTTTCTTCGTAGAATCCAACGCAATAATAAAAAAATAGGGTTCTAATTTGAAAAACAGAAGTTATGGCCGATTTTCGATCACAGTTTTTGACACGAAATTTGAAACACCCTGTGATGATATTTATGAAATTCAAAAGATGCATGACCTTTCCACATTCTTCTACTTTGACATTGTGAAAACGGTTAACACTCAGGATGTCCAGAATAAGAAAAATGAACATAATACTGACTATGAATATTTTACTTTTTTTCAGGTTTTTTTTTGATATTTTAAAAACTATTCGAATGAATACAATGGTTTCAACAGAAATGTATTCAGCACTGAATACTCAATCATATCAGAAACGAAAACATTGAAAAAAAATTTTTTGAGCAAATTTTTTTTCACTCCCTGTATAACCGGAAGTGCTCTGGCTCTGAAAATATTTTAGGTCTGTAGAGAATTTCGAACAATATCATAATCCCAAATTTCAGATTTCAAATATGTCCAGTTCTCCAGAAACGTCTAATAGGCACTCGAACTTGAGACACCCTGTATGTTGTAGTGCCTATGATATGATATTTCATATGCTGAAGAAATATTCAACTATTCAAAAAACTGCCAAGGAAATTTTATCATGACTTGGCAAAAGAATGCTTCTCAACAGAATAAAATAAAACATATTATTACCTTAGTGGCATGACACCTTGAAATATTTCTAACGCGAATTCCAACGGTAACTGTGCAAATCTGTTCGTAGATTTGGCGACTCTTATACACATACACTCATAATGAATGATCGAGAAGAAATAAATCATCAATTTTAAGAGACCTCTTTACGTGTCACGACTTGAATATGTCGTCGTTCTTGTACATATATGAAATATCATATCAGACAGTATTGGGTTGGTGTTTGTTTAATTTTTTCAGAACATATCATCATGGACTTCAAAAAATACAGGGTGATTCAGTCATGAAATAAACTGTGAACCTCACGAAAATACCCAAAAACCTCTTTTTTTTTCATCACCCTCTATTTCGAGATTAACTCCGTTGAGGTGAAAATTTTCTTTCACCACTGTACTTGATGTAAAAACACCAATACGGCTGAGAGTTTTTATCCACTTCCTATGACCAGAGTTTTTTTATGCTGGAATAAGAATAGTATAACATAAATAAATAATTTCAATCTATTATATAAAATTCTCCTGTTTGCAATTTGTGGCCGAACTCCTCCGAAACGGCTTGACCGATTGTCGTGAAATTTTGTGTGCATATCGGATAGGACCGGAAATCGGCCAACATCTATTTTTCACACCCCTAAATGTTGAATGTGGTTCACCCCTAACTTTTTCTTCAATTTTTTGGACAACATTTATTATTTTAATTCTTTTATGATACAGCACACAAAAATACATACAACCCTAAATTTTCATCCCTAAAGGCCTGTTCGGACTAGGCCAGTATTTTAGTCGAGTGGAGAGTCGATTCGCTCACTGACTACTCTACCACAGTATCAAAGACTCTTAAACAGTTTAAGGTAGTAGGTACATCATCCTGTGACTCTACTCGATTCGATTGCTGGCGTTCGCACACGAGAAATTACGAAATCATTCGCTACTCGACTAATCTTCTGGCCTAGTCCGAACAAGCCCTAACGGAAACGTGGTATAACAATAACTGCTTAATATTGCCTCTAAGGCGGAACGGAGTTCGCGGGGTCAGCTAGTATTACATAAAAAAATATCTGGTGATAGGAAGTGGATGAAAACTCTCCGCCGTATTGATATTTTTCTATCAATCACAGTTGTGAAAGAAAATTCCCACCTAAACGGAGTTAATCTTTAAACAGAGTATGATGAAAAAAAGGGGGTTTTTTGGTATTTTCGTGAGGTTCACAGTTTATTTCATGACTGAATCACCCTGTATTTTTTGAAGTCCATGATGATATGTTCTGAAAAAATCGAACAAACACCTTAAATCAACCCGAAAATACAGGGTGTCCACTTAACCCTCATTGTGAATGGTTTCTATAATAATGGATCACCCAGTATGAATTCTGGGTATTTCAAGTTTTTTCGATGTAACAACATATCTAGTGAAATAGTTCATTTTGCGAACGTTCTCGCTCTGGAACTGACATATTTTATACTTTCAAAATTGGGCATGCATTCAATTGTGGATAACCCTGTTTTCGTAACGATTTTCGCTCATATGGTTGCTCCCTGGGGATGGAATTAAATATTTCTTCAGAAAAATTGAAGTTTATTCGATGCTGTTCCGAGATACGAGCGTAGCAAAAGTGGATAAATCTCAACTTCAACGCCCTGTATCTCAAAAACTAGTCATAGGATTGAGTTGGGGCCATGGATACTTTCGATCAGTAGGTCGAGTACTACATTATACCAAAATTTTAGAACATTTGACGGAACGCCATTCCCATAAGGAAAGTGCGGGGTCCTTTGGCAAGTGAAATAAATATCTTCAGAATGAGGCTCCTGGAGAGTGTACAGCTAATAATTGGAGAGGCTTTTCATAGCACACATAAAAAGAAATAAGAGAAGATTAGTCGAAATAGGTATATCGGATGTTGCTGACATAAAATCTTTCATTATGAACATGATGAGGTTTGCCCAGATGAGGAATTAACAGTTGTGGTTGTTGAAACAACACTAGGAATATTGGCATTTCATATTTTATACAGGGTCCGGCAGGGAGGTATGGATGATTTGAAATAACAGTTACACACTCATTTTCGAACGAAACTGAAAATTATTTTTTTAATGTGTACCTTAGATGTTGCCATTATATAAATTAAAGAGGAAAATTAAATTAAAACATTGATTAGGTACGTGCGAAGAGCACGAGCATGTCGCACAGCCGAACGACGAGGGCTTGTTTCAACTGCTTGACACACTCTTCCAATGTTTTCCGGGGTTCGTACTGTTCGTTCACCACCTCGTGCAGTTCCAGATCTCAAGGAACCTGTTCGTTGAAAGTTATTTACCCATTTCATTATTGTTTCAAACTTCGGAACACGACCATGACGGCCAACGTTGAAATGATTTCGGAACCGTCTCTGAGTTTGAATGACGGAACGTCCCGTTTCAAAGGTGTTGTACACAAATACACGATGCTCTATGGACCACATTTTGATTGATACTAAAATCTAGGAGCATAGAATAACTGGAGAGAAGGCTCCCCTACGAAAATGAACTGCCAAAAACGTCCGAACTTGTCAGTTCGCCTCAATATCACGAGATGGCGACAACGTCGTTTGTTCCTACAACATGGCTATCCTTAATAAAATTATCTTCAATGGTTATTAGTTGTTATTACTTATTAGGTCCCATTTATTACTATATCATAATATATATTCTTTTGAAAGAAAGCATTACATACTTTTTTTCGTAAATCCGACAATATAATGCATATGCACGTGTAAAGAAATGGCTAGAAGGATCAGATTGAATATAGGAAGAAAAATCTGTTTCCCGCTCCGAATCTAAGTGTTAGCAGAGGAAATGTAAACGGGGTACCATACAATTCTGCGTATAATACACGAGAACAGATAAAACCTCAGTCTTCCCGTATAATAATAATAATACTTACCTGAATGTTCGCTTTTTCCGATAAGGATATTGTTTTGACAAATTTATTACCGATCACAGACCCATATAATTGCGCATAAAAAGTTGATGAATAAAGCGATGATATGTCATCAATATTGTCTATGTTATGATTTATGGCCATTTTCAATTAAAACGAAGCATAAATGTATCAATAACAATGACAGCCACATTATATTCTTTGCAATTGTAGCGCCATAGAACAAGATATCTGACATGTTCCTGAATAAACGATCTCAGCGTTATCTATCGGGCGTCACACGAAATTCTAACCTCCGCCGTTATTGGCAGTTCAAAATGATCTGTCGAGAGTATGAAGCCTTCCCTCCAGTTATTCTATGCTCCTAGCTAAAATGGCAAGTCATAACAAATATATACCCCCCACATTTTATCCGCCAAGGTTATCCCCACCTTGCACGACCCCCCGTTCAAATCATCCATACCTCCCTGCCGGACCCTGTACCTTCATTGTTCTCAAATATTGAAAGTTACAATGTCATACAAAATTCTTCATATATTAAATAAATCCATTCGTTAAATTCTGTTTCTGTCTTGATATCTATTACAGTTTTCCCAATCCATTCAGTTTGCAGGTAATCATATGTGATAATTGAAAACATTTTCATGTTCAGATTGCCGTACTTTGAAAAAATACCATTTAATTTTCAGGTTATTTCTATATTTTTTTATAGCTATGATGAAAGCACAGAAAACAGATAATGGAAACAGCCCAAATAATCTTTCAACAAATATTCCATTATCAAGAATATCTCGATCACAATCAGAAAACTTTTAGTTACTTTTTTGTAACTAGAAACAAAGCTGAGACTGGACTTCCAAGCTCACTCTGATGTCAATAATTCTTGCATGAACTGTACTATATGTTGCTGATCTATTTTTCGACCTATCTATCGTTTATAATAAACAACTTGTATAATTCAAGGTTGTGAGGAATCTTCTTAGAATACCTTCCTAATAGAAAGATCAATGGTTGTCATTCTGGAGAACTGGACATATTTGATATCTGAAAATTGGGATTATGATATTGTTCGAAATTCTCTGCAGACCTAAAATATTTTCGGAGCGTAAGCACAGCCGGTTTTACAGGGAATGAAAATAAATTTGTTCAATAAATTTTTATTTTATTTTTTCGTTTCTTATATGATTGAGAATTCAATGCTGAATACATTTCTACTGAAACAATCCTGTTTAAACAAATAGTTTTCACAATATCGAAAAAAACCTGAAAAAGAGTCAAATACACATAGTCAGTATGTATTGTGTTTATTTTTCTTCTTCTGAACATCCCGAGTGCAAACTGTTCTCACAACGTGGAAGTAGAAGAATGTGGAAGGGTCATGCTTATTTTGAATTTCATAAATATCATCACAGGGTGGTTCAAATTTCGTATCGAAAACTATAATCAAAAATTGGCCATAATTTCTGTTTTCAAATTAGAATCCTATTTTTTTATGATTGCTTTGGATTCTGCGAAGAAAAATAATGATAGCACTCTCAGATGCTCTAGCTCCTAAATTAAGTAATTCCCGAGTTATTCGAGCTTTTCTGGATTCATGTTGTACGTAGTGTCGAATTCATCTTATCTTGCATGAGAATATTACGTGGTCATAGAAGATAAATTAATTCACAAGTGACAGGTCTAATTTCAGGATTCATTAAAAGGTCTAAAAACATAGTGTATACTCCATTCACTTTTATGAAGTAACACAGTTAGCCTTGAATTAGATTAGTTCTTTCGCTTAAAACTGACGCAGGTTGGCACTCGTGGAAATCAAGCGACATTGCCAAGTCTACTTTCTATTTACTCTTTTTAACTTTGAAAATGGAGTTAGTTCTTCTAAGGTTTAACTGTGACGCAGGTTTCGTAGAACTACTACATTTTCATACTGGAGTTTTTCAAGTTGTTAAAAAGGTATTTAAATGTCTTCTGTAGGTATTTCTTGAGAATTTTGAAAAGTGGGGAATTCCATAGGTCCGCCTGTTCCGTTCATTTTTCTGGGTTTTCGAGTATTTCTATTCTTTTTCCGAATGAACACAAGGTAACGGACTATTCTGTCCATCATTTTCAGTGAAATTTCAACAATCGATTCTTGATTTCCGTACAAGAAGAGAGAATAGCATAACTGAATCTTCCTACCATGTTCATATACGTGAAATATTTCCAGTATTAACAGAGGAGAATACGCAATTACTATGATTTTAATGAAACGACAACGTTGCGGGCGTATCTGACAGAGGAATGACCATAACCTAACTTTTTCAAAATATACGCTGTGAAATGTGTCAGAATTCCAAGGCAAACCGCGATACTTTATAAAAGTGAATGGAGTATTGCACTCGTCAATTTTTGAATGGAATGACGTTCGATCAAATCGAAAATATTAACAATGTTTTGCGGCGGCGCCGCAATGTCCTTTTAGTGTATTTTCCGTTGTCGATTTGATTGATGTATCTACAGCTGATCTGCCAAAGTCAATTATGACATGACCACAGAACGCTTTTTTTATATGAAAGTTTTTATACTTTTCCTCAGAACATCAGTATGTCAAGAATATAAACACACATTATTGCTTGATAAAATTATCGACCATAAACACGACACGTTCCCCAGAATGAATTCCAATATTTGAAATAACTGAATAAAATCAGTCAAGTCGTTACGAGAAAGATCTGTGCTTTTCCAACCTCGAATATTGTTTTGGAGTCACAGAGCATACGAAGTGTTCTTCTGAGCATTGAACAAATATTAACAATAAAATACAGACAAACAAAAATACTACAAAATCAATTGAAAGTGTTCGCCATTGAAAACCATTCTAGATGTGTGCTAGTGTACTATAATTTAGTGTACAGGGTCACCCAAATTGCTTGATTTTGGCTGTTTCTGGTACTTCTAGGCTAGATAGGTGAAAATGTCAAGAGGAGTCCTGGGCTCGATTTTCGTGAAAACTCCATAACTGAAAGCCGTTTCACGATATCTTCATTTGTTTTCAAGATATAACGAAATTTTGATATTTTGGCGATTTCGAAAATGTGCCTTAACTTCTTCATTTCCTAAAATATCTGAAAACGGCAAAAACTTCTGCAGGCACTTTTTCATTAGCAATACGACACCGTATTCAGTTTTTTATCTCATGAATAAAGGGTGGAAAAATAAACAACTTTCTTATTTCAAATAAAAATTTATCTTTTTTGATTCTATGTTATGCTAAAAAAATCAGCTCTTCGAAAATATATACAGGGTGTTTCAGAGTAAGGGACCGTAAATTCGGGAACTTAATCCTCAGATGATTTTATCATATGAAGTTCCTATGGACTATGGCTCTCTGACGCATTGTTTCTGAGATGCGGAGTGTACGGTGTAGAAAATAATTTCATAAAACCAATTTTTTTTTAATTTCAACACCCAGTATCTCAGAAACTGTGCGTAAGGGACCTATAGTCCATAGGAACTTTATATCATAAAATCATCTGAGGATTAAGATCCCGAATTTACGGTCCCTTATTCTGAAACACCCTGTATATGTCGATATAATATTTCCATATTTCAGACAGAAATAGCAAAAAAGTGGAATTTTCATTTAAAGTTGAGTCTTCTATACATTTCATTATTTTATGAAACTGCGGGTTGGAAAATAAAATATCGACATATATATTTTCGAAGAGCTGATTTTTTTTGCATAACATAAGGTGCATTCGGTAATCCCTTTCGGAGGTGGATCGGACACAGAACATCCAATAATTCGGATCTCTCTCTCTCTCTCTCTCTGGCTGAAAGAGAGAAGAGAGAGAGATCCGTATTTATTAGATGTTCTGTGTCCGTTTTCTCTCCGGATTGGTAATAACGAACGCAGTAATAGGATCAAAAAAAGATACCATTCGTATTTGAAATAAGAAAGTTGTTTATTTTTCCACCCTTTATACAAGAGATAAAAAAACTGAATACGGTGTCGTATTGGTAATGAAAAAGTGCCTGTAGAAAGTTTTTCCCGTTTTCAGATATTTTAGGAAATGAAGAAGTTATGGCACATTTTCGAAATCGCCAAAATATCAAAATTTCGTTATATCTTGAAAACAAATGGAGATATCGTGAAACGGCTTTCAGTTATGGAGTTTTCACGAAGATCGAGCCCAGGACTCCTTTTGACATCTGCACCTATCTAGCGTAGAAGTACCAGAAACAGCCAAAATCAAGCAATTTGGGTGACCCTGTACAGGGTGGGCGAAATTGGTGCTACATGAACTGAAACTTTTTAACACGAGGAGATAGAGAAAAATGAATGGCACCTTATAGTCCTCTTTCTTCGAGAAACTGTTAATGCCATCCACTGCATTCCTCTATCTTCTTTCGTTTCCGAGTTATAGGCCGAAATTGCAATTTGGGCAATTTCAACTTTGGTCATTATCTCCGTTTCTGTTCATGCTAGGATGTTGAAATAAAAACATTATACAGGCACTTTTCTGATAGCAATCCAGTGGCGTACTCTGATTTTTTCTAAGAGGTTTATTTGCTGAGTTATAACAAAAAGTTTCAGTTCATGTAGCACCAATTTTGCCCACCTTGTACAGCCATTTGCAACAAAACATCTTGTTATGGGGAGCTTCTGTCGACGTGGACAGAGTATGTTTGGCTCAAAAAAAATCCACAGAATAACGGCGTTATGAGCTTATTGGAATCGGCAAAAAGTAATATTTATGTTAAAATTTGAACAAAATATGATATTTGAGATTGATTCCTCACATAACTCTTGGTGAAACATGGTTAATCAAACAATAAGATAGAAAAGAAAAACACTTGACTAAGTTTCACGATTTATAATATAATAGCTATTTATGTAACAAGTACGTAAATAAGGTCTTTATGGACGAGTCCAAAGTTTATGGCAGAGCGAGCAAAGCGAGCGAGGCCAATAATTTGGGCAAGTCCATAAGCCTAATTATGTACAAGTTGCATACAAAGCTTTATGTTTGACTGCAATGCAGACATTTTATTTTCTGAAATGGCAATTAATATATTCGTCGCTGCATTTCAAGAAATACATTGGTATGCTTTTGCTTATCTCACCTTAGTAACCATCAGCGACCTTAGCAACCTCACTGAACAAAGTTGTTTACGTCGTTGATTCTGTGACAAACGTCATAATAATCCCAAAATTGGATAGTTCGGAAGAGGAAATCGTGAATAATTTAGCCGCAAGTGCCAAAGAATCTCTCCTACCCACTAAAAGTGCTTTTGAAAATTTGTATGTTGCCTATAACAAGTGTGTCGAACATAATAGCTATTTATGTAACAAGTACATAAATTAGGTCTTTATGGACGAGTCCAAAATTTATGGCAGAGCGAGCAAAGCGAGCGAGGCCAATAATTTGGGCAAGTCCATAAGCCTAATTATGTACGAGTTTGCATACAAAGCTTTATGTTTGACTGCAATGCAGACATTTTATTTTCTGAAATGGCAATTAATATATTCGTCGCTTTATTTCAAGAAATACTTTGAGTGTGCTTTTGCTTATCTTACCTTAGTAACCATCAGCGACCTTAGCAACCTCACTGAACAAAGTTGTTTACTTCGTTAATTCTGTGACAAACGTCATAATAATCCCAAAAATGGATAGTTCGGAAGAGGAAAGCGTGAATAATTTAGCCGCAAGTGCCGAAGAATCTCTCCTAACCACTAAAAGTGCTTATGAAAATTTGTATGTGGCCTATAACAAGTGGTGTGAAACGAAGAAAATTGCAAAATCGAGAGAAGACTGTGACAGTTGAGTCCAATAAAGTGGTGTCCAATAAAGTAGTCAATTCTGGACGCTAAACGAATTCATGAATCAAGTGTTTATGAAGCAGTCGAACATAATAGCTATTTATGTAACAAGTACATAAATTAGGTCTTTATGGACGAGTCCAAAATTTATGGCAGAGCGAGCAAAGCGAGCGAGGCCAATAATTTGGGCAAGTCCATAAGCCTAATTATGTACGAGTTTGCATACAAAGCTTTATGTTTGACTGCAATGCAGACATTTGATTTTCTGAAATGGCAATTAATATATTCGTCGCTTTATTTCAAGAAATACTTTGAGTGTGCTTTTGCTTATCTTACCTTAGTAACCATCAGCGACCTTAGCAACCTCACTGAACGAAGTTGTTTACTTTCTTAATTCTGTGACAAACGTCATAATAATCCCAAAAATGGATGGTTCGGAAGAGGAAAACGTGAATAATTTAGCCGCAAGTGCCAAAGAATCTCTTCTACCCACTAAAAGTGCTTATGAAAATTTATATGCGGCCTATAACATGTGGTGTGAAACGAAGAAAATTGCAAAATCCAGAGAAGACTGTGACAGTTGAGTCCAATAAAGTGGTGTCCAATAAAGTAGTGTCCAATAAAGTAGTCAATTCTGGACGCTAAACGAATTCATGAATCAAGTGTTTATGAAGCAGTCGAACATAAATATATTTATGTATATATTTTTTTATATTGGACTCAACTGTCACAGTCTTCTTTCGATTTTGCAATTTTCTTCGTATCACACCACTTGTTATAGGCCGCATACAAATTTTCATAAGCACTTTTAGTGGGTAGGAGAGATTCTTTGGCACTTGCGGCTAAATTATTCACGCTTTCTTCTTCCGAACTATCCATTTTTGGGATTATTATGACGTTTGTCACAGAATTAACGAAGTAAACAACTTTGTTCAGCTAAGGTAAGATAAGCAAAAGCACACTCAAAGTATTTCTTGAAATAAAGCGACGAATATATTAATTGCCATTTCAGAAAATAAAATGTCTGCATTGCAGTCAAACATAAAGCTTTGTATGCAAACTCGTACATAATTAGGCTTATGGACTTGCCCAAATTATTGGCCTCGCTCGCTTTGCTCGCTCTGCCATAAATTTTGGACTCGTCCATAAAGACCTCATTTATGTACTTGTTACATAAATAGCTATTATGTTCGACTGCTTCATAAACACTTGATTCATGAATTCGTTTAGCGTCCAGAATTGACTACTTTATTGGACACCACTTTATTGGACTCAACTGTCACAGTCTTCTCTCGATTTTGCAATTTTCTTCGTTTCACACCACTTGTTATAGGCCGCATACAAATTTTCATAAGCACTTTTAGTGGGTAGGAGAGATTCTTTGGCACTTGCGGCTAAATTATTCACGCTTTCCTCTTCCGAACTATCCATTTTTGGGATTATTATGACGTTTGTCACAGAATTAACGAAGTAAACAACTTTGTTCAGTGAGGTTGCTAAGGTCGCTGATGGTTACTAAGGTAAGATAAGCAAAAGCACACTCAAAATATTTCTTGAAATAAAGCGACGAATATATTAATTGCCATTTCAGAAAATAAAATGTCTGCATTGCAGTCAAACATAAAGCTTTGTATGCAAACTCGTACATAATTAGGCTTATGGACTTGCCCAAATTATTGGCCTCGCTCGCTTTGCTCGCTCTGCCATAAATTTTGGACTCGTCCATAAAGACCTAATTTATGTACTTGTTACATAAATAGCTATTATGTTCGACTGCTTCATAAACACTTGATTCATGAATCCTCTACTTCCCAACCTCACTTCCTGCTCTCACTTCCCGCCCTAATTTCCCGCCCTCATTTACCGCCCACATTTTCCACCCCCATTTCATCTATTCTACATGAATATTTTTTTTACATATTTAAAAAAATAACACATTTTTTGAAAAATTGTATGAAACCTATGTAATGGCTTACAATAAAAAAACCAATGAACTAAAATAAAACAAACCACTTATTGGTATTAATGATACATTTGAATTATTGTAAGCGTTTATTGAAATATTTAGGCCTATACAAGCGCTGGATCCTCCGACGGTTCTCTTTGGGCGACAATACGTTTGTAATGACTGAGGCTTTTGAACTACTTGCAATAGCTACAGAAGACGTGGCACATTGAGACAGCATCGTGGCAGTTCTAGTTTTATTCTCCATTGAACCATCCACATAACCTTCTGCCACAGTACTAGAATTCCATCCTCCTAGCTTTTTTAATTGGAGTACACTTGCACCACTGTTGGCAAGTAACGTAGCGGCGGTTCTTCTGAGTGCATGTCCTGTGAAGCCTTTCCAGTTCTCTAAATTCAAAAAAGTAGCAATTTTTAGAGGAAAAGTAGCTATTGTATTGTGTCCAATGTATGTAGTCTCGAATAATCTCCAGATTATTATTAATGCTACCTGAAAAAATGAGAAAAAATGATACCATAATACCCGTATACTTGTGTTAGCTTAAACACGTTTTTTTTTTAATACTTATTTAAAAAATCACAAATAACTTACCTTTATCGATAAAAGATTCTTTGGAGCTTTATTTAAAGAATCCTCTATATTCTTCTTCGAAAATACGTTCGATTTCTTGGGCCTGAAGCCAACATTTTGTCGTTTTAGGAAGGCTAGCAGTTTCCCATGTTTCGAGATATCAGTTGTTTCTTCAATTTCTAGCATCGTTCGTATCATACGGTACATTGTCCACAAAGTAGACGACTTCTTCTGTCTGCTATGTTCCCCAAAATATGCCAAGAGTACACTTTCGGAACCGATTTTATATCCTTTTTTTCTTCGCACCATTTCCTATATAATTCAATAGCTTTTAGATACCTATGCTTACTTTTTTCTGACACCAAACCCTGAACTGCTGCGTGAGCACCCTGCAGTACTTCTGGTGGGTTACAATCCATAAATTCATCGTTGGAAGACATGATTTTCTATTTATTATTCGCGAATTTAGTATTCGACTTTATCTGACATTTATTTATATTGCTGACAATTGTATACCCCGTAGTCACGGTAACAATATAGATCTACTTGATTATTTTGAGAACACCGCGTTCTTGGTGATTTGTCGTTAAACACTTCACTTATTTTAATTGAAATATGATGGTTGTAAATAAAATAGTATACAAACCTTGGTAGGAAGTTTCCTTCCTGTCTCGAAATCATAGTTAACCGACAGGAATGAATCTCTTCCCACCTCGGTGTGTAATATACTATTTTATTATAAATCGTGAAAATTAGGGTGAATACAGACTATTCTGACGTGACGTGATTCCACGTCACGTCAGGCACCCTCAGTGCTCCCATTGGCCTGATATGAACGTGAACGCACAGAACGATGTGTTGAATTTTTATATCACTCACATTTTGACGTTCACGTTCATATTAGGCCAATGGAAGCACTGATACACTTCTGACGTGACGTGGAATCACGTCACGTCAGAATAGTCTGTATTCACCTTAAGTCAAGTGTTTTTCTTTTCTCTCTTATTATAAAATATGATATTCCGCATGAACTACTCACACATCAAACACTGCCAAAATTTATGATCCCTACTCTGATTGGACTAAGAAGTTTTTACATTTATGAATATTTTCAACAGGTACTTGATGGGATGAATGAGATATTACCCTATTTAGATCTCCTTATGAATGTTCTCAATAGAACTCTGCATATGTCTTCTCTGCGGGCATCCAAACTAGGGGTTAACATGCTTACATATATAATTGCAACACTTTCTACTATATCTCCTCTAGAAAGAAAAAGTTCAAATAGGAGTTACTCATTAGATGTAAAAGATTATCTGTCCATAAGGTAGGTTGAAAGCAATTTTTAGAAATTCTAATTTATAAAATGGCGATTCTTTCAGAGAATGGGCACATCCCTTTAATGTCAATGAACTGAAAGTTGATTGGTATGTTCCTGGAAGAATTGAAATTGAGAAGGTCCAGGTTCTCATAAACACTTATCTGGTACCGGAGTTGGAAAAACTGAATAATTATTCTTGTGGAAAGTTAACTTTAACTCGGCAGGAACTTCGTAACTCATTGAAAATCGTAAATGCTGTAATGTCAGCTCATTTGTATCTTCCGATGTGGGATGAACCTGTTATCAGTTTGTAGGTTGTTCGCTACGATATTTCATGATTCAAAGTTGGCTTAAAATCTCAATATTTTCGTTTTATACTATTGCTAATAATTTTAATTCAACTTTAAATTCTGCAGAAAGAATACCGAAGCAGAAATAACTAAATTTGAGATAGCTGAAGCTAAATCTCATTCAATTACAATGCCAGACAGCTCAAATGTGAGGAAAGCTATTGCTGATTCTTTACATAATGTACAGAAAAAGCTTTTAGAAATTGACGATGGTGACACGAAAAGTTTTAATTTGATTGCTAAAGTTAGTTCTCATAAGTAACAACAGACTGTTCAGCTTATTTTAATATTTTCAATTGCAGATATTTGTTGTTGTGCTCCTTAATGAACAACAATACTCAGATGTGGAAAAAATTTGGAAACATTTCTCTATGATGAAGAAAATAAACCAGAGTCCAGTTATTTTCAGAAAACGGCACATGAGAACTCTTTTGATTGACAGAGCAAATCTACAGCAATTGACCAGGATTTCTAGTAACAGATTTCAGCAATTTACACAAACTCATCAACAAGTACTTTTTGATTTATTTGAACAGGGTGTTTCGTGTTACAGAGATGTAAGTACATACTTCATCTTGTACAAATTCTAACCATTGAGTCAGTGCAAATTTTTACTGAAGGTAATATACAGGGTGATTCACGGTGGATGGCACATTAGACGTTTCTGGTGAACCAGATATCGGATCGGTTTGAAAATTTGCATGAGTGCATTATCGAACATTCTCTACCCAACTAAAATATTTTCTTCAATGTGGTGTTGCCACTTCCATTAGAAAGTAGAAGCAACTTTGTTTTTTTAAATGGAACACCTGGTATATTATATTATTTTTGGAATCTCCAACAACTTCCTGACAACTCTTATAACATTTTCCTATACCAATCTGTTGCCGTTATGGAAATATAAATTAATTTCAATTTTTTCACCGAAAATCATGACCTCCAAAAATGCAGATAACTTTGGGTTGAGAAACTTTATGGCATTGAAATTTGGTTTGGAGTTAGGTGATACATAAATGCTTCCAATACATCCGCCTGATCTACGTTACTTCAATACAGGGTGGTAGAAAATACAGTATTTTCGTTTGCTTGAAAAAGTGACTGAAAGTTGTTTATTTCAAATGGAACGCCCTGTATATTATTAAAAATTCGAAAAGCTGATGAAATTTGCTTTCATTCTATGTTTATCATGCCTCTACCTAACTGGTCAAATTTCGGACTTATGAGCATTTATTTATCAAAATGTCCCTTCAGAATGGTATTTCCATTGGGTCTTTGGTAGACAGGTCACGATTACTACACTGCGCAAAAAAATTAACACACACTATGGAAATCTCAAATTTATTCTACAACTGAAGGTGTTCTCAATGATAATTATTTTTATCAGAATTATGCATGCATATGTTATCCACTTTCAACGTTTTTCTTCAATACAGATGTTTTCTCCCAGCAGGAATAAAAAATGATGATATTATCAGATTTTGAATGTATTGGCTCCATTCTGAAATCAGTTGTTCTCGATCAATTCTGGTGATCAATAGTTTTTCTTTCGTTTGATTTTCTACACTCGATCGCTATGCAACGCGAAACACGCAATTTGACCCAAGAGGAATGTGCCCAAGCGGTAGTTTTGCGAGAAGAAGGGTGGACATACACAAGAATAGCAGAAAGGTTTGGAGTTTCCCATACAAGTGTGTCCAGAATGTTGCAGTGATTCAGGGAGACAGGTATGAATGTCCGAAGACCAGGACCTTCTTTCACATATACTGCTGGAGTCCTCACGTGGTCAAAAACCGATCTGGAAAAAGCAGACAGAACAATTAAAACAACCTTAACACAGTATGGCATGCTACACCCGAACTCTGCAATTGAAAGAGTATATTTGCCACGCACAGAGGGAGGGTGAGGACTCAGCAGTATATAGAACGCATGCCAGAAAGAAGAAGAGAAAATCACTGAATATTTCCGGCAGAGAAACTCACCTCTGCATCAGTGGATAGCAGCCAACCAGACCTCTACAACATCCACAATTTCCAATCCACAGCTGGAAAGAGAAGATCCAATTGAAAAGTTGAAGATTAGCTAGAAATCAAAAGCACTGCATGGAAGATTTTTCGCCAGTATACACCAACCGGAGGTGGACATAACACCTTCCTATCGCAGGGATACCTCTTTCCCCAAACGGAGGGTACACTCTTGGCAATCCAAGATCAGGTGGTGCCAACGCGTGCTTACAAGAGCCATATATTGAAACAAGAGGTTGATACTACGATGTGCAGACTATGAAACATTCACGAAGAAACAGTCCAGCACTTACCATCCGGCTGCGAAACAATAGCCCACACAAAGTATTTGTCAAGACACGACAACATGGGGAAGGTGGTACACCATATGATATGCCTCAAGGAACACCTACTGGATCAATTCACACCACATCACATATACTCGCCCCAAATGCTGCTCGAGAACAAGCATACCGAAATATACTGGGACCTGGCAGTCATAACGGACCAGGCAGTCGGCCACAACAGGCCTGGTATGGTGGTGTGGAACAAGCCAGAGAAAGTAGCTCTGATCATCTACTTCTCGGTGCCTTTAGATCAGAACATCAACAAAGCCTACGCCGAGAAAATCACCAAATATCAGGCTTTGGGTCGACAGATGAGAGACATGTGGCAACTGAAGAGAGTGGATATAACGCCGCTAATCATTACTTCTAACGGACTGTCGATTTTTCACAAAAAAACACTACAAGTGCCATGAAAACACCACTTCATTTTCAAATACTTAGTTAAGAATATTTCGAGAACTAATGCATAAAATGAAAAAGCAATTACTGTGCTGAAATCAGTATAAAAATACCTTTGAATTGAGGTATCACTCACCCCATCTTCCCTATTCAAAAATTGGGGGTGAGGGTTGTAGTAGCAAGGGTTGAAGCGCTATGCGTCCGTAACCTACATCTTAAGTTGTCCCCCTCGAAACAGAAATCGACCTGTCCGAGCATTTCTATCGAAAAAATTCATTTCGTCTGTAATCTCGTCTGTATCGTTTTCAAATGGACACCCTGTATTATATCTCATATATTACACCAATATCGCTCCTTACTTATGAAAATGCACCAAGCCCCGCGGACGACGCTATAATATATATTCCGATATTACGATATTTTTCCATACTAAAATGACATATGTCAATGCAAAGCTATAATATATATTATATTATCGCTGGCCGTCCGTTGCGGGCTTTAGGGTTGTTAATCTAGGATTAGGGCACGGTGCAAGAGAATCATAGACACTAATCGAGGATTTGGACTTAATCTACAGATTTAGCATACGGTGCAAGTGGCCCTTAGGGCCACTTGCCAAGAAGATGTAACCCGAGTCAAGAGAGTTTTTCGATACATCGATCGATAGATCTGGGAATAGTCTACCAGAGCAATCCAGAAAAACGTTCTTTAGATGTTTACAGCGATGCAGATTTTGGAGGGTGCAGAACAACGGGTCGCTCAACTTCCGGAGTCCTCGTTAGGTACTCTGGTGGAGCGATTTCCTGGATGAGTCAACGACAAGCAGCAACTGAAGCAGAGATCATAGCAGCCAACGAGGGAGCAAAAGAGGCGATCTGGCTGAGTCGACTCTTCAGAGCGATCACGAAACTGGAAGAAGTTCCGATCATTCAAGTGGACAATTCGGCAGCAGTGAGACTCGCTCAGAATCCAGAGTTTCACCGTAGAACCAAACATATTTCCATTAAACACTTTTTTATCAGAGAAAAAGTGACAAAGGGAAAATTGGTTATCCAACAGATCTCTACAGAACATCAAGTAGCAGACATCATGACGAAGCCGTTGCAAAAGGCACGTTTGAAGCTTCTATGTGAGAAGATGGGACTTATGTGAGAAAGGACAATGGACAACATTGAGGATGTCACATTATTTACCTCTTTACCTCACATTTATCTATTTTATTCAACTTCATTTACAGGGGAAAGTGTTAAAATTGTGAATTCAAGTTGAAGATACTTCTCTATGTTCTATAAGTAGAATTTATTTTAGATTTTGAAGAGTGCATGTGTCAAAGTTAGTCAAAAAAAAGGAATTTCCACATTTTTGAAAAGAAGCTTTATTTTACCAAAGGACCCCGCACTTTTACTTAGGAAAATGGCGTTCCGTCAAATTTTCTAAAATTTTGGTATAATGTAGTACTCGACCTACTGATCAAAAGTGTTCATGGCCCCAACTCAATCCTATGACTAGTTTTCGAGATACAGGGCGTTGAAGTTGAGAATTACCCACTTTTACTACGCTCGTATCTCGAAACAGAATCGAATCAACTTCAATTTTTCTCAAGAAACATTTCATGACATCCCCAGGGAGCAACCATATAGAGGAATATGACCGAAAATCTTTACGAATACAGGGTTTTCCATAATTGAATGCATGCCCGATTTTGAAAGTATAAAATATGTCAGTTTCAGAGCGAGAACGTTCGAAAAATGAACTATTACACTAGATATGTTGTTGTTACATCGAAAACGTCTGAAATACCCAGAATTTATACTGGGTGATCCATTATTATAGAAACTATTCTCAAGGAAGATTAAATGGACACCCTGTATTTATGGGTTGATTCAAGGTGTTTGTTTAATTTTTTTAGAACATATCATCATGGACTTCAAAGAATACAGGGTGATTCAGTCAGGAAATAAACTTTGAACCTCACGAAAATACCCAAAAACCACCTTTTTTTTTCATCACCCTCTATTTCAAAATTATATCCGAAGAGGTGGGAGTTTTCTTTCACCATTGTACTTGATATAAAATTATCAATACGACTGAGAGTTTTCATCCACTTCCTATGACCACATTTTGTTTTATGTTATACTTTTACTTGCATTTTGCATTTTCAACTGATTCGTAGGAGGTTTGGAAAACAAAATCATGACATCAATATAGGCGTATGTCATCGAACACAAAATATCTTGATTCAATTATTGAATACGGTTTTTCCAACAAAGCATTTCTTCGTTTGCAAAATGAATTTTGTTTCCGAGATATTAATCACTTCTACCATCTCTACGAAATTAACTTCGATATACCTTTTCGAAAATACCAATGCCGTTCAATACTATTTAGGCCACAATCGAACCTCAAGTTACGATTCTTTTATTGTTGTTCATGAGTAGTTTTAGATTCGATTTCAGCAGTGGTTCATTTGATTTCGATCAGAATTGCAAATTAATAATTTTCATATTACATAAAACAAAATCTGGTCATAGGAAGTGGATGAAAACTCTCAGCCGTTTTGATGTTTTCATATCAAGTACAATGGTGAAAGAAAACTCCCACCTCTTCGGATTTAATTTTGAAATAGAGGGTGATGAAAAAAAAAGGTGGTTTTTGGGTATTTTCGTGAGGTTCAAAGTTTATTTCCTGACTGAATCACCCTGTATTCTTTGAAGTCCATGATGATATGTTCTAAAAAAATTAAACAAACACCTTTAATCAACCCATAAATACAGGGTGTCCATTTAATCTTCCTTGAGAATAGTTTCTATAATAATGGATCACCCAGTATAAATTCTTGGTATTTCAGACTTTTTCGATGTAACAACAACATATCTAGTGTAATAGTTCATTTTTCGAACGTTCTCGCTCTGAAACTGACATATTTTATACTTTCAAAATCGGGCATGCATTCAATTATGGATAACCCTGTATTCGAAACGATTTTCGGTCATATTCCTCTATATGGTTGCTCCCTGGGGATGTCATGAAATGTTTCTTGAGAAAAATTGAAGTTGATTCGATTCTGTACCGAGATACGAGCGTAGTAAAAGTGGGTAATTCTCAACTTCAACGCCCTGTATCTCGAAAACTAGTCATAGGATTGAGTTGGGTCCATGAACACTTTTGATCAGTAGGTCGAGTACTACATTATACCAAAATTTTAGAAAATTTGACGGAACGCCATTTTCCTAAGTAAAAGTGCGGGGTCCTTTAGAAGAATTCTATAAGATATGCTCTCGTCATATTGTAGCTTGATCAGATCAATGGGAATTTCGTCAGATCCTGGAGTTTTCCCTGACTTTGATTGGTTTATTGCCTTTTGAACTTCAGATTTGAGAATATTTGGTCCGTTTTCTGTCATAAAACCAGTCAGTAAATTCTCTGGCGTTTCGCGGGTTTCATCCTCGAACAGCTGCTGGATACACCTTGCCACTCATTACCCTGCTCTTCCCTTGTTAACAGTGCCATCCCATTTTCGTCATTGAGTACTGTCGTGGTTTTTCTCTTGTATATGCCAGAGTGTTCCTTCAACTTTTTGTGTAAGTTAAAGTGATCGTGTATGCTCTGAAGATGTTTGATTTCTTTGCAGGATTCTCTGAGCCATATTTCCTTTGCTTCTTTGATTTTTTGTGTATCAAACGATGTATTCTCTTGTATTCACTCTGATTATTCCTTTTGTGTTTACCTCTCTCCTTCATGAGATTCAATATGTCTTGTGTCATCCATTCTTTCTTTCCCTTTTTCACTTTTGGCTTCACCAGTTGTTGAACTCTTTCATTTCCATACGAAGTTTTGACATCTCCCAATTTTCTTTGACACCTTTTTCATCAAGAGGAAGCGACACGGTTGCATGTACATTTTCATTTATTTCCTGGGTTAGTTTTCTAATGGTTTCAGGGTCCCTCAGTATATGTTGTTGCATTCTTGAGGTTTTCATCGGTTGTCTCATCTTCTTGAGTTTAACGTTTGGTATTGAACATAACAGGTTATGGTCAGAATGCACGTCCGCTCCAGGATATGTTTTCGTTGACTTATTACAATTACGGAATCGTCGCTTCATTAATATGAAGTCGATCTGATTTCTTACGATGTTGTTCTGTGTATGTTGGGGGGACGTCCATGTGTACAGCTTTCTGTATGGAGGATCGTACCAAGTATTTGTAATAATGAATTATTCTTCCTGGCAGAACTGTACAAGTCGTTTTCCTCGGTCGTTGCGCACCCCCAGACCGTACTTTCCGGTGACATCTTTTGTCGCTTCTCTGCCCACTTTTGCATTCTAATCTCCCATAATCATGGGATTATGGTGATTTCGTGCTTTCTTGTCGCCTTAATGATGTCCTTAATTTGTTGATAGAACTCTTCGACCTCATCGTCATCATGATCTGTAGTAGGGGCATAGACCTGAATAATGTTCACATTTATAGGTTTCATCTCCAGCTTTATCAGCATCACTCTGTCTGACAAGGGTACAAAGTTTCGTACTGACCTACTGAGGGGTTTATTTAGTATTATAGCCACTCCGTTCCTGTGTGATGCATCTCTCGTCCCCGATGCGTAAACTATGTACTCTCCCGAGTCAAAATGGGTTGCGTCCGCCCATCTTGTCTCGTATACTCCCAGCATCTGTATGTCCACTCTCTGCATCTCCAACAATAAGTTGTTCAGTCTTCCCGCTTCATAAAGCGTCCGAACATTCCATGTTCCTATCTTCAAATCTGATCCTCTTCTCTGTCGATTTCTCCCATGAGGTTTTCGCATGTTGACGACCTGAGAGTCCCCATGGTATAAATGTGTCTCTCCTCTCCTGCCGGATCTTGGCTTCCGATTTCCATGATCAGTAACATTTTTTAATTTAGGTGTCAATGTCATGGTGATTTTCCTGGGGAATCTCGAAGATTTTTAATACAGTGGTTTGGTTGACCATTCTATCGATTCATCCGCCTTAAATCTAATAATTCCAATATGGGTACTGAGCCAATCAAAACTGAAGCCTGGCTTCGGTAACGATCCAGATCTGCGCATGTGCAGTAATATCTATATATATAAAAGAAAGATGTTGGTAACACCATTTATAACTCGAGATCGGATGGAGTGTTTGTTATGAAACTTCATATATGGATTCTTCTACGGTCTGGTTATTATAAAATACAATAAAACTTTGAAAAAATCGATGAAAATTTCATTTATACAGGAAATGTTTTTCCTCCTTTTGAGCGAGGCCACTAGGTGTCGCCACAGTTACAGTTACGCTACCGCTTATTCGTAGGTACTTGATTTCATATTCTCTCCGTTAGATGGTGTGTAGAGTGACTATATTACCACTATAGTCACTGTAATAGTGTGTAATAGTGTGTAATTTGAGTTGCTTACAACTCTGCGCTGTTGGCCAACACCAAAAAGTCTTAGCGTAGGAGTACAGTAGTACAGATGTCTAAAATGATTAGATTTCGTACCACTTCAGATGGCGCTATTCACACATTATGACTGATTATTAGTTATGTTTATAGTTTTATTTATTCAAAATAACGTAATCGTGAAGTAGGATGTCTAGAATAACGGTGTAGGCACTGATTAGATTTTGTTGAGACCAAATTGATTATATTAGCAATGTTTCGTTCTTTCCACTTCAGGTGGCGCTATTCACAAATTATGACTGATTTTTATCAGTTATTTCAAATATTTGAGTTTATTCTGGCGAACTTGGCGTGTTAATGGTAGATAATTTTGTCAAGCAATAATGTGTGTTTATATTCCTGACATTCTGATGTATATTAGTTCTTAGGAAAAGTAGAAAACTTTCATTATAAAAAGATGCCATTCTGCTGTCATGTCATAACTGACTTTGACAAATCAGCTGTTGATATATCAATCAAATTGACAACGGAAAATACACTGAAATGATATTGCGGCGCCGCCACGAAACATTGCTAATATTTTCGATTTGGTCGAACGTTCCATTCAAAAATTGACGGGTGCCTACACCATTATTCTAGACATTTTATCGTGAAGGTACTATATTTGACATTAGCACCATTAGATGGCGATGAATTTGTTGAAGCTTTCGCCACCATCGATTTATGTCATCTGTTTTTTTTTCGAGAATTTCGGTCGTCTTGGTTTGAAATGGTCGAAAAAAGAACATATGACATCAATTACTGTGTAATTTGCATAGGACTTAAAGTACCATGAAGGGCTATTAACAGATCCAGAAGCGCGTGAATATCACAGTGAATTTTTATGGAAATATCAAGTATATACGTTTTTGGCAATCAGTTTCAATCGTGATATGTCCATTCTCATCTTTTCTCATAATTTTTAAAATGTTTTTGAATTTCTGTTTGGGTAATAAATATATTTGCGGAAATCACTAAATCCAAAATTGCTATAATTGGTAATTGACATATTATTTTTATGTATCTGTTCTATGTGACAGCTCATATCCATCGAAACATTTGACAGTTCAAAAATCAGAGAACCAAGCTGTTGATCTCCGATTACGATTTGTGAAATCCACCGTAAGTATCATTTAGGCGGAACAAAGTTCGCCGGGCCAGCTAGTTAAAAATAAAAATAACTTAATTATTCTGTCTCTCTCTGACACATTGTATTATGTCGTGAAACGAATGTCATCCATAATTTCATGTGAATACTTTCGATCATAACCTAACAATTTCATGTCAATATTAAGAATAAAAATAACTTAATCTCTCCGACACATTGTATTATGTCGTGAAACGAATGTCATCCATAATTTCATGTGAATACTTTCGATCATAACCTAACAATTTCATGTCAATCGCTTTAATCCGTTTTTTTCAAGCCCTGAATGTCGTTGTCAACTTCTTTTCACATTTTAGAATTGAACTGAAAATAATTGAGTGACACATTTTCAGCCGCGATATCTTTTTTCTTGTTAACAATCGCAATATACATAACCTCGTTTCCCGCGATTTTTGAACTTCCAGTTGACGCAAGCGTGCAATTCAATCCTTACCAACGATTTGGCTTCACTCTGTGACTGAGAATCGTAGTGGTATAAGCCATATTGATATTATTAGATATAAGGGTGAACAGTATGGTAGACCTAGTTCGTATTCACATTCCATTTGTCAATATTTTATAATGGCAAATTATTTGTGTCTTAATTTTTTCTATTGAAGAGGTAGCTGCCTTCTAGGCTTCTATTCAAGCACAAAGCCAGAGGGGCTTCAGCCCCCCCCCCTACCCCAATTTTTTGGGAATATTGTAATTCAGAGAGTAGTTCGATCGCTAGATGATTCGATAACTTTGAACGCCTCTCACGCTCCCGGCTTGCATGTTTTATATGTGCAAAGTCACATTCTTGCTTGCTGAGGAGAAAATCCTCCGGGTAACTCCGAGAGCGAATTGTTGGTCTGATTCTTAACTAGATGTCGCCATGAGGTAATCCTTCCTCATGACGATCTTTCGTTTTGTTTTAAGAGGACCTTCGTTCCACTCCAATCATATGTTGTTCTGCAACAGGATCTTGCTTTGATGAGGTTGGGGCTTTCGCTAGGTTCCATGGATGATGATATGATCCAAGTTCGAGTCATATCCCATGGCGGTTGTTGATATTTATATCTATGAACGTATCTGATCAATCTCAGTTTTAATGATTAATTTCCTTTCAAAATAATTCCCTATGGAATTAAATTTCGTTGAATATTTATTTATTGTATTAAAGAATCTACATTAATGTTGTCATTTAATGAAGTCCTCATTCCTTTGGTGGATGATGTAAAGAGTTTTTGAGTGTGAAGTGAAGCATACATCGATATTTGCTGGTCACTCACAATATACATCCATTGGACTTGAATTGTACGTCCAAACTGGTGTTCTGGACGTCCAATGAACGTCCATTGGATAAATAATGTACCAGTTCTGGACATCCAATGGATGTCTGGAACATCCATAATCAACGTCCATTGTTCATCCAATGTACGTATATGTGACGTACAATGGATGTCCAAGATAGGCACAATGTACAGCCATTGGACGTTATCTGCACTTGAATTGTACGTCCAAACTGGTGTCTGGACGTTCACTGGATTTACCATGTACCAAATGTGGACAAGAATCACCGAAAAAGTCAACTCACAATCATACTCTTTCAACCAGAATTCTAATCCAAATTATTCAATCTAATAATTAAAATTTTCCAACAAATTTCCAAGTTTCTAATAACTCCGGAAAACAATCTTGTCTTCCCCATTCAATTAACAAACCAGTTGCAAATACACAGATTTCCGAAAAATCGTGAAGTTCTCGGAACCAAACCAGTTTAAGTATGCACAAAACGCAAACTCAAACAACGCCGAGACCTACTCCTATTTCTGTTTCAACTGGAAATACCTTCAGACAGCCGATTATACCAATATCTGTCTCGACAAGCCAACGGAGACCAAACTTCATTTCTGAAGAACTATTTAATGTCCAATAAGTAGATGAAAATTTCGAGGATTATAAATCTGAATTTCACTGAAAATGTTGATACTCAAGGCGAATGGGAAAGCAACTATGAGGAAGACGAAAAGTTTCAGAAAGTTGCCTCGGAATTGCAAGAAGCTTAAATTGCATTAAGATCAAAATTACCATAAATTTACCTCCCCAATATATGTAGACTCAAAATTTCAATCGACTCTGGAGCAACCAATTCAGCCATGAATAAAAAACCCGTTTTCGAAAAATTTTCCCAATTTCTACTCAAAGAAGAGTTTAACGTATCAGGTTTTGGAAACACATTCAAGGCAAATGATAATCTGAATTTCCCAAATTTTTACGAACTAGGGAATTTTGAGAACATCCACTTATAGTCCATCCAAGAAATTATGGACATCAAAGCAGGCCTTGGAAGTCCAGTCACAGCCTTATTTCTAGTTACAAAAAACTAACTACAATTTTCTGTGCTTTCATCAAAGCAATAAATACATATATAAATATAACCTTAAAATTAAATGGTATTTTTTCAAAGTGAACATGTCCTCAATTATCACATACGATTACCATCGTGTGAATCTGTATACCAGCAGTATATTATTTTCATCTTGTATTGATACATTTTCGAACGATCAATTATAGGAGCATACAGCCTGGAAATTCTAGTCCAATAACGAAAAATATAACATGTTCCTTTTCAAAGTTTAATCTGAATATTCGCTAGACCAGAAAAATCTAGTTGATAATTTGAAGCTTGTTGCTGCAAAGCCAATAGATTTGAAAAATTGTTATATATTTCAAGACAGAAACAAAACTCAACGAATGGATCTGTTTAATATATGAAGAATTTTGTCATGACATTGTAACTTTCAATATTTGTAAACAATGAAGGAGTAAAATATGTAATATTAAAAATATAAATATTCCTATTATTCTGCTTCAACAACCACAACTGTTATTATTCCCTCATCTGGTAAGAACTCGTCATGTTCATAATTAAAGGTTTGATGTCAGCAATATCATAACATCCCATATATTTTGACTAATCTTCTCCCATTTCTTTT
Source organism: Adalia decempunctata (assembly GCA_951802165.1). Lineage (NCBI taxonomy): Eukaryota > Metazoa > Arthropoda > Insecta > Coleoptera > Coccinellidae > Adalia > Adalia decempunctata. Next base: position 54,579,659 of record OX637697.1, read on the forward strand.
CCTGCTCTGTGCAGGCTGTCCATTTTTCAGCTGTACATTCTTCAAGAGCCTCATTTCAAAGATTTTCCACTTGCATAATTATTTGCCAAACTAGTTTGGGCTCCCAGATTGACCTTGATGGTAGATTCGTCTTGTTGGTAGATCCCCCTTTGAAGGTAGATTCGCATTTAACAGTAAAAAAAAACCAACAGGTCTGAGATGATAAAAATGCCTTTCACTTTTGATGATATTCTTTGATTATCCATAGACATTGATTAGAGTCATATCACGCCAAGAAAATTGGAATAAATCCAACCTCAAAACGGTCATCCGTGCGTCGCGTCAAAGTTTGAATGCCGTGTCAAGAACCTTAGCCTAAATTTAATGTCAAAATTCATCGAAATAACAAAAACTCTCTGGTTTTATCGATAGTTTCTGGTCGAGCAGGAAATTTTTACCATTTTCGCGAAATGCCGAAACTTTCCGAGTTAATTTCGGACACCCGGAGGAACGTGTCGAAAAACGATTCGCCGACTTAGTTGAACGGGGATATGCGGCTCCGATCGAAAAAAATCCGCCGTCGTCCAGGTGCCTCCGGAAGTCGGGACTCGGCTGCACAAATTCGGTCCATCGGGCGATTTTTACCGTTTTTCGATAATTTTTTTAAAATACTTCCCGGGGTCCTAGAGAAATTCCGAAAACACCTACGCGTGCCCCCGTTCATCAACTTTCCGACACTGCCCTCCCCTCGCCCGTATGCCGTCGCTAGCGACGGCGCCTTTCGACAAATGAAACCTCTTAAATTCTATGTTCCTTAAACTTTCATTAAATAGGATTTGTTCGAATATCAATGACAGAATAAAACGTCAGTGTTTTTTCCAACACCAACCTAAATTCTGCAGCTCAAAATAAACTGATCCACGTGAGTTAGGGATATTGACTTAAATTGCAAAAAAATATAGTTAAGTGGTGGTATATTATCTTCCTTTAATATAACTAGCATGCCCTTCTCAATATTTGGCAGTGCTTTCTTCCACTTAGGCCTGTTCTGCAATTGAAGAAGGTAATACCTATGCCAATGATTCCAGAATTCTTGACGCATTTTCGTACAAAGTTTCCAAAATTTTAAACTAATTAGTGGAACATGAGATAAGTTAGTTTCAGATAATGCCTTGAAGGCTGCTCCAGTCAAAAAATGAGCAGGGGTGAGAAAGTTTAGATCTGATGGATCTTGGGAATTCGGACAGAGTGGTCTTGAATTCAATATAGCTTCGATTTGAACGATAAAAGTGTTAAACTCCTCATACGTTAAAATTAGATCGCCAACTACTCTTTTCAAATGAAACTTAACGCTTTTCACGCCAGCTTCCCATAAACCTCCGAAAACGGGAGAATAACTTGGAATAAAATTGAATTTGATCCCTTTACCAGCTGCATAATCTTCAATTTTATCTTTATGAGATTTTGTGGTGAATAGTTTATAAAATTCATCAAATTTTCTTTGAGCCCCCTTGAAGGTTGCTCCGTTATCGCAATAAATCTGAGATGGCAAGTTTCTTCTTGAAGAAAATCTTTTAAATGCTGCAATGAAAGTTTCTGTTTTTAAATCTGATACTAATTCCAAATGGATAGCTTTAGTTGAGAAACATACAAACACCGAAATATACCCCTTGGAAATCAAAACCTTCCTAAGCCGAGATTGCTTGATACTAAATGGACCACAGAAGTCTATTCCAACAATTTCAAATGGTCGAGATACCGATACTCGTGGAGAGGGAAGACTTCCCATCAATTGTTCTGAAAATTTAGCTTTTAGTCTAAAGCATCTTACACATTTGTGTAAGACCTTCTTAATTTCCCTAACCCATTTACCAACCAAAATCTTCTGTTCAGATTAGAAAGTACAAGCCTGGTGCCAGCATGGAATAAATTGATATGCTCCCTAATGATGATCAAATTAGTGATATGACAATTTTTTGGTAGAATTATAGGATGCTTCTCAGAATGAGAATAGGTGCATTATACAACCTACCTCCTACTCTAAGTAATCCATTCTTATCTATAAGTGTACTATTGATTCTCAAGCAGTGAATTTCATCGTGAAAATGCGTGGATTGTACAATCCCAACAATGAAATCGAGAGCATTATCTAATTCCATACATGTCAAATTTTTCAATATTCTCTCATTTGATGACAATTTACAGTTTTTAACAAATCGTTGAACAAACGCAAAAATTCTCTGAATTTTACTAAAGGAAGAGTAGTCTTCAAAATGAATTAATTCATCTTGTTGGGTGGACGCTAAAGTAATACTTGAAGGAACATCTTCATTATTTGTAACGAAAAACAAACTAGCCTTTTTTTTTGTACTCATTAATATTTTCCGGACCATGCCACCACAACTTGTTCTGACCAATCAAATGAAAAGACCGAACATTCTTCGTAAGTAAGTCCGCAGGATTGTCTTCACTACTTATAATAGTGCCATGCTGAATCAGAAGTCAAATTTCTAATAAGTGTTATTCTATTGGCCACATAAACGCTTAATCTCAATGGATTTGAACCAATCCAAGATGGCGCAATTTCCGAGTCTGAGAATAGAAGTATCCTCGATATTTTTATTGTAGTTCCAAATATTTTGGATACCCTCGTTATTAACTTTGACAACAAAACTACCCCGTTTAGCTCCAACTTAGGTATAGTTAATTTTTTGTTGAGTGGCGAGACACGCGATTTTGAAGTTAATGAATTTGTTGATATGTTTCCTTCGTCATCAATAATTCTAACATATATACAAAATCCATATGCACTCATGGAAGCATCGCAAAAGCCTAGAAGTTCAAATCGTTTAGCAGTGCTGAAGTTATTTACATTTCTGGGAAATAAAACGGTTGGCATAATTGACAGTTCTTTTAAAAATTGTTGACAGCCTTTATGAATGTCGAATGGCAACTGTGCATCCCAACCTATTTTTTCGACCCAAAGTTTTTGCATCAGTAGTTTCGAAACTACAACAATTGGACCAATCAGACCTAAAGGGTCGTACAAACGAGACATTATGCTCAAGAATGCTCTTTTTGTTAAAATTTCATCAATTTCAACTATGGGGAAATTAATTTTTAAGCTGTCAATCCTAATATCATAGACTAATCCTAGAGTTTTCAGCATTAACTGGTCTTCTGGATTCTTTTTTTAATTCAATCTCATTGAAATGTCCAAGTTCTGTCGGAATATCCGAAATTATATCTGCATGATTTGAAGCCCATTTATGGAGCTTGAAGTCTCCCAAATTCAAAAGTTCAATTATTTCAGTTTTTTGCTTGCATTATGTCATCGAAAAAAATCAGATCCAAAAATTATGTCATCAACGTATGTATTATTAAGAAGTATTTCCGAAGCAAGTGGGTAAGTGTCCTTGTGAGTTAAAGCTAACTCGGACAAGCATCTAGTAGCAAGAAAAGGGGAGCTTTTAAGACCGTATGTTACAGTTTTTAACCGAATAAAAGTCAATGGTAAAGAGGGGTTATCTCTCCAAATAATAATTTGAAAATTGCGGTGCTCAGGATGCACTAATATACTCCGAAACATGTGCCTAATATCAGTAATAAGAACATACTTGTACATATAAGAATTTTTTTCGGTCGAGGGGGAGCACACAAATGCAATAATTCAACCTCAATATCAGGGTGCTCCTCACTTGTGTTTTTTCCATCAAAATCTACAGTCAATGGGATCAGCATATAGTAAACATCAATATGTTGTAGATATTCATAAGATTGATTTTCTTGCGGTTACGGAGCATTGGAAATGTGAAGAGGAGCTTATCAATTGCAAAATACAGGGTTATAACCTAGCATCCCAGTTCTGCAGGAATAGAAATGAACATGGAGGCACTGCATTGTACATTAAGGAAAACATACCTTTCAAATCAAGACCAGAAATAAACATACAAATTATTTCAAACGTTATTGAGTGCAGCGCTGCTCAGGTATGTCTGAACAAAAGGAAGGTAATTTTGATTTGCATTCATAGGCCAAATTCCTCAGCTCCAAATGTTGATGTTTTCTTCGAGAAACTGTCGAGGATCTTAACCTCTTGTTTGAATGAAAAAGCTGAAATTATCTTGGCTGGAGATTTCAACATCGATATACTAACAGATACACCTAACTCAAGATATTTCGTTTCTTTGTTGGAGAACTTCAACCTTACATTGACTGTAGGAGAACCAACTAAACTAGAATTGGTAAATCATCGGCAACATGTTTAGATAATGTTATTACTAATATATCAGGTACAACCCCAGTAATTGAGGAGCACATATCAGATCACTCGGCTCAAAAATTTATATTTCCTGCAACTAAGCCCATGACAAAAAATTTTGAAAAGCATGTAAGAAACATTAGAGAGGACAACATGATTATTATTATTCTTCATCGGTCTCCCGTTCTCAGCTTGAGCTGGTAATTCTTCTATGAACCAGTGAAAAAACATTTCAGTTCCTCCCACTAGTTCAGAAATTTCAGCACGATGTGATAGGTTTGCAAATCCACGGCCTGCTGTGCACATTCCGCGATCTTCTGGTATAGTTCGATCCCTTGAAGATTTCTCTTAAATGATGATTCCCTTCCGTCTTCTGAAGTTCCGGATGCCTCCCGGTGAACTCGGTATAGAGGGAGTCCCTCCATCCAGGAAGTGGTTTGTCCTCGCAATTGTTCACGTAATGAAAAGCTCGCATTACTTCAATATTCATTTCGCGGCTCCACTGGATACGTGCGTTGCGAGCTCCCCTGCGGGCAGTCCTCCTCACGGTGGTCGAGCCAGCAGGTGGAGTGGCATCTCGATCTTCTGCCATGATTATTATTTTTTTTTTTACGTCCGTGTGAGGGGAAAACCCTTTATGGGCACCGAGAGGGTCCGCACTCTCGGTAGTGTGAGAATCCAGGATCTTGTGTGGTTACTCACTAAAAACCCCTCACACTTCAATGGAGGAGTTCTTCATCCTGCCCTCGCAGCGTCCCTTAACAAAAGAGATGAGCTGCAAGTGGCTTCTAGAGTTCATGGGACCTGATGATATGGAGTCACCCGAGCAACACTGCTTTCTGCATTCTGTGCGCCAATACCTCGGCCAGTGATCTGCAGACCGGGATAATCTTCAGTTCATCCACGTAGTTAGCTCTCATTCCACCGAGACATCCTATGATAAGTACGACCATCCTAATTTTATGACCTGGGTATAGAGATCCAAGCTCGAACACAAGGTCTTTGTATTTTTGCCTCTTCTGTTCTTCCTTCATCACAACATTATTTTCAGCAGGGGAATTCCACGACAAATAACTCCTTCAACTCCTTGTCTAGCAGAAGTATGTCTGGCTTAACAGCATTGATCTGCCGTGTTGTTGAGACAGGATAGTTCCAGCATATGCGAGCTCTATCGTTCTGGACCACCGCTTCAATCTCCAGAGGCACATATGGTAGCACCGGTTCTTTGTCTATCCCATACGCGGCTCTCAGATGGAAGTATAGGAGTATAGGGAGTGCCGCGTTGTGTCTCTCTACATATCCTGATGGAGCATGGACTCTGCAGGCGGAAAGGATGTGCATAATCGTTTCCTGTTGCCCATGGCAAGCCCTGCAAGTTGTTGGGGTGTCCATTTTCATGATGTTCTTCTTATACCATCTCGTATTCAGTACTCCATCTTGACACGCCATCACAAATCCTTCTGTCTCTGACTTAAGGCTAGCTGACTTTAGAAAGGCGAAAGACAATTCTTGACTGGGCTGCTAGGCTTTTTTGGTCCGCTTGAGTGATCGGTGTTCCAGCGAGCTCAGGATTGATCGATACGCCGGTTATGCTGAGCTTCTCCAGGGCCCTTTGTGCAGCTCGGAGTAGGAAGGCTCCATGGTTCGCAATTTCATGCTGAGCGACGAATTTCAGAAGTGGATCTTCACTTCTCAGAATCCTTACTGCCATTTCCAATGTTTGTTGATAGTGTTGATATTCCAAACATTGCAATCCTCTACCCCCCTGGCTTCGAGGAAGGTATATCCTCTGTATTGAACTGTTGGGATGTAGGCTACGATTCATGTTCATCGTTTTCCTTGTCAACCTATCAAGATCGAGAGTAGGTGAGAATCGGGAAGGCTAGCATATTTGTAGCAGACACTTTGTTCTTTCCCGACAGCTGTGATTTCCAAATGTCTCTCAGCTTCTTTTTGTAGCTGGCTGTTAGGTCATCCTTTATCTGGGTTGTCTCCAGTACACCCCTCTGTTTCATCCCAAGAAACTTGTAAGTTTCTCCGTCTTCGAGATGTCGAAAAGTCATTCCATCTTCCAGTCGTATATCGTCTCCTGCATCTTCAGCTTTTCCCCTGCGCAGATGAAATACAGCACACTTGTCCAAACCGAATGACATTCCTATGGCTGAGGTGTAGTCTGAAACGATATTCAGTAGTTGCTGTAGTGCGGACTCGGAGGGAGCGTAGAGGTTCAAGTCGTCCACGTATAAGAGATGAGAGATCATGTGGTTCCTTCTGCCTGGTGGTCCGGCCTTGTATCCTATTTTTCTCTCCCTCAACTCAATTGTTAGTGGTATGAGTGTTATGCAGAATAATAGCGGGCTTAGCGAATCTCCCTGAAAAACTCCTCTCCTGTATCTCACCCATCCCGTATATACGGTTCGACCCTCTGCTCGGATGGCAAACTTCGTTTTCCACAGCGCTATGATGTTCTCTATCGCGTGGATGATGTTAGGATGGACTTTCAGCATTTTTAATAGCCGTATTATTAGTTCGTGCGGCGAGGTGTCATATGCTTTCGCGTAGTCCAACCATGATGTGTGTAGGTCGCGCTTGTAGTGTCTGGCGTCTAGACATACGCTCTTGTCTATGAGCAAGTTGTCCTTGCACTCCTTTCTTTGCTCCCCTCTGGTCGTAGATACTGTTCCACACTGGTCCAATAACCCTCAGTATTTGATCTTGAATTACACTTGTGAGGATCTTATACAGTGTATTGAGGCAAGTGATTGGGCGATAGTTCTTGGGTTGCCCTAAATCACCTGATTTTGGTATCAGCACTGTCCTACCCTCCACCAACCATGACGGAATTGGCTCACGGCGAGTCAGATTCCCGCTGAATAATCTTGCCAGGTGTTGATGTGTAGCTGGAAAACTCTTATTATTATTCTTCAACATCGGTCTCCCGTTCTCAGCATGAGCTGGTAATACTTCTATGAACCAGTGAAAAAACATTTCAGTTCCTCCCACTAGTTCAGGAATTTCCGCACGATGTGACAGGTTTGCAAAGCTACAGCCTGCTGTGCATATCCCGCGATCCTCTGGGATATTTCGATCTTTTGAAGATTTCTCTTGAATGATTTTGACATAACTCCCTCAGCCGAAATCACCAACGGCACAATAGTGACTTTCGACAATTGCCACATATTCTTCAGTTCTATTGCTAAGTTCTCGTACTTCGTTATTTTTTCCGACTCCGTTCTTCCGATGTTATGAGTCAATGGTACTGCCACATCAATTATCACCCCATACTTCTGATCCTTCTCAATGAATACAAGGTCCGGTCTATTGTAGTCCACTGATCTATCTGTTGTTATAGGTCTGTCCCAATAAAGAACCGCTGTGTCCGTTTCCAACACTGCTGCAGGTTGATACTTATAGTATGGCGGACAAGTATCCAAAAAACCATATCTAAGAGCTAACTGCTGGTGAACAATTTTTGCCACTTGGTTGTGTCAGCCCAGATATGCGTTGTCGGCAAGAACTCGACATCCTGCTATTATATGTTCGATAGACTCGCCAACTGCGCCGCACTTCCTGCATTTGTCCTCCACGTTCAGCTTCAAACAGTGCTTCTCATAGTTGCGAGTTCTTATGACTCGGTCTTGGATAGCCGTCAGGAATCCCTCAGTTTCTGGATACAATTGTCCCGCATTCAACCACGACAAAGAAGCTAATTTATCGACATTTTTCCCCTCAAGGTGTTTGAGAAATCTGCCGTGCAGAGCTTGTTCCCGCCATATACTTTTATCTTCGCTTCTCGTGGTGATATCGAATGTCAGTTCTCTGTGTTGTAGGTTCAGAGGTGTGTATCCCTTATCCTCTGTTGTCACCAATTTCATCAGGCTATCTTCAGACTCGAGCAGTCGCTGCCTCAAGTTTTTCTCCTGGGTTCTGCAGAGTTTATAGATGTTCAACAGACCTCGTCCGCCATCTCTTCTGGGTAGATAAAGCCTTTTCACCGATGCATTGGTGTGCAGACATCGGAACTTTGTCATTAGGCGACGGGTGAGTCGGTCCAACTCATTCAGATCAGCATCTGACCACTTCAAGACTCCGAAAGTGTAGGTCAGAGCAGGCGTAGCCCAAGAGTTCAAGGCATCGATCTGGTTTTTAGCAGACAGCTTGGTGTTGAGTACTTTGGTTACCCTGTTTTTATATTTCGCAGTGAACTCAGCTTTATTATTATTATTATTATTATTCATCGGTCTCCCGTTCTCAGCTTGAGCTGGTAATTCTTCTATGAACCAGTGAAAAAACATTTCAGTTCCTCCCACTAGTTCAGAAATTTCCGCACGATGTGATAGGTTTGCAAATCCACAGCCTGCTGTGCACATCCCGCGATCCTCTGGGATAATTCGATTCCAGATGCCTCCCGGTGTACTCGGTACAGAGGGAGTATCTCCATCCAGGAAGTGGGTTGTCCTCGCAATTGTTCACGTAATGAAAAGCTCGCATCACTTCAATATTCATTTCGCGGCTCCACTGGATACGTGCGTTGCGAGCTCCCCTGCGGGCAGTCCTCCTCACGGTGGTCGAGCCAGCAGGTGGAGTGGCATCTCGATCTTCTGCCATGATATCGGTTTCCACTTCTCGTTCATGGGTTTGCCACCATTTACCCTTGGTGGCCCAGGTGACTCGGGCCGTGGGGACGTCACCCCCCATGTGGCGTGGCAGAAACCCCACCACACCCGTGCGTTATTATTATTCTTCATCATCGGTCTCCCGGTCTCAGCTTGAGCTGGTATTACTTCTATGAACCAGTGAAAAAACATTTCAGTTCCTCCCACTAGTTCAGGAATTTCCGCACGATGTGACAGGTTTGCAATGCTACAGCCTGCTGTGCATATCCCGCGATCTTCTGGGATATTTCGATCTTTTGAAGATTTTTCTTAAATGATTTGGACATGACTCCCTCCGCCGAGATCACCAATGGTATGATAGTGACTTTCGAAAGTTGCCACATATTCTTCAGTTCTATTGCCAAGTTCTCGTACTTCGTTATTTTCTCGGACTCCGTTCTTCCGATGTTATGAGTCAATGGTACTGCCACATCGATAATCATCCCATACTTCTGATCCTTCTCAATGAACACAAGGTCCGGTCTATTGTAGTCCACTGTTCTATCCGTTGTTATGGGTCTGTCCCAATAGAGAACCGCTGTGTCCGTTTCCAACACTGCTGCAGGTTGATACTTATAATATGGTGGACAAGTATCCCTACTCATTATTATTATTATTATTATATTCATGACTGAGATCTCCACTCAGGATTGGTCTGGTGTTTATCAATGTTCACCAGAGGATGTTGATAGTATGTGGGAGAATTTCAGTAACAAATTCGACTCGATCTTCAATACAAGTTTCCCCATGAAGTTGGTTAGAGGCCAGGAAAGAATATCAAATAAAAAGCCCTCTTCTGATCATATCCAATCTTTGAGGAAAGTGCTAGATTACCTTTTCGTTACATCAAGACATTTATCAGAAAATATCCCACTGTATAAACAAGCAAAATTAGAATATGACAAGGCAATAAGAGCAGAAAGGCAAAAATATATGGAAATATAATTGAAAACTCCAATAATAAATCAAAAACAGTATGGAAATTGGTCAATGACTACATGGGAAAGGAAAGTAAACCTCCCTACATTTTTGAAGATGAGTCCGATCTACATAAACTGGTGAACAAGTTCAACAATTATTTTGTGAATCCAGAGAGAAGGGGATAGATACCATAAATGCTCAGCCTATCAATATAGAAAATAGAGAGAAATCCTTCTACATGTTTGATGTTACAGAGGATGAAGTCATTAGTACCATTAAAGAAATGAAAAATGTCTACAGGTTGGGATGGTGTTCCAATAGGTGTTTTCAAACAGTGTTCAAAATCGCTTGCAGGACCATTAAGGCATATCATAAACAATTCGTTTGTTGGAGGTATTTTTCCTGGAGCACTAAAGGTAGCAAAAGTTATACCGCTATATAAGAAGGGGGATAGAAATGATCCATGTAACTATCGACCAGTAACCTCTTATCTTCATTCTCCAAAATATTCGAGAAGATATTGATTTCTAGGCTTTCAAGTTTTTTCAAGAAGTTTCAGATACTAACACAGTCACAACATGGTTACATAAAAGGTAAAAGTACTGAAACAGCTATTTATGAACTACACCAGTCCCTCCTGACAGCCTTGGAGTGAAAAGAGATGCCAGTAGGACTTTTTTTGGACTTGTCAAAAGCGTTTGATTGTGTTGACATAGACATCCTAGTAAAAAAGCTGCAGAAATATGGAATAAGAAATAAGCAACTCAAGTTGATAGAATGCTACTTGAGAAACAGACCCCAGATAGTGGAGATAACTGTAAAAAATGTGAAATACAAGTCAACACAAGATATCACTAAGAGGGGAGTGCCTCAGGGTAGCATCCTGGGCCCGCTTCTTTTTTTGATGTATATGAATGATCTACCTACCTTATTTCAAGAGAACACTGAGCATCAAGGGAATATTATTTCATTTGCAGATGACACAAACATCATTTTGTCTTCACCCAACCTGAGATTAACAGTATTTAAAGTCAATGAAACTTTAAGATCAATTGAGAGATGGTGCACTGAGAATAAACTAACACTGAATGTGACCAAAACAGAGAGCATAATATTTCGTTGTAGTAGATCTCAGGTTGAGATTCAACATAATATAAATCAAGACGTTGCAGTGTCCTCCTCAACAAAGTTTCTGGGGGTATACCTGGATGAACACCTAAGATGGAACTACCATATAGACAATTTAACAAAACCTCTAAATTCTAATATCTATACAGTCAATGTGTTAAGGACCAAGGTTGATGTCCCAACTTTAAAAATAGTGTACTATGCCAACTTTCAGTCACTTTTGTCATATGGTATCATTTTCTGGGGGAGATCCCCAACAGCTGATTCAATATTCATCAGGCAGAAAGCAATGCTGAGAAGTATGCTTAGTTTGAGATACAGAGAATCATGCAGAGGACATTTCAAACATCACGGTTTTCTAACACTGTATGGCCTGTACGTGTATAGAGTGCTGATATTCATGAGAACACATTGTCACTACTTTGAAAGGCACAAAACCAAAAGTAACACAAGACATATGAATCCTTTCATATATCCCTGCCATTCTCTTTCTCTCACAGAAACTTCGCCCCTCTTTATGGGAATTAAGTTGTTCAACGCTCTTCCTAGAGTAGTCACCAGATGATCGCGAGCCCACCACTTTTCAGGAGATCACTCAAAGATTTCTTGATTCGATGTGAACCCTACTCCCTGGTCGAATTCTTCAGTTGTTGTGGAAATTACAAAACAATATAGTTTAAGGGGACCTCCGTTCCACTCCAATTTTCATCGAAGTAGGGTTATGTTGTCCTGAAGATGATCAAAACAAGATCGAAACCTAGGTCGACTTCTACCCGCTTTCGATGAGGTTGGAACTTTCGTTGGTTCCCAGTATGATATGATTTGTGGCAAGTTCGAGTCAGATTCATGGCGGTTGTTGATATTTATATCAATGAACGCGGTGTATCTGATTATTCGATTTATATTAATTTGTGTCCTTATGGAAGGAACTTTTTGATTATATTATTGTTACCGGCTTACGCCGATAAAAACGAACGATTCTCGCGCTCCCAGCTCGCAGGTTTATAATTATGTGAAAAATCACATTCCTGCAGCTGAAGGGGAAAATGAGAGGTATGCCACCTGTCGTCGTCCAGGGCTACGAGAGGGAATTGGTTGTCTGATTCTTAACTAGATGTCGCCTTGATGTATACTGTACCTCAAGACTTTGTCTAGTTTTGTTTAAGAGGACCTCCGTTCCACTCCAATTTTCATCGAAGTAGGGTTATGTTCTCCTGAAGATGATCAAAACAAGATCGAAACCTAGGTCGACTTCTACCCGCTTTCGATGAGGTTGGAACTTTCGTTGGTTCCCTGTATGATGATTTGTGGCAAGTTCGAGTCAGATTCATGGCGGTTGTTGATATTTATATCAATGAACACGGTGTATCTGATTAATCGATTTATAAAACAATATAGAATTTGATGCATATATTTTCTGTTTTGACGAATTCAATTTTTATTTGTATTAATAATTTTTTGAATTAAATAAATACTATTACTATTACTATTACTATTACATACGAAATAACAAGAGTATATCATAAATATCCTTCTGTACTATTTTTCCATTAAAAAGAAAATCATTCAAACTAACCTTGTAATGGGTTTTCAAACCACCATCAAATACTACTCTTAACTTCGTGGTTTTCTTATCATTTCGAATGACTGGGTGATGTGCAAGAAAATATACATCAGATGAAATTCCGTCCAATTCAATTATTTCTGCCTGATTGAAATTTAAATATTCATTAATAAAGTGAGAATAGTCTCGAAATAAGTTTTCATCGTGTTGAAAACGTTTTTCCAAATTGAGGAATCTTTTTAGAGCAAATGTATATGAATCACCTAAACAGATATCTGTTAATTTCAGTTTGAAGGGCAATTTCACCTGAAATTTATTGTGAATTTTTTTCTACACCTTCTCTGAAACTGTTTTCACAGGCTTCCTGCTCGTTTGTAAATTCTTCCTGACCTTCTGGAATACTCTCGGCTTGCCAAAACCTTTCCATCAGACTGTCAAGCTTCTTAATATCTAGAGCACAATGGTGAGAAAAAACAATATTAGAATCAGCTTTAAGTAAATCAGGAGGCAAAACACCACTTACAATATATCCCAAAAGAGTATTCTGCAATAAAGGTTTTTGAGGACCCAATTTTATTGATTCCGATAATAAAACGGAGAAGAATATGTCTGCACCTAACAAAATAGAAATCTCATCTGGTGTATTATAATTTGGATCCGCCAATTCTATACCTTTTGGAATGTTTAATTTTTTGGCATTGAACTGAAACTGTGGCAGCTTAGAAGTAATTCTGTCTACCACGGCACAAGTGACATTTATCTCATACTGATTAACACAAGAGAATATTGTCAAGGAAGCCATATGATCCACGTTAGATTCTTTCTCATTAACTCCAATTAAATTCAGTTTATTCCTATATTTTTCGCATTTGATTTTATTCATTAAATCTTGTTTCACTAGTGATAGTTGACTTTCAGAATCGAGAAGAATTTTTGCATAAATAAATTCCCCTTTATTGGATTAAACCCGAACCTTGGCTGATGCTAACAAAACATCAGCAAAACCTTGTTCTCTATCTTTTTCACAAAGAATTAAAGAAGTTTTATTTATTTCATTTTCTAAGTGCAGTAAAGTATTATGCTTTTTATTGTATTTATTACATAGAATGGGATATTTGCATTTTGAACTATGTTTATTTAAGCACATTTTACAAATACCATTTGTGTTTACGAATTCGAATCTATCAGATGAAGAAATCAATTTGAAATCCTGACAATAATGAATTTTATGTTCGACTGCTTCATACACACTTGATTCATGAATTCGTTTAGCGTCCAGAATTGACTACTTTATTGGACACCACTTTATTGGACACCACTTTATTGGACTCAACTGTCACAGTCTTCTCTCGATTTTGCAATTTTCTTCGTTTCACACCACTTGTTATAGGCCGCATACAAATTTTCATAAGCACTTTTAGTGGGTAGGAGAGATTCTTTGGCACTTGCGGCTGAATTATTCACGCTTTCCTCTTCCGAACTATCCATTTTTGGGATTATTATGACGTTTGTCACAGAATTAACGAAGTAAACAACTTTGTTCAGTGAGGTTGCTAAGGTCACTGATGGTTACTAAGGTAAGATAAGCAAAAGCACACTCAAAGTATTTCTTGAAATAAAGCGACGAATATATTAATTGCCATTTCAGAAAATAAAATGTCTGCATTGCAGTCAAACATAAAGCTTTGTATGCAAACTCGTACATAATTAGGCTTATGGACTTGCCCAAATTATTGGCCTCGCTCGCTTTGCTCGCTCTGCCATAAATTTTGGACTCGTCCATAAAGACCTAATTTATGTACTTGTTACATAAATAGCTATTATGATCAGGACTCTTACAATAAGTACATTGATGATTTTTCGAAGATTGGTTTTTGTTTTTGGTTAGACTGGAGTAATTATTATTTATTGATTGTTCATTATTTTCAGAAATATTCATGAAATTAAAAGAAGCTTTCGATTTAATAATTTTTGTTGATTAACTTGTTGAGGAAGCTTCCAGAGCTGTTGCCCTTGCTTCCAAAAGCTCAAGGAAACTTTCCAACGTTGGAAGGATTTTTGAATCTCTGCTAACTTGATAAGCTCTATTGGTACAGCCATCCAAAACTTTGTTAAAATACAGATCAAAATCATATTCCACTGATCAATCGGTTGTTTCAAATTTTTCAAGGAACCTAACTCTTGTAAAACAGTGCTAATAAATTCCCTCAAATTAGATGCGGTACCCTTTTGTAGGGGTGCAATTTCTAACAGACAATTTAAATGATTATTAATCAAAACAACAGGGTTATCAAATCTTTTATTCAGATTAAAGCGTCATTATAAGATTCATCTACCAGAGGTAGGTTATTAATTATTGAGAGAGCTTCACCCGACAAGTATTTTTTCAGGTAAAACAATTTTTGTACCTCAGATAAATTTTGATTTCCATCGATTACAGCACGAAACAAATGAATGAATGGCTTGAACTGTCCAATATCCTTTCCACTAAAATATGGAATTTCTATTGAAGGCAATGACGTACTAGTTGAAGGAATACTTATTATTGCTGACGAATTATGAATAGCCGCTGTGTCATTGTGTTTCAAAATTCGTCTTATATCCGAAGAAATTTTCATAAATTTATTTTCAATTTCAAAGATATCCTCAGCATCTTCCGCATCCAAATTCATAATTTCTAATTGAATGTTTTCATATTGTTGAAAAGCATTCTCCAATCCTTTCGTTCTTATTTCTAAATCTTCTTTGAAACTATCAAAATATGTTTCAGAATTTACTAATTCTAAAACATAATTCTCAATTTTTGTGATGGTTCCTTTATGATAAGCTCTTTTTACCTTAAATTTCTGAAGAGGCATAATTAATTATTTAAATATCCAAAATTCAAAATAGTTTTTCAATACAGAATAATTTTTTTATATCGCAGACAACAAGTTTTCATGAATGTACTTATCTCTGGCTGTGATGATATCACCAGATGTTGGTTATCGAACTTCACCTTCCCGCAATGGAAGACCGCGAAGTATTCCTTTTTCGAAGTGGAAATTTCTTCTTCTCGGAATGGAAAATTCTTTTTCGAGGAATGGAAAATTCTTCTCCGTGGAATGGAAAATTCTTCTCCGTTGAACGGAAAATTCTTCTCCGTGGAATGGAAATGTCGCTTTTTGATGTTGTAGAACGTCTTCAAAATGCTGGATTGCACGACTCTTCTCAAATAGTTATTTCTTGATTTCAGAACCAAAATAGTTTTTGGAAATTTCTGATCTTTACGCCAAAGCGCAAAATAGTTTGTCCGGAGGACCAATTTTATGTGTAGAACACTACGATGTGCCTTCACATAAAGGCGTGTTTTTCAAGCACAAGGAGCTCTGTAACATAGATAGCAGCATATTTTTTGAACAAATTCATCACCACACATACACGGGGAGACAGAGTTTTTTCAGAGGTTTTTATCTGTTCTCGCGTATCATACGCAGAATTGTATGGTACCCCGTTTACATTCCCTCTGCTGATACTTAGATTTGGAGCGGGAGTGCGGAGGTATTGGTGAATGTGGAATACCAAGCTCCTCGCGTGCATTCTCAACTATGGCTGCACGGTGCGGTCTAGCGTTATCGTCTAGAAATTGAAAAGTTCCACCAATAGCATTGTGAAAAGGGCACAACATTGTCAATGACATGCTCCCTAGAGTGTAAGGCGGTCATATTCCCAGGACAAATGTGTAGATCTGTGCGCCCGTTGAAACATATCCCGGCCCATACCATAACACTACCCCCTCGGGATGGATTGACTTCTTGGACATAGCGACGATTACGGGGTATGCGTGGGATTGTCCATACCCTTATTCTTCGAGAATCTGAAAATCGTCCATATCTGGATTCATCAGTGAAAAGGACAATACGCCATTGATCGTTCCAATTGATATGTTGCCTTGCTCATTCCAGTCTTTGACGCTTATGGTCACATGTTAATCGAACTCCTCTTAATGGATGCTAGAACCTAGATTCATCTCTCTCAAACGTCGTCTGATGGTTTCGATGGAAACTTTGACCCCATCTGCATTTTGAAGAGTATTCCGTATCATTCTACACGTAGATGTAGGGTTTCTTCTCGCCGAAACAGTGATGAAACGATCCTGAGCAGGTGTTGTTTGTTCGGAATTCAAAATTGAATATTTCTGCCAATCAAAACACCTTCGG
The DNA here is from genome assembly GCA_951802165.1 of Adalia decempunctata. Taxonomy (NCBI): domain Eukaryota; kingdom Metazoa; phylum Arthropoda; class Insecta; order Coleoptera; family Coccinellidae; genus Adalia; species Adalia decempunctata. The sequence goes on from OX637697.1 coordinate 54,596,366, forward strand.
ACGATCGTATTATCCGATGATCGGATGTATGGAAATCCACCTTATTCATCATCATCATCCAGCCCTCTGCGTCCACTGCTGGGCATAAGCCCCCCCTAGTCTTGCTCATTCTCTTCTGTCCTGAGCTGCCTGAGTCCAATTACCAGCAAGCCTCTTGATGTCATCAGTCCAACGAGTCGAAGGTCTTCCTCTGCTTCTCTTGTCAACTCGGGGTCTCCACTCTAAAAGTTTTTAAGTAATTCTGTCATTCTGGCCACATGTCCAGCCCAATTCCATTTTAGTCGGGCGATGCGCGTGATAACATCAGCAACACGTGTTCTCCGGCGTATATCCTCATTTCTTATATGGTCTCTAAGAGAAACCCCGAGCATAGATCTCTCCATTCTGCGCTGCGTTATTCGGAGCTTGTTGTCAGATGCTACCGTTAAGGTTAATGTCTCGGCTCCGTAAGTCATCACCGGTAAGACGCATTGGTCGAAAACTCTCCTTTTCAGGCACACTGGCAGATCGCTCTTAAATACATCACGAAGTTTCCCGAAAGCCGCCCATGCCAGAGTTATTCTCCTCTTCAGTTCGCATGTTTGGTTGTCTCTTGCGATTCGGTCCTCATGACCAAGGTATGTGTATCTATCCACGAGTTCTACCTCTCTATCCTCCACCATGATGTTTTCGCTGGGAACAAGATTGGTCATTAATTTTGTTTCAGAGAAGTTGATTTCCAGACCTACCGCTGCACACACGTTCTTCAGCTCCTGCAACATCAATTTAGTGTTCCAGATTATCCGCCATCAAAACAATGTCGTCTGCGTATCTTAAATCTGTCAGCCTTCGACCGTCGATAGAAATGCCTCTACTCTCCCAGTTCAGTATCTTGAACGCGTATTCTAAGACTGTTGTAAAGAGTTTTGGAGACATTCTATCTCCCTGTCTCACCCCTCTACCAATCGGAATACCATCAGTTCCACCTTATTACCAACCTAATTTGGATTTTCCAAAGCCCTCAAGATGTCAATAATTCTTGGATGAACTATATATTATGTATAGTTCGATTCATGGAATTGGCACTTTAGGGCCATCCAATTTAAACGAAAAAAAAAAACATCCGAGTAGTTCGTCGATCAGTCTAGTCAATAAGCTAATCATAAGTCTTGGCCGCCATCTTAAACTCTTAAAAAAGAAAAACTTCTGCCGAAACAACATCAGAGTACCCATATGTACGAGAAAATTCTTCTGAATTGTCCTTCCATCAATCTATTCAATCCACTAATTACCAATCTTGGCCACCTTTTTGGACAATAGAAAAAAATTACCAAACATCTGTTCCAGTTCCTCGAAATAAATCGATAAGTGCACACGTGTATAGTCGATAGTATCTCGGGGAGATTAATCAGATTCATATTTTACTCTTTTTCCGAAGAAAAGAACAGAAAATATTTCTAGACTCGAAATTGAGTCTAACAAAAAACATTGTTTTCCTTGAGTTGAATCAATAATTCATCATTTTGGGAATCCAAAAACCACTTTTCTCTGGGTCATCAGTATTTTTTTCGAACATCTGGTACCCTGAAGAGATGTTTAATCATTATTTATATCAATTATCACTATGAATGATATCATAATGAATAATATGCCACCGTCTAAAGCTACCACACTGGTTCCAACTTCTACACCGTCTCAATCGTCAACCATACCAACCAAAGTTTCCTATGCCAATGCCACCAAAACATCACCAACAGATTCATTTCCTAAAAAGGGTCAAGCAATCTTAATCAACGCCATAGGCGATCTCCGAAATTCAGACTACGTCAAAGCTGTAGGAAGCATAACTGGAGCAAAATGCATCAAGGATGTCTCACGATTATCGAATCACAGAGTTTGTATCTTTCTCGACGATATTAAAACAGTGGACCACCTACTAGCTAATCACTCATCCGTCACAGTTTGCGGCTTCGAAACGAATATTCGTCGACTCATTACCCCGGCCAAGAGAATGATAATTTCAAACGCATGCCCTTCAATACCACACCATGTTATAGAAGATAAACTTGAAGAAATAGGTCTGAAACCGGTGTCTAATCTTAGCTTCCTCAGAGCAGGGGTTGAAGGTGACGAATATTCCCATGTTTTGAGCTATAAACGTCAAATCTACATTAGTCCTCCAGAAAATCAAGAGGAACTTCAATCCTCTTTTCTCCTCACATGCGAAGAAACAACCTACAGATTATTTTTGGCTCCTGACACTCCAGTATGTTTCCATTGCAAAGGGACAGGACATTTTGCTACTGCTTGCTCAAAAAAATCTATGTCCGCCACATTGGATAATAACCCCACCGTAAATCACGTCGATACATCAACCTCACCCGAAGAAGCTATTCAAGTCAATCAAAATAATACAGAAACAGTCCAAAGTAATCTTAAAAAACGCCGTGCTTCCACTAGCATTCCAACTCCGCCAAATCAAGAGGGTAACTCAGACCCAATGGAGCAATCCGATGAAATAGTTGCCGAAAAGACAGTACAACCTCCAACACAAATTGATGAAGCCCAAATGTTCGTAGAACCGAGTCCAACTACGGTCAAACTGAACAAAAAAATTATCGCCCAATTTCGCTCACTAACACCATGTGTAAATTGATGGAGAGGATTATAAATAAAAGATTATGTTACTATCTTGAAGCAAACAAACTGATCACCAGATACCAAAGTGGGTTTCGTGCAAACCGATCAACTATGGATAATCTAGTCCAATTGCACACTGAAATACTTGATTCATTCGCGAACAAACAAGAACTAATCGCTGTATTCTGTATATTGACGGTAACATGCTATACTTCATTAGGAACTTCATCAGCAAAAGAACCTTTCGGGTAAAAATTGGCAACACATGGTCCACAAAACATTATCTTCAAAACGGTCTACCACAAGGCTCAGTTTTAAGCACAACCCTTTTCCTCATAGCCATAAACGACGTGACCGACGTAATTCAAACATCACATCAATCTACGCTGACGATCTTCTCTTAATGTGCCGCGGTCAAAACTCCTGTACTAGCGCCAAACTCCTACAAGCAGCCATAATAAAATTGGAAGAATGGTCAAAATCATCTGGGTTCACTTTCTCATTAACGAAAACAAAAGTATTGAAATTCACAAAGAAACATCTCACTCCATGCCAACTACAGCTCTTCAATACTCCATTAGAACACGTAAACCATCACACATTTCTTGGAATGATATTTGACCGTAAATTGACATGGAATGAACATATCAAACAACTGAAGTCTGACTGTAGAAGGAGGATCAATATCATGAAAGTACTGGCGAATAACACTTGGGGGGCCGACGAGAAAACCCTCCTTACCATCTACCGAACTCTCATAAGGTCAAAACTTGATTATGGTTCAATAATATATTCTTCAGCTAGCGATCACCTCCTGAAGAGCCTCGAAACAGTTCAAAACACCGCCTTAAGATTTGCTACTGGTGCCTATACAACAAGCCCTTCGGAAAGCCTATGTAGAGAAACCGGAGAAATTCCACTCTCTCTGCGAAGACAGATGCTTCAGCTAACATACGCTTCAAGGATCTCTGCAGACAAGCAAAATCCGATACAACAACAAATTTATACACAGAAATATAGAGAACGTTACATTCATAAGCCAAACCTCGAAGCTCCTCTGTACCATCAAGTGAACAAAATATTAGAAAATTCAAATTTTCCAGACACTGAACAAACTGAACCATCAGCAGAACCCCCATGGACAAACATGAGGCCTTCCATAAATACAAAACTAACATCCTTCAAGAAGTCAGAAACCCACCCCCTTGTATTTCATCAAAAGTTTATGGAAATATTAACTAATCAACATTACGATGAAATTATTTTCACGGACGCCTCCAAATCATCCGAAGGAGTAGGATGTGCCTATGTATCCCGCATGGAAACAAAAAAATTCAAGCTACCCCCAGAATGCAGCATATTTACAGCCGAATTGATAGCGATCCTACAAGCACTCAAACATATCATCGAAAGATGATATGCCCATTATACCAGCCCCAGAGAAAAAACTTTAACGTAAGCAGCTCAATGAAGGAAGCCCCCAAGATCGACTCACCAGTGTGCCTAAATACAAATACCCTAGCATTTGTAAGATCCATTAATGTGAAAATTTAGGTAACAAACAATCATTTTACATACTATCCTAACCAAAATATTATTGTAACGAATTTTTGTAAAAAGTTCCATTACCGCTAATGACCAAGATGTCGAAGCGGCAAATAAATAAAAATAAAAACATCTGTTGGAAAGGTAGGGCTATCGAAACTGAACGCAAAAAATAATTCGTGTAGTTCTTCCATCCATCTCTAGAATCAGCTAATCTAAATATGTCCGAAGTTCAATCCTGAGCTAGGAAAGAAATTTTCTAGTCTCGGTAGGGGCCACCATTCTCACTGTTGGGTCAAAAATTAACAGTGCTGTGCCTAAGGTGGCGTAAGGACACAGTAACAAAGCCTACACAGAACACAACTGCTTACTCCGAACTCGGCACAATTTACAAGCTACGAAGCTTGTAGTTTCAGAGGGGTCTCCTCAGGAGACCTAGGAGTAATCAGGATAAACAATATATCATCATTGGCTGCATCATGAAGTGTTTAAAACAAATAAAAATATCTCCCGAAACTGAATCAGTGTACCTATATGTACATGGTGTTCCATCTCAAGAGAGCCACCCCGTATATTTCTATCCCATAGTGATTGGAAAAATTTCTCGAAACACGTCGAATGATTTTGTTTGGAGGACATCTTTTAACGTATATTTGAGGCTTGGAGGATCAGCTCCCTAAAAAGGGACGCTTCAACCCCTCAAAATTTAATAGGGGAGAGATGTTTGAAAGGTCTTGAAAGCCGTTTTACAAACTTTTATGAAAAGATGAAATAACCTAAAAAGATAAAAGTTTTCTATCATCTGTGCTTATTCTTATTCCTTATTTTAAATTATTTCCTGTAAAAAAAGCTTCCGATGAAATGAGCATGTTCATATATTATTTATAATATCCATATATCTCACATGCATTCACTGAAATTCAAGTGTTTTTCAGGTAAGGTTACAAGGTCAATCTAAGCTTTTCCTTGTACTGGGATTCTTTCCATACAGTTATAATTTACTCACGGAAAAATTGACAGAACTATTACAAGTCAATACCCAAGAGAATCATTCGAAATATAAAGGTTGTCTTTATATTCTTTTGGGGATTAAAAACAATCCATTGATAGCAAGGAGAGACTGGAAATTCATTGGTCAAATATGGCCTCTACTTATAACATCGATGCCATCTGAAAAACTTTCCATCATAAATTTGATAACGCAAATTTCGGAGTCTGTTTCTTCATGTTTCCAAACACCAACTATTGATTCACAATTTCCTGACAAGATAGTAAAAAAGGTTCAAGAATTATATGGTAATGAATCTTCTGAAGAAAAGACACATAATGCCCTAGAACATGTGGAGCAACAACAAGATCAGAAGAGATTAGATTATAAGAATTGTGTGGCATCTTTATTGAGAGCTTGTTCGGATAATGATTTGTAAGTAGCTATCTCATTTGATAAATATTGGGAGTACAAGTTAAATTGAAAGGGCATGAATCGAATCAAATTGAGAATTACCGCATATGGATGTTTGTATAGTTAGATTTAACACTAGAAATAATGGTTATATGGAGTCCATTCTTAGAAGCATTAGATTCATAAAATATGCAATATACCCATAATCCGTTGTTTCTCAATTTGAGGGGGACTGTGGAGACTTCTGGATACATTTACTCTTTGAAACGGATTAATATGAAGAACTGTAGGAGGATGCACTTATTTCATTCATAATATGATTCAATCGAATCTTCACAATAAAATCAACTATCTAAGTATATGAGACCAATTCGATATCAATATTCCTTGGCATATTAGTTCCAATGCTCTTTTTATTACCGAACCCACTTTATTTACAATAATGTCGATAGCAGCGTGAAAACCTTGTCCACAATTTTTTTAAATTTCTAGTCGTTCCAGCCAAGTTTTTATTGCCCAAGTTTTTTTTTATTTTACAAATATGTGAGTCTTCGACTTGTACATATAATTCAACTGTACATTTCTCTCACGAAACACTTTTTTCCTATACCATTTTTCAAAATTCGTTTTCGTGAAGGATACAGGCTGTCGAACATACTTGCAAAAAGCACTTTTCTGTTCATATCTTCGGAACCGTTTTTTCAAATGAACTGAATTTTGGTTGATTGTTTACTCAATTCATGGTGCATGTTCCTCAATCAAAACTTATTCAATATTTCTCTTGGTATACAAGTTACAGCGTAGTCGACTCATAAATCCACGCAAAAATACTATGAAAACTCTTGAAAAAGATGAACGGTTCATAATTTCGAAAGAATCAAGTAGAAAATCAAAGTATTCTCAGGTTTAAAAAACGCTTGTTTCCACCAAGAGCAGAATTTTGACTGAATTTTTGAATTTATTCTAATTTTAAGGATGTTTATATATGATATTTAAAAGTAGCCGATTCCATAATAAAGATAAACGTTCCTTTATTCAAGAGAGCATTTTACTCGTTGTTATTATTCATATAAATACGTATACTCTTCTAAAATTCAAAGGAGCATTCAACTTCATTATGAAATCGGCCCAGAGAATGGAATATGAATAAGAAAAAATTCCCCTGATAAAGGCGATGGCCTTGGATACTATTTCTTTATTTTTCCATGAAGCAAAAAACACACTTGTACTACCAATAGGTGCTCTAGAGAAAGAGCATAAAAGATATATTGTTGAGTGGAACACAAATGATCATCCTCTTTCAATATTTTCCAGGCATTGGAGGTACCATCTTCTTGCCATTGGTTTCTTGAGAGATATTATTCATCTAGATGAGAAATTTGACAGATCCACAGTGGAATATTTCCTTGGCTGCCTTATTAGCGAATCTATACTTGTCCGAAAAATTGCAACTAAAGTGGTAGTAAACATACTGATCCAAAATAAACTGAAATTCAAAAAGACCGAAATCGATCCGCTCGAGTTTTCTAACATGAAAAAGAACGGTACTCTACCTCCTGGTTACAGGAAAGATAACGAATGGCTACTGTACGATAGCAATAAATTACCGAGGAGTTCAGAGGAATGGAATGAGCTCAAATATGTGCATGATTCATTTACTGGATATTATATGTGGCCAGAAAAATTGGAAGTATTTAGTTCTCCTGAAGATCAACCTAATGTTATTGATTTTCCAGAAAAAATGAACGAGGAGCAGAAAGAAATTTATTTGTTTTTTTGCAATTTAGATAATGTGTCGAAATTATTATATTATTTTTCACTTGAGGATAAAAAGGGGGTTGACCATTTTAATCCTACAAGAACATTAATCTTCAAGGTAAATTGAACATTATTAACGAGTTTCTTCAAAGAACACTATTGAATTTTAAGATAAATGAGCATTATATTCTGTATATATTTTCAGTATACATCTAAACTGCTTCAGGATAAAATTCTTCATATGGTTTTGCCTCATTTGGAAAAATTAGCATCAGAAAAACAGGAATCCCATCAACGATGTGCTGCGGAAGTTATTAGCGGAATAATAAGAGGTTCTAAACATTGGACGTTTGAAAAAACTGAGAATATGTGGCATAAAATAATTCCGATTTTACAATGTGCAATTCAGAACATTCTCCCAGAAACCCTACCAGATTGGTCGATGTGTCTCTGCTTAGCACTACGAACGAGAGATTCCCGAAGGTATTACTGGTTAATGGAATTTTTAATGGATGATCCTTTATCTGATCCTACTTCTCTGATAGCCAGTACAAAATTGCACTTATTTATTAACACTCTATTTATGCAACCCTGGAGAAACAGTGAATTGTATAGCCAACTCATGGACTATTTGAAGAAACACATGACACATCCGTTTCAACTAATAAGAATAAAAATAAGTACAGCTCTCAAAATTATCTTTCTTTCGGATTATCTACCTCCTGGTGGGGTCCAGGATAAAATTCCAAGGATGAGCCAATTTTTGGAAGAGTATATGCCATATCTCGATTGGCTGTATCATAATACCTTGAAGAAAATTGACAACAATCAAGTATGTGATGAATCTCAACCGATAATAAAAGGCATCAATAAAGAAGATGCATTGAAGTTGTTCAAAGTTGGTGAGTTGTAGTTATTTTAACTGAAGTCTTTTAATATTTTGTGTATAGGTAATCAACTATATAGGAAAAATTGCGCCATTCGTTTTGAGCGCTCCCACTTAAACGAGCGATATATTATTTCGTCCCGTTGTCTGGATTTCTCGAATTTTGCACCCAGAATGGTCAATCGTCTAGCTTGGCACATTGATCACGGATCCGTAATAACATCCATGAACGTGGACGACTGCTAAGACTGCCTGTTCAGAAATTTTTTTCGTTGGATCAACTTACAAGATGAATGAACGAGTGCCAACAGCTCCTGACTTCGCGAAAGTGCTTTAGGTATACTGGGTGTCCCAAGTCCGACAACTGGACATATTTGAAATCTGAAAACAACTGAGCTAAAATATTCTTGGATCCTGAGCACTTCCAGTACAAGGAGTGAAAATAAATTTGTTCCAAAATTTTTCATCCGATTTTTTCGTTTCTGTTATGATTGAGTACTCAATGCTGAATACATTCATGTTAAAAACATTCTATTAATTCAAATCTAACTTTGACTGAGCATGTGACTGGATTGTGTAAGAGGCTTTTCACCGCTAAATTCGGAATAAAACAAATAGAGAAAATTATCCGAGAAAGAAGCGCTACTCTATCACGCTCAGGTCCACGGACGAATGGTATTGTCTTGTGGGACATTGGCGCACCCCGGGGGTGGTCCAGGGGGCTGCATTCGACACGGTTTGCGCTATTTGGCAAATTAGAATTCATAGATTAACTAAACGTTGTTTTTCTCTATGATATTCATTTCCGAAGCTATCTATGAATTGGAGAACGTCAAAAATTTTATCGCTGGAAAACCAACTTGTTTGTTTTCCCGGGTTGGAAGTTTTATCGAGATGAAACGATCGTTGCTACGGAAACTTCCTCACTAAAAATGGAAAGAGTCATCTTAAAAATGTATGTCACGTACCTCGGACATATCGAACGTCAACGTGATAATTCAAGTTCTCTGGCCAGGTCTATGGCGTCGAAAATTTTGCGATTTCGGCGAAATTCGCGATTTTCGAGAATTTTTTTAAAATATTTCCCGATATCACAAAAAAAAAACTCTAAAAACACCTCCGTTCTTCTCCCATCCCGTAGCGAACGGGGGCCGCTTGATTGAAAAATAATGGATTTCTATATTGATTAAAATATTTTATATCTTATATCAAAGTTGCATTTCGATAAGATAGAAAACCGAACAAATGAATAGATCTTTTACCGCCGATATGGTACCGTCTTGAAAATCTAATTCCGTCTTTGATGACAATAACTACCTCCGTCTTAACTCTCTACCGACTATCAACCCTACTAACTCTCAACTCCCCGGACTATCAACTGTTCGTCTATCAACTAACTGACTTTCTTCCCCAAGTTATTGTACGAATGAAGTATTAAAGTATATACTATTTACTGCTCTGGTAGGTAGAGAAAAAAATATTTGCACCGACACATTACTCACACGAAATTACATTGTTCAAGTGTAGTACTTGTTTTCGGATTTGTAGGTTTATTTTATAATTGATATTTTTTTTAGTAGTGCTATTCTTAACAGCTTTTCTTTATGTGGTGATCCATGGTTGAAGGCTGTGAATTATATATGTATTGTACTTTTGACAACTTCCAGTTTGAATCAAATTTATTATTATTATTATCAGTTTGTTACATTCTACTCTGGGAGTGGGAGACCCTGCATATTGATGTTTATGCATATTGATAACATTTATGCCAGTGTATGGGGAAACCATTAATTTATGGAACTCAATATACTTTTCTATCGAATAATCTGCAGAAAAATTTAAATATAGTATTCTTTGTTTTCAGTGAGTAAATTCATAACGTCCTTCCTAGTCTGTCGTTTGAACTCATCTGTACCGATGGACTTCTACCGTACACTGCCAATAACTTGTGTTCTTCAAAGCAATGATGTAGATGATGAAATTAAACCAATGTGCATGAACATGTTGGCACTATTGGCTCAAAATTTGATAATTGTTGAAGATGTACCTGAAATTATGAAGGTTATTGAATCTGTAATAGCCTGCCCGCTGTGGACTGCAAGAAGTGTATTAGCAGAATATCTGTCCTCTTTCATTTTCCACAATATGCCTATTATTTCGTCGAGAAAGGATTGGATTGATAAGGTATTATTTTGCTGATAGATTTTTTCCATTGTATCTTATTATTTTTTTGAGGCTGCCAAGTCTCTATGCGTTTATCATACAACATAATATTATAATTGATTGCTTCTACCCCTGTTTTTGGCTCAAACAAATGGCAAAACATATCGACTGTAGGGTAGAATATCTCTATGGCCGAACGAATGGTTGCCGATTATTCCCCATATAGATGTATAAAAAGTTTCTATGGATCTGTGTCCCGATTTTCATCGTGTTAAAATGTCCATAAGTGTCCATAATGTTTTTCCAAGTTTGTAATTGCATTCCATTTACTTCCATTTACTTCAAAGGCTGCAACGGATGCCAAATATATATTACGGAAATATCGCTCCTTATGGGAATAAACCAAGAACCGTGGACGATGCTATAACATTTATTTTCACTCAAGAGATATATTACTTGGGATATGCGAAGCTATATGGGGCTCCCCGTTTTCATCTCGACCGCGCAAGTCAATCCTAAGATGTCTTCAAACATGGTGTATGCACTTGTCATTTTTTGGATGCATTGCCAAGGTAAATAATGACACGACCACATAATGGCATTTTGCTGAAATGAAAATGTTATACAGGGTCTCCCAGAAGTCCCGCACTTCCTTGAGTGGATCGAAAGTGAAAAATGTTCTAAGCCCAAATATCCATGTTTGAAATTTTTTGATGAAGTAGTTAATCAGTAATATATATATATATATATATATATAAAATTAGTTAAATTTATTTGGGTTGGCAGTCGGAAATAAAAGAAAGTCTCTTTTTTCCTTTTTTCTCAAGCTTTCGGCTTTATTTAAGCCTTCTTCAGGAGACGCTACAATATGTTAATAATCAGGAATTTAGAATGAAATTAATATGTATACAACTTACGAAGTTGAGATAATCTACATAAAGTTGAAACATTCTAACTAATAAGGCAAACAAAGGTACAATTTCTTTTTTTAAATTCTGAAAGAGCAGTCAAACGTTTTGAAATTGTCAATAATTTTTCATGACATATAGTAATATAAATGGAGAATCTATGAATGCTCTTCCTCTTCACAACTTGGTATAAAATGATTAGGTAAGTATATGAAATTTTGTGATTACTGAACAAATGCCATTCCAGAAGGTATTTCAATTATGAAGTTGAAAACGGTGATTTTGTTTTTTATTTTTGTCCATATCGATCAAAAGGGCATATACATTGCTCAGGGAATCAATGTCTTTTTTTGAATTCATATTCTGTTCATTTTGTGAAATTCTTATCATTTCTAAAAGGATCCTTTTTCTAAGATTTGATTCCCGATCCAACAACTCAGTATCTTCAAATGATGGAATGTGGCCTGTTTCGATACAGTGTTTGGCTAACGCACAATGGTCTTTTCTCAGTTTAATATTACTCTTATGAAGAGTGATACGTTGTTGCAAAGTTGTGGACGTTTGCCCTATGTATTTCAACTCACAATGGGAACAGGGAATTTTGTAAATAACATCACTATTCCTGAATAATGGTGTTTCATCTTTTAATTTAATGTATAATTTTTTCAGGGGTTTAACATTCTTGATCGCGAATTTAAGTTTTTCTTTTGGTAAAATATCTTTGAGTCTATTTGGTAATGGTTCTATATTTGGAAGGGTAATATAAATTTTGTTTGCCCCATTTTCTGGTGGATTCTCTTCTGTTTCAATCTCTGTTAATCTATCAGGGTTGTTATACAGAATTCTTCTGATAAAGGTTTTGGGATATCCATTTTCTAATAATATGTTTTCCAGTCTTGTGAGATTCTTATTCCTAAATGACATATGGGATAATTTATTCACTCTTGTTTATAGGTTTTTAATTATATTGATCTTCATTTGCATTGGATGATACGAAAGGTAGTGTACATATCTTTGAGATGCCATGGGTTTGATATACCAGTCAGTGATTATTCTATTTACAGAAGTTCTCATCAATTTCATATCTAAGAAGGCAACCGATCTATCTGTTTCATTCTCGATCGTGAACTGGATTTTGGGATTCACTTCGTTTATTACATCCAAAACCCGGTGAGTCCATTCTTCTGGCACAGCTGTCACAACATCATCCATGAATTTTTTGCAAAATGGAAGTTCAAATGGTAATTTTTCTTGTATTTTCTCTAATATATCATCCACTACAAATTGTGCTATTATAGGAGACGCTATTGAACCCATGGGAGCTCCTTGTAATTGTTTGTAGTATTGATTGTTGAATGAGAAAACTGTAGTATCAAACCACATATCTATAAGGAGGCAAAATGTTTCTACTGTAACAGAACAATTTGGTTGAATGTCATTCCATTTTCTTCTGATAATATCTTTGGTCAGCGATACCGTGATGTTTGTGAATAGAGAAACTACGTCCCAACTCTGCAAAATATAATTTGTAGGCAACTGAAAATCACATATGAATTCGGAAAACTCGAAAGAATCTCTTATGTTAAACATATTCGAGAAGTTATAAGATTTCGTTAAAACATCTCTTATGAATTCAGCAATATTGTAATTAGGACAATTAATGGATGCTATTATAGGTCTCAAACTTAATTCTTCTTTGTGAATCTTTGGGAGTCCGTAAAATTTAGATGCCGTACCTTTGTAATACATAAGTTTGTGAGCCAATTCTTTTGAAACCTTATTAACCCTTTTTTAGTTTGGTAATTAAGGAATTAATTCTCTGTTGGTATGAACTACTTGGATCCCTTGGCAATGCTAAGTAATTTTCTTCATCAGACAATAAATTATTTGATAATTCTATATATTTCGTTCTGTCCATTACAGTAGTAACATTACCCTTGTCTGACTGTAGGACTAGTACTTCTGGGTGATCTCTTAAAAACCTTGCAGATCTATTAAACATTTTGTTGATTGGGTGGAATGATATGGAATCCTTATGGCAGAAATTTGTGATTATGTTAGTTATTCTAGATGTTAAAATCTGTTTTTCTCTATTATCTTCAATCATAGAAACCACTTTATCTAATTCTGATATTAAATGTGCAATAGAAATATCTTTTCCTGAAGGCGGTAAACAAAATTTTGGACCCAGTGATAAAGTTGTCGCTACATCATCTGGGAGTGCTATTGATGAAATATTTTTAATCCATTTATTTTGAGTTCTTATAATTAATTTCTGTTCTTCCTGAAGTTTTTCAAATTTTCTTACGTTTACTGCCTTGACTTTGTTGAATATCCCACTGCATTTTGTTTTAATTTTGTGAGCGAATTGTAACCAAATATGTTCATTCAAAACCCTCCTAAAATTATCACATAATTCCTTATTTCTCCGTTCCAAAAATCCGATGTTTTTATGAGAAATGTCCAATTCTAAATTAATCATTTTTTGCCCTAACTTGTTGGTGAAATTATGGATCTTCTGTCCTGTTTTTGCATCTTTATACTCGAAATTGTACCTAACGTTCTTCAGACTGTTGTTCACGTGTCTAGGGATAATACCATTGGACCTGCATTTCAATAGGAAGATCTTCCTGTTTATTAGGTTTGATAGTTTCCTGTTATTGTTGGAATACTCCTTCATTTGCCTTACCATTTCTGTACCATATTGTGTTCTGATGATTTTGAAGAAACCCATTTTGTATTGATAATTCAAGATTTAGCGACTGTGTATATTCAAAATTAGTTAAATTTATTTGGGTTGGCAGTCGGAAATAAAAGAAAGTCTCTTTTTTCCTTTTTTCTCAAGCTTTCGGCTTTATTTAAGCCTTCTTCAGGAGACGCTACAATATGTTAATAATCAGGAATTTAGAATGAAATTAATATGTATACAACTTACGAAGTTGAGATAATCTACATAAAGTTGAAACATTCTAACTAATAAGGCAAACAAAGGTACAATTTCTTTTTTTAAATTCTGAAAGAGCAGTCAAACGTTTTGAAATTGTCAATAATTTTTCATGACATATAGTAATATAAATTCAGAAGAATTCTGTATAACAACCCTGATAGATTAACAGAGATTGAAACAGAAGAGAATCCACCAGAAAATGGGGCAAACAAAATTTATATTACCCTTTCAAATATAGAACCATTAACAAATAGACTCAAAGATATTTTACCAAAAGAAAAACTTAAATTCGCGATCAAGAATGTTAAACCCCTGAAAAAATTATACAGTAAATTAAAAGATGAAACACCATTATTCAGGAATAGTGATGTTATTTACAAAATTCCCTGTTCCCATTGTGAGTTGAAATACATAGGGCAAACGTCCACAACTTTGCAACAACGCATCACTCTCCATAAGAGTAATATTAAACTGAGAAAAGACCATTGTGCGTTAGCCAAACACTGTATCGAAACATTCCATCATTTGAAGATACTGAGTTGTTGGGTCGGGAATCAAATCTTAGAAAAAGCACCCTTTTAGAAATGATAAGAATTTCACAAAATGAACAGAATATGAATTCAAAAAAAGACATTGATTCCCTGAGCAATGTATATGCCCTTTTGATCGATATGGACAAAAATAAAAAACAAAATCACCGTTTTCAACTTCATAATTGAAATACCTTCTGGAATGGCATTTGTTCAGTAATCACAAAATTTCATATACTTACCTAATCATTTTATACCAACTTGTGAAGAGGAAGAGCATTCATAGATTCTCCATTTATATTACTATCACTCAGTTGCAGGAACGTCCATTATAATTTAAAGTGTCATTAAAATCCTAATGCCACATTAAACATGGTATTCTGTGGCAGGAAACCATGTTTAATGTGGCATTAGGATTTTAATGACACTTTTAAATTATAATGGACGTTCCTGCAACTGAGTGTATATGTCATGAAAAATTATTGACAATTTCAAAACGTTTGACTGCTCTTTCAGAATTTAAAAAAAGAAATTGTACCTTTGTTTGCCTTATTAGTTAGAATGTTTCAACTTTATGTAGATTATCTCAACTTCGTAAGTTGTATACATATTAATTTCAAACTGCCAACCCAAATAAATTTAACTAATTTTGAATATACACAGTCGCTAAATCTTGAATTATATATATATATATATATATATATATATATCCTTATGAAATGGAGCTGTACAGATTTGTTTCCAAATATGGCATGTGTCTCGAAAAGGCAACAAGGAACAGATCATTCAAACAAACATATTGATCCATTCCCCGCTCCTAATCTCAGTACTAGCAGAGGAATGTCGAACGGGGCACCATACAGTTCTGCGTATGATGCAAGAGCACAGATAAAAACCTCAGCAAAAACTCTGTCTCACCGTATAAGTGTAGGAATATTGGATTTGTTTACAAATATTCATATTGGAGGGCATCTTCTTCGAATGTAATTCTTTCTTCATTTCTTCAAAGGGGTTGACAAAGCATTTTTAAATAATCTGAAACAAAAACCAAAGGGAGAAAAAAAGGAAAAGCAAAATCCACTAATATTTTCAAATTGTTTTGAAGGTACCAACCCATCTCAAAAATGAATCAGATACTGAATGAATAGAGTTGAAAACATCTGTTGGACAATTATTGACCAAATGGTCAATAGTTTGCTCTTCATGCCCACACTCACATCTCGGGCTATCAATGGCATTCCATTTGAAGAGCATGCTATTACAACGTCCATGACCTGTCCTAAGACGATTCAGAAGACACCAATTTTTCCTAGACAGATGAAAAACGGGAACTTCCTCTGAAGGATCGAGAATTAAACTTTTATTGAAAAAAAATCATATGAAGTCCATTCCGAACTCCAAATTTCTTTATGATTTTTTTTAGAATAAAGAAAATTATTTATCCATAGAGGCTTTCGAGATTTCAATCTAGCCAGTCTTGTATCTGGCATATAAATCATAATAGGAAATGAATTTGGAAAGGAATGAAATTTATCCCAAGACTTCATGGCAGCAACCTGTCTACGAATATGAGGAGGTATTATGTTAGAAAGAACTGGTAACCAAGCTAATGGAGTAGATTTAATGGTTCCAGTTATAATCCTCATAGAAATATTGAGTTGCCCATCAATTTTATGGACATGGGAACTATTCAACCAAACAGAACAGCAGTATTCAGCTGCAGAAAAAACCAAGGCTAAAGCAGCCGTACGAAGAGTGGTAGCATCGGCACCCCAGGATGTGCCAGCTAATTTTTGAATTATATTATTCCTCGTCTTCAACTTTAGACGTAAACTTTCCAAATGAGCCTTAAAAGTCAAAGAAGAATCTAGTTTTATTCCCAGATACTTGGGAGTGAAATTATGATTTAAAACTGTATTGTTGAAACTAACCCTCAAAGTTTTATGTTTTTGATGATTATTCAAATGAAAACACGACACCTCTGTTTTAGTGAGACTCGGGCATAAACGCCACTCCAGAAAATAGTTCCTCAAAATTTATAAGTCTTCAGTTAAAGTATTCTCAAGAATGTTGAAATCAGAATGACGGAAGGCAAGAGCAATATCATCTGCATAGATAAATTTCTCGGAGGAAGTATCAGGAATATCACTCAAATATAAATTAAAAAGAAGGGGTGACAATACCGATCCTTGGGGAAGTCCGTTATTCAAAGTCTTGAAACTACTACTATCACCATCAATAAAAACACGAAGTCTCCTGTCCGTCAACATATTTTCAATTAAACCAACCATTTTCCCACATTTCAAATGCTTAAGAAGTTTGAAAATTAAACCATCTTTCCAAACAGTATCATAAGCCGATGATAAGTCGACGAATGCTGTTCCTGTTTTTAATTTCTTATCAAAACCTGATTCGATGAAAGTAGTGAGACTAAGAACCTGATCAGAACAATTCCTATTTTTCCTAAAACCTCCCTGACAATTCTGTAAACCATCTTCAACATGGGATTCAATCCTAAAGATAATCAATCGTTCTAATGAAAGTGACCAATCAGAAGCGCGCTATAGAAGAATGAGTAAGTTGTTGGGGACGCGAGAGTGAGACGCCAGAGCTGCTGCCGGCTTTTCACGCAGTAAACCGAGACTGGCGTCTCACTTTCGCGTCCCCACTGCTTACTCAATCTTCTGTAGCGCGCTCCTGATTGGTCACTTTCATTAATTGATAACTAATGAACTACGTTATCAAAAAAATTCAAACATGGATATTTGGGCTTAGAATATTTTTCACTTTCGATCCCCTCAAGGAAGTGCGGGACTTCTGGGACACTCTGTATATTTCTTCAGAACTAATAGACACTAATAAACACAAATTATTGGTAAAAATATATTGCTTTACTCAGTAATGATAAAAATGAAAGGATTTTCGGGTCAATAGTTCAAAAATATTGCTCTCAGTTGGACTCATCATTGCTCATTCCTGCCTCTTGGCTCTTGGTTTGAGCCTTCTTCAGGGAAACTGAAAAACATGGTGTGACAATCATTTCACGAAGTCTCTGCATTAAAACGCTCCCAATCAATTCGAGATCAATAAAATATGTCACTGTTTTGGTTTTATCACCAAGGTATTTAAGCATCAGACGACGAAAATTCAGTAGAGAAAAACAATTTTCCAATAAACTTCGATGTCTGAAAACCAGCACGTTTCGTTATTATTCGCTCAAAAAAACAACTAGCCTCACATCTAGCATTATAAAACTCAGTGGTCACCACTGTGAAATTATTGCTTCAAAAAAATATCGATTGTTAACACAACAAGTTCACCAAAATAAATTCAAATATTTGAAATAAGTATCCGCCACAATTTGTGAATAGCGCCAACCGAATCTGATCTCATATTCTCAAATTAGGATAAACGAAATCTAATTAGTGCTTGCACCATATTTTTAGACATATACAGGGTGACTGGTGACGTAAGGGACAACGGCTAAGTGGAGATAGAGGACCTCAAACTGAATGAGAATTTGGGTTTCAAATGTCCCATAAGGGTATTCGTGTCGGAGATATAGGGTGATTTATGAAAAATGCTAAATCTATGAACTCCCATATCTTCGTTAATATGATATGTTTTTCGCTGATATTTTACATGTTTGTTCATGCAGGCATTCTCCGTCAGCATAAGAAAACAAAATGGAAAAAATTGCTGGTTCGTACTCAAAAATTTCAATTTACATGTCAAGTGAGAAATATCACACGGTATATGAGATAAAATAAAATCAAATAGTAATTTGGAAAGAGGGAAAAAACTGATGAAATATCTGTTTTTTGTTTGAATGGCACAAATTTTCTTTCGTTTCTATGATATGTTGAAGTAAGAATATTACAATATTTTTATATTCAAATCATGAAAATTAGTACTACTGATAGAAAAAACCTTGAATTCGAGGCGCTAGAATGAGCCTGGCATCAAAATATTCCTTCAAATCTTGAAATCTATTTTTATCAATTAATATTTCGATGCCATATAAAATTTGTTGTAGATGGGGTGATGAAAGAGTTGGATACTCAAACACAAAAATAGAAAAAGTCGCAAATATAATTCATAAAAAAATCAAGTAAGCAAATGTTCGAAATGAGAGCCGTTCACCTCTATACATTTATTTGCTCTCTTTAACAAACGAATCACAGCTTTTCTAATCAGAGGAATATTTGTTTTAATTTCTTCGCATGCTGCAGTTATTCTGTTCTTCAAATGTTCACGGCTTGTTATTGTTTCTTTGTACACCATATCCTTAAGATGATCCCATAGGAAATAATCCAGAGGAGTTAGATCGGGTGATCTAACAGGCCAATTCCTAGAACCTCCCCGACCAATCCACCTGTCAGGAAACTCACTATTCAGAAAATTCTTTACTTCATTTGCAAAATGAGGAGGTGCACCATCATGTTGAAAAATCATACCTCTCTGATTAATATTTTATAAAAGACGAGGCAAAACATTCTGCAAGAAATCCAAATAAACAGCCCCAGTTATTCTTGATTCAAAGAAATGTGGACCGATGAAATGTCCATTATAAATCAAGAATATTATTTTTCGTGATGGGAATATAAAAATATTGTAATATTCTTACTTCAACATATCATAGAAACGAAAGAAAATTTGTGCCATTCAAACAGAAAACACATATTTCATCAGTTTTTTTCCCTCTTTCCAAATTTCTATTTGATTTTATTTTATCTCATATACCGTGTGATATTTCTCACTTGACATGTAAATTGAAATTTTTGAGTACGAGCCAGCAATTTTTTCAATTTTTTTTCTTATGCTGACAGAGAATGCCTGTATGAACAAACAAGTGAAATATCAGTGAAAAACATATCATATTAACGAAGATATGGGAGTTCATAGATTTAGCATTTTTCATAAATCACCCTATATCTCCGAAACGAATACCCTTGTGGGACATTTGAAACCCAAATTCTCATTCAGTTTGAGGTCCTCTATCTCCACTTAGGCGTTGTCCCTTACGTCACCAGTCACCCTGTATACAACCATATATGTATGATTTAGAAAATTAATCAAGCTACCATATGAATATGTCATATTCCCGTGCAAGAAATTATGGGAGACCTTTTTTGTTCAGAATGGTTCAAGCTATCCAGAATAAACTTTTTATTGTAAAAATATG
Organism: Adalia decempunctata; assembly: GCA_951802165.1. NCBI lineage: Eukaryota > Metazoa > Arthropoda > Insecta > Coleoptera > Coccinellidae > Adalia > Adalia decempunctata. The sequence continues at coordinate 54,616,309 of OX637697.1, forward strand.
AACACGGTAAAAGTTTCTTGCGAAACAAAGCTATGGGATGGCTTTTTCTACATCTTGCAATCAAGGAGGAACTCCACTAAGCATTTTTTGAGCGCCTTCTCGCTCGCATCAAAGTCTGTCTTATTTTATTCTAGCCAGTTTTTTGGTTTTCAAGAAAAAAATTGTGTTTTGTGTTTTCGCCGCCAGCTTTAGGGGACTGTAAATGAGCAGGAGGCCCATAAATCTAAACTCACTCCCTGAATTTTTTTACAACTATTCATATACTCCTTATACAGGGTGGGTCTTTGACTTGTGCATATATTTCAACTGTAGATTCCTCTCAACAGAAGAAACACTTTTTTCCCATAACATTTTTCAAAATCCGGTTTCGTTTGAAAGATACAGGGTGTCAAAAATCTATGAAATCAACTCTATTCTTTCCATATATTCGGAACCGATATTTACTTATTCCATATTTCTCCTAGTATAAAAGTTACAGCGTAGTCGACTCATAAATTCATGCAAAAATACTATGAAATCACTTGAAAAAGATAAACGGTTCATATTTTCGAAAGAATCAACCATTTTAGAAAATATAAGTATTCTTATATTTTTCAAATAAAACGCTTCGTTTTCGAGTTATTCCTGAATGTATACGAAGAAATTTGAGGAAAAAATCATGAATTTCATAAGAAATCTGAGTGCTTCCCTGAATTAAATATCATCGAATATTATTTCTTCTTTGGTCTCTTAACAAATTAACAATGTTGTCAGAATGTTTATCAACCTCGACAAGACTAAAATCTCAATAATGGAAAAACGTTCGATGTAATAATAAAATCCCACAAATGTGGGAGATTGAATTCTGAGAAGCATGAAATTACACAGTTTATAAGCACAGTTTCTATCGAAAATTTATTATTACCAGTCCTCCAGGAAAATATCTATCTGAACGATATCCTCTTGGAATTTTTAATCGACACCACACGGTCTTCACATCACAATCATCACCTGTTTGCTTTATTCCCTGTAAGTAAATAAAGTACCTGATTTGACGACGGAGAGAGTGTGTCGTTGTCCTTCTCCATTGTTACTGTGCAGCGTATGTCCAACAATGAAGGAATTATGGATACGTCACCTTCGTCTTGAGCTTGATAAAGCAACAATAAAGTTGCGAAACGTTGCTCTTTGAGAAAATTGATGTTTTCTTTTCCTGCATATTCCTAATCCTACGATTTTCACACAATAAGTAAACAAATAAATAAATAAAAAAATCGAAGTCCATGGAGAAGGTTATCGCGTTTAAGCGTCGTTCATTGTATCACAGACTGGCCTGAGATAGGACTCGTTGGAGACACAGAACAACGCTTGTGGGGGCTACATCGCACTCGTTTATCATTTTCAAAGAGCAATGCCTAGACGCCTTCAGCGAAAAGTAAACCAAACAGTGCCTTTGCGATAGTTCTTCCGTTAACGATAGGGGACGTACTGCTTTCTTGAGTTCGCCTATACTATTGTTTGAAGGGAAAATCGGCCAGATTTGGCATCGTCTTCTCTAGAGTTCTGTGAAATATCACAGAGAAGGGGTTAGGTTAGGTCATTGAACTCGAATCATATGACCTAGGTTAATGGAGTTAGGATAGTTTAGTGAGAAACCAATTTTTTATGAGATCGTTTTAGAATATCGAGGAAAATATGAACAAATTATTAGTGTTTACAAACTAATCTTCAGGAAAATCGAAGAAGGAACTTATTTTGGTGGGAGAAATATGGCTTTTCAATTGCAGAAATAATCGGTCAGAACTGAGTGTTTTTGTTAGGAAATATCGTGTTAGTTACATTCTTATCCAAATGAGGTAAGTGCTTGAGTATTTTCTAATTGTATCACCCAGAACATCTAATAATCACCTCAATGTCAATCGAAAAATATGAACTTTGAGATGTTTGCAGAGAATTGTTTCAGGCACTTATTTAGCCCAATTTTTTTTTCAAATGGCCATATCTCTTCAACGTAGCCGAATTCGGAAAAATGGAAAATGAAAAAATGGTTTCTTTGGCCTCAAGAATCTACAGTTAAAATATATGTACAAGTCAAAGACTCGCCCTGTATAGCTTTAGAAGAATAAGTAGGAAACCTAGCTAATTCAGTGTTAAACGAGTGGATGAATATCAGGAATAGGATATTCCTGTATTGGAAAAAATGTCATGAGCGAAATTTCCGAAAAGCTTAAATTTCATCTCGAGTGGTGTTCGGCATGACTATTTCACGAGAAAATGGGGTAATATGTTCACATTTGACGCGTATTGCGCTATTTGGCAAATAACAATTCATCATAGATTAACTAAACCACTAAACGTTGTTTGTTCTCTCTATGATATTTATTTCAGAAGCTATCTATGAATTCGAGAAACGTCAAAAATTTTGTCGCTGAAAAACCAACATGTTGGTTTTGCCGACTTGAAAATTTTTTCGGGATAAAACGATCGTTGCTACGGAAACTTCCTCACTAAAAATGAAAAGAGTGGAATAGTCACTCAAAAATATGAGCTACTTTGTTTTTTGCTGAAAACATTCTTTGAATAGTTTGAATTTGTTTCGCCAAGTTGATATCGAGTTTGCGGAACATCTAATAATTTTTGAAATACAAGAATTTTTAGCTATTCCGAGTTTGATTCGCGAGAGTTGTTTTGCTAACTGTTAAAATCACTCGTGAATGACAAATTCCTCCTAAAAATTCGACTTATCGAATGATGCCGCCAAATATTTCGTTCGAGATATCAAGATATTCGATTTATAGAAGTTCGACTTATCGAACAAAAATTACACTAATTTTCCACCTTGGCGCTATTGCCAACCAATTTGATTCGAGTTATCGAAAATTCAATTAATCGAAGTTCGACTGTACAGGGTGTCTGGTGGCAGATTTATATTTTCAAAGTTAAATAAAAAAAAATGCTATTTGACATATCATTTTAATTAAAACATTGAATGACAAAATAATCATGCGGATTTCATTTTTTGAAAATTATACCATCCAAATGTTTTCCATCGAGTTCTACACATTGTTCAAAACGGAGCCTCGTGTTCTCCGCCACACGTTGCAGCAAACTCGGTTCAATTTTGCTGATTTCTCGATGAATATTTTCTTTTAGGTCCACAATAGTTCGTCAATTTTCTTTAAGTTCTTGAACGATTTGAATTTTGAATGGATGGTACTTTAGATCCTTTCTTAAAATTTCATGAACAATCGTTCTGGGAAGTTCCAGTGAGTCTGCCCTTTTCCGTATCGAAAGTCGTGGATTTTCACGTAAACTCTCTTCAACCAGTTCAATGTTTCCGGGAGTCCTTGAAGATCGACTGGGCCCTGGCCGTGGGGTGTTTATAGCCGAAGCAATTGTGCGGAACCTTTGCACCCAGGAACGAATTAAATTCAAACTCGGCCCATCACTTATCCGTCGAATATCGAAGTGTGAACAAAATTGTCGACGAGCAATTACGTACGAATCGTTACTCTTGAAAAATGCCTCGATGGCGAACGCGCGATGCTCATTCGACCAATGCGACATTGTGATAAAGAAATCCGCATGACCACTGATTCCAACGACACTACCCTCCCCCGCGCAGTTTATTACTTGTTGAAATATTCGTATTTCAAAACATAAATCTGCCACCAGAAACCCTGTATATAGTTCCTGTATATTATACCATCGCACACCTTCCATGTGTCACTGTAAATTAAAGAATAATTTTACATACCAGATTTGATTGATTGACGAACAAGAGACCGGGTTAGCACTTGGCCTCCCTGTGACACTTCCACCAACTTGGGTCTATTGTATCTCTCTTTCGTCAGTGGATCCTCACGAGAGTAGGTTCGTGTCCTTTATCAGGTTCAGTAGCCTGTTTATGAGGTTTTTCGGATTCATTCCCGTTTCCGGATTGATTTCTCCGAAAATTCGGTGACGCCTTCTTCCTAGGGCTTCGCATTCAAAGATGATGGGAGAGGCTGTTTCTTCCTCTTCACCGCAGTCTGCAATCCACGGATTCTCCAAGTATTCCTATGGTGTTCAGATGTTCACTAAAGCCGCAGTGTCCCGTCAGCAGACTACTATTGTACGTGCCTTTGTTCTCTTTAGATTCAAAAAGTCAGCCGTCAAGGTTTGGCGTGTGTGTCCTACCATGACTTGGCTGTGTGTTTGCCCGTCGCTCTGTTCCCAGTGTTGTCGGTGTCTTTGTTTTATCCACTCCTCAATCAGGGTCCTGCATCGGTTTTCGCTGATTCCAAGCACAGGTTCTGGCCCTGTGAATGGCGTTCTAGGTGCTCGTCTTGCTAACTGGTCTGCTTTTTCATTGCCCGCTATTCCCTTATTGTGACCTGGCACCCACATCAAAGTGACCTTGTTGTGTAAATACCAGAAGAACTGTACCTCAATTTTTATTATACATGTATGAATTTGTTCAGTTCATATTAAACCTTGACCGTTAATATTTAGTTCAGTTATTCATTTTTATGTGTGCTTTTCCATCCACACCAATTTGATCTTTCATATCTACGCCTAGGAAAACCAGAATCTAGAATTTCTACTTCCACCATTATTCTCTTTACTTCGATTTTTTATCAAACATCATTTTTGAAGTATGCATAACATATTTCATCTATGAATGTAGGGTAAGAATTCAACTTTTATCATTAAACTTTCATTTAATTCCGTCAATTCGGGGGATTTTTTAGTTACGGTTGTTAATCTACGATTACGGCACGGTGCAAGAGAATCATAACCAAAAATCAAGATGCTCTGTGGTTTTGGATTTAATCTACAGATTAGTCATACGGTGCAAGTGGCCCTAAACAGCTTCGATGAATATTCTTATGAAACCATGGTAACAACTAATAATTAGACCTGTCATTGATCTTCTGTGGTCACAGAATATTCTCATGCAACAGATTCGATGAATATTTTTATGAAACCATAGTAACCATCGAGATTAAATCGAGAAGAAGAGATAAGGCGTCAAATTAGACCTTTCACGTGGGAATTATTAATGTGATAATTTATCTTCCATGTTCACAGAATATTCTCATGCAAAAGATTCGATGAATTTGACTCTACGTACAACATAAATCCAGAAAATCTCAAATAACTCAGAAACTAATGAATGTAGGAGCAAGAGCATCTCAAAAGCCGCTATCACTATTTTTCTTCGCAAAATAGAACGCAATCATAAACAAGCCTAATTCTCAAAAAACATTTTTGAAGATAAGCCATTTTGAAGCCGACATCTTGAATTCCTCGATTTTGAAGAATCGTAATTTCCGACCCAGAAAACCCCCATATAGGTACCAATTTTGAATAGAATATGATCATATTTACAAATCTCGTCCGCCATATTGTGGCCGCCATCTTGAATTTCTCAATTTTGACAAAAGTATCATAATTTTCGAAGCCAAATACCCCCAGATACTAATTTTGAATGGAATCGGATCATAATTACAAAACTCATCCGCCATTTTTGAGTCGCCATTTTGTTTTTTTTCTATAAAGGACAGGTGAAACTAAATGAAAGCTTATAAAAATAGGGTTCTAATTTGAAATACAGAGGTTATGGCCAATTTTCGATCCCAGTTTTCGACTCAAAATTTGAAACACCTTGTGTTGATATTTATGAAATTCAAAAGATGCATGACCTTTTCACTCTTCTGCTTCGACGTTGTGAGAACGGTTTACACCTGGGATGTTCAGAATAAGAAAAATCAGCATAATGCTGACTATATTATTTGACTTTTTTCCGTTTTTTTTTCTCGATATTTTTAACTATTTGAACGAATACAATGGTTTCAACAGAAACGTATTCAGCATTGAATACTCAATCATTACGGAAAAAAATTAAAACAACATTTTTTTAACAAATTTATTTTCACTCCTTGTATTACACGAAGTGCTCAGTCTCCAAAAATATTTTAGGTCTGTAGAGAATTTCGAACAATATCATAATCCTGGTCCTGTTCTCCAGAAATGTCTAATAGGCACTCGAACTCGAACTTGGGAAACCCTGTATAGCATATGTACAGGATGTCCATATTTCGATGGTTTACTACTACAATTCCTAACCTATAAAAGATAGAGACAAAATAGGATACATGTCATGTTCTCTTTTTTCGAGAAACAGAAATTGCTGAAAATCCCAAGTTGCTTCGGCGTGCAGTTTCCGAGATACAGGGCGATTTTGTTATTTGGCCCATTATTAAAATTGGCTATAACTTCAATATCATAGGATCTACGCTCCCGAAATGAACACATCTTCAGGGCATTTTTTTACTGCTTTTCATCGTTGCTATTGGATTTTTTTTATCTGCTCAAATTTCGGATCTATGACAAATTTTTTTTTTTTCAAATGGGAATTGATATTTCCAAATTGATCGTTCTTCGACGATTTCAGAAATATATATCATGATATACTTCCGAGTTCACTATATATCGAAAATTTCGAAAACACACTTTTCTATCAACAGAATCCTAGCAGGCTTTGGTTCACTTCCTTCAAAACTGAGACGGTCATAGAATTTCATGTCTTATTTATTTTATACATATATCGGATTTCTACAGCTGCCGCCGTCTCTCCGTCCCCAACTTCCATTCTTTCCTCTCATAGCATAGACTTTCCTCTAAATTTCTTGAAGTCATGGCCTCTTTTATGTCATCTCGCCAGCTTCTCCGGGGTCGTCCCCTCTTTCTTCTCTCAGGTGTAACCCATTCCAGTATTCTCTTAGGCCATCTTTCATCGGTCATCCTCTTAACGTAGCCGAACCAAGTGAATTGCCGTCTTTCTATTTCTTCCGATATTGGTCGATTCATATTGTTCACGCCAAGTGAACGGTTCAGATAACTTTTCTGAATTTTTCATTTTTATTCCTTTCGAAATTAATTCAATTTCTCCGTACTTGGGCAAATCCCATATGGAGTGTAGGTGCGAGAAGATCGTCACTCGTCAGCTGTGTAACATATGTCGTATATTTTGTTTCATTTCATTTTTCATTCAGTTCATTGATTGCCGTAATCGTGAATATATCTGCTACCGATAATATAAATTTATTCTGTTTCCTTTCGTGAATCTAGAAAAGTTCAGTTTTTCTTGTGTTTCACAATTCTAGTGATTTCGATTCATTCGTATTGAGTACATTCATTTAAGACCATTCATTTGTACGAATTTAGTTCGAAAAAGACTGTTACCAGTGGCGTGGTTATTATTCTACCACAAGGATAAGTGTTCCTACTTTGACATTTTTAGCAACGGATTTTCACGTCATTAGCTTCATTCCATGTTCGTTTGTCGAGCTCGATCACTCTGTTCATGGAAATAGGAGTAACCGACGAGATCTGGCTGGCCGTTTTGCTGAAATAGGTAAGACCTTGCAATTGTTAATTTGGGTGCATTTATCCTTTCATTTGTGTTGGGTTTCAATAAAACCTTATAAATATACAGGGTGTTTGGAGGGTGAGTAGCCATAGGTAAATGGTGGATAGGTGATGCTCTTTGCTACTTGTTGCGCCTAATAAAATAACATTTTGCCCAAAGTTCAAGGTGTTATAATTTTTTTAGCATTTTTCTAGAAATTTCCCATTTTTCTCATTAAAACCTTGAATTTTTTCAAATTTAATGCTCGAGGTGCCTATAAAATGATTTATTTCCTTAGTCTAGTCTTATCTTATTCAGATTGAATCAAAATTTCATACAAACGTCTTCAAAAAACCTGACAGCGTCGTATCAAACTTCAAAATGAAAAAAAAAAAATAATGTTGTGTCCACTTTACAAAGTGAAATAAAAAAAAATTACATACTGTTGGGTTTTAAAATGGCTTTAAAAACTTCTCTAGTTAATACTCTTTGCAATGGTATGTAACATGTACCATTAATAATCAGATAACTCAACAAAAAATCGTTTTGTCTTCAAGGATGCCTTGAAAGGATGACGACAAAACTATTCCATTGAACAGGCAAAATCTTTTCTCTCATTCTACCACAGCTAAAAATAGCGTGCTCTCTCTATCATCGGCTAACAATACTCCCAAGGGCGTCGCCAGGGAGGGGGCAGCTGCTCCCTGTGCCCTCCCCCTCCCCCAATCAGAATAGAAAAAATGAACTGATTTTCGTATATTATGCTATTATTTCATAAGTTTTTAAGGGATTTTTGAGCTCTAGGGGGGAGGGGGCAGCTGTCCCCCGTGCCCCCAGCTCAAAAGCTGGGGGTAATTACTACATTTGCAAGTCATTTCATAGGCCTGCAGTAAAGGTTCAGTAATGCAGTTTTGAGTTCACTCAACATTTCGGTGGTTCATCAACATATTCTGTAGAAAACTAAAGATAGAGAACTTCAAATCATTTATTTTAAATCTTGTTCAAATTGTTGGCCATTATTTCTAATACATGCGTAACATCTCTTTCTTATTTCCGTTGTGGTATAGCTTAGTCCAATTTCTTGCTTCATTATCACAAATGCATTATCTTTTTTTTTCTATTAATTGCTCTCTTGTGTCAATGGCCAACAATTTGAACAAGATTTAAAATAAATGATTTGAAGTTCTCTATCTTTAGTTTTCCACAGAATATGTTGATGAACCACCGAAATGTTGAGTGAACTCAAAACTGCATTACTGCACCTTTACTGCAGGCCTATGAAATGACTTGCAAATATAGTAATTACCCCACAGCTTTTGAGCTGAGGAGGGGCACGGGGGGCAGCTGCCCCCCCTCCCCCCTAGAGCTCAAAAATCCCTTAAAAACTTATGAAATAATAGCATCTTATACGAAAATCAGTTCATTTTTTCTATTCTGATTGGGGGGGCACGGGGGGCAGCTGCTCCCTCCCTGGCGACGCCCTTGGGAGTATTGTTAGCCGATGATAGAGACAGCACGCTATTTTCAGCTGTGGTAGAATTAGAGAAAAGATTTTGCCTGCTCAATGGAATAGTTTTGTCGTCATCCTTTCAAGGCGTCCTTGAAGACAAAACGGTTTTTTGTTGAGTTATCTGATTATTAATGGTACATGTTACATACCATTGCAAAGAGTATTAACTAGAGAAGTTTTTAAAGCCATTTTAAAACCCGACACTATGTAAATTTTTTTTTATTTCTCTTTGTAAAGTGGACACAACATTATTTTTTTTTTCATTTTGAAGTTTGATACGATGCTGTCAGGTTTTTTGAAGACGTTTGTATGAAATTTTGATTCAATCTGAATAAGACAAGACTAGACTAAGGAAATGAATCATTTTATAGACACCTCGAGCATTAAATTTGAAAAAATTCAAGGTTTTAATGAGAAAAATGGGAAATTTCTAGAAAAATGGTAAAAAAATTATAACACCTTGAACTTTGGGCAAAATGTTATTTTATTAGGCGCAACAAGTAGCCAAGAGCATCACCTATCCACCATTTACTTATGGCTACTCACCCTCCAAACACCCTGTATACAGTCCATTAGCTCTCTTATTTTTCTATTCAAAAACTTGGTAAAATTCTCATTCAGTAAAATTGAACCGCACTTCAGTTGTTTAACTGAAATTCTACCCAACACGTTTTGGTCCTTCGGGCCGGATCTTAAGCTCAATCTCAAGCTCATTTTCTTAAAATTTGACAGTTTCAGTCAAAAATTCAAAAATCTTAGCTTTGAAGCGGCCATTTTATATTCAAATATACGACGATCATCGCAATCTGGCAACATCGTTCCACAGCTGACGGGTCGCATACATCTGTTTTCATCGAAATATTCAATTTCATTCCCTTTTCATTCATTTTTTGCTGTTTGTATCTGTTTCTTATTAAATTTCTTCATAACAATGCCACCGAAGACAGATACAGGCAATAAAACATTGGATAAGTTGGTTGAAAAACGGGCCAACATATTTTCTACCATCACCGGAATCTGGCAGAGAGTGAAAGATTATGATGTTACAAAACTTTTCGAATTACAAGCATACCGAGAAAAGATTTCTAGTTATGAATCTAAATTTGAAAATATACAGGAGGAAATAATGGAGTTGAATTGCGAATTATTATCGGAAGATCGTATAGAGACGGCTAAGTCAGAGTTGGCGTTTGCTGAAGTGATTGCACGCATAACTGGTCTTTTTCTGTCTCTGAAACGACAGGAAGCTTTGTCGACACCTGCGTCGAGTTCGCAAGCTCCGAGTTCAAAAGAATCCATTTTGCTGCCAAAAATTAATATTCGCCCCTTTTCTGGCGAAAGCGCTGAGTGGCCTGAGTTTTTCCAACTATTTAATTCTTCGGTCCATGAAAACAATAGTTTGACACTCATACAAAAGTTTCAACTGTTAAAATCTCATCTTAGAAATGATGCTCTTGCGGTCATATCGGGGTTACAATTGTCAATTGAAAATTATGAGTTGGCCTATCAAGCTTTAAAATCGCGCTTTCAGAATCCTCGTATGTTGGCTACAATGTATTTGAACGAAATTCTTAATTTCAAAGCTTCGAATAATAATTCTGTCTCGCATTTGAAGGAATTTTTAAACTGTCACCAAAATTCTGTCAATGCAATAAAAGCGCTGAATATAAAGGACTTATCAGATTTCCTTCTGTTCTCCATAACATTGCGTAATGTTGACCCTTACACGAGAAAAGCGTTTGAAGGTCAATTAAAATCATCCGAGATTCCCGCATATAGCACCTTGATTGAGTTCGTAACGCAACAGCTAACGGCTCAGGAATTTTACGAACAAAGTTCTTCCAGATCTGCATCCAAGTCAACCCCGTTCAGTTCATCACATTCAAATAAAAATAAAACAACAAATGTTTTAATCGCAAATTCTGCATCCACCTCTCAAAGCTCCAATGATTCACGTAGCTTCCCGAATTCAAGAAAGTTTCGTTGTCCGAAATGCTCTGATTCGCATCCATTATTCGCCTGTGCTTCCTATATGAATTTGTCAAGACAAGACAAATTCGAATTTTTGAAAAATTCCAAGCGCTGTTTCAACTGCCTTGGTCTACACATTTTCAAAGATTGCGCTTCCAAAAATTCGTGTCGATTGTGTAGATCAAATCGTCATCACACCAGTCTCCATCCCGATAACGAATCTTCTTCCAATAACGGATCTGCCAATCAATCAAATGGACCATCTCGGATTCCACGTGAAACAAATCATGTCGAAAATCCGCCTTCAACTTCTCATTCCATTCCTTCGAATGATGTTATTAACTCCTATCACATTAATAGAAAATCGGCCTCGTTAAATCAGGTACTTCTTGGCACTGTTCAAGCAAGAATGGAATTCGCTGACGGTTCATTGATATCTGTAAGAGCAGTATTAGACCCTGGATCCCAGATTTCATCCATAAGTCAACCCCTAGTCGAAAGATTAGGCTTGAAAATCGATCCTTTCAATATATCTATTTCTGGCATTGGTCAATCAAATGCAAGACCGTTAGGTTTAGTAGAATGCCGGATGTATCCTAGGTTGGGATCACAGTTCTTACAGGTGGGTGCCATTGTATTGCCGGAAATAACAAATAATATTCCTTCTGCTCCCTTATCACCGGAGATATTCAGGCATTTTCAACATTTAAATTTGGCTGATGACACTTTTCACATTTCTCAACCAATAGATGTACTCTTGAGCGCTGATACGTATTCGCTGGTTTTCGATCGCGATGGTCGAATTTCGTCTCCTATTCATCCCACAGCCGTTAACACATTTTTCGGTTGGACTATCATAGGTCCTATAAAGGAATCCTATTCTTCTTTCAAATCGGTTCTTTTCGCCCAATCTGCCCTCAATGATCAGCTACAGAAATTTTGGTCATTGGAAGAGGTTCCAGATACCTTTGTTAAGGATCTTATAGATGATTATGTCGAAAAACATTTCCTATCCACTCATTCTCGTGATGGAAATGGCCGATACATAGTTTCCCTACCTTTCAAATTAGAGAATACGTCTCCGAATCTCTCTTATAATTCAAATAGGTCATTCAAATCGTATTTATCCCTAGAGAAGCGATTAATGAGAGATGTTGAATCTTATGATACTTATAAAAATTTCATGTTCGAGTATCTAAAATTAAATCACATGTCACCTGCTAACACCTCTAATAAATACGTGATACCACATCACGTCGTTCGTAAAGAGTCAAGTTCGACAACAAAGCTTCGAGTTGTTTTTAACGCTTCCGATATAGATATGTCCGGTTCATCATTGAATGATAGATTGTTAATTTTGCTTTCGTTTAGAATGTACCCTATAGCAATTTGTGCCGATATCGAGAAGATGTACAGGCAGATTCTAGTGTGTCCGGCCGATCGCAGATATCAACATATCTATTGGCGTTCATCTCCTAATGAACCTGTTGCCGAATTTGAACTGAATACGGTCACTTATGGTTTGAAACCTTCGGCATTTTTAGCTATTCGAGTTTTAAATCAGCTCGTTTTTGATGAGGGTAAAATTCATCCTGAGGCATCGCAAGTTATCCTCAATGATATATATCTCGATGACATTATTACCGGTGCATTCGATGTTCAACAGGCGGTGAAATTGCGTAATGAACTTCGTGAATTGCTTAACAAGGGCGGTTTTTCATTAAAGAAGTGGTCTAGTAATTGTCCTGATATCTTGGATGATTTGCCGTCAGACCACATTGAATCACAATTAAACTTCGACGACGATTCAACGGGAATTAAGATTTTGGGTTTAACTTGGATTCCAAAAATAGATTCATTCGGTTTCAATGTGAAGGAATTCACTGAAAAGCCAAGTAAACGATCCATTCTTTCATATATAGCCCGTATTTTTGATCCGGTTGGGTTTTTGGCTCCCATTGTAGTTTTAATGAAACTATTAATGCAGAAATTGTGGTCGGAAAAATTAAGTTGGGATGAGCCCTTAAGTGATTCTTACTCGGACGAATGGTCGAAAATCGTCGGCGATATTCGAGCACTTTCAATGCTCAAGATTCCTCGCTCTGTCGTTTCTTTACCTGATTGTCATATCATATTGGCGGGTTTCTGTGACGCATCTGAGAAGGCATACGCAGCCTCTGTTTATCTTTCCGTTACAGTTGAAGATCGCATTTCATCGCACTTGTGGGCCGCTAAATCAAAAGTAGCTCCATTAAAAACACTTTCGGTTCCTCGATTGGAACTATCTGCTGCGGTTTTGTTGGCTAAATTGGTCAGAATGATTCTGGACAATAAATTTCCCCTTAGAATATCTGAAGTTCGTCTGTTTTCAGATTCTCAAATTGTGCTGTCATGGTTGACAACACCCCCTCATCGCCTCAAAGAGTTTGTTGCCAATCGTGTAGTGGCGATAAACGATTTGGTTCCTGACGTTTCATGGCATCATGTATCCACCGAGTCAAATCCAGCTGATTTGCCATCTCAAGGTCTCACGCCTCAACTATTTCTCACCCCAAGAATTCACAATTTTTGGCTTCATGGTCCTGATTTCTTGGTTACTCCAGTTTCCAATTGGCCACCACCTTTCACCGATTATGATCTGAATTCAGCTCCCCTAATTGAATTAAAAGCTAACATTAATGTTGCAACCGCAAATGAGCCTCCAGTAAATCCGCTTTTAATGGTTATCGAGAACTTTTCAACTTTAAATAGAGTAAAACGAGTCTTCGCCTATATAAGAAGATTCATTGTCAATTGTCACCACAAAACCAATTCAGCGTCACGATTGTCCGGCCCAATTTCTCAGGATGAGCTGGAGGAAGCCCTTCAATCCATAGTGTTAATCACACAGCAACACTATTTCGATAAATTGCGCCAGAATTTATTTAAAAAAAAATCAATCTAGAAATCGTTTCGATCTTTGAATCCTTATATCGATTCTGCAGGATTGATCAGGGTAGGAGGAAGATTACAATTCTCTTCTTTACCACAGAGTGCTAAGCATCCAGTTTTGCTTCCGAAAAGCTGTGCATTGTCACGTTTAATATGTCTCCAATTTCATTTAATCTCGCTTCATTCCGGTCCTTACACGACGATGTCTTTAATTCGGCAAAATTATTGGATTCTGTCCTTACGAAATCTGGTTCGAGAGTGCATTCGAAAATGCGTAACATGCACAAGGTTTCGAGGTACAACTTATCAACCCTTCATGGCTCCTCTACCTGCCCCCAGAGTCAATATTTCACGTCCTTTTAGTAAGGTGGGTGTGGACTTTGCTGGCCCCTTTTCTTATCGGTCAAATAATTCACGCAAACCAACAATGATGAAAGCATATCTTGCTCTCTTCATTTGTTTCGTCACCAAGGCATTTGGAACTAGTCTCGTCCCTCACCGTGGAGACCTTATTATCGACCTTAGATCGATTAATCGCTAGACGAGGCCTACCTCAGGAAATTTGGTCCGATAATGGTACCAATTTCGTCGGAGCTTCACGCTATCTTGATGGGGTTTCTCAGTTTTTGAGGTCGAATAATGTCGATATATGCGATAATTTGTCGAAGAGATCCATCAAATGGAAGTTTATTCCTCCATATGCCCCCCATTTCGGAGGTTTGTGGGAGGCCGGTGTTAAATCAGCAAAGCGTCTGCTTCTCAAATCTCTAAATTCGGTTGCTTGTACATTTGAGGAACTTGCAACGATTTTCACTCGTGTTGAAGCGGTTTTAAATAGTAGACCAATTTGCCCCTTGTCCTCTGATCCCTCCGAATCCGCGGACTTTTTAACACCTGGACATTTCCTGATAGGCGCCCCATTGTTGTCCATTCCCGAATTGACGCTTGATAATGTTCAAACGCCCATCAAACGTTGGGAACAACATAAAAAATTGTTTCAACAATTCTGGAAACAATGGTCACACGAATATCTCCACACTTTGATTCAGCGTAATAAATGGAAGACACAAAACGCTTATCCATCTGTTGGAGATTTAGTTTTCATTAAGGGCATAGATTCCAAACCTGCCACTTGGCCTATCGGACGTATAATCGAGTTGCATCCGGGACCCGATGGTACGATTCGAGTTGCGTCAATAAAAACCGCGGCCGGTCAATATACAAGAGCCCTAACACGTTTGGTTCCGATCAATATTTAATTTTAAGCGATCACTTCAAATTTTCTTTAGTTTATTAGATTATTAGATATTAGTTTATTAGATTTAATTTCACTGCTTCCAATATTCTGTAAAATTCATACAATTTTACGGCGGCCTGTTTTGTTCACGCCAAGTGAACGGTTCAGATAACTTTTCTGAATTTTTCATTTTTATTCCTTTCGAAATTAATTCAATTTCTCCGTACTTGGGCAAATCCCATATGGAGTGTAGGTGCGAGAAGATCGTCACTCGTCAGCTGTGTAACATATGTCGTATATTTTGTTTCATTTCATTTTTCATTCAGTTCAGTGATTGCCGTAATCGTGAATATATCTGCTACCGATAATATAAATTTATTCTGTTTCCTTTCGTGAATCTAGAAAAGTTCAGTTTTTCTTGTGTTTCACAATTCTAGTGATTTCGATTCATTCGAATTAAGTACATTCATTTAAGACCATTCATTTGTGCGAATTTAGTTCGAAAAAGACTGTTACCAGCTAAAAACCACGCCGGTTATTATTCTACCACAAGGATAAGTGTTCCTACTTTGACATTTTTAGCAACGGATTTTCACGTCATTAGCTTCATTCCATGTTCGTTTGTCGAGCTCGATCACTCTGTTCATGGAAATAGGAGTAACCGACGAGATCTGGCTGGCCGTTTTGCTGAAATAGGTAAGACCTTGCAATTGTTAATTTGGGTGCATTTATCCTTTCATTTGTGTTGGGTTTCAATAAAACCTTATAAATATATACAGTCCATTAGCTCCCTTATTTTTCTATTCAAAAACTTGGTAAAATTCTGATTCAGTAAAATTGAACCGCACTTCAGTTGTTTAACTGAAATTCTACCCAACACATATTCATTTCTGCTCGTATATCGTCGTTCCTGACTTTTTCCAATCTCTGTAGCCATTAGTTTTTTTCTGTTTGCACTGGATACATCCCATACCTCTGAGCCATACAAAGTGACACTTTGGACAATACTTTCATAAATACGTTTTTTTGTCTTTTTGGTTATGTTTTTGTCCCAACACAAAGAATTTAATGCTCGAGTAACAGATCGTCCTTTGTTTATTCTCTCTCCTAACTCATCTTTACTAGTTCCGCACTTATTCAGAATCACTCCCAGATATTTACTTCTCTCCACTCCTCTCAAACTGTCGTTCCCCAAATCCAGACTCTCCACTTCTTCTTTTCCGACCGGAAGATATTCACACTTCGCCAAGTTCATAGTTAACCCTGCTGTTTCATACTCTTCTTTGAGTTTTCTTATCATATATGAAAGGTCTACTTCGTCCTCCGCTAAGACGACTTGATCGTCTGCGAAATATAGCGTGAACAAGTTGTCATCTCCCACTCTCGGTCCCATATTTTTGCATTTTTTTTGGTCCAATTTCCTAAAGATTTCGTCCAAGTATATTTTAAAAAGCGTGGGAGATAGACAACAGCCCTGACTTAGGCCTTTCGTTGTTTCAAATGGAGTGGTTATTCTGTTCCCTAGTTTGATCATGGCAGTGTTTTGCTTATAGTACATTTTAGTGGCTCTTATTAAACTCATGCTAATGTTCAAGTTTTCCATTGTTTTCCACAATTGTGACACTGGGACACTATGATAGGCTTTTTCCAAATCAATAAAGGCTAAGTGCGTTTCTCTATTGCGTTGTATTCTTTTTTCCGTTGCAATTTTGATTGTGAAAACATTGTCTATTGTTGATCGTCCTGCGCGAAAGCCTGCCTGTTCTTCTGGCTGTTTCATCTTAAAGTTCTCCTCAACTAAGGTTTTTAATATTCTGGAGTATATTCTACCAATTGTTGGAATGACGGCAATTCCTCTGTAGTTTTTTGGGTCTGATCTTGAGCCCTTCTTGAAGATTGGTGAAATATATGAAGTTCGCCACTCCCTGGGTACTTCCTCTCCATTCAAACATCTCTCGAATAAAGTTCTAAGCATTTCTGCCAGTTTGGGGGACCATATCGAATTAACTCTGGGCTTATTCCTCCTGGACCTGGCGACCTTTTCAGCTTTGTATCTTTTATGGCCTTTTTCACTTCCTCTATATTCAGTGGTATGTGCTCTGTTGCTTCTATGAGATTATCTCGTATATTGAATTTTTCTCTCGTTTCGGTTAATAGGTATTTGAAATGTTTCATCCACTGAACCTCTGGAATGAAGTTTAAGTTTAATTGTGTTTTATTACTGCATTTGATGTTCTTAATTGTCTTCCAGGCTTCTGTACTTCTTGTACCTCCCAAATGGTTTTCAATATACTGACATTTTTTCCCCTGACAGATTCTTCTTCTTGATCACTTCTTGTTTGATTTCTCTGTTTATTCTCTCTTATTTATTTTCAGTTGTCAAATTCAATTCAGTTTTATCATTGTTGTATCGTCTGACGCTCATAGAACTCATAGTTACATGGAATGGAATACCATTACCAGACCAAAAAGTGGATAAACATCCTAAGTTGGAGGAATCGCGAGATTTTCATGTTTTCATGGATACGACCTGTCACACAGATCAGAAACACAAAATGTTTCCGAAATGCCAAGTGAATCAGACTTTGAAGTTAGATTCATAGTATTTCTGTGTTTCTGTTCTGTGTGACAGGTCGTATCCATGGGAACATGGAAATCTCGCAATTCCTCCAACTTGAGATCCTTATCCATTATTTTCCATTATTCTAACCTGGGGAACAAAGCTAATACCTAGGAGCATAGAATAACTGGGGAGAAGGCTCCGCTACAAAAATGAACTGCCAAAAACGTCCGAACTTGTCAGTTCGCCGCAAGGTCACGAGATGGCGACAACATCGTTCGTAGCTTCAACATGGCCATCCTTAATAAAATTATCTTATGTAGTATATTCTATATTGAATAGTGTATCTCATGTGGGTTGTTGATATGAACACCAGAGGGCGTCGGTCCTAGTACCGAATGATATGTTTTGTGAATTATGTATTATGTTCTGTGGTTGGAAAAAGAGAGGTTAGGTAAAATAAGTTAGGAAGAAGAGTTTTTGATGAAGAGAGGTATCCTGATAAAGTGTATAACGAGATTATTTTTTGGAAGATTAGAAAGATTGAATAGAACGGTAGTTTTATTTTAATCACGCCCGATTATCACTACAGTCTTCAGAAATGGGATAGACAAAAATCGTTAGGATTGATAAGATTTGTGCAGATTACGAAAATAACCCTACTTCAAGCACGTTCGACACAACCATGGCGAACGAGGGAAACCATCAAGAAAATTATGATGCTGGCGAGTTTGAACGGTTTCATCAACAGAATCAAAGGTTAGTGACCGAATAATCTCATTCAAAAGAGCCAAGAACCTCATCTGATGAGACAGTCATGGGTGTAATGCTGAGTACCATGAATCAAATGTTGCTACAAAACGCTCAGGTATTACAACTATTAGCCAACAATTCGACCAACAGTAATAATGCACCTAAGGAGACGTACCATGTGTTTCCTGATTTTTCCAAAACCATACAAAGTTTCAGTGGTCAGAATTTAGATTCAAGTCAATTGTGGTTGGATTCTATCGAAACGTCTGCTGTCCTACATCACTGGCCAGATTCATTTAAATTAGAAATAGCGAGAACCAAATTGGTTGGTGCTGCCAAATATTGGTATGAAGCCAACTGCAGAAACTTTGTGAGGTGGATTGACTTTAAACAAGCATTCACTAGAACTTTCGTCATCCAGAAGAGTATAACGTCGTTATGGAAAGCTATGACAAACCAAATTCAAGGCACTAGAGAAGATTTAAGCATTTATTTCCACGAGAAGGCCATATTGTGTCAAGATTTGAATTTGTCCTTCAATGAAATGAAAGAACAAATTATTATTGGTTTACTTTCCAGAGAGTTAGCCACCATGTTAATGGCTAAACCACATAATGATGTAGACGAGCTGTATCATGATTTAATGAACTACAATCGAATCATTGTGATTGAAAGACGAAACACACATACAAGCACAACGACAAGGTTCAAACCAATTCCAAGAGATGATGACAAAGGTGAGGTTAAGGGAGAATTAACCATACCTCCACAGACGTCCACGAGTATGACAGCCCAAACCCATAGAAAAGGTTCGATGCGCTGCTTCAACTGTTCGGAAGAAGGTCATTATGCTTCATCTTGTCCGAAACCAAAGAGGGAGAGAGGATCCTGTTTTCTGTGTGGCTCAACACAACATAAGCAGTTTTCCTGTCCGAAGAAGAAGAGTCATGGAAACCCAGACCAATCGACCAACCTAGTGGATCAACAGGAGGTGATACCATCTTATCAGGTGGTCATGCAGGTAGCGTTAGGGGGTGAGGTTGTTGAGATAAGCGCTGTTTTGGATACGGGTAGTCCGATTTCGTTAATAAGAGAATCTTTGATCCATGAACAATATATTGACAGAGATTAGTATATTTCATTACTGGTCCAGAAAGTAAGCTTTTTCCGAGCGCGCGCGAAGAGTTCCCGTGTTCGGCTCCGCCTCACACGGGAATTCGTGCAAGCACGGAAATAGTTATTTTCCTATCAAGGGCGGAAAGTTGTACTTTCCCGCACTAGATTGCCGTTGCCCGAGCGACGCGGAGCGGAGTTCGGGCAAGCAATCGAGTGCGGGAAAGTACTTTCCGCTCAAGATAGGAACAATGTTTTTTCTACAACCGTATTATAATATGAAAAAAAATTCTAAACAACCTTGCCGAATATTCGTTTTGACACATTGATTAACGAGTTCCAATTCTATGGAAAATCATAGACCATGACATAGAAATAAATACACAGATCCATGTATGCCAGTCATAATTTTTGATGGATGTCAAGTTCTCTTTGTAAATGCAATAATTTTCAAACGGAAATCTGCAGTAATAATTAGTTTGACATGGATGAAACTGCAAAATTTGAAATATTCAACTAAATATATAAGTAAGTACATCAAGAGATTTCATGTTAAAGGTATTATTATACACAAATTTAACACATATTTACTTTCCCGCACTAGTGCGGGAAAGTAACTTTCCCGCACTAGGGCGGGAAAGTCACACTTTCCGAATCGAAAACAATGCGGGAAAGTAGTTAGTTAGGCCCGGTTGTAGAAAAAAGCCTTTCTGGACGTGTAATGAACAATATTTTTCATTACACCTCTCTGAAAACAATCCAACGATATTTGTTCTGCGACAGAAAGCATTTCGATATTGTAAAACAATAATTATTCGAAACACTGACGTCTACTGTCATCACGCAATCGTTGCTTTGTGTCTCAGCATAGATGCATCTATGTCTCAGCGCACGGAAAAGGGCCACTTTCGGTGCGGCCGCACGGAAAAGGGTCACTTGCGGTGCGGCCGCACAAAAAAGGGTCACTTGAGGGGGCCTGAATCGACATGTTTTGATAGGGTTTTCAGAGCGGTGTAATGAAAAGCAATTTTCAGAATTATCAAGACATTAATAATTCGGTATTGAATATTGTGGGTAGATTTGGAACAGATGTTTTTATCAGCAATTTGAATTTATCTTGTGATTTCCATGTTGTTAGCGATAATACCAACCTGTGGTTGGAAAAAGAGAGGTTAGGTAAATTAAGTTAGGAAAAAGAGGTATCCTGATAAAGTGTATTACGAAATTATTTTTTGGAAGATTAGAAAGATTGAATAGAACGGTAGTTTTATTTTAATCACGCCCTATTATCACTACACTTAATTGATTATTAGTTGTTATTACTTCTTAGGTACCATTTGTTACTATATATATGATATATATTGTTTATCCTGACTACTCCTAGGTCTCCTGAGGAGACCCCTCTGAAACTACAAGCTTCGAAGCTTGTAACTTGTGCCGAGTTCGGAGTAAGCAGTTGTGTTCTGTGTAGGCTTTGTTACTGTGTCCTTACGCCACCTTAGGCACAGCACTGTTAATTTTTGACCCAACAGTGAGAATGGTGGCCCTTACCGAGACTAGAAAATTTCTTTCCTAGCTCGGGATTGAACTCCGGACCTTTGGGTCCGAATTCCAACGCTCTACCCACTGAGCCAAGGGCACTCATAATATATCAGGGTCTTTCACGAGGAACCTCACCCATATTTATACGGGAAACTACTGAACGTATTTTCATGAAATTCAGCACTTATAAGTATTTCACGATGCTGATGAAATCTAAAATATTTTCAAGGCATGAGCACCTCCGGTTTTTCCGGAAATGACGTCAACTTCCGTTTTTCAAATTAGAACACCATTTTTTTATTGCAGAAATAGATTCCTTAGAAAATTTCAAGTTATTTTGATGTAACATTTTTCAGTTTTGGTTGGAAAATTCTCTCTGAGCGGGAAAATTCGAAAAAAAAAATCGAAAATAGAGCTCCGCTGGAACAAGAATAACTTCGAGGTTTTTGGATGGAAAATTTTCATTTTTGGGATTTTTCAAGATGTAAGATTGATGTATCCACTTTGAAAATCGAAATTGCGATTCATGATACAGGGGGTGAAAAAATCGCTTTCAAAGTTAGGGATGACAAAATCGTGAAAAATCAATTTTTTCAAATTAGAACCCCCTTTTTTATGGAAGATATTGAATCTACGTTAAAAAATAATGTGAAAGTATGCATCACACCCTTGCCCTAAAATGGATATTATCTGAGTTATTCACAAAAAACTGTTTTTCGTCTTGAATTTTCAGCTATTTCTTTTCCCTTCACGCCAAAAAGATGAAATTTTCAGGAACTGTTATTTGAACCATGCTGTAGATTTTTCACCCCTTCTTGAAACCGACTTCAAGTTACTATTAGGAGAACCATGGCAAACTCTCGCAGTTATAACTAGAGAAGATGCTCAAAGTTTTGACCGTTAATTTCTAGACATTTATTTATACGTCTCAGGAATGCTTCGTGCGTTGCTCTTCTTATTTCATCGGGAGGAAGAGATCTGCAAAAGTGTTTAAAAACCAAATTGAGTTTCAAAACTATGAATCTAAAAATCTAAACAAACCTGAACGCATTTCTGACTCGTTCTATGCAGTCCTCTTTATCAGTCAGGGGAGTTGAGTAGACAATATTTTTTATCCTACCCCAAACATAATAGTCTAAAGGAGTTAAATCGGGAGAACGTGGTGGCCAAAGATGTGGACCATTGTTCGCCAACCATCGATCTTCAAATAGCCTGTAGAGGATATTTGACACATTGAGTGAATTGTGTGGAGGCGCGCCATCTTGTTGATACCATAAGTCATTATGGTTCTGTACTAGCGGCTTAATTATTTGAGTCAATATGTCAGAATATCTATCTCCTAAGGGAGAACATTCTTAAAATAATGCAAACATGTGTAGTGTTCTATCTTACCAGTTAAAGTCCCATCATAAATGTGAACATCGAGAATTGCATTATTTTTGATGGCGCAAAAAACATTGAAACTCCAGGTCTCTTGAAAGCTCCATTGTCTGAAGTGGTGGTTGTTCTCTTCATCCCAATAATGACTGTTATGCCTATTGAAAGAACCATTCTTTGTGAATTTAGATTCATCTGTCCAAATTATACATTCCAAAAAGTTTTCATTCTTTTGAAATCGAATCATCATAGCTTCGCAAAACTCTGTTCTCCTGACGAAATCAGTTTCCTTCAAATGCTGTACCCTATTGAATTTATATGGGTGCATTTTATGTTTTAATATTCTCCAAACACTCGATTGAGATAATCCCAGATCAATCTCGGCATCTTTGAGAGAATTTTGAGGATTCACACGAAAATATGCAAGAACTGTAATTTCGTTGTTCTCATCTTCTACTACACTTTTTTCTCTGTGTATAGTTTTCTTAGCGAAAGATCCGACATTTCTCAAGTTTGTCATGGTTCATATCGATTAGTCATGTCGGCGAGTAAACAAGTCGATCCGGGTCTCTCTATACAATTCACAGTTCCTCAATGTGGGTACTGTAGAAAATCAATAGTGAAAAATATTTCTAAATGTGATATTTGTTATAAAACGTTTCATCCTGGGTGTGGTTCGAAAATAAAAAAGTGCTGTGATATTGAAATAGCCAACACAATTGTAGGTGACAAATCCGGGGCTTTATCCCCGCTAGTGGAACCATCAGCGAAAACTTTAACTAGCGAATCATCCAGCAACGATCTTCTACTCAGGATTATTTTCGAACTTGAATCTAAAAATAATATCTTGCTGGAAAATAATTCTCTTCTTAAATTCAAAATCTCTTCTTTGGAGAATGAAATTCGCATAAAAGATAAAGAATTGAACATACTCGGGAAGCAAAAAATGTCAACACACATAATATGTGGGAGTTCCAGCGATCATAAGGAGTCATATTCCCGCAGTTTATCAGTGTCATCTGGGTGCACTGCAACTGAAAGTCATCAGCGAACAGCATCAGATTCGAATACAGTGCTTACGCGTTCTTCAACTGAAGCTCTTGCCAATTCGAAGTCGAAATTAAACAAACGAAAGGGTTGTGAGGATGTTGGCATCAAAGTACCTGCGAACGTGGGTCTGGATGAGATTCATGCTGGTGTGTCTGACTGTCCGGGTGTTCTGAGGGATGATGTCGTCAACAATCTCTCTGTTCGAGAGAATGATGGTGAGTGGAAGGATGTGAGTCACAAACCAATACGCAAACGGAGGAAAGCTTTGGTTGTTGGTAGTTCTACTGGTTCTACCTCTGTTGAAGGATTGGACAGAAACAAAGCCTTTCATGTGTCGAATTTGAAGCCGGATACAACTGAAGATGATCTACAACATTTTCTAAAACAAAACTTCTCCAACGTCATCTGTGAGAAGTTGGTATCACGTTATCCGGAACAATACGCTTCATTTAAAGTATCGATTCCGAGTTCTGAATATGAAAAAGCACTTGATAGTGCTAACTGGCCGAACAAAGTTAATGTTCATCATTTTTTCCATCGTCGCAAAATCCTTCGACCACAAATGGATTGAAGTCTTCCGTCGACGCTATTTCACAAACTGTCATATTTGGTGTAATGCAGCTAAACGTTCAATGTCTTTCAAATAAACTGAATAGTTTGGAAGTGCTCTTAGAGGTAAATCATCCTGATGTGCTCAGTGTCTCGGAGCATTGGTGCAAAGTGGATAGTGTTGCGTCCATGGTATTGCCAGGTTATACACTGGCTGATTATTTCTGCCGCTCTTCGAGGCAACATGGTGGATCGATGCTGTATACTAGGAATGGGCTCAAGGTGAAAAACCTAAAAGTGTCTGAATTCTCTGTGGAAATGCACGTAGAAATCTGCGGTATTGTGGTTACGGTTAGTGATGCAAGTTTCGGCGTTTTGAGTGTTTATAGACCTTGCTCAGGTAACATTGATCTGTTCTTTGAAAAAATGTTTTGTTGCTTACAATCTTGTATGTTAAATGTTGATTTCATTTTCTTGTGTGGTGATCTAAACATCGATTCACTTACAACAAATTCCAGCAAAACTAAACTTCTTTATGAGTTGCTAGATTGCTTCAATCTCACAAAAACGTCAGAAATTGCAACTAGAGTCTATACTAATATAAATGGTATCACTTCTACTTCTAAAGTTGATTATATAATCTCCAGTTCAAATCTCTGTAATTATAAATGTACTGTATTTGAGCCTCATATAAGTGACCATAAGGCAATGTTGTTGAAACTGTATTTGAAGGCAGTATCTGCTCCAAAAGTCAGAATTCCTGTTAGAAATGTTAATCAGAACAACCTTTACAAGTTGATTGACTGCTTGTCCGAAAGTAATTTTGTAGATCTTTACTCGGAGAGTGATGCTGACCTATGCTTTGAATCATTCAGCAATGAAATCCTGTACTTTCTAGACTTGTGTTGTCCTGTCAGGGATATCATTGCAACCAATTTTCGTAAAAACTGGATAACATCTGAGATAAAGCAGAGCAAACAGAACTTGACCAATTTATATTGGCTTCATTCAGTTGTACGTTCGCCGTCGACTTTAATCAATTATAAAACTGCGAAACGACAACACAACGCACTAATAAAAAGTACTAAACTGAAATATTACGGTTCAAGAATTGATAACTCTGATAATAAGAATAAGACTCTGTGGAATATTGTTAATAAGTTTACTTGTAGAAAAATTAGGGCACAGGACCCAGTATGTATTAATTTGGATGGAATTAAGTGTGATAGTCCTTCGGAGCTGGTTAACATCTTTGCTAGTCACTTCACATCAATGGCTAAAACTAAGTTGAAAACTTGTTATGGTGACAACTTGTCCATTTCTTGTACCACAGTACCTTTAGTTGTTAATACTTTCTTTTTTTATCCGGTAACTAAGTTGGAGGTCCTTGATGCAATTAAAAATCTGAAAAACAAGAACTGCGTAGGGTTACATTCCATCTCAACCAAAATAGTGAAAGGCATCGCTGAAATCATTAGCGAGCACTTTGCCCATGTCGTTAACCTGTCAGTATCGACGGGTAAGTTTCCGAATACTCTCAAGGAGTCCATAGTGATCCCGATACACAAGGGCGGTAACCTGGATGAAATCACTAACTATCGTCCCATTTCGATCCTAAGTGTTTTATCGAAAGTTTTCGAAAGAATTGTATTTGCAAGGATGTTTCAATATCTGAGTAAATACAAAATACTCAATCAAGCTCAACACGGCTTCACGCGTGGCCGGTCAACTCAAACAGCTGCACTCGAATTCATTGAGTCCGTATATGGGTGTATGGATCGCAACTTACATGTTGCCGGCTTGTTTTTTGATCTGTCTTGTGCCTTCGACACGCTTTCTTTTGAATTCATTATAAATAAATGCTACAGCTTGGGGTTCAGGGGAATATTTCTTGATTGGTTACGTAGTTATCTCCATCACAGAACTATGCGTGTTAAGGTTGGTTCCACTTATTCAACTAAATTCAATATCGATAGTGGTGTTCCTCAGGGCTCCGTGCTGGGCCCACTATTGTTCCTGTTGTTTATTAATGACTTGCCTGTTCACTTGGCCCTGTTTTTGCTGGTCCTCTTTGCCGATGACACCTCCGTTGTGATCTCGGCGAAGACTGCTGAGGAGCTTCGTCGGGCGTGCGAGGCGATTATACGTCAGTTCGTTGCTTGGTGCCGGTCGAACAGAGTGATTGTGAATGTAAATAAAACAGTTTGCATTTACTTTAGTTTCAAGAATAATCCCGTTGACACTCTGGAAATTTATCATTCGAATTTCTTGATAAAGTCTGTTGTGAGCAGTAAATTCTTAGGTATTTATATTGATAAAAATCTCAACTGGTCCACGCATATTGATATGCTTTGCAAAAAATTAAACAGCTCCTTTTTTGCCATCAGTAGAGTTAAGGATATGCTACCTCTTAGTTCCTTGATTCAGGTCTATTACAGCACCGTTTATAGCATACTTTCTTATAACATCTTACTCTGGGGTGACTGTACTGACTTCAATAGAGCTTTCATCGCTCAGAAGCGAATCATTCGACGTATTTTTAACTTGGGTTCTCGTACATCCTGTAGACCAACTTTTGTCGCGAATAATATTCTGTCCCTGCCGTGTATTTATATATTTAAGTGCTTGCTGTATGCAAAGGAAAATGAAAAGAAATGGACCAAGTTATCCAATAACCATGAATATGTAACAAGAAATCAGGATATTTTACTTGTACCTAAACATAGAACACATAAATTTGAAAAATCTCCAATGTACCAGTGTATAAAAATGTATAATTGTCTTCCTAAATGTCTGAAATCTCTCAGCATCACAGTGTTCAAGAAGAAAGTAAAACTTATATTGCTTTCTAAATGTTATTACTCTGTAGCAGAATTTCACCAGGATTGTCCCCAATTGATTAATGTACGTTGAAAATGTATATTTGACTTGTCCCATACACAAGGCTGTGTCTTGAGGGACCAATAAATATTATTATTATTATTATTATTATTATTATTAATGGTATCTCTCGTTGGTCTGGGTCGGTCAGGAAACCTCTCAATGAACAGTCGAATCGTTCTATCTACAACTTTATTACATTCTCCATGAAGTAGAATGAGATTTAAATAATCTTCATTGGTAAAATTAGGCATAGTGAATAGTGATCGATTTTATAACTTAATACGAATTATCACCAAATTAATAGTAAACACAAAATGCTACTGAATAAAGAGGAATTTGGCAGATGTAATTCATGATATATATCATTAAAAAAAAGAATGTAAAACATGGTAGGTTTCTGCATATGGTTCATAAGGAATTATTTATTTATCACTGGAGAGAAAACCGATGGCCGATTAGTTGAATTAAAGAGGTTTCCGATACAAATTCGAATCCAAATTCGCCATCTATTTAGGAACAACCTGTAACTTTTTTCTCTTGTATATTAGGGTAGTAAAATCTAAAACATGGTTTAAATAACAGTTCCTGAAAATTTCATCTTTTTGGCGTGAAGGGAAAAGAAATAGCTGAAAATTCAAGACGGAAAACAGTTTTTTGTGAATAACTCAGAAAATATCCACTTTAGGGCAAGGGTGTGATGCATACACTCACATTATTTTTTAACGTAGATTCAATATCTGCCATGAAAAAGGGAATTCTAATTTGAAAAAATTGATTTTTCACGATTTTGTCATCCCTAACTTTGAAAGCGATTTTTTTCACCCCCTGTATCATGAATTGCGATTTCGATTTTCAAAGTGGATACATCAATCTTACATCTTGAAAAATCCCAAAAATGAAAATTTTACATCCAAAAACCTCGAAGTTATTCTTGTTCCAGCGGAGCTCTATTTTCGAATTTTTTTTCGAATTTTCCCGCTCAGAGAGAATTTTCCAACCAAAACTGAAAAATTTTACATCAAAATAACTTGAAATTTTCTAAGGAATCTATTTCTGCAATAAAAAAATTGTGTTCTAATTTGAAAAACGGAAGTTGACGTCATTTCCGGAAAAACCGGAGGTGCTCATGCCTGGAAAATATTTTAGATTTCATCAGCATCGTGAAATACTTATAAGTGCTGAATTTCATGAAAATACGTTCAGTAGTTTCCCGTATAAATATGGGTGAGGTTCCTCGTGAAGGACCCTGTATATTCATTTTAAAGAAAGCAATACATACTTTTTTTCGTAAATCCGACAATATAATGCATATACTGAACTTTGATTCACAGGAATAGGACAAATTGTGAATGAAGCGACTAATTGGAACTAAGCCGACGTTTCGTCTATATTTTCAGACTTTATCAAGGCTACAGAGAAAAATAAAATGTTTATTAGTCGAAGCACAACGCTTATGTATAAGTACAATGACAAAGGTGTATAAAAACAAACAGAAACAAATCTTACCAAGTTCTTTAAGTCGAACACAAAAGTTGTTCAGAAACTTGAATACAGAGGGTGTACACAAAGAAAAATGAAATGTCGCTAACAAATAGAAAATTCCTCGAGTGGTTTGTTGTTATTCTTGTTGTTTCCATCGTCCAAACTGTCAAGTGTGTCATGTTTGAAATACTCGCATTCACCCACATCACATGCATAATCTGTCCGCGCAGTCATGGGCTGAGAATATCCTTGTATCTGTCCAATAAATTGGAATATATTTGACTGAGGTCTTGCGTGTCGGTCCTGTAATTGACGGTATTGTTGAGTCTGATTGAAATCATTTCACTTATATTTCTTTTCCTGCCATTCATCTCAAAGTCCACGATCTTTACATTCAGAAAATCGAAATTATGGCCCTCTGTGAAATGGTGTGTTGCTAGGGCAGTAGTATTTTCCTTATCTCTAAATCTCGGGTCGCAGTCGTACTTGTGCTGTTT
The DNA here is from genome assembly GCA_951802165.1 of Adalia decempunctata. NCBI lineage: Eukaryota > Metazoa > Arthropoda > Insecta > Coleoptera > Coccinellidae > Adalia > Adalia decempunctata. Next base: position 54,645,139 of record OX637697.1, read on the forward strand.
TATCCGCAACTGCAGTAGCTGTTTGGTCTGTCCAATGTTACATTTTGGACATCCCAAGCAAGGTATTTTGTATACTACATTGGATTCCTTGTCTGGGGGTGTTGGATCCTTCAACTGTGAAAATAGAGAGCGAGTCGTCTTCAGGTTGTAGAAGACCAATTTTGTGTTTTCAGATTTCTCTCTCACCGTACGAGCAATATTGTGACTGAGGGATGGAATGTAGGGAAATCGGAGGTATCTTTGTTCCCGGTCTTCTGGGCGACTGTTATCGTTATTGGCAACTGGGTTATATTCGTTGATAATCTTGTTCACGAAGGACTTAGGATAGTTGTTCATTCTCAGAATCTCTCTGACTTTAATCATATTTTGATATTCTGAGAATGAACAACTATCCTAAGTCCTTCGTGAACAAGATTATCAACGAATATAACCCAGTTGCCAATAACGATAACAGTCGCCCAGAAGACCGGGAACAAAGATACCTCCGATTTCCCTACATTCCATCCCTCAGTCACAATATTGCTCGTACGGTGAGAGAGAAATCTGAAAACACAAAATTGGTCTCCTACAACCTGAAGACGACTCGCTCTCTATTTTCACAGTTGAAGGATCCAACACCCCCAGACAAGAAATCCAATGTAGTATACAAAATACCTTGCTTGGAATGTCCAAAATGTTACATTGGACAGACCAAACAGCTACTGCAGTTGCGGATAAAAAAGCACAAGTACGACTGCGATCCGAGATTTAGAGATAAGGAAAATACTACTGCCCTAGCAACACACCATTTCACAGAGGGCCATAATTTCGATTTTCCGAATGTGAAGATCGTGGACTTTGAGGTGAATGGCAGGAAAAGAAATATAAGTGAAATTATTTCAATCAGACTCGACAATACCGTCAATTACAGGACCGACACGCAAGACCTCAGTCAAATATATTCGAATTTATTGGACAGATTCTCAGCCCATGCTGCGCAGACAGATTATGCATGTGATGTGGGTGAATGCGAGTATTTCAAACATGACACACTTGACAGTTTGGACGATGGAAACAACAAGAATAACAACAAACCACTCGAGGAACTTTCTATTTGTTAGCGACATTTCGTTTTTCTTTGTGTACACCCTCTGTATTCAAGTTTCTGAACAACTTTTGTGTTCGACTTAAAGAACTTGGTAAGATTTGTTTCTGTTTGTTTTTATACACCTTTGTCATTGTACTTATACATAAGCGTTGTGCTTCGACTAATGTACATTTTATTTTTCTCTGTAGCCTTGATAAAGTCTGAAAATATAGACGAAACGTCGGTTTAGTTCCAGTTAGTCGCTTCATTTACAATTTGTCCTATTCCTGTGAATCGAAGTTCAGTATGTTTACTCAAGGACGTGAAACTATGGATTTCATAATGCATATAGCTCGTGTAGATTAGATTAGATTAGATTTAAGGAGGGGCGTTTAGACTTTGCTTAGCCTCGCAAACACCTTGACCTGAAGATCTATTGTGCTACCCCGCGCTGTTTACCAATCAGGTAGCAAAGCCTCTATGAACTTCACTACTCTTCTCGGTGCCACGCCCATTACTTGTTCCGGTTTTAAGAAACAGAAGTCAAGATGTTGTAGCCTTTTCCTGAAGACAGCTCCACAATTGCAAAGCAGGTGTTCAGCTGTTTCGGTGGCTTCTTGACAGAAGCGACAGGTATCATCAGGAACCTTTCCCATTTTCCGAAGATGATAATTTACAGGACAGTGTCCCGGAGTATGCCCGTCATTTTCCTCAGTTCTGATTTGCTAAGTGCCAGAACTTTTTTGGTCCAGCTCGTTGAGTACGAGAGGAAAGACTTAGCCTGTCTCTGTCCCTGGACCAGTCGCCAGGACCTACTCTTCCTTTCCTGTTCCCATTTTCTAACAGCCATCGCTTGATGGCTTGCTGGGAAGCCGCAGAAAGGCTCCGGTCCAACGAAGGGAACAAGTCCACCCTTCCTTGCTAGCTGATCAGCCATTTCATTCCCATGCACTCCCGAGTGGCCAGGTACCCAAACGAGGTTGACCTGATTGTTAAGCCCGAGTGCGTTGAGTGACATTTTGCATTCCCAAACTAACTTTGACCGAACTAGTGGTGAGTCAAGCGCTAGTAGGGCTGCTCTGCTGTCAGATAGTATATAAATCCTTTTTTTCCGGTAGTTACATTCCATGCAGTGTGCAATGCACTCCCTTATGGCAAAGGTTTCCGCTTGAAACACCGATGGACAAAAGCCCATTGATAAGGCTAGTTGTATTGGGGAACCGTATACTCCGGCTCCGACTCGACCGTCTTCGGTCTTCGAGCCATCGGTGTAAAACACGAGAGACCCTGCAGGGAAAAACATTTCGTCGTTAATCCATTGTTCGCGACTTGGCGTTGTCACGCTGAAGTTTTTCTGAAACTCATGCTTAAGGGTGAGGTTGTCTGTGACCACGTCTAAAAGCTGCTTACACTCATTCAGAATGCGAAGATGGCCTGTGTAGTCGCCAGTTTTGAGTTTCCGCTCCCTCGCTACCCTAAGAGCCCACCTGGCTGCCTCACTTTCTAAGAATAGTCCTAGTGGAGGCAGGTCCAGGATGACCTGCATAGCAGCGGTCGGACAAGAGCGAGATGCTCCCGTTATGGACAAACATGCTGTTCTTTGCAATTTGTCTAGTGTTTTCGCCTTCGGCCACCAGATGAAAGCTGCGTAGCTAACGATTGGTCGCACAATGGATTTATAAATCCAATTGGTAATTTCAGGTTTGAGTCCCCACGTACTTCCGACCATCCTCTGGCATGCGAAGAGAGCTCTCTGGCCCTTACTGATCACTGCCTTGAGGTGCAGGCTCCAAGAGAGCTTTTGGTCGAAAATAACACCAAGATATTTAGTATGATCAGTGGGGACTAAAGCAATTCCTTCCATCGTAATTACTTTAAGAGATAGTTTCCTTCTCTTAGTAAATGGTACAAGAATCGTTTTTTTAGGGTTCACGCTGAGTTTTTCTTGGACACACCACTCGTGCGTTAGGGTCAGAGCATTTTGCATGCGATCACATACTGTATCGTCATTCTTGCCCCGAACCATTATCACAAGGTCATCGGCATATCCGCAGATCTCAAAACCCGCTTCTGAAAGCGTTTTAAGGAGGTCGTCGACCACTAATGACCACAAAAGTGGCGATAAGCAGCCTCCTTGCGGACACCCATCTCCTGGTGTCGCAGTTAGGCATGTTGATGCTAAGTTTAAATTGATTATCCGGCTGTTCAGTGTTGCCATAATCCAAGCCACCGTCGCCGGCTCAACGCCCCTCCTGACCAGCGTGCGATGGATGGACTGTCGAGGTGTGTTTGAGAACGCTCCTTCAATATCAATGAAAGTACATAATGCTATTTCTTTATGCTCTATGGCTTTTTCCAGCTTGCTGGTGAGGCTATGAAGAGCAGAGATTGTGGATTTACCTGCTTGGTACGCAAATTGATCCTTATGCAGAGAGATTCTCGACAGAAGTCCGGCTCTGATATCTTGATCGACTATTTTTTCCATCGCTTTCAGTAGAAAGGATGAGAGGCTTATTGGGCGAAATGATTTTGCTTCTGTTCCCGGCCGTTTGCCGGCCTTCGGAATGAAGCTCACTCTCACGTCCCGCCAGCATTCAGGCACGTATCCCCATGTGAAGCTCTTACGAAATAAGACTTTAAGCTCTGGCAATAGAGCCGACAGCCCCTTCTGAAGCAGCACTGGGTATATGCCATCTCCCCCTGGGGATTTGTAAGGTTTGAAGGATTCAATAGCCCATCGAATCCTATTCCCTGTGAAAAGTTTGGCAGCTATTTTCCTAGCTCCTCTTCTGGGCGCAGAAAAGTCCTGGCTAGGATTGTTGCCACGAAATATTTGGGAGCCAGGGAAATGAGATTCTAGCATGAGAGACAACGTTTCATCATCTGTGCCAGTCATGTCACCATCCCTTCTTTTAAGCTGTCCCAGACCGTTGTTGTGTTCTTTCGATAAAGCCTTCTGAAGTCTAGCAGCCGTCGGCGTTTCCTCAATGCTTTCGCAGAAGGCACGCCAAGTCTTTCGCTTAGACTCCCTAAGTTCTTTATTGTATTTAGTCGTTGCCGCTCTGTACGCAGTCTTGTCTTCTAGTGTTCTAGTCGTAGACCACTTGTTGTACAGTTTGCGGGCATGTTTTCGTAACTTTGATAGATTTGAATTCCACCAGGGTACGTTTTTGTTGGAAACCGTTTTCCTGAGTTGGCAGCTACTTTCGTAAGCGGTAAGAATCCTGCTTTGGAGATTTCTCGCCATCAAATCTATGCCTTCCACAGAATCAATTCCCCGGACCCCCGAGAGCTCGTTATTGGTCTCTAGAAGACCAAGATAACGGTCCCAGTTAGTCCGTTTGGGATTTCTTCTGGGCTCTTGTAGCATTGGCTGTAACCCTATGTCGAACCGGATTAGTCTATGATCAGAGAAGGAGGCCTCTGCTGAGACATGCCAGTTTGAAATTTTGTGTTGTAGAGCTGGGCTGATAAGTGTTAGGTTTAACACCTCCTCCCTTATCGCATTGCGGAATGTAGGCTCGCTACCCCGATTTGCTAAGCCCACCCCTTCAGTTACAAGAAATTCAAATAGAGACTCACCTCTTTTGTTGATGTCAGAGCTCGCCCAGACAGTATGGTGGGCGTTGCTGTCACATCCAATGATGTACTGCATGTTCATCTTTTTGCAGTAGCCCACCAGGCTTGTCACTTCTTCCGGTGGAGATGGCTCATCCTCATGGTGGTATGTTGAAGCTATGACAACTTTGACACTACCACCGGGAAGGCTTGCATCTAGTACTACTGCAGCGACATCGCGTTGTATGAACCTAGAAAGAGGCATGTATTTAATGTTTTTCTTGATATACAGTGCTGCTCTTGGGGCAGCCTCTCCTTTGTGGTATATCAGTTTACCTGAACTCTCCGGTAGCCCCCTGATCTTGGCTCCAACGACCCAAGGCTCCTGGACCACCAGGATGTCTAGGTTTTGTTTGATCAACCTCCAGAGGGCCGCATCAGTGGCGGCCTTGGCATGATGGAGGTTGATTTGGAGACACCTAATGACGTTTCATCGCGGTGCTTCCATGGCTTCCCCTTGTTTCGGGAAAGCGGCCTCCGCTCTCGCTCCTCTCGTGGGAGTGGTGGTACCTTGTCTGGCCTTTGCATAGATTTTGTAGAAGTACCTTCTTCCTTTTTAGAAGGGCCAGTCACCCCCGCCGGAGCCAGCGTGGAGCTCCCAGACACAGATGCCAGGCATTCCGTTCCCACTGTCGTAGGAGCCGGAGCCGCAGCCTCAGGTCTGCCAGCACCCGTCTCGCCAGCAGCCGTAGGGACCTGACTGTTGGTGGGCTTTTTGACCCAAAACCTCACCTTGCCCAGTCTATAGTTGACCGTGAAATCTAGTGCCTGCAAGGCTTCCAGGCTTCCACAGTCCAGGAAGAAGATAACTTCTTTACAGTTCTTCCCAGTATCGCCTACCTTCAGCACCCTCCACTGTGCGGTCCTGATACTGGGGTTTTGTTTTTCTAAGAAGGTCCGGATCTCATCGACGGTGTATTCCAGGCTGTTTGGAAAGTAGGCCGTAGCTACCGTCATTCCTGGAATATCTTTCTCATCTTTGACCCGGACCTCGATGTTAGGAAGCTGCAGCTCCCCTTCCTTCGATTTCACCCAGTCGGCTGTTGCCTGGTTATCACAGTTAATGACCATGAAGCCTGGGCGAAATACGACGTTTCTAAAGGTGGGAACTATGTTGTCCTCACACTTCAGAATTAATCGGGCCAGTTTTTTCTCCAGCTCCGTGAGTTGTTCTACCTCTAGGCTAATTTTGGGGTGTCCGGTCGGTACTAGTCCAACCTTCACTCCCCATAGCTCGTGTAAAGAAATGGCTACAAGGAACAGATTGAATATAGGAAGAAATATCTGTTTCCCGCTCCGAATCTAAGTGTCAGCAGAGGGAATGTAAACGGATTACCATACAATTCTGCGTATGATACAAGAGAACAGATAAAACCTCAGTCTTCCCGTATAATAATAATAATACTTACCTGAATGTTCGCTTTTTTCGATAAGGATATTGTTTTGACAAATTTATTTCCGATCATAGACTTTCCATATACTTAATTGCGCATAAAAAGTTGATTTGAATAGACCAGTCCAACGATCTGTCACGATCAGCTGTTTTAATGGCTGCTGGGAGCAAACTGAGGTTACGTCAGTGTCATTTACGTGCTTCACTGTTTCAGGGTAGTTTCTTTCGCTTTCGGAATTTTCAAATTCAACCTTGCATTGTGATAAATTGTGGAAATAGAGGAATTCGCGACAATGTAAAATTATATAGAATTCCAGCTGTGCTGTGACTATTTCTATACTAGCATTGTTCAAGGAGAACAAAATGATACTAGTTACTAGAGGAAACTCACACGGTTTCACTGAAAGACTTGAATAGTCGAGAGCAAATGGATCCACGTTATTTATGCGTTGAAGTTTTTGGCGATATATTTGCTACAGATTCAGTTTGCAATTTCAAGAAACAATTACTCATTTTGAATAGTCCTTAGATATAACACAATATTTATTCACTCGAAAAATGGTATCACATCACTCAAGTTCGGAGAAAATAGTACCTATTGAAAGTAACTCTCTAGCAGAAAGCAGAAATACTCATCCCAAATGTTTGATATAAAATGACATATGTCAATGCTCCCAGCAGCCATCTTAAAACGGTGATCAGCTGTTTTGTTGGACTGGTCTATAAAGCGATGATAATAATAATAATAATAATGGAGCATCTGTCACCTGCTCTTCAGCGTGTTCTCTTTTTTATTGAGTAACCACACAAGATCCTGGATTCTCACACTACCGAGAGTGCGGACCCTCTCGGTGCCCATAAAGGGTTTTCCCCTCACACGGACTTAAAAAAAAAATAATAATAATAATAATACCGCACGGGTGTGGTTTGGTTTCTGCCACGCCACATGGGGGGTGACGTCTCCACGGCCCGAGTTACCTGGGCCACCAAGGGTAAATGGTGGCAAACCCATGAACGAGAAGTGGAAACCGATATCATGGCAGAAGATCGAGATGTCACTCCATCTGCTGGCTCGACCACCGTGAGGAGGACTGCCCGCAGGGGAGCTCGTAACGCACGTATCCAGTGTAGCCGCGAAATGAATATTGAAGTAATGCGAACTTTTCATTACGTGAACAATTGCGAGGACAAACCACTTCCTGGATGGAGAAGAGAAATCTTCAAGGGATCGAATTATCCCAGAAGATCGCGATGTGCACAGCAGGGTGTGGATTTGCAAACCTATCACATCGTGCGGAAATTTCTGAACTAGTGGGAGGAACTGAAATGTTTTTTCACTGGTTTATAGAAGAATTACCAGCTCAAGCTGAGAACGGGAGACCGATGAAGAAGAATAATAATAATACCGCAAGGGTGTGGTTTGGTTTCTGCCACGCCACATGGGGGGTGACGTCCCCATGGCCCGAGTTACCTGGGCCACCAAGGGTAAATGGTGGCAAACCCATGAACGAGAAGTGGAAACCGATATCATGGCAGAAGATCGAGATGCCACTCCACCTGCTGGCTTGGCCACCGTGAGGAGGACTGCCCGCAGGGGAGCTCGCAACGCACGTATCCAGTGGAGCCGCGAAATGAATATTGAAGTAATGCGAGCTTTTCATTACGTGAACAATTGCGAGGACAAACCACTTCCTCGATGGAGATTCTCCCTTTATTCCGAGTTCAACGGGAGGCTTCCGGAACTTCAGAAGTCGGAAGGGAATCATTCAAGAGAAATCTTCAAGGGATCGAATTATCCCAGAAGTTCGCGGGATGTGCACGGCAGGCTGTGGATTTGCAAACCTGTCACATCGTGCGGAAATTTCTGAACTAGTGGTAGGAACTGAAATGTTTTTTCACTGGTTCATAGAAGAATTACCAGCTCAAGCTGAGAACGGGAGACCGATGAAGAATAATAATAACTTTATTCAACTGAATATACAGTAACGTCAACATTTCGAGAAGATTTAAAAAACATTTAAAGAGAGCAAAAAAACAATTGAACAGTATAGTCAGAACAAAAATCCAAAAGTATAATACAAACAAATCACAAACAAATTATTGGACCCTCATTGCCGAGACGAACTCACTGACGCTATAATAGGAGCCATTGGCAAGAATCGACCTCAGCTCACGCCTGAACTCCGAAGAACGTTTCTCAATCAAATACCCCGGAAGAACATCGTAAATCTGAATACCCGATATCATCGGTGACTTCTCATGAAATGCATGGTTCAGGCCCGAGTGGTAGAATCTTCGACAACCGCGAGTATCATATGAATGGTGGTCACAGAGTCTAGGGATACTGAATCTCATGTCATGGATATAAATCATAAGATGATAGACGTACATAGATGGAAGTGTCAGGAGTCCACGAGAACGAAAGCATTCCATACACGAGGCCCGGGGATCGAGCCCAAACAACACGCGAATAATACGCTTCTGCAAAACAAATGCGCGATGCGATCCAGCAGTACGCCCCCAAACTAGCAAACTATATCGGAGCACCGAGGCAACGTTTGAGTGATAGAAAGTCACAGCACAGCGAAATCCAGCATGTCTCTTGAGATGGCATAGGGTATAGTAACATCTATTCAACTTAGCACAAACGTTGTCGATCTCAGATGTCCAGCGCAAATTTCTGTCGAAAGTGCAGCCAAGAAGCGTCACCTGATCCGACAGCTTCAGAACATCACCCCCAAGAACGAGATGAGGACGGCAAGGGCTGTGAAACTCAATAAATACAGTTTTACCATCGTTTAATATCAAGTGGTTGTTATCGCACCACCTCGAGAATTGGTCGAGTACAGCGTCACACCTCTCCTTTAAAACTTTGGGGGATGGATCACTTATTACAACACTAGTGTCATCAGCATAGAGATATACTTCTCCATCAAGTATATATTCAGATAGGTCGTTAATGAATAGGAGGAATAGCAACGGCCCCAATGAACTGCCCTGTGGGACTCCGAACAAAATGTCAAACTCTCCGGAAACAGAATCCTCAACTCTTACGCCAAATCTCCTATCGCGCAAGAACGAGATGAGCCATTCATTCAGCTTTCCGCGGATTCCCAAGCGATACATTTTCCTCGAAAGAAATAGCGGATCAACACAATCAAACGCTTTACGCAATTCGAAACCAATCAATGTGACATAATGGCCGTCATCCAGCCTTCTGGAGATGGACTGCACTATACTACAGATCAGGGATGTTGCGGATGCCGATTTTTTCACATCCGCGGATGCGAATGCGGATGCGGATTTTTGAAGGCTCACATCCGCGGATGCGGATGTGAATCTTATATCAATAATATAAATATAATTTATGAATGAAGAATTAAAACAATTATGAAGTATTTATTGACATTCTTATTAGTGAAAAGTAGTAGGTATTTAGTTTGATACAGCAATTTTCTTCACTAACTAATTTTCATACTAGTAACTAGCTGGCCCGGCGAACTTTGTACCGCCTGAATTATACTTAACACTTATACTTAACACTTAACATTGCTTTTTTTTCAAGCAGGAAATAAATTAGGCAAAATTAAGGTTCAAAATATACAAAATTTTAATAATTTTGTAATTCAGATGGAAAGAATTCTCTTTATTTAAGCGTTACCTAATTGTTGAACATATAACTTTTTGTTTTTAATTGTTGTACAGTTCTCTTTTTGCAGTACCTTATGTGACTGTGAATAGCAGGAGTATAATCCATATTATACCTTTCCTCTAATATGAATCAAAATGTCAAGAATATGAACAAAAATGATTCCTTTAAAGAACTATTAACTATTAACACAACCCGTCGACCAGAATTAAAAAATCAGTAATTTGTTAATAGCCCAACCTGAAGTGGCAAAAACAAAACTTTTCTAATATTCTCCAAATCTAATCAGTGGTCACACCATTATTTGAGACATCTTAGCTATGCTGCTAAGCTGTCAATCTCTCTTCAATTTGTTCAATTTAGTTGACGATATCAAGCTCGTTAGAAGACAAATCGAGATGTCCAAACGTCGATAGTACGATCGACACGGCAAAATTATCAACACTGTGAATTGTGTTGAACTCATATTCAAATTTATTGATGGTCATTCGACCAGATCAGATTAGGCAACCCATGAAACATTATTGTATATCATAAGTGAAAGCCCGATGAGCAAACGTTTCAAAATTATTGACGCTTACAATACTGTCTCTAGTTGTTCCATATTGTTTTTCGTCATTCTCATCCTTTTGGCCCCATCGGAATTGGCATTAAAAGGACCGAAATTGTAATTCTCAGAATTGGTCGTTGTAATCAGCAGAATGTCGTCCTTAATCTTTTCCTCAGTCACCGGTGTAAAAAATTTGTGTTTATAGCGAGGATCTAAGTAGGTAGCGATGACATATAAATTGTTCTCTCCCAAGCTGGAAAACTTTGTTGAAAGTTCATCTTTCAGAGTGGTGACGGCCTGTCGAATCAGATCTAACTCTTGTGATCTTGTCAAATATTCATCAACTTTTTTTTCTAGCATTTGAATTATTGGAATCACAGATGAAATGAGGGCGTGAGAGCTACTCAGTTCTCGTGTGGCTTCCTCAAAAGGTCTCAGTACTTCAATGAAACTTTCAATAATTATATTCGCATCCGCATAAGAATCCGCATTGATTTATTGCGGATGCGGATGCAGAAGTCGAAATTTATGCGGAAGTTCCGCATTTACGGATGCGGATGCGAATATCCGCAACATCCCTGCTACAGATGGCAGTTGTAGTGGATCGGCGAGCGCGGAAGCCATGCTGACACTCGGTGAACAAACTGTGACCCTCAATGAAATTCACTAATCTTGTATAAACTGCCTTTTCAAAGATCTCTGAGAAAACACTCAGCATAGTAATCGGTCTGTAATTATCAGCCAAGCCACGATCGCCCCTCTTAAAGATCGGGATGGTCAAACCCTTTTTTAAGGAGTCCGGAAATGCTCCGTTCGAAACGGAATAGTTTATTGCATCTGCCAAAATGCCGCAGATGTAGGGGGCAGATTGCTTCACAACTCGAGCTGGAATGTCGTCCCAGCCTGCTGTTGAACGATTTGGTAGTGATGCTATTATACGTTCAACCTCTTCTGGACCAACAGGATGAAAAAACATGGAGTTTGAGATGTTCCTGGATGTGGCGGAGCACTCAAACGAAAGAGAAGCAGGAGGGAAACGACCAGTAATGAGCCCCTGGGCAGCCGAACCGAAACATCGACCAAAGAAGTCGCACAATATATTAGCGTCTGATATTTTCCGATCTCCCTCGTACAATGTGAAGCCCTCACGGGTAACACATTTATTTCGAGCTGAATCGATAATTCGCCACACTGTTTTTGATTAATTATTACTGGCATCAATCATATCATTAAAGACTCCCTGTCGATAAGACAGAATCATTCTGTTCAACTCGAACTTCAACAGATCACGATTATTAGGTGTAGGTAAACAAGGGAGGTTAGATGCTAGCCATGTAGCGTGTTCGAGCTCCAAAACTTTCTCTCCCAAATTTTCGGGAAATACCGCGGATTCGATCGCACGACAACACCTTACATTTCTCAGACGTTTAGGAAAAGCAACATTAAAGCACCAGAGGAAGTCCTCATAAAATGAGTCGAAACAATCGTCGGATAGGTGTTGTCGGCTCGTCACAAGAGTCCGACGCAGAAGGAAATCAAACTCGGCAAAACCGAAATCGGAGAACTGACGGCAAAATATCCTCTTGTAAGTGAACACATGGGGCAGCGACGAATCATCCCTGAACGTGACAATTTGAGCATTGTGGTCCGAAAAACCCGGATGATAATTCAACACATTTACGATTTGGGGCCCATCACTCCCACATATTACATAGTTAACGCTGCTTCTGGATGTTCTGTTGTTGCAGTCGGTGAAGACTCTGGTGTAGGAGGAGATAAGTGAACGCAAACTGAAACTTTCCAAGATAGAGAAAAAAGATCTTGTTGGCACGGCGCCCGGTGAACACTCGTCTATATTGAAGTCACCGCAAATGAAAACATTGTCAAAGTTAACGAGCACTAAAGAAAGCATCTGTGTAAATCGGTCTTCAAAAATTTCCAAATCACCGCTAACTGATCTATATATACAGACTATACATGTTCGACCATGAGAAATGCCACAACACTCAAAATTCAATTCCTCGCACAGAAGCTCCAAATACGAGATCCGGGTACATTCAGTCTTAATAGTAGACCTAACAAAAATCACACTACCACCGTGGATGTGATCTCTCCTACAGAATTCAGCCACTCGGGCGTAACCGCTTAAATTAAAACAATCTCTATCGTGCATTTCAGTGATCCAATGTTCCGTTAAACAAACAAAATCAGGGAAATCATTCTTGAGCAACATAACGTCGATTAATGGGTACTTATTAGAGATACATTGAGTATTGTGATGTAAAATTTTAAATGAATTAGATCTACTTGCGTGGAGTGAATTCGCCTCAACAGAAGAGCCCGAATCAATCTGATGAACCTGCCCTGTGGGGATTCCTCTTGGCGTCTCTCCGTCCAGGAAAAAAGTACCTCTTGATAAGCATTCCAGACGACGATATGTCATCAATATTGTCTATGTTATGATTTATGGCTTTTTTCAATTAAAAAAAAATAAATGTATCGAGAACAATGACAGTCACATTATATTCTTTGGAATTGTGTCGCCACAGAACAAGATATGTAACATGTAGCCGTATAAATAAGGCACTATAAAGATAGGTATGCTAGATAGACCTGGCTCTATGGTTGATTGGGTCCAACCATAGACTCGAAAATTACAGGATTCGCAACATTTTCATCGCCATCTATCGGGGTGATACACCAACATAAACAATAAATTATTATAAATTAAACTATTAGATGACGCGGCATTATTCTAACACCACGAACCTAACCTATTTCCAATGTTTTTCATGTGAGCATGCCGAAAAAAGTCACCACAAGATCTCTCATTCCGAAAATATGCTCATTAAATTACAGATTTCATTTCTTTCGATTACAGATTTCATTTCATTCGAAGGGATCTGTAATTTTCGAGTCTATGGTTGGACCCAATCAACCATAGAGCCAGGTCTATCTAGCATACCTATCTTTATAGAGCCTTAGTGTAAACGATCTCAGCGCTCATCTATCGGGCGTCACACGAAACTCTAACCTCCGCCGTTATTGGCAGTTCAAAATGATCTGTCGAGCGTATGAAGCCTTCCCTCCAGTTATTCTATGCTCCTAGCTAATACTGTAAGTTTTATGCTGGAGCTTCTAAAGTTCTTATAAGGTCATAGAATTCGATATCTCACAATTATTGTAAGCTGCCAAATTGATTCAGGAAATAATAGCCTTATTATTACTCAGACCAATTGAGGGGATTCGCGAAACTTGTTGATTCTAATATGGTTTCTCTGCTAAATTGAAAAATGAAAAGCATTTGAATACTTGGATGATCCAATAGTATATTCTAAAACTAGTTGCAGAATGGGCTCCTATTCCAATACGAATGCGAAATTCGAAAACGAGCGACGAAGGAGCAAGTTTTCGAACGCATGATTATTGGAATTGCATTCTGCAACGAGTATTAGACGATATTTTCTCTATTTCAGTCAAATTTTGTGAAATTCAATGAAAAATTTAAATTATGGGTCCTAGTGACTTTCATATTGTATCTTGGCAGTTGGTGTGAATGTTAGGAAATACGAAAACTGACATTTCCAAATTGACGTCTGCTGAAATTTAAAAGGATCTGAAGTCATTGCCGACAACCACAAAACGAAAAATGTAACTGAAAACGATGCTGTAATGAATTCATTACAGCACTGTTTTTAGTACTGTAATGAACTCATTACGATACTGAAATAGAGAAAAGCCATTATATTATTCTTTATCCTTGTGAATATACTTTTCTGCGGCTGAGTTCTTTCAGGATATCTCTCAAAATTTATTTGAGGTGCATTATCAGCGTCGTAATTTGCTTGTATAAAACAATCTAGCATATTCTATTTTCCATAATTCTCGTAAAGCATGATGTGATTCAATTAGAATTTTAGAAGCGCCAGACGATACAACAATGATTGAGATGTCTAGAATAATGATGTATGCACTGATTAGATTTGGTTTCGACCAAATTGAGAATATTAGCAAAGTTTCGGTATTTCCACTTCAGGTGGCGCTATTCACAAATTATGACTGATTTTCATAAGTTATCTATACTAATATTATAAAGAGGAAAGATTTGTATTTTTGTTTGTTTGATACGAATAGGCTCAAAAACTACTGGACCGATTTCAGAAATTCTTTCACCCTTAGAAAGCTACATTATCCCTGAGTGACATAGGCTATATTTTTTCACCCGAAAAAATTAAGGATACCTACTATAACTTCAATAATTACAAAAAAATCAGCCATAATCAGCTATTTCCACGTGCGCTGCAAAAACCGTAAGACTTACGTGGATACATTGTATGACGGAAATGTACCTCTTAAATAGTTCTACAAAAAAGTCCGCGATAGCATATATCTATCTCTCAAGATTGACTTGCTATTACTTGTTTATGGTAATCAGATGTTTCCCAAAATTATGCACTATTTGGGAGTGTGGTTTTAAGAATTGGGTATTGATCCTCATCCAAACTAACACGTTATTTATCCCCAGTATTTAATTTAGAACGAAATTGCCCTTCACATCATACAATTACAACGAGTACATCAAAAGATATGGCAGGTTGAAGTGTTGAAGATGAAACCGCCGCGCGCGTGAAACCAATATCTACCCGGGCGAAGCTGGGGCGGCCTTCTTGTTTCAAATATTTGAATTTACTCTGGCGTACGTGTTACTTGAATAGTCGATAATTTTATCAAGCAATAATGAGTGTTTATATTCTTGACATCCTGATGTATATTAGTTCTGAGGAAAAATATTAAACTTTAATTATAAGAAGATGCCATTCTCTGGTCATGTCATAATTGACTTTGGCAGATCAGCTGTTGATACATCAATCAAATCTACAACGGAAAATGCACTGAAATGACATTGCGGCGCCGCCACACAAGCCCGCCACAAAACATTGCTAATATTTTCGATTTGGTCGAACGTCATTCCATTCAAAAATTGACGAGTGCATACACTATGTTTTTGCACTTTTTAACAATGATGAAACTGAATTGAATGTGACAACTGAAAATAAATAAGACATGAAATTCTATGACCGTCTCAGTTTTGAAGGGTGTGAATCAAAGCCAGCTAGGATTTTGTTGATAGAAAAGTGTTTTTTCGAAATTTTCGATATATAGTGAACTCCGAACTATATCATGATATATATTTTTGGAATCGTTGGAGAAAGATCAATTTGGAAATATCATTGCCCACTATGGTGAAAAAAAAATTTGTTATAGCTACGAAATTTGAGCCGATACAAAAAATCCAATAGCACCGATGAAAAGCTGTAAAAAAAGTGCCCTCAAGATGTGTTCATTTTGAGAACGCTGATCCTATGATACGAAAGTTATAGCCAATTATAATTATGGATCAAATAACAAAATCGCCCTGTAGCTCGGAAACTAGACGCCTCAGCAACTTGGGGTTTTCAGCAATTTATGTTTCTCGAAAAAAGAGGACGTGACATGTATCTTACTTTTTCTCTATCTTTTATAGTTTAGGAGTTGTAGTACTAAACCATCGAAATCTGGCCACCCTGTACAAGGTTCGTCAGCAAGGCTTACGGCTAAAATAGCACCTAAACTATCCCGTGTCGAAAAAAAATTATATGATTTGGTTGTAAGGTTGACAAAAATCTACAAACTTAAAATAAATTTACATATACAAGGTGCGTCGAAAAAAAGTTATGGAAAAATAGGTAGTTTTTTTCATATGCAAATGCACGTGTTTACTTGATATTCGTATATTACCTCGAGGCTAATCTCTAAGACTACGAGGGTTACAATATTATCGTTACGATATCTTTTTTTTTCAAATTTTGAGCTAGATATGGTTTCAAGCGATGTGAAATTTTCAGGGAAGGTTCGGATATCGAATGCAGCGATCAATTTTAAATGGCAACATTCGGCCAGGTATGAACGTTTTGTCATAATTTCAAACCAACGGATTCGATCGGGATGAAATTATACCTGCCTGTAGTTAAAGAATGGCGTACCTACTCAAGCCACAATTTTTTCCATATCTTGAGAATCGAATAACTAATTTGAACGTAATTAATGCCATCTTCAAGAGTGAACTTGATTTGTGTTCTATATACAGGGTGGCCAAGAGATTGACGTCAAAAAGGAAAAACAGGTCCCTCGTGTCACAGAGAAGTCTTGTACTTTTTTTTGGTATCTTTTTTAAGATGGTCAAGTCGAAAATTCTCAAAGTACATAAAAAATTCATAACTCGAAAACCGTGAAAAATAGCATAACATACATGGGGGTGATTCGAATAGCCCATGACACGAGGGACCTGTTTTTTCCTTTTTGACGTCAATCTCTTGGCCACCCTGTATATACAGGGTGTTTCACCATAAACTGGACAAATATATATAGTCGTGAAGATGACACCTTTTTCGACGCATAAGCGAGATACAGGGTGTTTAATGTCAACTTTGAGCAATATTCTGATGATTGTGGTGAGTTATGCGTGACATTTGAAAAAACGGTTTCTGGTCACATCTTAGTATTTTTGAGGACTCAATTGAATTGTGGTGTAGAATTCTGAAAAAAAATATTTCAAAATGGCGGAAAATCTGCAAAGTTGGAATTTTTTTTTCTTGGTTGCCAATTTGGAAAGCACTATTTCAACGTACTCGATTTTGTAAGATTTTCCGTGAAAATTTTTTCAAAATTCGAAATCAACTTTTGTTCTACATGTCTTCAGTCAGAAAAATTTCGGCCGAAATTGTTGAAATCTTCCAAGGTTGAACTTTTTTTTATTCTCAACACTTGTGTCGAAACAGAATGAAAAAATATTCATTGGTTTTCTATTTGTAGCCTTCCAAAGATTATGCTCGGAGTACTTTCATAATTTTTATCTAAAAAACTAGTGACCTTACGAAGGCCAAAATTGTGCTACTGGGCTACCAGAATATTCTTGATGAAAATATAAATTTCAAAAAACTTTGGGGGGAATCGAACTCCCGACTTTCGGACAGTAGCGACAGTTGAGTCACCTTTCTTGTCTAGGTGTAAATCGGATTTATTCTACTCATTAATATCCGTTACCAAGGAACGGTAGTTAATTAAATTTGACAGTTTATTCGAATATTATTTTCAAACATGAAAAGGAGGATCATGTCCCTAAGTTGGAACAACTAAAATACATAACAGAATTGGACTAGTAGAGATCTAGTTTCCAAAGTACACCACCAGGTGGCACCACCACAGGAAGACAATGCATTACCGGTTTCTGGCTTGTTGGCCGTCATCAGATGCATGTAGTATCCTGAGATGAATGCCAACTGAAACGGCAGAACTTATATTGCGCCCTAGCAAGAACTATTGGGTACAGTTTCGTACAGTAGTTCCACCTAGGGGGCAAATGTCTACGCTTCATCCCGGAGGTCACTTCGAAAACTAGATCTCTACGTACATTCATTTTTCCCATTCGGAGTTTCGCAAGTACTTATATGAAGTCTCATGCACTTTCCGAGGGAAGTCGAATACGCCCGGTTCGTACGGTTATGGAGCCCGCAAATATTAATCATGAAAAGGAGGATCATGTCCCTAAGTTGGAACAACTAAAATACATAACAGAATTAGACTAGTAGAGATCTAGTTTCCAAAGTACACCACCAGGTGGCACCACCACAGGAAGACAATGCATTACCGGTTTCTGGCTTGTTGGCCGTCATCAGATGCATGTAGTATCCTGAGATGAATGCCAACTGAAACGGCAGAACTTATATTGCGCCCTAGCAAGAACTATTGGGTACAGTTTCGTACAGTAGTTCCACCTAGGGGGCAAATGTCTACGCTTCATCCCGGAGGTCACTTCAAAAACTAGATCTCTACGTACATTCATTTTTCCCATTCGGAGTTTCGCAAGTACTCATATGAAGTCTCATGCACTTTCCGAGGGAAGTCGAATACGCCCGGTTCGTACGGTTATGGAGCCCGCAAATATTAATCATGAAAAGGAGGATCATGTCCCTAAGTTGGAACAACTAAAATACATAACAGAATTAGACTAGTAGAGATCTAGTTTCCAAAGTACACCACCAGGTGGCACCACCACAGGAAGACAATGCATTACCGGTTTCTGGCTTGTTGGCCGTCATCAGATGCATGTAGTATCCTGAGATGAATGCCAACTGAAACGGCAGAACTTATATTGCGCCCTAGCAAGAACTATTGGGTACAGTTTCGTACAGTAGTTCCACCTAGGGGGCAAATGTCTACGCTTCATCCCGGAGGTCACTTCAAAAACTAGATCTCTACGTACATTCATTTTTCCCATTCGGAGTTTCGCAAGTACTTATATGAAGTCTCATGCACTTTCCGAGGGAAGTCGAATACGCCCGGTTCGTACGGTTATGGAGCCCGCAAATATTAATCATGAAAAGGAGGATCATGTCCCTAAGTTGGAACAACTAAAATACATAACAGAATTAGACTAGTTTTCAAAGTTCTCCAAACGAATTTGAATTTAAGCAAAAATGCGCTATTCAAATTTGGAAAAGAGTGATATGATTAAGGCTTATTATGAAGCGAATTCTTCAGGAAGGAGAGCGAGGGAAAATATGGCAAATTTGTGTTTCTTTTTCCGTTATCGTTGTTATTTCCGCATAATTCAAAAAATACTGATGCGATCATGATGAAGCTGAGTAATTAGTTAGCAAATGTGAATGCACAGTTGGGTAAAGAATTTCGTGATGATCGTGTCATTAGAACAATAAAAATAAATTGCAAAATTTCTTTTGGTCACGAATTTGAATATACGCGCAAAAGCTCCTGACTTTTTGAATTTTATTTATAGTATTATTGATTGTTTATACTGATTACTCCTAGGTTTCCCGAAGGGGCCCCTCAGAAACTACAAGCTTCGAAGCTTATCTTTAAGGTCGGCGTTTAAAGCGAGTAGGAAAGATCAGCCGATAGAGGCGCCACCGTCCATTTTAAGAAATATCTCCATAGAACTTACATTATCACAATAAGTTCTATGTTCTAATCATGAATGAAATGTACAATGGCGCTCTCCATCCGAAAATCGCCGAACTATGAAATAAGCTAATTTGTGGGTAAAGCAGGAATTTTTTCCCGCGAAAATTTGAATTTGGCCATTCTCTGCCAATTCCGTATTTCAAGTTGATCTTCTGAACGAAATTATTAGTAGATTCACTTTTAATCGGAAGTTTAACTATTTTCATGGGTCTTTCTGTTGAAATAAAACAGAAGCATGGGTTGGCTCATTTTCTTCTATTTTTGAAAGAAAAAAAATTGACTGTCGGAATGAAATCGATTAAAATTATTTCAACAAGAACCCTAATCCTTTCTGAGTTCACCCACAAAATTTCAGTTCCCAAAGTGAAACCGTTTTCGAAATCAACTTGAAATAAAAACACACTACATTGAACGCCCACCTTAACTTGTACGAGTTCGGAGATGTTGTTTCGCACGAACGCAATACAATAATAAATCAATGAAAAATTGAAAATCGTATTCAATATCTGCGAAAAAATCTTTAATCATAATACATTCCCGAAAATATCACCATTGTTCTGAATACATAATCGAGACCTTCTTGCAATGCTATCTACCGCCGGGCGAATCATTATTGGGTTTCGACAAATGTCATCGGCTGCTTCATTAATTCGTTGTACCAACTCTTCCTCTGAATTGACTGGAGTCCTATTGTCATAAACAAGACTCTTTATATGACCCCAGAAATAAAAATCGAGGGGTGTTAGGCCTGGAGAACGGGGAGGCCATGAAATAGGCCCAAATCGACCAATCCATCGAAGGGGAAATTCCGAATCTAGGTACTCTCGGACATTTATTACTGAGTGTGCGGGGCAACCATCATGCTGGTATCAAATTTCTTGGAATTGATTCAATGGAAGATCTTCCATAAGGTTGGGTAGAGTCTCCCGCAAGAATTGTAGATAACTGTTTCCAGTCAATCTTTCAGGCATAATGAAAGGTCCGATTATGAACCCATCCTTCATTCCTGTCCGAACATTGGCTGAAAACCTCTTCTGGCTATTCCTCGGTACCGTAGCATGAGGATTCTCTCTTTCCCAAAAAACACTATTTTTGCTGATCTATGAGTCGTGGGATCGGAATAGGTTGGAAATGAGACACTATTTCATTCCTTTGAGCGACGTTTCGCAACTAATTTGTTGCTTTTTCAAGCTCTATAATAAAAAACACACATGGTTCAACAACACAGTAGAAACATTATAAGCATTTCAAAATTCATTTTATTACTTCGGAAGCAGTTAATGTCCTGTCAATTCTTCCATATAAAATCATAAATTCGAAGGTTGCAACTTATTAAAATTCAAATTCAAAAGGTGACGGATGTAAACAAACAAATCGGTACGTGTCGCAGGCAAACATATGAATGGAATACCTGGTGTCTGGTCCACAGATAATTAATAACTAGAGAAGACCGGACATCACTACCTCCGTGCAACAAATGGTCAAATCACACATAAAATATAAAATCTGAAAAGTAAATGAAAACAAACAGTGTAAAACAGAATAAACATCGTTGATCACAGTCAGAGAACCAACATGTGAACACAAAAATAACGCTGTCACACAATATTCAGGTTCTAGTTTCTAGAATAAAGGTCAAGAATGTTATTATACAGGGTGGCCATTTGAAAACGAAACAGACGAGATTACAGACGAAATAAATTTTTTCGACAGAAATGCTTGGACAGGTCGATTTCTGTTTCGAGGGAGACAACTTAAGATGTAGGTTACGGGCGCATAGAGCTTCAACCCTTGCTGCTACAATCCCCACCCCCAATTTTTGAATAAGGAAGATGGGGTGAGTGATGCCTCAATTCAAAGGTATTTTTATACTGATTTCAGCACAGTAATTGTTTTTTCATTTTTTGCATTAGTTCTCGAAATATTCATGCGTTAGTTAATTTTATCACTTAAATTATTAATTTTTTGCGAATAATTGACATTTCGTGCTTCCGAAACACCAAAATTTCGGTACTTGTATTTGAAATTGCAAAACATCCACCACTGGGCAAATGAAGTCATATCGTACGTGTTAATGCTACTAGGGTCAGATGTTCGACTAGCTGTTTTATTCACTGAAATCATTCTCCAACTGTACGGTATCAGAACGATTTGAAGTATTGATCTAAGAAATCAGACTTTTCAAAGTAAAGTAAATAATTTATCAAAAACTCACAGTCATGGTTGTTTTGAAGCTCAAAATGTCGATTTTTCACAAAAAAACACTACAAGTGCCATGAAAACACTACTTCATTTTCAAATACTTAGTTGAGAATATTTCGAGAACTAATGCATAAAATGAAAAAATAACTGTGCTGAAATCAGTATAAAAATACCTTTCAAATGAGGTATCACTCACCCCATCTTCCCTATTCAAAAATTGGGGGTGAGGGTTGTAGTAGCAAGAGTTGAAGCGCTATGCGTCCGTAACCTACATCTTAAGTTGTCCCCCTCGAAACAGAAATCGACCTGTCCGAGCATTTCTATCGAAAAAATTTATTTCGTCTGTAATCTCGTCTGTTTCGTTTTCAAATGGCCACCCTGTATATGCTGCTCAAATCCAAACAATCCGTTCATAAATTTATGTTATTCGTTAAATGAATCTGTATCATTTCGCATTTCGCCTACATTTCGCTTGAACCAATTGGCTTCCCGATCTAAAATAGTTGTTTCATCAAACTTGAAGTTATGTCCAGTTTCGAAATGATGTGAAGCCAATGCTGTTTTATCCAATTTATTATAATTTTGATTTTTACAATCGTACCTATGTTGTGCTACTCGCAATCTCAGGTACTGTTTAGTCTGTCCCACGTCACTGGATGGTATTGGATCTTTTAATTTCGTGAAGAGATAGTTAGTGGTCTTTACACTGTAGTATGCTAATTTGACTTCGCCATTGAATACTCGGTTAATTTTTTGTGAGAGACCTTGTATGAACGGAAATCTGAAATACCTAATTTCCGATGGTGTTCTTAAACGGTTTGTACGTCTTTGTTCCGTGATAAAAGAGGATATACATTGGTTCATGAAATTTTTTGGGTAGTTGTTCTTTTTCAGAATGGTTTCGATCTTAATTATGTTAGAATCATGATAGGAATAGTGACTCAAATTCATCATTCTTACTTTATGACTGATCGGATTGTTTGAATGATAGTTTAATATTCTACCTGAGTTCGTAGTTTTGGTATACCAGTTAGTCATCAATCCGCCACTCTCAGTCCTGTCAACTTCTACGTCCAAAAATGATATTTTATTATTCACTTCCCTCTCAAGGGTGAACTGTATATT
The DNA here is from genome assembly GCA_951802165.1 of Adalia decempunctata. NCBI lineage: Eukaryota > Metazoa > Arthropoda > Insecta > Coleoptera > Coccinellidae > Adalia > Adalia decempunctata. The sequence continues at coordinate 54,667,763 of OX637697.1, forward strand.
GGGATGGAATCGGTTGAAACAGTCGAGAACGATGTCATAGTATCCATCAGGTATCGCTGTAATAGAGTCATCAACATACAAATAGAAAAAGGGCATCACGAAGTTCAAGTTCCCAATCACGGAAGAAACTAGTTCGTCCATAACAAGGTCAGCCAATACTGGACTCACAGGGTTTCCTATGGCATGGCACCACCTTCAAGTTGCAGATATACTACACCTTTGAACTGAAAATAGCTGGACTCGAAGCAAAACTCAACCATTTCCAAGAACACCTTCTGCGGGATGCTGGTGTAAGCTGAGATGAATTTCCATCTTTTTCGCAGTATGCTAAGTACTAGATTTTTTGGTATGTTCGTAAATAATTATATAACATCCAACGAAATCAATCTGTAATTCGGTGGTAAGTGTTCATTTTCTAGGATTTTCACGAAGTCGAAAGAGTTCTTATTTTTATATGTGAATGTTGTTGTTGAAGGCACTAGTATTTGATGAAGAAATACTGCCAAACCATATGACGGGGAGTTTATACAGCTAACAATGGGTCTTAGGCTAAATGAATCCTTGTGGGTTTTTCTGAGTCCATAAATTTTGGGTGGAACGCAGTTGTTGGTTTTAATTTTCTTTGCTTGTGTCTTACCAATGTATTCTTCCTCAAGCAGTAGTTTCACGTAATTGTTGACTCGTTCTTGGAATTTTTTTGTTGGGTCTCTCACAATTTGTTTATATACATTGTTGTCCGCGAGCATCTCAGTCATTTTATCATCATACTCACTCTTCAGCATGAGTACTGTGGAATTTCCTTTATCCGATTTTCCCACCAAGATGTTATCATGGCCTTTCAGGAATACTCTCGTATCTCTAACGTCATTCATAAGGTTTCTGTGTGATTTTGGCACCCACAAGAGTTACTGCTACTTCACAGTTATGTATTGACAATGTATTTACGAATCTGGAACACTTTTCTGTGCTGACTCATGAAGGGCATATCTCTGACCATATGGCCCAAATCTTCTCATGTAGTTTGGCTGTGAGGGGGGAGACTGCTTATAGATGGATTAGACATTTTCCTAGTCATGCTGTCGGGGAGTTTGTCACCAAACTCTCAGATGTTAATTGGGGGTTGATTCACAGTCTTGATCAGTCGGATATTGATGGCATGTGGAATTATTTTTTTGATACTTTTGTTTCCCTATTTGAATTTCCTCTAAGAAAAACAAACATTAATGGTAAGCAAACTTTCGTTTATTCCAGTCCTGAAATTAAATCTATTAAATCACGACTTGATCTGCTTTATACTTTGTCAATATTCAATCCAACTTTTCTAAATGAGTATAAACGAGTTAAAAAACACTATGACTTTACTATTACAGCGTGTAAACAAAAGTACTATGGAGACAAGATCTGTAACTCCTCTAATAGTACAAAGGCTGCCTGGCAAGTTGTCAACAATTTGACAAATCGCAACTTGAAAGCTCCCTTGCTTCCATCTGGACAGCCAGACAGGGTTGTAAATGACTTTAACAGGTATTTTGCTGATGTAGGTGATATTCAGAATAGCCAAATTGACCAAGATCAATCCCATTCTCTTAGATCGAGATCGGAGCGGTCGTTTTACATGTTTGAAGTTACTGATAGAGAGTTGATTAACACGGTGAATAAATTCAAAAATTCTTCATCATCTGGATTCGATTCCGTTCCTATGCGCGTAATCAAGAGCTGCATCAGGGTGATTGCGATACCTCCAACTCATATATTGAATAGATCTTTCAGTCAGGGTGTTTTTCCTGAGAAGCTTAAGATATCGGTGATTCATCCCCTACATAAGAAAGGCTCAAGTGAAGACCTAAACAATTTTAGACCCATAAGCTTGTTATCGTCATTTTCTAAAATTTTTGAAAAGATTTTTTCAGTTAGATTGGCGAAATTCCTCAGTAAGTTCCATCTGTTTTCTCCGCATCAGCATGGTTTTCTTAAGGGAAAGAGCACAGATTCTGCGATTTATGACGCCCTGACAACTTCACTTCATGCACTTGAATGTGGTCATATTTCGATGGCTGTCTTGCTCGATCTCTCGAAAGCTTTCGACTCAGTTGACCATGCTAAACTGCTTGCGAAGTTGGAATCTTTGGGCGTGCGTGGTATGCAGCTTCAGGTTGTGGAGAGTTATCTATCGTCTCGGGTACAATTTACTAGGATAACTGTCGATAATGTTATATACTCATCTTTACCTAGAAATATAAAGAGGGATATACCCCAGGGGAGCATCCTTGGCCCCCTCCTTTTTGTCTTATTTATAAACGATTTTCCAGATGTTTTTACGGAGGCTGGATATGGTACTGTTCTGTTTGCGGATGACTCGAACGTCCTGATGTCTGGGAGGAGTGTCAGCGCTCTTTCGGAGCATTTTGTGGACGTGATGAGTCGTGCAGAGGGATGGTGTAAGGAGAATCGGATTCTCCTCAACGAGTCAAAGACTGAAACCATCCTATTTTATACGGATCGCTCTCACCTGGTTGCTCCTGAGAATTTCCGACACCGGGAGGCGAGTTTTTCTGTTTTGGATGATGTGAGGTTCTTGGGGATATATTTGGATAAACATCTAAAATGGGGAGCCCATGTGGATGCCCTGTCACGTAAATTGGCGTCGGTAACATATTGCTTGAATATCCTGCGAGCCCAGGTTGATGCTCATACATTACGTTGTGTTTACTTTTCTTTGTTTCAGTCATTAGCAGCAAATGGAATAATTTTTTGGGGAAACAGTTCTCTTGCACCTCGAATATTTTTAATTCAGAAAATGGTCATTAGATACATGTTTAGGTTGGGTTATAGGGAGTCTTGTCGAGGTTTATTTCGGAGGCATGGGATGATGACAACACCTGGCTTG